>OU911091.1:11247500-12447500 GCA_918358865.1 Melinaea marsaeus rileyi
AATGTTAATGATAACCATTACAATTATAACACGATATGTAATTGAAACCAATAACTAGGGGCGCCAACAGACCCTCAATCTCGGTTGTCGTTTACATATTGAGCGAAGCGTACCCAGTTTTTTGACGATTATTCCTCAACGACATGACATTTTTTATATTATTTTTTTAAAATCCATACCTAATCTGTCTTTTTTGTTGCAAAATTTCATAATTTTCCGTCAAGTAGTTTTCGAGCCTATTCGTGACAGAGAATGTGAAAAAGTCTCCAGTAGAACGCTCCGCTCACTACGTTCGCTTCGCTCAAATATTTAAAATGGTGCCATATACAAATAAAGTGAAGTTTCACTAAAATACCAGTCACAAGTTACATAGATAAGAATTTAAAAATCATTTATACCTAAATATAATAATAATAAAGTTAACTAAAGTAAAACATTTATTGTCGAATAAAACTGTTATCATTTGTACTTCATACAAAATTTTATCTCAATGAGTTAGTTTTCATGTATCTTAATTATATAACAAATTACGTTTATGTGTTTTTCTACGATATATATATATATAAATATTTTGTCGAAGCAAATATATCTATATGTTAAGGGGGGCAATGACCTATAAATATACAAAATTTCATCAAAATCCATCTTGTAGATTTTGCGTAATATGCGACAAAACAAACAAACAGAAACATATATATTTTTCCTTCTTAAACTGTATTGATTATTATAACTATAACATAGTAATATATATATAGTTATAGATAGATTCATAAATATGAATAAGTTTCTAAATATTGACATTTGACGTAATTTAGAACATGTCCCCCATCTACGCGTCGCTGGTGCCGTTCGCGGCCGTGTGCGGAGCCAACTTCATCAACATACCCATGATGAGGAGCGGGTGAGGAGTGCCTTTGTTATCTCACTCACACTTGACAGAGGTGAAGGAGAACAGGAGGAGCTGCGCAAACGATTCTACTATATTTGCACATTTGGCTTAGAATTAATAAAAATACATGGAACAAATCCCTTAGCTTAGTTTATACTATTTTTACAATCAAGAAACATGGTATAGTGATCAAAAAACATTCCCCCACTGACGTCTTTATCTCAGTCCATCCAATAATATATTGATCCAGTGATCAGTTGATCGATCCATCGATTCCAACACAACGTAATACTTTGAGACAATCAAGAAGAAATCCTTCGGCTCCGTTCTAAAATACAGATTTTATTCTCTATTATTTGGGTAGTTTTAGCAAAAAATATGTATATCCAGGGAGCTGTTGAACGGCACGCCCGTGTTCACGGCGGACGGCACGCGCGTGGGTCAGTCCAAGAGAGCCGCCAAGTACGGCATCGGACTCGTCTGCATCTCCAGGATATTCATGGCCTTACCCGGAATGAGTGAGATTTGACACCTATTTATATAGTATATTTTACAATCGAACATTACGATGTGCCATCGCCTATCGGAATGTCTCCAGTCTCCAGTCTCAATCTAGCCGATTATTTTTGTTCAAATAATGTCATCTTTATCGACTTTTATTTATGACTTGGATTCCGATGAAAAACCATTGAGATAATGTTATATGAAATTTTGAATCTGTGTGTAAAGATGGTTTTAGGAAATAAAGATTGTAAAAATACAAGAACAAAATTAAAAGTGGATCAAAAATTTTTATGTTATTAAAAATTAAATAGGGGGCAGTGCCCCACCCCCACTTTTTTTTGTTATATTTTTTAACATGACCCTAAATCTTTAGCTGGATCACTCCCGATTCCCGATATTAATAACAGATCTATGTATCCATTCGTGAAGCAATCTCAATCTAGGATTATGGATTGATAATTAACCCCCACGTGTGTTTCCAGCGGTGACTCCCATAATCACCAGCATCGCCACTCGCAAGGGTCTGTTCTGCCGCCGTCCCATGATGGTGATCCCGTTCCAGCTGTTCCTGGTGGGTCTGTGCGTGACCTTCGCCACTCCCCTCTGCTGCGCCATCTTCGACCAAAGGGCCTCCATCTCCGTGGACAGCTTGGACCCGGAACTCAGGGTAGGGACATTAAATAGGAAAACATTTGGCGGCTATGGTTTTGTGTGTTAGTGGGGAGACTTAAAATGAAAGAAAACTTTTAATCCTTAGTTAAAAAAACTCGTAATGGAGGTTTACTCATACTAATAATACACAAAAACTTTGCTAGGGAAAGATAATGGGCTCTGCCTAAAGGTGGAAAAATGTCTATTGGCAGTGATAATTAAGACAAACAAATAGACAATTTAATAAAAATATACATTAATGTATTTGATTTTCAGGACTCCGTTAAAAAGAACTACCCGAAGATAAAGGAGGTGTACTTCAACAAGGGTCTGTAGGGGGGGGGGGGGGGGCGGCAGCGCAACCGACGATACCTCACCCACCCGGGACGCTCAGTCAATTCCTTTTAGACGCATTTTGCTTTTAAAGTATTTACAAACATTCCTATACGCGGTTTTTATTTTGTGGATCTGATGTTATGTTATAAAAGCTCACACGTTGTGATATTAATTTATTGTGTCGTTGTCTGTCCGTGCATGGCGTGTGTGTGGAGGCGGCTCAAGGTGTGTTTTGGCAATACGGTGTGCTTTGTCCTGACAATAATCAGTTACCTAATTTATTTGGTGTAGTTAATAAATGTTATGAATGTTCGCAATAAATGTTACTTATATTACGCGTTTCATTATTTAAAACTTCTTATTTAAAATTTATTAAATATAATCAGTATGCATGGTGATCGGGGTGTCCTCCCTCCTAAAATAGAGGAAAGAAAAATTGCAAGGTTGCATTTTGCAATATATATTTTACAGTTGTAACTCGTTATCCGTAGCTAGAATTAATTTTTACTTGTTTAATACAATTAATTGCATTTATTAAAACTAGAAATACTTAGAAAAAACTAGAACTGACCCCCAATATATTTGATTTTCAGATAAAACTAATTCTACTACTACTATTAGTTCTACTTGGAGCTTTATTTAAAATTAGCACAAGAGAAACTAATTTGGGAATGAAAACAAGATATAGTTTTTAAAATTATAAACTAACCTAACGCTTTCCTTCATTTAAATTTGCCCTGTCAATAACGCTCGAAAAGGGATTCCCCACAACTGGCTCGCTTCGGGACAACGGCGTATTGTCTATCAAAAACTAATTCAAACTAATATTAGATTTTTAACCTTAGTTAATTCTAGTTCTAACACAGACATCGAGTTAAAACTAATACTCAATTTTGGAAAACACGTGCTGCCTTAAACGGGTTACAAATGTAACATACATATGTCGATTGTTAAATAAATATTAAATAAACTGCTTGAAGTCTATTTTAATGAAGTGAAATTTTCATCGAGTATTACCCTTTTAACTCTACTAACAATATTACTAGTAGTAGGTAGTGTTATTTATGGGGACACCAAATTACAAAACTAATAGACAATGAACTATTTATTCGACACTCATTGCTAGAAAACATAATTTAATAATCAAAGGTACTAACGCATTGTTACCGTCTTTTTATATTAACGATGGAAAAATATTCTGCAAGTTTTAAATCTAAATATCACATTGCAACCACCAATAAATCGAACATAGATAATAAATAAAACAATATAATCAATTGATTAAAATGTATTAAAATTTTCTTACAATAAAATGTTATTTTTAAAACTATCATGATTATATCAACAGTATATATGAAATAATATAACTTAAATAAAAATATGTAAAACTAAAAATACTTGTGTAGACTCGGTGGTTCTTAACATTAAAAAAAATTAAATAATTTTATTTTGTTATAAAATAATTTGCAAAAAATATTTTACTTTAATAGCACATACAAAAAATACTCTTAATACATATATATCTACATTAGTATATTCATATAACTATATATATAACTTACTAAGTACATGTCCTAATATATATACAAATCTTATTCCACAATTCTATATTGTACAGTAAGACTGCTAAAACATACATATGATAAGAATTAAAATAATTGATTATCAATAAAAATAAGTATATTGAATAATAAATAACTATAAATTGCAAAGAACACATAATATAAATCTAAATGCAACCTGTAAGTGGAATGTACCACCACTTATCATCCGTAGAATCAATTATAAATTAATCATTAAAAGGATACATCTTGATGTATTTATAATTTAATTTTAAAACATACTGATCTGTTTCTAAATATTGTAAAACATTGTATAAAGTAATTTGTGTTGTTTTTTAAAAAATGTACAAATCATTATTAAGAGCAGGAATTCATAAGGAAGTAAGTAGCAAAATATTCTGATTTATCTCTTAATTGGGGAGGAATATAGTAACATGAACTGTCTCTATGTGTTTGTGTATGTGTTTGTCTGTGTGTGTCTATGCGTGCCGGCGTGTGCAAGTGCGTGAGCGTGCGTGCGCGTGCGTGAGTGGGTTTGATTGGATGTATGTGCGTGTGTGTCTGTGAGTGTGCGTGTGTGTCTGTGAGTGTGCGTGTGTGTCTGTGAGTGCGTGTGTGTCTGTGAGTGTGCGTGTGTGTCTGTGAGTGTGCGTGTGTGTCTGTGAGTGTGCGTGTGTGTCTGCGTGTGCGTATGTCTGTATGAGTGCGTGTGTCCGTACGTGTGAGTGTGAGTGCCTACTCGTTGTACGTTATGTACGCGCTGAGGTAGTTCCCCGCGTCCAGTAGCACCTTGTGTGCATGCGGGGCGGCGGTAGGAGCTGTTGCGGCGGGGGGTGGGGAGGGTGCGAGCCCCTCCCTCCGTCTCTTGCGGTTCTTCTTGTTCCACGGCGCGTACGGTATCTTCATGTGCACGGTCTGTATGTGCAGCTTCACGGCGCTGCTCTGAGTGAAGCGCCGGTTGCAGTGCTGGCACTGGTAGCGCTTCTCGCCAGTGTGTACCTGAATGTATACAATCATAAAGATATGAGTTTTAATAATTTTTAAATATATAATTGCAGTCGTAACATTATTCCCAAGCGGCTTGGCAATATTGTTTCTTACAAGAATAAAGTATGATCTAAACTTTTCAGCTTTTAAGAACCATTACTCAAAAATAGTTCTAAATACTTGAGTCAAAACATAAATGATAGATAATACTGTTAATACAAGGTAAACATTTACTTTATTATAACGTTAAAAAACATATAGTAATACTCCAATAATAACTATGTCTAGGGGTCGTTCATAATTTCGTTTGTGTTTGGTGTTTTAAAGAATTTGACTCTAATTCACTCACTTTATTGTAATATTTCTTAATATTACAATAACCCACCCTGAATAAGAAATTTTCGTAAGAAATGGGTATTTATAAAACAAAACGTTTTCTCAGAAACTGTTCTTCATTAATATATTGCGATAATATTGAATTGATAATATTTAGAACACAACATCCCCCCCCCCTCCTTAAACGTATCGCCATAATTATGAACGATCCCCTATTTCCAATTAATAATATAAAAAAGCATATTAATGAAAAGCTGTCGGTCCGTACCACTAGATGCCTGTCCCTGTTGCTCACCATGCTGAACCGCCGCTCGCAGTGCGGGCACGGGTACGGCTTCTCCTGCGTGTGCGTCCGCATGTGTACCACGAGGTTCGCGTATTGCTGTTGAATGAAACTAATTATAATATGTACATATTATACACTATTATCAATGTATAGGTTCTGTCTGCGTAATATAATAATTTGGGACAAATATTCGTTTCGTGACATTGTTAGTCTGTGTGCCTCTTTGTGTGTACGTGTGTGTGTGCGAGTCACCTTGGTAGTGTGTCCGCAGATGTCACACATGTATCTCTTGAGGTAAGTTGCTCCGGGGTGCTCCGTATCGTAATGGCGCTTCGCCTGCACATCGTTCGGTAGATATTGCTGACACTGTAAATACATACATTGATTATTAAACACAAATATTTTACTTTTTTAGTGTTGTATTTCGGGTTTGTCTATACTAGAATAAGATATAGGGCAATATATTGAAAGAAAACAATGTGTTTGTATGTATGTGCTCACAATGTCGCAGTGCGTGGCGCTGGAGATGCCCGTGTTGAGTACGTCGGAGGCGGTGCGCGGCCGTCCTCGGGAGCGCGCCGACGGACGCTTTTTATTGCGAGAGGGCTTTGTAGATCTGTGGATATTATTATAAAATCAGCGACACGATGGATTGGATCGAATTGGAGTTTCCTTTTAATAGCGACCTTACGTCAACCGGAGTGCGTGATATAGACACAGAGTGTACTCACACGTTGGTGTCTGCGTGTTTGTTGGAGGAGCCGAAGTGCGTGTCGAAGGCCTTCTGGTTGGTGAACTGCACGTCGCAGTCAGCGCAGTAGAGGGACACGCAGGGGGCGGGCAGCTCTTGGACCTTTATCTCCTGCAATGTGTAGAGGGGAAATTAGTAAATTAATCCATACACTAAAAGCAACACAATACCTTACTCTAGATTTAAAGTAGTGCTCGATTCTGCTTAGATATTTCTACTAAATGTAACCATTGCTACAGCATGCATTTAATTTTGAAAATAAAAATACTATCTTGTGTTTAGATAAGACGTGTTTGTTCGGTTAGCCGAAGGAATATTTTTTTTAACATTTTTATATTTGTATAAGAAATTTAATTTAAAATTGGACATTTAATTTATTGTCTATCTTCTAGACCCTGTATATTATATACTGGGAGAATATAGTGATATGTCATGTTAATATAAAATTTATAATATTATATACCTGTTTTAATCATTTTATTTAATTTTTAACCGATCTTTAAATATATTATTGTAATAGATTATTAAGAAATAAAAAAATCTTCCTGTGGCAGTACAGGCCGGCCTCGCTCACGTAGCTGTGGCCGCAGATGTTACACATGTACGTGGAGGGGTGCACCGTATACAGTACCTCGGCGCTGTGAGCGATCTTCCTGTGGCAGTACAGGCCGGCCTCACTCACGTAGCTGTGGCCGCAGATGTTACACATGTACGTGGAGGGGTGCACCGTATACAGTACCTCGGGGCTGTGAGCGATCTTCCTGTGGCAGTACAGGCCGGCCTCGCTCACGTAGCTGTAGCCGCAGATGTTACACATGTACGTGGAGGGGTGCACCGTATACAGTACCTCGGCGCTGTGAGCGATCTTCCTGTGGCAGTACAGGCCGGCCTCGCTCACGTAGCTGTGACCGCAGATGTTACACATGTACGTGGAGGGGTGCACCGTATACAGTACCTCGGCGCTGTGAGCGATCTTCCTGTGGCAGTACAGGCCGGCCTCGCTCACGTAGCTGTGGCCGCAGATGTTACACATGTACGTGGAGGGGTGCACCGTATACAGTACCTCGGCGCTGTGAGCGATCTTCCTGTGGCAGTACAGGCCGGCCTCGCTCACGTAGCTGTGGCCGCAGATGTTACACATGTACGTGGAGGGGTGCACCGTATACAGTACCTCGGCGCTGTGAGCGATCTTCCTGTGGCAGTACAGGCCGGCCTCGCTCACGTAGCTGTGACCGCAGATGTTACACATGTACGTGGAGGGGTGCACCGTATACAGTACCTCGGCGCTGTGAGCGATCTTCCTGTGGCAGTACAGGCCGGCCTCACTCACGTAGCTGTGGCCGCAGATGTTACACATGTACGTGGTGGGGTGCACCGTATACAGTACCTCGGCGCTGTGAGCGATCTTCCTGTGGCAGTACAGGCCGGCCTCGCTCACGTAGCTGTGGCCGCAAATGTTACACATGTACGTGGAGGGGAGCACCGTATACAGTACCTCGGCGCTGTGAGCGATCTTCCTGTGGCAGTACAGGCCGGCCTCGCTCACGTAGCTGTGGCCGCAGATGTTACACATGTACGTGGAGGGGTGCACCGTATACAGTACCTCGGCGCTGTGAGCGATCTTCCTGTGGCAGTACAGGCCGGCCTCGCTCACGTAGCTGTGACCGCAGATGTTACACATGTACGTGGAGGGGTGCACCGTATACAGTACCTCGGCGCTGTGAGCGATCTTCCTGTGGCAGTACAGGCCGGCCTCGCTCACGTAGCTGTGGCCGCAGATGTTACACATGTACGTGGAGGGGTGCACCGTATACAGTACCTCGGCGCTGTGAGCGATCTTCCTGTGGCAGTACAGGCCGGCCTCGCTCACGTAGCTGTGGCCGCAGATGTTACACATGTACGTGGAGGGGTGCACCGTATACAGTACCTCGGCGCTGTGAGCGATCTTCCTGTGGCAGTACAGGCCGGCCTCGCTCACGTAGCTGTGACCGCAGATGTTACACATGTACGTGGAGGGGTGCACCGTATACAGTACCTCGGCGCTGTGAGCGATCTTCCTGTGGCAGTACAGGCCGGCCTCACTCACGTAGCTGTGGCCGCAGATGTTACACATGTACGTGGTGGGGTGCACCGTATACAGTACCTCGGCGCTGTGAGCGATCTTCCTGTGGCAGTACAGGCCGGCCTCGCTCACGTAGCTGTGGCCGCAAATGTTACACATGTACGTGGAGGGGAGCACCGTATACAGTACCTCGGCGCTGTGAGCGATCTTCCTGTGGCAGTACAGGCCGGCCTCGCTCACGTAGCTGTGGCCGCAGATGTTACACATGTACGTGGAGGGGTGCACCGTATACAGTACCTCGGCGCTGTGAGCGATCTTCCTGTGGCAGTACAGGCCGGCCTCGCTCACGTAGCTGTGACCGCAGATGTTACACATGTACGTGGAGGGGTGCACCGTATACAGTACCTCGGCGCTGTGAGCGATCTTCCTGTGGCAGTACAGGCCGGCCTCACTCACGTAGCTGTGGCCGCAGATGTTACACATGTACGCGGTGGGGTGCACCGTATACAGTACCTCGGCGCTGTGAGCGATCTTCCTGTGGCAGTACAGGCCGGCCTCGCTCACGTAGTTGTGGCAACAGATGTTACACATGTACGTGGAGGGGTGCACCGTATACAGTACCTCGGCGCTGTGAGCGATCTTCCTGTGGCAGTACAGGCCGGCCTCGCTCACGTAGCTGTGGCCGCAAATGTTACACATGTACGTGGAGGGGTGCACCGTATACAGTACCTCGGCGCTGTGAGCGATCTTCCTGTGGCAGTACAGGCCGGCCTCGCTCACGTAGCTGTGGCCGCAGATGTTACACATGTACGTGGAGGGGTGCACCGTATACAGTACCTCGGCGCTGTGAGCGATCTTCCTGTGGCAGTACAGGCCGGCCTCGCTCACGTAGCTGTGACCGCAGATGTTACACATGTACGTGGAGGGGTGCACCGTATACAGTACCTCGGCGCTGTGAGCGATCTTCCTGTGGCAGTACAGGCCGGCCTCGCTCACGTAGCTGTGGCAACAGATGTTACACATGTACGTGGAGGGGTGCACCGTATACAGTACCTCGGCGCTGTGAGCGATCTTCCTGTGGCAGTACAGGCCGGCCTCGCTCACGTAGCTGTGGCCGCAAATGTTACACATGTACGTGGAGGGGAGCACCGTATACAGTACCTCGGCGCTGTGAGCGATCTTCCTGTGGCAGTACAGGCCGGCCTCGCTCACGTAGCTGTGGCCGCAGATGTTACACATGTACGTGGAGGGGTGCACCGTATACAGTACCTCGGCGCTGTGAGCGATCTTCCTGTGGCAGTACAGGCCGGCCTCGCTCACGTAGCTGTGACCGCAGATGTTACACATGTACGTGGAGGGGTGCACCGTATACAGTACCTCGGCGCTGTGAGCGATCTTCCTGTGGCAGTACAGGCCGGCCTCACTCACGTAGCTGTGGCCGCAGATGTTACACATGTACGCGGTGGGGTGCACCGTATACAGTACCTCGGCGCTGTGAGCGATCTTCCTGTGGCAGTACAGGCCGGCCTCGCTCACGTAGCTGTGGCAGCAGATGTTACACATGTACGTGGAGGGGTGCACCGTATACAGTACCTCGGCGCTGTGAGCGATCTTCCTGTGGCAGTACAGGCCGGCCTCGCTCACGTAGCTGTGGCCGCAAATGTTACACATGTACGTGGAGGGGTGCACCGTATACAGTACCTCGGCGCTGTGAGCGATCTTCCTGTGGCAGTACAGGCCGGCCTCGCTCACGTAGCTGTGGCCGCAGATGTTACACATGTACGTGGAGGGGTGCACCGTATACAGTACCTCGGCGCTGTGAGCGATCTTCCTGTGGCAGTACAGGCCGGCCTCGCTCACGTAGCTGTGACCGCAGATGTTACACATGTACGTGGAGGGGTGCACCGTATACAGTACCTCGGCGCTGTGAGCGATCTTCCTGTGGCAGTACAGGCCGGCCTCGCTCACGTAGCTGTGGCCGCAGATGTTACACATGTACGTGGAGGGGTGCACCGTATACAGTACCTCGGCGCTGTGAGCGATCTTCCTGTGGCAGTACAGGCCGGCCTCGCTCACGTAGCTGTGGCCGCAGATGTTACACATGTACGTGGAGGGGTGCACCGTATACAGTACCTCGGCGCTGTGAGCGATCTTCCTGTGGCAGTACAGGCCGGCCTCGCTCACGTAGCTGTGGCCGCAAATGTTACACATGTACGTGGAGGGGTGCACCGTATACAGTACCTCGGCGCTGTGAGCGATCTTCCTGTGGCAGTACAGGCCGGCCTCGCTCACGTAGCTGTGGCCGCAGATGTTACACATGTACGTGGAGGGGTGCACCGTATACAGTACCTCGGCGCTGTGAGCGATCTTCCTGTGGCAGTACAAGCCGGCCTCGCTCACGTAGCTGTGGCCGCAGATGTTACATATGTACGTGGAGGGGTGCTTGATGCGGATGTGGGTGAGCCTTGTTGATTGCTTCCTGATCAGAACAAACATACTACATCATTTACTCATTTACTGTAAATTAAAAGTAATCTAGAGTTGGTGATACTTTTATAAATAAAGAATATAAATAAATGTTTTGCTGATTGTTAAAATGTTATTAAACAATTATCGTTTCTTTTCTTATCGAAGTGTTAATGTTTTAAATTATTTTTATTACTGTAACAGATAAGGTATTGCAAATTTACAATGGAAAGTATACATCTTATTCGAAAATCTTTATATACTAGCTTCTGCTCTCTGCTTCGCTCGCTCTATATTGTACATTAGGTGATAGATTCCAAAAGTGTAGCCATATGCTTTTCTGATATATAAGCTTTATAACTGTAAAGTTTCAATAAAATCTATTCAAGAGTTTTTGCATAAAAGAGTAACAAACATACATACATCATTACTTTTCGCATTTATAATATTAGTAGGATATTAATTTGTTCTTACGTAAATATTTTAGTGCAGTGCGGACAGGAGTACGTCACATTTTTGTGCCACTGATAATGCGACCTTGCTTGACCTCTGAAAATATAAAATAAATTTGTTATTTTAGTATTAAATGAATAAAATTAAATAACATACGGATTATTAGTTTAATGCAAAATCAATCATATAGATGATTATTAATATCAAAACGTTTCATTAATAACATATTCACTTGTGGAATAATAAAGCAATCTCAGTACTCGCTCCAATCCACAGACACGCAAAGTTACATGATAATCTTATTAGCAATATAAAATTTTGTGGCAAACGCACAAACAGTAAATTTATATATATAAAGATTGTCCATCCAATATTTATATATATAAATTAAGTATACATATATATATCACCTGCTGTAGCACACCAGGCTGCACATCTGACACGAGAACTTGAAGTTATGTGTAGTGTTCATGTGCTTGTACATCTTACGTGTGCTGGAGCAATAGATCTTGCACATGTCGCACTGATACTCCCCTGAATACTCCTGGAATTGTATGTTAAGTGAAAACAAATGCTACCAATTACATACCAATGCTAAGTTCTATAAGTTACCAATAGATAGTGGTGTTAGTAAAACAATTTTAATTCATGTAAAATAATTTATGATTTGTCAGACAAAGTCGTTGGCAACAACTAGTATACACATATACATATATATCATTAGAGTGTTTCTGTATAATTAATACTTACAGGATCATGTTTTTGCATGTGTTTCTTATATGTAACTATTTCTCTAAAACCCTTAAAGCAGTACTGGCATTTGTAGGGTGATTCAATATAATTCCTAGTCTTCTGTCGGTCTAGAACCATGGTGTATTGCTCTTCCTGCTTGATTGGAGTGTATATAAGGAAATCGTCTGGATCTTTTACTTTCTTATTTCTTTTTAACATGTACGTGTCGGTATGCCTTCCATTTTTATTATCGGCAACAACTTTCATTTTTTTATTTCCTTTATCATCACTACCATCGTTCTTTGAACGTTTTCGGCCATGATTTACCATGTAATGCCTTTTTGCTGAAAATCTAGAATTTTCAAAGGTCATTTACTATAATATATACATGTATACACATTTTTAATTATAAAACCTAAATCTACATACATTTATATTAGAAACAGTAACAAAAACTGCAAAAAGTTTGTTTACATTTAAAAAATACCTACAATATTAATAATAGTACATATCACCTGTCAAAGCTAACTTCTGGACACTTCCGGCACAGATACTTGTACATGTGTTTGTCTTTGTAATGATTTTTCAAAAGGAAATCTGTCTTATAATAATATTTACACAGCAAACAGTAATGTGTGCCACTGAGATTCTGAAAACAATGTGTTGGAAATCTCTTTTAATACAAATGTAAATGATTATATTATTCATTATAAATATGTTTACCTGATCATGCATTCTTTTATGAAGATCCAAATTTTTTTCATTACAGTACGCCTTATCACAGATATCACAACAAAACTTGCCGACAGCAAATCTCTTATTAACCTCCACTACAGCCTGTGCCTCCTTCAAACTGATAGCGACAACATTGCCATATTCCGCATCGAGAATGGATCCGTCGGCATCATCTACTCTGCTCTCATGAGACTCCAGAACATCATCCAGCTCATTAGTACTAATACCAATATTAGCATCATACAACTCTATTTCATTTTTCTTAATACGGACAGTATTGCTTGTACTTACTGAAGTATTATTATAATTATTCTCATTTTTAACATTCTCTTTAGTTAATTTTGCTCGTGTTGGCACATCAAATATATTTTCAGCTGTACTACATAATATCACAGGAATATTCTCTTGAGGTTCAATACATATACGGTTTTGTTTCACCCATTTAAATTTAATGTCCTCGTAGCGGGTGCCACCCTTACTTGGATCAATGTATGCAAGGGTGGGTTTTATGTTAAGAACATTATAGTCTAATTCATCTAGTATGGACTTTGTTATCTGAAACATGTACACATTATGTTATAGAAATTAAAATAACAGAAGTTTGTTGTAGCACCTTGTGTAACTAAAATATACCTCATTATTTGTCCGTAATATTTCTTGCAACACATAATATGTTCTTTGGCATTTTTCACGAAACCTTAGAAAGCTTTTTACATATGCTTTACATTGGTAACACAAATATTCTGGTAGACCATCTTCACATTTTGTCTAAAGGTAAAATATAGTTAGTTTAAATTGTTTTCTATTAAGAATATAATTATTTAAAAAAATATTACAAAGAATTAAATTAATCAAAAAACTTTTATTTACGATTTATACATAAGAAGTTTTAATAAACATTCACAAAAAAAACTTTTTTTAATAAGTGAGAATTATTTTCACTTTAAACAAAAATATTTTATAATAAAACTGTTATGTTTATTTAATAAATATAAATTTTAGATAGATGTAAACTATTTAAACGTAAGTAATAAACAAATACCTTTATCCCAGCTATTAAATAGAATTGTTGTCTCAGTTGTCCGGTGTTCATACTAAATATTCGTACATCTGTTTTCAAACACACTATACAAGCTTTAAGGTCAAACATATCGATAGTGATTGGTGTTATTTTTTCATTGTTTTATTTTAATTACAAAAACAAAATATTTGTCGAAAGGAAATAATCTGTAGTTTAATCATTGATGGTAGTTCGGTACTTGTTACTTGATCGTTATTCGTCAATGAAAGACGAATCACGAAGCAAAGCAAGCGACAAGCGCGTTTGACATATTTTATCACAGATAAAACAAATTGTCTTAATACCAGACAACAGCTATATACAACTAATAACTGTAATATAAAATTTGACTGAAAACTTTAAAGTCCAAAAGCTCTTAAACTTTTAAATGTTTGTTTAAAGCCCTAAAGTTACACCAATAATTATTTATAAGAGTCGGCGTCACAATTATTCCAAATCGGATTGCCATTTTCTTTATATTAAAGTACAAATAAATTAAGAAAATAACTTTTAATAAAATAAAAAGGATATCATGTTATTAAGTAGGTAATTCATTTTTTTATAAAACAAATAATAATAAGCGCAACAATATTAATGTACAAATTTTTATAACCAAAGTGATTGTTTGTCTGGTTGTTTGTGCAGCACTCAAAAGTACTGGAGGAATTTTAAAATGAATATAGAATGAGAAGATTCTTCAATCAAAAATAAAGAGAATTTAGTGTATTTAATAAATATTTTTCTTGCTTGCTTTTCATCTGAATGAACATAAAGGAAGCTTTTCATTGAAAAATACAAATCCGATTTCATTTCCACGATCGCTAAAAGGCTAGATAATTAAAACTGTTCAAATTTTATGTGGGGCGAAGAAGGAAAGGGCAGTTAGTCTTCGGCAAAAGTATATGTACAATAATTTAAAAACTTCTTTTAACAGTTTTATTTTCATATAATACACATGAGTTCGTTAAATTCTATAAAATTAATCTCCCTGATTTTTTTTTTATTTGTGCACATTTAGTTTCAAGTATTAATTACATATTTCAAGGGTTTCCACTTTGTTGTTGTTTTTGCACTTCTTTTGCCAACATAGTTTTATCTTATTCTTTGATTGGCAGAAACGTCTCTGGAGGAGCATTTGATAAAAGCAGAGGCCAAAGAAATAAAGCATTAAAACGTTCCATTAAAAGAAATAGCTGTTCCTTGATAAGAATATTTTTTTTCAATATTGAATGAATGTTGGGAATTTCGTCTTTATTACCTTTATCACTGACATACGACATTAATTTTCTACATCCTGTAATTGTAGCATAATGAGGGGGAAAAACATGTGCTAAAGGACCAAGACATACATCTCCCCAAATATCAGGTCTAGCATCAATTGTAATATTTGTCCTCAAATTTTCCCTGGAATAAGATTTAATTTTAACTGTATACACATCTTTTTCTGATATTGCTAAGTCTTTATATTTTATGCAATCAGCACTCTGCATAAATAGTTTTTTATTTAACTTAGCTCTTAATAAAATTAAAACTTTTTGTAATGCTTGACTATTGATCTTATGATTTCTTTGTTCGATACTAGTTTGCATGTCTTGATTAGCTTGATTTTTCTTTGCTTCTTCTAATCTAACACGTTCGGTTACAAGTGTTGCAATAATTGCATCTTCTATTACCTGTTCAGGTGAATCTTTAGTTATCTTTTTTTTCTTATTATCTCTAAGTTCCGATTGAATTTTGGTCTTAAGACTTTCTATGGCTGTATTTAAGTTATCTGATGACTGACCATGACCTAATCTTCGTGCTCCTCTTCTGGGTGCTGAAGCTAAATCCATATTGGGATGAAGTCTCATCCATTTTGTTAAGGTTAAATATCTTGATCTTATATGAAATCTATCTTTCCCTTGATAATATGGAACTAAGTTTGAATAATTAATATTTGAATCTTGATTTGCCATAAGTTGAATAAGTTTCCTGTCCTCCTCAACAGTCCACACAGCTGATATTCTTTTTTTAGCTAGAACTTGATACCTTACGCGACATTGAGCTGCAGATCTACCCGGTAGGTATTTCGAAATTTTTTTATAATCTTGTCCAAAGTTATCAACACTAGTTAGTATAACGGCATCTTCCTCCGGGAGAAAACGACCTTTTCTATGTTCCTCTAATCTTAAGAATTTGTTATAAATTTGAATCTTTGTTCTATTTTCCATAGATGCTGCAACTTTACCCCAAGGGATATAATTATCTTGTTTATAATAGTCAATTAAACGTTTTAAATATTCTTCTTCTTCCTTAGTCCATTTCATTCCTGTAAAGGTATTACTCATGTTTGTCCTAAAATAAACAAAGCATTGATAACTTGTGCGTCCTGTTCCCAACTTTAATCCTATGGTATCCCAATTTGTCATGTTTTGTTCTAATACTATTCTTTGTAGGGTCATGTGTTCAGTTTTGGACCAGGAGTTTTTATTGATACTTGGATGAAGGAATAATTTCCAAAGGGCTCTATATTCCTGGGTACTGTGTCTGTAATTCAATTTATTAGCGACATAATCCCAATCATATTCTTGTTCAATTGGTAGTGCTATATCTTTAAGAGTCATCTTATTGACCCTGTCCATTTCTTTGTTCAGGGCATTTATTGTTTTTATATAACTCTTTGAATCAGATGTTTTACTTTCACGTTTTAACTCGGCAATTCTTGACTTTATTTCATTCTTTTTCAAGTTTTGTGACAATTTTTGTAAAACAAGTAAAAACTGACTTTTATCTTTAACAGTCCAACCGGCAATAGATGCTATGTTTGAAAAATCATACATTCCTGATTTTGCCATTAATAGAGTATCCTCATTATCTGGAGCTGGGAAATATGACCTATCTTTAAAATATGGTTTACCACAATTAACATAACGAAAAACTTCTGGTTTATCAGGTCTTTCATTGGAATCTCTGTCTAAACTTTTAATATCATTTAGTTTCTCCCAACACTCACGTAGACGATTCTGTAATATTTTCTCCAATCGTCGCAATTTGTCATCACACATTTTATTAAGGGCTAAAGCAGTTTCGATTTTTGAATATTCTTCATAGTCAGAGGAATTTGTACAAGCACTAGATGACATTGAAAAATGGGAAACTGATGTGCTTGAACAAGGCCCATCATCAATTAACACTGCATTCAACTGTTCCAAATCTTGCATTTCATTATCTTCATCACTGTCCAAATCTACTTCAAATTGATTCATCTTGCTTCTTGTTGGTATTACTCAAGTAACTTTAAAAAAAACGTTCCACTGAACTGTATCAAAACCGAAATATCCATGTATCTATTTAGAATTACCGCTTGTCCATTATGATTACAGGATAAATTTATGATATATAGGTATCGCTGTTCCTAAGTATCAAAAATACGAAAGAATTAAAATTTATTTGTTAATACTATGATGAGGTATCAAATAAGGACAATTGAATCACTAAATGAACGTATTATAAACTCTGGGTTCACTCTTGTAAATAGTTTTACCTTCACGTTTTGCTTTATTCTCATAAAATATATTTATACATATATATTTCAATTTCTCTTTTTCAGAGTTTATTGTTTTTATAAATAATATAAACTGTCAAAAATCATTAGACTTGACATTTGAAATACGAATTTTAGCTGTCACATACTAATCAACTGACATCAAAGACTATTACGCTAGCTGATGAGTTAGAGTAGTAGAAGTACTACTCTGTCTAAAGTTACAAATGGCATCATGAATTAGACCTTATCTTTAAGAATATAAGATTTTTTTTCCTCTGAGTACTGATGGAAATCGGTATTCAGGTTTCTTGAAGATTGTGACGCTAGTTAGCTTTAATGTAATTTGGTAGGCACTTTTCAGCTACACTTTTTTATGGTTAAATACTGTGTTTAAAATTGGGTAATGAAATGTGCCCATTACCAAACTATCAATAGTTGATTTTGAAAATCAATTAGAATGACAGCATCGACATTTTCAAAGGCCGTGCAATCGTTAGTATCGAAACTGTCGATAGTACTTATTAAATATATACTTAGTATGGTATTTTAAACTAGAAACCTTTCATTTTTTAATAACTACAAATGCACAAATAAAATCCTTACATTTTAATAGAACATTTAAAAAACTAAAATTTTAATTATAATTTTAAAAATATATAATTTTGAATAAACCTGTTAAATCTGTGATAAAAAATAGAACTGTCAATCTGTTTCAAATTCGAATTCAAAACTAATGTTATTAGATTAAATAATATGATCTAAAATCCTACTATAATTTACCACTATTAAGTATCCTGCTTAGAATGTTATTTTAATATAATTGTTATTCTTTAAGTGGTTGTTACCATTCTGTTAATACAAGCACATCAACATGTGTGAACCAGGAGTAATACGAAAGTTGGATGAAGAAGTCGTCAATCGCATTGCAGCCGGCGAAATAGTACAAAGACCAGCTAATGCATTAAAAGAATTATTAGAAAACAGGTTATTTTTTTAACCTCCTTTCCGTCCTATTGACACAATTATTGAAATGTTTTGTATGAAAAAATATAACATAAATTGAAAATAAACATTACAATTTCAGTTTAGATGCCCATTCTAATAACATCATTGTTACCGTAAAGGCTGGCGGATTAAAGTATCTCCAGGTATTAAAAAATATGTACATTTGGTCTTTGTTCATATTATAAGTTATTGATATTATTTTAATATTTTTTAAAATCTTAGATTCAAGACAATGGCACAGGTATTCGCAGCGACAACTTAGACATCGTCTGTGAAAGATTCACAACATCTAAACTAAAGCAATATGAAGATTTACAAGCCATCAGCACTTATGGATTCCGGGGAGAAGCCCTTGCCAGCATCAGTCATATTGCTCATCTGACGATACTGACTAAGACTGCTAATGAGAAATGTGCATATAAGTATGTTTTAATTTCTTAATAGTTTTAGTGTATTTGATTATCTTCAAATAATGTATATCAATATCAATTAATTTTCTTAGAATTTAAAACACATTAAGAACTTTAACACATAATAGAAAAATAATAATGAAGGATTTTAATGAAATTGAAGAAAAAAATAAAAATGGATATGTATTTTTGTTTTAGGGCATCATACGAAAATGGTAAACTAAAAGGGCCAATTAAAGCATGTGCCGGAAATAACGGCACTCAAATCACTGTGGAAGATCTTTTCTACAATGTTATAGCACGCAAGAAAGCATTACGCAGCCCTAACGAGGAGTACACACACATCATGGAAGTGGTGGGGGGCTACGCTATACATAATAGCCATGTGGGATTTACATTGAAGAAATATGGTGAAAACACAGATATTAAGACCCCTATTAAGTCTTCTGTGATTGATAATGTTCGGATTGTAAGTAAATTTGCTTTTAAAGAACAATATACTATAATTACAAAAAAAAAAATGTTTAGTGCATGTACTCATTTTTTATTTATTTATCTATATGGAAATAATCTGTTTATAGAAATTATATCTATCAAACTATTGCATTGTTTTCAGATACATGGTAACTCGATAGCTCGAGAGTTATTGGAAATTGAACTTGAAGATCCAAAATTGCAATTAAAAATACATGGCCATGTCACTAATGTTAATTATTCACATAAAAAGGGTGCCATGCTTCTTTTTATAAATCATAGATTGGTTGATTCTGTATGTACGTAAGTCATTGTTATAACTATATATATTATGATTTTTAAAGAAACTTTATCATATATTTTCTATATTCCAGCCATTCGTAAAGCTATTGACTCTGTGTATGCAACATATTTACCAAAAAATGCTCATTCCTTTGTATATCTGAGTATTGAATTAGGTAAGTATTAAAATTCCCAACAATAATATAAAATAATAATTTTTAATATTACTCAAAAATGTATGATATTATTAGTCTTTTTTTTATTGAAGATCCAAAAAATGTAGATGTAAATGTTCATCCAACAAAGCATGAAGTACAGTTTCTATATGAGGAACAAATTATTGATAAAATTAAAACATTAATAGAGAGCAAACTGTTATCTTGTAATTCTTCACGGGTTATGTACACACAGGTATTTTTTATTATAATATTAATTTATCTATTGTAACTAAAATATTTAATATCTAAAACTTTGAAAAAGTTAAGAAAAAATTAAAAATACATTTTCAAAATATTTTTATAGGCCCGTTTGCCGGGAGCAACAATGGTTGAGGAGATTGTAAAAAAAACCACAGATGGCGCTAAAATATACGCAAAAGATTTGGTCAGAGTGGATTCGGATATGCAGAAAATAGATAAATTCTTTAAAATAGCTAGAATAGACAAAATAGACTTTGAAGAAAACAAAATAGAAGAAAGGAAAGAAGAACCCAAAGAAAAAGAAAGAAAGGAAGAATACGAATCAGAAGAAAGAAAGGAAGAAACCAAAGTAAAAGAAAGAAAGGAAGAAAACGAAATAAAAGAAAGACAGGAAGTAACAGAACACATAAATGAAGAATTAAATGATGAGAAAAGTAGAATGGATACAACTGAAATAGTTGAAGAAACAGAAGATAGCATTTTAGATAATTCTCTTATATCGGAACCAAGTGAACGGAAAACAGTGAAATACAAGGCCGCTGTAGACAGTAATATCACTTACATAGACCCAAAAGAATCCTTCAAGACCAGGGTGTTTAAACATGAGAGAGTGGAAACTAAGCTGACGAGTGTTCAGAAACTGAGGATGGATGTAGAAAACAAATGTAATATGAATTTAAGGGAGATTCTCGCGAATCTTATATTTATAGCTTGCATTGACTGCGAGAGGTCTCTCATACAGCACTCCACTAAGCTGTACTTGTGTGACACAACGCGGTTGGTGTATGTACACTTTAATACTTTATTTCATATTGGGACAACAAATTAAATACAATTTATATCAAAACCACAAATTTTTCTACTAAAATCTTAATAATGTTTAAAATTTAAAAAATAATATTTGTTAATTTATATTTTGTGTCAGCAACTATGCTAAATGAAGTTCATTTAATTGCCCATTCTTGCCGTCACTTATGTAACAATAAAGTAATTATTAACTTTTCAGCGAGGAACTATTCTATGAAACAATACTATATGACTTTCAGAATCTAGGTTTTATAAAACTATCGAATCCCCTGTCGTTGGAAGAACTCATTGTACTGGGACTTAGTGCACATGAAGACGAATTTGACAATGAAACAGGTGAATGTTATAGAATTAAGTATTAACAAAAGAAATTAACTTTACTGATGATTATATAATTTTTTTTACCGATCGTTTTAGTTCCAACTTAAATTTGAAACTAATCTAAAGTCTATCAGAATGTTATTAAATTTAAGTTGAAATAAATCCTAACTATTATTACACACACACACACACACGCACGCACGCACACGCACGCCCACGCACGCACGCACGCACGCACGCCCACGCACGTACGCACACACGTACACACACACCTCACTCTAAAAATAGTCGTAAATGATTCTCAAGAGTTCGAACGTAAAGATTAAGTGAAATTTAATTGTCGGAGTGATACCAATACTCGTATGATCCCGGAGTGAAATCACACTCGTTCTTTAGGGTCGAACATTGTTTTTCTGGACGGTAAACTAAAATCTATGATTACAATGTTGAAAATTATTACAATAAAATAGTGTTGACTTCGTAGGCGATATGCAACAAATGGCGACGCAGATGACAAACCTCTTAATCGGCAAAGGACCCATGCTGTATGAATATTTCTCAATTGAGATTAATAGTGCAGGAGAATTATTGTCGTTGCCTTTACTCCTGGGTATGTCTTAATTACTATACGTTTTAAAATTTGTAAAAAGTTCTTATAAGAATTGTATTCTCTAACTAAATATCATTTTATTTGATAAGGGTTACCCGTTAATATTAAATTAATTTAGTAACCAATTTGTTTTATGTATGAAGCCAATATCCTTATTGCAGACGGCCATACCCCGTTCCTGGGCGCATTGCCCGTGTATTTGGTGAGACTGGTTACTGAAGTTAATTGGGAATCAGAAAAGGAGTGTTTCGATACATTCAGTCGACAGACCGCTATATTTTATTCACAACCAAACCCGGACACTGCAGAGGACATTGTGAAATCCGAATTTTGGAAACAGGAACATATATTATTCCCCGCTATAAGAAGGAACTTTTTACCTCCGAGGAGCTTCGTCAGCAACGGGGCCATTCTACAAATTGCAAACCTAAGTGATCTTTATAAAGTGTTTGAGCGATGTTAATTTAGTTGTAAGACAATATTTGTATGAATTAAAGTTGAATTGTTAATATTTGTATTATTATTTAATACCAAGTATAATAAAACAAAATAATATAAAATAATGATTTATTAAACAAAGACATAATTCACGTGTCCACGACGTAGTTGGGATGCACCACCAGGAGCGGGTCGTCCTCTATCTCTTGATCTGATTTCTGTGTGGTTTTCAAACCCGTTGTTTGTAGCGGTATTATGACTTGGTCCTAGAAAATATTTATTTATCAATTCTTATTTTAATATAACCATATTTTTCTACATTGGATTGTGTTTCTAATAGTATTACTTACATGGTACATGAGCCTGTCAATGACCTTCTCCACCAGTGTCTTCCTCTCCAGCAGGTCGTCCTCCGTCTCTATGGTTCCCTGTGACACTAACTGCTCCAGGTACCAGCTCACTACTGCACTCTTACGCATCCCGCCGCTCTCTTCACCTTTGACGATGAATATTAAAATTATTATTCTCAATTGTCATATTTTTGATATTAACAGATTATAATGTTATCAAAAACACTTATAAAACTATGATAATAATATGAGAGTAAGGAAAAACTACTTTGAATTCAACCTACCAAATGTATATAACAAATATATTTTTATTTACCTTTATTTTCAGCTTCTATTTCCTCTTTTCTCATGAACACTACCAACATGTTACTCAGTGACTTGTATTCTTCAAATGACAGCGTCAGTTTCTTCTTGCCTGTCTGATCTCCAGTTGAAGGTGTTTCTGCTGTAATTTTTTTTACGTATTTTAATATAATTTATTTCACTTGTCTGTTCTCTTCATCTCATTTATTAGGTAGTAATAAAATTTATGTAATACTAGTAAAATTCTTTAATTTACCCGTGCTCTCTGTCTCTTGGTCAACATCCATGGTGGGTTCATATTGCGGGTCCTCCTCGTCCAAGTGTATGTCTGGCTGCTCCACGCGGATTATTGACTTATTAAGTAATCTGCAATGTTTTACATTATTGTATAAAGAGAAAGATAATGGGTAACTTTGTGTCACTTTTTAAACCTATTGTTATAGAGTCAGTTAGTGTAGGAATAATTTTATAATGTATTGTATTTATCAATTACTTGAGTGGAATGTTGGTCACTGGTACTAATATGTATCTTGGCAAATGTAAAAACCAACAATATTAATAAGTTAATAGACAAGGCGGTGTGACCTATGCGCCTCGGCCACGTGCGTGGTGGTGACGTGTCCGCTGCAGTGCATCTTGGCGAGCGCCTCGCTGAGACGCACCAGCGACTCCAGCTGCCGCACCGTGATACGCCACCCGGAGCCGCCGCCCGCGCCCTCGCGACCTCGCAGCGACGAGTAGTACTCCACCAGCAGGCGACCCGCCTCCTGCGATTCAGATATTATATATAAATTATAACAAATGTAGATTATTCTTCATTATATTTATTACATATTCTATAACATTTTTCTTTGGACTGTTGTTTTTTTTCATATGTTTCTATATAATGTGTAATAAAGTAAAAAGATAAAAAAAATAGTAAATAATTATTTACTTTACACTTTAATGATTTCATACAGTACAATATCCCGAGATGTTCTATTGCACAAATACAAACCTCAGTGATAAGAGGCTTGAATGACCTCGCGAATGCGATGTATCTGAGCAGGTCTTCGCGCGAGTACACGCAGTCGTATGTCTCTTCTTTATTACAATGTAAGTCCACTATCTTCCGAGCGATCGCGTAGTCGACCATTTCGCTGCTTTCGTCTATCAGTATGAAGAACAGATCGAATCGCGACATGATAGGAGCACTCAGGGCCACGTTTTGTTGTAATGACTTCGCTCTGTCGTATCTACCGCCGATGGGGTTAGCGGCGGCGAGGATTGATGTTCTCGCGTTTAGAGTAGCTCGTACACCAGCCTGAAAAATAAATATACGTATATATTTAATAGCAATCTGTCCAAACTGTTACTTAAACATCTTTGGCTATTAATATGTCATACCTTCGCCAAAGAAATGGTCTGTTGTTCCATAGCTTCGTGTATCGCCACCTGGTCGCCGGGATCCATCTTGTCGAACTCGTCGATGCAGCACACTCCGTTGTCCGCCAACATCAGTGCACCCGCCTCGATCACGAAGTCGAAGGATTCTTCGTCCTGCCAATATCAGATTATATTAATTTTGTAATTTAGATTGATTTTAATGAATTCATTTGGCTATTTGAAACAAATTGTTAGTATAAAAAAGACTTCTGTAAGTATTGTGTATTTCGATTGTTACGAGATACAAAGGTGTATGTATTATAAAATAAAAAATATTTTAGAGGACTATGTATTTTTTTGTAACAAATGCTTTGTATGCTTTGCAAACCTTAACGACGGCGGCGGTGAGTCCGGCGGCGGAGGAGGCCTTCCCGCTGGTGTAGACGGCGCGGGGCGTCATCTCGCTCACCTGCTTCAGCAGCTGCGACTTGGCGGTGCTGGGGTCGCCCACGATGCACACGTTTATGTCCCCGCGGAGAGTCGTACCTGGTATTACGATACATTATATATATCACTATATATAAATATGTTAACTATATGTTTTAAACTAGCTGATTCTCGCCCGCTTTGCTGGGCAAATAGTAACAAATAATCACAAATTGTATGTGGGCAAATTGAAAATAATCACATATAATCACAAACTGTATGTGGGTAAATTGAAAATAATCACAAATAATCACAAACTGTATGTAGGTAAATTGGAAATAATCTCAAATAATCACAAACTATGTGGGTAAATAGAAAATAATCACAAATAATTACCAAATGTTTGTGGGTAAATTGAAAATAATCACAAACTGTATGTGGGTAAATAGAAAATAATCAAAAAAAATCACCAAATGTTTGTGGGTAAATTGAAAATAATCACAAACTGTATGTGGGTAAATAGAAAATAATCACATACTGTATGTAGGTAAATAGAAAATAATCATAAACTGTATGTGAGTTACAGAACCCTAATCCTATGAATAAACATAGTGAGAGGCCAAATAATTTTAATTTCTATTGCAATGCAATGGCAGAAGAGAGGGAGCGGGGGGTAAACTTTGCAGTTTTTCAGCTGTAACTTTGGAACGTTTTTTTTTTTTTTTTTTTTTTTTTTTTTATGTAGAGGAGGGCAAACGAGCTTGCGGGTCACCGTTGGTATGTGATCACCGCCGCCCATGAACTCTTGCAACATCCGAGGATACACAAGAGCGTTGCCGGCCTTGGAGAAAGGAATATATGCCTTTTTTGAAGGTACCCATGTCGTATCGATCTGGAAATACCGCCGAAGGAAAATCTTGGATCGGAAAGTTTGGATCTTTGCAAAATCCTTTCTTATTGCACCTATTCAATATGTCAGGAGTCTTGTGTCTAAATTTCAGCATTTCATTTCTAGGTATTACGGTATGGGCTGTAGAGCGATGAATGAGTCAGTGAGTGTCTTTGTGTTTTATATATTAAGATTAAAAGAAATATAGAATAAATATTTATCAATATGGACCTCGAATCTGAGAACATTGAGAATTAGTTTCCGACTAAGTAATTGAGCTATCGCGAACTCGTCTTGATGTTAGTATCTTGTTTGGGATAGATTTATTGTATTTCAGTGTGTATGATTACAATAGTTTACTGTGATATTGGCAGGTCGTCGCCTATTAAGGTCAAAAAAGTCTTACCTTCAACAGTGGTCTTGGCGACTCCCCCAAACAGCATCAATAATATTCCTCTCTTGACCTCGTTGTTTCCGTGTATGCTCGGAAACAAACTGGTGATCAGGTTATTATATAGATTGCGATCGCGCGACATTTCATAAACCTGAAACATTATAAGATGATAAGTTCATTATAAGATGAAGAGCTCATTTTAAGATGATGAATTGATTATGAGATGATGAGTTGATTATAGGACGTTACCTTGTCCCATTCCTTGTCAGTCATCTGTTTCCTCATGTCGTCTGTGGTGAGGTGGTCGGTGGCGAGGTCGGCGGCTCCGAAGCGCCGCGCCGTCGCCTGCACGCTGCACGCCAGGAACGCTGTTCTGATAACACATACATACACCATTACTTATTAATACTGACTTGTGTTGCTAACTTCCTCGAAATCCTTAATCGAAATATGTGTTTTTTATAAAGAGCGACATCCTTTTTATGCGACAACAGGAATAAAAACAAGTTTCAGTAATTTAAGAATTCCACAAGGTTATTAATTACCAATTGTGTTATAATTTTGTTTGAACTATGCTGAAGATTTATTTTTAATTTAAACAATACTCTTTATATATTTTTACTTATTTATAAACTTTAAAATAACGCACTTGTAATGGAGTTCCCGAACCCCTAAAGCTTTCAACCCCTTGATGCCCTCCATTTGTCCTTCATTGGCCATTCTCGTGCGCGTCGTCATCTCGGCCTTAGCGCCGGGCAGAGACAAGGAACCCACATCAGGCACTACTATCAGTGTGCCCGTGAAGTCATAGCGATCACCCGCCTACAATTATACCATTAAAAATTATTATAACAGGAGAGCACAAGTATAAGTAGTTTGTTTTTATACTTATATGGTCCATGTTTCAGTGAAACCATACTTACTTGTACAGACTCCACAGCCTCTGCTCTCAATATAACCTCGAGTGAGCGAGGTATGCACCCTCGAGGTAGTTCTGCCTGTGTCTCTTGTATGCGTATCTTCTGAAAGTCTACAAACACAGATTTATCTGCATCTAACATGAAGCGACGACGATTCGCACATACCGGGTTACGACATATAGTTGGGATTGTATACTGTAATCAATTGTCATTGTAATTAGTGTAATAATATATTATTTATAATAAGATAAAGCCTATAAAACATACCTTAAATTGTTGTTCAACATTTTTAATCACAGTTTGACAATCCAAACAGACAAAAGTACCCAAAACCAATTCAGGGTGAACTGGATGTGTTCTTACAATTTGGCCAGATATTCTAATTAAGGTGCCTATTTTGGCTGTTGTCAATTCTCTCACTTTGTGCCTTGTCGGCACATCGACAAATGAGACGTAACATTCTTTGCCTTGTAGGTCTTTTTTCATACCACTATCAGCAAGGCTTAGCACATAATTCAAGATAGCCTGGTTTAAAAATGGATATATTCTGTAATATTCCTCTATAATTGTTGTAGCTAAGTTCTGGTTGTACTTTTCAACATCATCAAAACTAACTTCTAGTGTACTTAATTCAGGTTTTAATAATTCTTTAGCCTGCTTTTCATACTTGAGTTCGTGATCCTCTTTGAATCTGTAGCCATATAATAAAAGTATTAAAAAAGGTTTTTAAATTATTACTTACTTACTATTGCTCACAACAAAATATATAATGTTATACTTTTACTACTAATAACACTTTATGCAATTTTTGTCTTAATTTATTTATTTTATGAGATCATGACAATTTTAGGTAAGCCCTTACATTATTATACTAACAATAAAGAAAAACTGTTAATAGTACTCACTCTTCTAAAAAATCTTGGAACAACTTTTGACAACGAACTCCAACTTCGTCTTTTACTTGGCTTTGAGTAGCATATGTGTCTGCTACATCCATTTTAAATTTAGTAACTTACTTTTTAAATTAAAGTCAACGTTTAACTATGTGAAGTTTATTAATAATGTAAAAAAAGAATAAAGATCATTTAAAAACTTAATTGTACACATAAATTCTGATTATTTTCTTGTATCGTGTAATATTGAATCGTTCCTAGATTCTTTATTTAGTCACGTAGAAAATGTAAGTAAAACTAAATACAGCAACATTAACAACACTTTCAATATTAAACTTAGTAATTATTGATACAATAAAATCAAACAATCAAAATCGCTGGAAGCGTGATAAATTATAAAAGTATATTAGTTTTGACTTTTGACAGTTAACAATTTTGGCGGGAATATTTTCTACACAGACTATTAAGATTAGCCACAGTAATACACGAACTTTTTTCGAAAAACTGTATTTTTACTTGACCAGGTTTTTAAAATTGGTTGGAAACATAATCCATATGAGGCATGACTGGCTTTTATAACTAAGGTTTTTTAGATGGGTAAGTTGTTCATGGATTTAACTACATTCAGTAATAAACTATAAGACGACATAAAGACTTACACTTATAAATGTCCGACCAATTTACCCTTACTGGCAAAGTAAACTTAAACGGGGTATATAAAAACTTAAAAATGATGAATTACACCTTATTAATCTATTCTAATAGACAATTTACAATTTATTGAGAAATGTCAATTGTCATTAATACAACTTGACACTTTGTTTTACAACATAGTTGTTTTTTACATATTACGTTTAAAGTTTTAACTGCATAGAAAAGATCTTGTTTAATTAATTTTATATTAGTTTAATATACTAATACGATAAGTTTTAGTAAACATGGCTGAAGCACAAATAGGTCTATTATTCAAGGCTGCTGAAGCTGCGTCCAGGATAGACAATAACAAAACATCACAAATATTAAAGAGTTATTATATGTAAGTTATTTTTGTATGGATAGAATAGTAAAAAAATAACATTACTGTAACTTCGTTTTTACTCAAGGTTGCGATGTTTCGAAACGACAAAGGGCATTGGGTTGCCCAAGAAATACTTTTCCAAGGACACAAGATGCCCTCGTTGTGGCATTGAATGGAGCAGAGATACCGAAACAAAGGTTTGTAGTATTTAGGTTAAGGTAATATACAACTATACTTTTGGTATACTCTATAAACATTTCACTGTATTTTAATTAACACCATATAGTATAACATTATTTTTGTTTTTATAGTTAAGGACAGTCAAATTAAGCAAAAAGCAGAGGAGAAGAATAAGGAATAAAAAAAATATTCTAAATGTAAGAAATAAAGAGTACTTACTACATAGTAATGAATTGGTAAATATCAAATTATGACTATGATTAATATATACAATATAATTATATTGGTGTATATTTAATTTCTGTGTTTAGGAACAAATATGTATATTCTGTGGTCACAGTATGAAAACATTTATTGTAAAGCAAGAAAAGACAAATGCTAAAATACCAGAGGTCACCAATATTGATGTAGAGTCACCCAAAACTAGTAAAGTTACTAAAAAGGAAACAAAGAATGACGACAAGACTCTCCACCAATCCAGCGTGTATTGCAAATCGAAAGTGGCATTTAATCTCAAAATACCTAAAAACAACCTTGCAAGCACCATAAGAACGCCACCTAAGATAATAAAAAATAATAAAAAGAAAAAAGATAAATTTGCAGGTTTATGTCAAAAAGCAGTTACGGCAGCGGCAAAGTTAAAACAGAACAGTGATAAACAAAATAAACTTAATCTATTTTTAAAATCTGCTCAATAATGATTTATAAATTAGCTCTAAGAAATTACACAGCATAAAATATAATTATTATTAAAAAAATATTGTTGCACTATTCTCTGATTTCTCTCCCTTCTCTCTTATTTTGTAAAGCATTACAAAAATTATTTTGCAAAATAATTAACTCTTATTTTTAATTATTGTTCTAAGAATGTTCCCTGTATTTGTTTGTGTAAAGGTTAACAAAAAACACTTGCTGTTATGTTTCTTAGAGCAAAGCCTAGATGAGTATCATGTACATTTCTGTATTATAATTAAATGTATATCCATTACGTTTGTGTTTGTGTGACCTGTTTTAACATGAAGATATCCATCCTGAAACTTTTCGTAGAAGTTATAGGAATCATTATTATCTATGTATGTATTGATATCAATGTCGTTTTTAGTGCAATCTGAAACTAAATTAAGATATCCTATAGCACCTGCAGCATCAGTTGGTCCATCAATTCCATCAGTTCCAGCACTCAAAAAATATATTTCAAATTCAGTTAATTCGCTTTTTATTACATCAATAGCCTTCGAAAACTCCAAAGCTAGTTGTTGGTTTCTTCCACCTTTGCCTGTACCTTTAACATTGACTGTAGTTTCTCCTCCAAGGATCAGGCACAAAGACTTGTCCTTAATTCCGTTTAGATCTTTATCCAAATTAAATTTTAAACCTGGTATACTTAAGGTTTCCATTTTATTTTTCATAACGACAATATCTAAATTACTTTTTTTTAAGTTACAAAACAGTTCAACCAATTTTACATACTTATTAGCAATTTCCGTTACATTTCCAACAACAGTATTAGAAAGCTGGATAGGAAGATAATCCCTATTTATTGCCTCTAACATTGCTGCTTCAATACTAATTTGGTTCGATCCAATTATAATATTGTCCACTTTATTTTCAGGGAATATTTTTATGGTATTTGAATCTTCTAAAACTGTTTTTATTGAATGAGGCAATTCATCATATAATTTATATTTACATATGACATCTTTAGCTGCTGTAGAACTTGACTCATCTTTGCAAGTTGGGCCACTTGCAATAATATCTATGGGATCTCCAACAACATCAGAAAGAATTAGAGTCACAACTTGGGCAGGTTGTGCCTTAACTGCTAATTGCCCCCCCTTAACATCCGATATTCTTTTTCTCATTATATTGAGTTCTGTTATATCAGCCCCACAATTTGCCAATTTTTTAATTATAGAGGTTTTTTCCTCTAAAGTGATAGGATCTTTTGGCAATGACAATAATGCTGATCCACCACCCGATATTAAAACTAATAAGAAGTCGTTATCGTTTAATTTAGTGACTAAATCGGTTATATTTTTAGTCGTTTTCATAGAATTTTCATCAGGTAGATTGTTATATGCTCCTTCACAATAAAGTATGTTATTACAAGAATTATACTGATTAAGACTTCCAACTGGTATGCTAACAATGCCTTGTTTTATTTTCGAATTTAAAATATTTTCTACTTCATTCGCCATATTCTGAACAGCTTTTCCACTCCCTACTACATATATATTTTTATTTTTTAGGTTGTAATTTAACCCCTCTATACATAATTGTTGTTTTATAGAGTCGTATTTTAAACAGTTCTTTATAAGGTTTTCTGGCAACACAGCTGAAACACTGCGTTTAAATATTTGGCATAAATCGCCTACAATGGTTTTCGCCATTGTCATAACGAGTTTTAAATTCTTTCAAAATAAATATACCAATCAACAAAACCTTATCACACAACTTGTTTGATATCCTTGAATTAAATCAATGTGCAATGTTCACAGTTGACACTCGTTAGAATAACACAGAGTGTAAATGATCGAGACTTGTGGGTCGCCACCTTTTAAAAAGGCAGTCATTCCATTATCCAGTCTACTATAAATTGTGCGCTTACTATTAAACGACAAAGTGGGCACAGTAAATAGATAGTTCAAAGTTGTAAATATATATATATATATATATATATATATATATAAAGATTTTTTTTAAAGACAGAATTGTGACACTAATCATTTGTAATTCCGATATACATTATGCGATTGTTTTTTTTAACTTATCATATAAAATACCGTTATTATAATTAAAGTTTTTCATAATTAACTTTTATTGGTTATTTACTAAGTTATTGTGGATTGTGAGGTAATTTTTCTATTAAAAACATTATGAGTTATATACCTATTTGTTTTTCACAACAGTTTACTAATAAACAAAACTTGAGATCATTTAAAAATACAATAAATTCCAAGATATTAAAACGTGATGATGACATTTTTCTCCAGCACATACTAGAAGACCAGTTTTTAATGAAAGAAATATCATTAGAGTTGAAAGAAATGTTAAATAATTTGAAACAAAATATAAAAAAGTGTAGCAAGGAAAATTTTGAATTTTACTTTTCAAAATCAATTGAATTTAATCATTTTGAGCCATTAGATAAATTGAAAATTTTTTTTGGCTGCTGCACAATTCTCTTAAAAATAGTCCCTTCATCATTTTTTGGAAACAACCATAACAATAAAATATTTAAGAAATGTGTTAAAACAATTATTTACAGTATGAATCATCAACATTTCAATTTTTGTAATATGGTTAATCATTGGGATTTATCAATATATCCATGGAACACCCTTTCAGAGAATGTTTCTTTTAAAGTGCTCTATTTAAGTCTTCTGTGGATTTTGAAAAAGTTGCTATCCTCGGTAATAATACTACATTTTCATGTTACAACTTGTAAAATAGATACAGATGAGAATAAACTTTACTTTTTTTGGAAAAACCAATGGCAAAGTTTTTATGACAAGAAAATATCAGCAATGGTGATTACTAAAGTTATAAAAAAATTTGAACCATATAGTCTAGGTAATAAAATAAAAAGAAAGTATAGCCTTCAAGAGAGATTAAAAATTAAATGTATTATCAGAGACATTCCTAAGTTACATATAATATTAAAAAAGAATAATGAATATAGGCCTATAGTGCGCTACAAAAATAATGAAAACAATAGCTTGGATAAAAATATAACAAAAGAGAGATTGCGCTTTCTTAAAAAGTTAACGGGCAAACCCCATGAGAGAATAGAAAATATGTTTTTATCTTTTGTAAATAGATGGATAGCAAAGAAGAAACCTACACTTTATTTTATAAAAACTGACCTAAGTAATGCATTTGGATCAATTAACAGATTAAAACTGTTAAAAATGTTAAGTGAAAAATATGCCATATTTCAAAAAGAACAGATGACACCATATTTAAAGAAAAAGTTTGAACAGAACTATAAGGATCTTATTATAGAACTCAAAAAGCCATTGCTAATTCGTGCTGGTTCCACAATTTATGAATGGAAAGAAGGTCTTGTGCAAGGGTATAAGCTATCTCCGGCACTTTCTGAATTATATTATTCATGTATGGATGAAGTTTATTTCAGTCATCACCTCAAAAGGGACGATGAACTTAAACTGTTCACAAGAGTTGTTGATGATTATCTGTACATAACAGATTCATTAGAAGATGCCTGTTCATTTATGAAAGCTTTATCAAGTTATCACAATGTAAATTATAATAAAACAGTTATTAATTTTCCCCTCAATAATATTAAATTTAGCAGAAATATTGTTTTTCTTGGATATAGCTATAACACTCACACAATGGAAGTTGGTAGGGTGAATACTGCATGTAGTGGTCAGATGTGTTTTAAAATTGGATTCTCACCTGCTATAGCAGATTTGGGTAAATTTTTAGAAAATAGAATTGGTCAATCTGGAATTGAAATAAATAGTCACATTTTCAACTTCTTTTACAACAGTGAGGAATTGATTTGGAACCACATTTTTGTTACACTGTGTCTCTCAGCCAATAAATTTTGTACCATTTTAGCTATTCTTTGTAATGATAAAGAAATGTATCAATATATACCCCTTTATAAGAAGAAAGTTACGGTCAAACTTTGCAATACGATTATAGACACACTGAGAAGATCTAAACCCTTGGATTTTATGTTTACTTATTGTATTAATCATTTTCGTTACTTATCATTCAAAGCTCTGATATTATGCGCTCAAAATACTCCTAGATGTAACAAATTGGTCCCATACATAACAATAGAACTACAAAAGTCAAATTGTTTATTTGGTAAATGGAGGGAACATTCGAGTAGGATATGTGAAAACGGATTTAGTACTAACGCGGCTATCAAAGAAGTTTGCAAAAGATCAGATTTAAAGAAAATTTTTAAACACTTTGAATTATTACCTGAAGGTTTTTGTTGCTTCAATAAAGAAAGTCTACAGGTTTAATTAAAACTTAATGTGTATATAGTGTAAAAAATATTTTATTATGTAAAATAATAAAAAAGAAATGCAAATGGACGGAATTAATAAAAAATATATAAAAATACTAATAAACAATACTGGTTCCTTAAAAATATTAAGAAGTAAGTGATCTTATTGTACTATATTTTTGAAAAATACATTTAAGAACAAAGAAAATGATTTTATTTCCCTATAACTTAATCTAATGTAGTACTACAAATCTACTCAGACACTCGACTGGACGGAATAAAGTCATACTTAAAAAGTGCACTTATCAAATATAAATCTTAAAAATATTTAAATTTAAATTGATAGCAATGTCACTATTAATATTGAAAATGCTATTAGATGTCCAAAAACACCGTGTCTGTAAGCACTTGACAGAAAGTCGGGATCAGAGGCTATATAATACGAAGCTTGTGGCGCGTCACACGACACAATTCTTGCAGCACGTGGTAAAGCTTTGCCCGCTATGATTTCGGCCGAACGCTGCTTGTGTGGGAGTGGCTTGAGACGGACGGCCGCATCACTGAATATCAAGTCTGCGTACGGTGGTATAGAGTAAAACATACTGAAGCTGAAATAACAAAAATTACATAAATATATTTAAACTTATATTTTATTTGTAACAGAATCAATTAATAAATAAATATATGTATAATAATAATTTGTATGAGACAAAAGTATAAAACTAAATTAGTTACCTGAATTCGTCCGTCATAGTGGCGCCATAGAGTTGTTGCGCGTACACCATGAGGTTGGAATACGTGTCCAGTTCCGTGTGGTTCGCTCTCCCCATCAGCACTGACCCCGGAACTTTGCCGAGATTGCATTTTTTATACTCGTGCATTTTTTCTCGTGTACCTTTTAATTATTTCAATTAGTATGTAAAGAAAGATCTCTAAAAATTTTTTTATTAAATATGTCTATAAATAACTGCAAATAAATTTATATTATAGTTAGTAAGTATATTTATTAATTGGTTGTGTTCCCATGGACAAGATGAAGTCTGTAGGTTTGTTGTTACTCTGTAGAAAAACACTGTTAAGGTCTATTAGGACAGAGGTAAAGTAATGTCCCGAATGGAATACTGAGGTTTTTCTAACTGATTCTCATGTCGACTACTTTGCATTAGAATTTGTAAATTAAAGATATAAACACAAACAATACATAAAATTATTGAGCAATTCGAAAACCTAAATAAACGCTCACCGTCAGGACACAGCAGTTGCAGGTCATCTGGCAGCAGGTCCCTTGCCCACCATTCCCTCCTCCGCCCCCCCGACACTTCTGTGAGCGCGGTGTGCCTCGCGAACGCCACGTCTCCTCCCCCCTCTACCATGCACCGCAGCGCGCCCACGTGCCCGTAGTACGGCTCGCTCGCGTCGCGTCGGCAGCGTCTACGTACATATTATATATTTAGATATACAAAAATCAAAGATCTTGTCATTTTTTTGTTACGATTGAATGTACAATCTGTGTTTGAGTTACCAGTGCAAATTGCCGATATTTTGCGACAACTACTCTAATATGGGTTTCAATACTAACGGTCGTGAATGATGTTATAATCGTCGTAATGAAGCCTTCGGTACCTGAAGGCGGCTCCGTGGCACAGATGACACAGGTTGTCATGCGGCGCGGTGGCTCCGTCCACAAACTCCGCGGATAGCGCTCCCGACGCACACGACTTGCTGAAGTACTGCGCGGCCGCCTGCGCGCCGTCGCACCCGTACGGACTGACACATTATATATATATATTGTTAGATGTACTTAAATAGTAATTTTCGTTAATATTACGGTGTTTTGTTTAAGTAAATTTAGTATTTAATTATGTGTTTAAACCTATAGTTAACATGTTTTTTTTTTTATAAAATCCCATTATCCAAATCCATCTTAATTACATGACAAATTGAGTATTTGTTATTTCATTTTATTATAATTTCGGACAAACATAAGGTCTCTCACCGTGTATAATGTGATATTCGATATTTGTTAATCTTCGGTAAATTGAAATGTGTTCAAACCTATGTAGTTAGATTCTCTAACAAATAACTCATTTTATTTCTAAATAAGCTGCAAAGTTTTATAATATCTGTAACATTGATAATATCCTCACCGTATCCATCCATTAGATATGAGATATGCCAGCGGGTACACCCAGCCCGCGGCCATGCCTATCCCGCTGTGACACGTGTTCTTCCCCCGGAGGTAGGTGAGGTCTGTGTCCGGGTCCTGCTCCTTGGCAACCGCCACCGCGTAGTACCAATTATCACCACTGGAGTATATCTAAAAATTTTTTTAATTACAATTAATTCACACACCGTTCTCGTATCTTCGTTTAATATTAAAATTTTATAATAGCTAGTTGTTGTAAAGTTTTATTACACACGAAGCTATATTTATTAGAAAATTATTTATTTATGTACAAAATGTAAAAAAAAAAAAATTAAAATATTTTTGGCAGATAAAGAATATTGATAGCACTACTTGATGAGCGATACCATGGATGCACACACACAGACGCACGTTGCTATATAAACCCACCTCCTGCATGAAGGGCACCAGTCGGTGTCGGTAGGCAGCGTGCAGCATGTCGGCGGCGTCCAGCAGCGCGAAGTCGCAGGTGCCCTCGGCGATGGCGCGCTCGCAGTGCCGCGTGCTGTGCGCGCGCCAACACACCAGCGTCGGAGACAGGAACGCGGCTTTTAACGCTACCTGGGGTGCGATTTAATTAGTATTGGCTGTATTTTTAAAGAACAAACATAGTTGTTAAATAAAATTTGGAATTTATTTACTATATTTATTTAGTAATATAATACTTTAGTAATAGTCTTACATATATTTTTTCTTTGTGGGTACAAAAAATGTATGTAACTTTAGTTAAAATATGCATATTTTTGTTTTACATATTTAAACTATTTTATATGTAATATTATATGAACACTAACATTAAAATGTTAGTGTTCATATAATATTCATTTCATTTTAAATTTTTTCATTCATTCAATTCATTTTAAATTTTAATTTCATTCACGTGTAAAAATATAAGAACCTACCCTCATTTTAATACACTTCTCCATCTCCGGCTCGCTCGTGACGCACAGCACGGCTCTCTTCACGGGGCAGTCTCTTATACCGGTCACGGCTCTTTCCGCTTGGTCTCCAACAAACTCGTTGTTCAATATGTGCTTTGCAGCTTGCTGATCTTCCTTTAGCACGCGGAAGTTAATTGTTGCGTCCTAGTAGAAAAAGAATTTTTAAAAAAGTAATTTACATTTAATGTTTCATGGTAACATATCATAGAATTTAAACCAAATCTTGTTTCTAACTTTGTTAAAGACTGAATCGTCTACCGCCACTTACAAAATACTTACAAAAATTATAATTGTATATTAAAATATATTTACCTGTAACAGTAAATCTGTAGTACCATTTGATCTGAATAACTGGAAAGGGGACTCTATACGGTGGCCATATTGGTCTACTCTTTGTTTGTACGGTGATACACTAAAATCAGTTAATTGAAAATATATTAGTGATAATATTAAAATAAAACGGTAACAATACATGAACACATACCTGTCGTTATTAAAATTTTGTCTATTATAATCATATTGGTATCTCGGTTTCTCGGTAGTTGTGAGGAAGCTGTAGGGATCGTTGTTATGTACGTCACTTGTTCTGTTTGAGTTTCGGTTTTCTGGATTAGGTTCTCCATATAGTTCCAGTATTTTGAGAAGAATATTTTGATATCTGAAAATATTAGATATACTTTATTTAAACAGAAACTTATTATATGACTTGTATTTTTATAGCTTTCTTCTTTCATACATCTCCACTATACTTTTTTGTCCTTCTCATGACATTACTTGCAATTAAGATAAGATGTAAATAAATTGGGACGCAGGCTTATTAATATACAACATATCAAATAAAACAATATATAAAAAAAGATGTTTATATACAAAAGATAAATTAATTAAAATTTGAGCCAGCAATCTGTACAATAAAGATGTGAAAAGCAGTCACGTTATAAGAAAGCAATTAGTCAATAGGTATCTAATACATTCAGACAGATGGTTGTTAGTACCTAGTCCTTTGTGGTAGGGAGGCTGCACTGCTGGTGACGACTGCGTCTGCGGGGACTCTGCCCCAGTGGCAGTGTTCCCACTGAGTCACGGCTGCGCGGGACCCGTCTCGACACACCAACTCAAAGTTGTCTTCAGTTACCCCACCTGAAATGTTACAGATATGTATTAATATTTTTTTTGTATCAGGTTAATATAAATAAAATGACATATATAATAGATCTATGGATCTGTCCAACAATCACAATATCAATAATCCAGAAAATAATTTTGATGTTACATACACATATCGCATGTACCTTAAACAGGACAAATCAGCATTTAGGAAGCTGCTAGTTAATCTATTAAAACTTAGTCTTACTTAATGGTATAAAATGCATAAATTACCTAAAATCTTTCCCGACAGCAGAGCGTGCTGTATAGTAGTGTCCCTAACGAAGGCGATATCTCCGGTATTGTTGGCGACGAGACACTTGAGGGCGCCCTCGTAGCCCGCGTACGGGTCCGCTAACGTGCAGCGCACGCCCGCCTCACCCGTACACAGCTTGCACAGTCTATACAAACAAATAATAAATCAAATTATTTTTTTATATATTTAAGAGAAGGAGAAGGAGCTTGCGTGTCACCGATGATAAGTGTTCACTGTCACCATCAACTCTTACAACATTGCCAGCCTCGGAAATTAATTAATTAAATCTTCCTTTTTCCAACAATCAAAGTGTTAAGGTTATCTATTAGCTTTTAATATTAAAAATTAAATTAGATGAATACTGTATTATAAATTGTATAAATTATCTTCATACTTATCAGGATTGTCTCCAATGGGGTTGTAAATGTCCTTGAGGGAGTTGGGTGCACATGATTCGCCAAAAAACTCAACAGCTGATTTAACATGATTATTACAATCTGTTATTTTGAGTCCTCCCTCTTGCATAAGCTAGAAAAAAAAGCTTGTGTTATCATATCATAATATTTAATTTATATTAAATACAGACAAAAAAAAATTCAGCAAACATAAAAAATTTTACTTAATTATATAAACGTATTACATACAAGTTTCATGGTTCAATTTGTGACACTTAATTATCAGTACTTCAATTGGGTATTAATCAATTAAAGACTCAAACTAATAGAAATAATTCTCACATGTTCATTTATTGGGTGACGTGGTTCAAATATTATTGTATTATTTTGATAACAGTTACAAGTAAATTACTCACAACATGTATCGGCATAACCCATCCTGCCAGAGAGCCAACCAATGGGAAACAGGCCTTTGCTCCCCGAAGACCGTGTAGACCATATCCCGCTTGTACAGCCGGCAGACTGCCTTTCTTGACTACTGCCACAGTGTATTGGTATGGCTCATTTCTACCATACAACTGTGTAAGTGATTGTTTATTTATTACAACAGCTTTTATGGAGTTTTATTTCAATTATCATAATACCAAAAATATATTATTTCTTTAACATATAGTTAATCAGTATACTGGACATCGAATCACATTATTAATTGAACTAAAAGTGATTATTCTTGGGGAGGTATATTAACCCTTATCGGTCGTAAGTCACCTCTCACGTGACAACAGTACTTTGTCGCTGCGGTTGTAAGTCACGTAGGAGGTGACAAGACAAAACATGTCGAAACTCGCTCTGTGTGAAATGCAGGCACTATTGTCTTATTTGTTAAATATCGGTAACAGAGCAATTGACATCTCCAGTTGTATATCAATTTCCTTTTCCAATTATTTTTTAATATATTGAGCCCAAAAATGAATAAAGAAAAACAACAGTAAACTTCTGTGAAACGTGCAGCAGAAAGTCATTTCTTCATGTTGGAGACTGTTTTAAAAAATATCATACATTAAGAACTTATAAATAATTATTTCAATCTCATATATGTGTAAAATAAATAAAAATAGATAATTTCTAACAAAAATGTTATTCTTACAATATTGAAATTCTTTTTGCATATTTACCGGAACTAGCTACAACCTAGCGAGAAACAAGTGTAAAAAGCTATCGACCGATAAGGGTTAACTATGAATTATTAACAAATGAATGAATGCTAACATTATTATATACTAATAAAGTATAATTTTAAAATTAAAAAGAAACAAATAAATGTTTCATTTTTAAAATTAAATTTTGTCTCATTTTTACCTAACTTACTTATTTGGTTTCTAGAAATCATTGTATAATTAAGATTATATTCACTACCTAATATGATATATGTAGAATACTTTTATTTATATATAAACTATATTTTTTATTAATGAAAACTTACTTCTTGTAATATTGGTACCAAAGAATGATATCTTCCAGCCACATACACCTCACCAGCATCTAGAGCCAGAAGTGATGCTTCTCCTCTGTCCACCCGTGACATACACTCCTCGGTGTCAAATGCCTATGAATCAAGTTGAAATGTGTATTTTGAATTATCTCCCTAAGGGCATATGAATACTTTTGTACTTGACTTACCCTTTTACATTGTATTTCAATCCAATCTTGGCCAAATAAACCTTTGTCTTGAAGTGCTGCTTGGGTTAACTTTTCACATTTTTGCTGTTCAGCTACAGAAGTGGTGCACCACGTTAAAATATCTGTGCCCTCTACTTTTGAGACAATTGGAACGTTGTTTGAGATGCTCTCACTTCGATATTCAGCACTAGATGAAGCTAAAGAAACATTGTTTATAGAAAATGAAATTGACTTAGTTACCAAACAAAAACATTAATAACTTACTTATAAATATAAGTGCAGCAATAATATGTGGAGTGACCATCTTTGTATCTATATCAGCATTATAATATTCACAACAAAAGTACTTTTTTAAAAAAACTTATTCATAAAATGCTTAAAATTGGACACACCCAACCCGAAGCTTTAAAATTAAGTAGGTACCTACTACTAAGTTTAAAATGAAACAAACCGCAGAATTAACATGACACTTGACAGTTGACAACTGACATCAATATAGATGACATATTAAACTAAAATCTTTTAATAAAGTCTGCTTTTTATAAAAAGCACAAAAGCAAACTGTAGAATCATTATGAAATATATGAAAAAAACTATTACATATTTAAAAAATATAACAGTACCAAAATTAAATTTATTATAATATTAGGCAATATGGTTTAAAAGACTTTCGCCTGCTCATAGTAAAAAAATGTATGAGAATTGACAACTGTAATATTTGTCATTCTACAACTCCATATTTGACAAATACAAAATACAAGAATTAGGTTCGAAATTTTATCTCGTGTTTTGTATGGCACGTGTGTTAAAAAATCGCTTTACTTCTTAAAAACAACAAAATATTGAAATAGATACAAAAGTATGTACTGTTACAATTATTTAATTTTCATCGTATTTGCGCTGTACCTGTGTTGTTATTGTATGCTTGATATACACAAATGTTTTGATTGGCTTGTTATTAATTGTTTTTTTTTTTTTACAGAATAATGGTTGTCTTCACATGTGGTCATTGCGGGGAGTCAGTTCAGAAGCCGAAAGTTGAAAAGCATTATCTGACAAAATGTAGAAATCGTAACCCAAACCTATCATGTATGGATTGCTTTAAAGATTTTATGTAAGTACTATAGTGATCTTAGGAGTGAACTAATACACATATAAGAAATTATTGAGAATATGCATTATTTAGTTATATTTACTTGATTATTATAGAAAAACCGTAGAAAAGTCTGTTTATACTAACAATTACCTATATTGCTTTTAAAATTGGAGTTTTAGATCATGTACAGGCTATTTGTGTCTACTCTGTGCTGGTTAACTTTAAATTAGAAAACAAACGCTGTTATTGTGTATTTGAAATTGTGGCGTAACATAGAGTTAGGCCGGCTTAGACAGATAAATAATTTACAGCTCGGCCTTTTTAATTTACAAGGTGTACATATTTATTTATTCAGGTACAAATTTAACTAATTTATTTTATAACTAAGAAATTTGTTACAAATACACTTGTTCTTCAATTGTGCAAACAAGTATATGTTTTAAATAGTATTATAAATAATAAATAATAAGTTAACAATAAAAATTAACTTAAATTTGTACTAGAGTGATATCTTTTTGGTTTATGACATTTATTGGAACTAATATATTTTTTTAAACTGCTTTCAAACAATATCTTTCACTATTCATCTCTGACATTCCACAGATGTGCCAACACATACATTACTTTCCTAAGTTATACCTAAATGCAATTCACTCTTTAAATATGTGATATATAATACAATTTACATATTAAATATTTCCAGATTCCAAAAATAAAGTACTATTTTTTTAATAACTAATTTTTCTACATTATTACTTCTTGGTCCACATCAGTTGTTCTAGACCCCAAAGTTCTGCCACCAACAATAATGTATATTAATTGATTTGTTTAGAATTTTTTACAAACTAGAGGTCATTTTCGATTTCGGCAAAGATATTAATCTATTATGATATTGAAAATTTTGATTTTAATTTTTTGGAATTTAATTATTTCCTTTGTTTTCCTTTCCTTCATTTTGTTTTTTTTTATTATAAATAGTCTGTTCATTTTAAAGCTTTAAATTTAAATTCCAATTGTGTATTCTAGGAATATAATTTCTCTTGCAATTTGAGTGTGATAAAAAAAATACACCACTTACTATTTTAGTTCTTGAAAGAAATAATAATGAAAGCAATTATAATAATGTGATTAATAAACTAATTATGAAGGTGTATATCATATATTAGATTTTTTTTATAATACTTTTTTCGTTGACTCTTATTAATATAAGTGGCATTTTCCACTCATCTAATGACAAAGTGTTAAAAAAATATTTCATATTTTCAAGTTACAAAATAATGCTAGTTTTATTGATCTTTACAGAAATAAAGTATTTGTGTAAAGAGTTTTTCAATTTCAGTTATTTAAATGTCTATGTTACTTTCACTATAGTTACAACCTTACATAAATTTAAGAGCTAGAAATGAAAAGCTAATTAGCGAAAAGTAACTAAAAGCGGGCTTGTGTTTGAATGGATTAATGTTTAACTTTTTACTAGAATGATTTTAGTTATACAAAGGTTTTATACTTGATGAAATCTTAATTGACAAAAATTTGCAATGTGTAGCAAGAACGACCAAACTTGCATAAATAAATATATTGTCTCCCCGAATAGTTATTCTCAGGACAGACTGTCTCTTCGCACCGCGCCATTAGAGTATATTATTATGAATAGTAACCATATGATGTAAATGGTGCAATTTGTAGAAAACTTATCTTTTTCACTACCCAGGAACATCAGTGATATTATCTGGAATCGGAATGTACTCAAAGTGTATTTGATTTGCGTTATATGAAAATTATTTCTTTATTTATTTCAGGGGATCTGATTATGAGGCTCACACTAAATGCATCACTGAAGAAGAACGTTACTCTGGAAAAGGTTTTACTGCTAAAGAGAAGAAAGGAGAAAAGAAACAAAATGCTTGGGTGGAAATGCTCCAATCTGTGCTTGATGAACAAAAAAGTGCATCCGGAAACGTATTGAGGATCATTGAGACCATCAGCAAGCATAATAATACGCCAAGGAAGAAGCCCAAATTTATAAATTTTGTTAAAAATGTCTGCGGACAGAAAACAAATCCTAAGGACATTGATCAAGCATGGGATTTAATTTCTGTTAAACTATCTGAACTGTCAAACAAAAATGCACAAAATAAAAACCAGAGTGCTAAGGAAGACGCAAAAGTTAATGGTGCTAATGGAGAGAAACATAGTGATGAGACTGAGAATCAGAATGGTGCTGTTACCAATGGTGAATTGAAGAACGGTAATCATGAAGATGATGAAGAAAAAGATGACAATGAGAAGACTACTGAAGAAAAACAAAACGGAGAAGAGGCACTGAAAAAAGACGTTAAGCTTTCAAAAAAACAAAGGAAGGAAGAAAAGAAACGTAAGAAATACGAAGCTGAATTGCAAAAGGCTGAAGCTCCACCCGCAGAAGATACACAAGAGGAAGTTGCAGTTCCAAAGAAAGGAAAGAAAAGTAAGAATAAAGTGTCGAATACAAATGGTCTTAATGGACTTGAAGAGGATACGGACAAAAATAAAAAACGCAAAAGACAAGACACCGTGTCAATCACTGAAATAAGTGAACCTGAGGTTGTTGTGGAGAATGTTCCAGTAAAGGAGAAAGCGAGTAAAAAGAAGTTGAAGATAGAAAAGATGGAGAAGTTGGAGAAGGAACAAGACGCCGAAGAAAGTATCTGCCTTCATGATCAAAACGTTGCAAAGAGTGAAAGTGAGGTTGCAGATAAAAATGGCAAATTCGACTGGCATAAAGTTATCCTCTCCGTCTTACAGAAGAAGGGCAACGAGTTGCCTTTCAAACGTTTACAAAAGAAAGTCCTATCTGAGTACTCCGAACTAACCGGCTGTGAGGTTGACGACAGGATTGCTGATAAGTTCATAAAGAAATTGAAAAGTGCTCCGAGTGTTAGGGTTGACAAAAACAGAGTTTTACTTCTCGAAGAATAAATGTCATATATTCCTTTATATAAATTGAAGTTTTAAACGCAGACTGACTGTAAGGCACGTTGTGAATATTTTTTTTGCAATTTTTAACACTGCCTTTAAAAGTTATGCTCCAATATCACTTAGATTAAGTTTTTAATGATTGCATCTTGCAATACTATACTCTGTATGAAGTTTAATAATAAAAAATGCCAAAATAAACAGTTCTTAAGCTATATTTTTTTAATTTTAACTTTCCCCATACATTATGAAATGAAATGTTAATAAAATGAAACAGTAGTTTTATATTTTTAAAAATTCGGTGACAACTTATGTTTCACCACATAATAAACACAGAAATTGGTAATAAATAATTATCTTCTAAGGCAGTTTTTTCCGAACTGTGCCAATAAAATATAAAATTGTATTTAAATTTGCTAAACATTTCTTATAATAGACAACGAGTCACGGGAAAAGGCACAAAATATAAAAACAAAAACAGCTTTCATAGAATCTATACTGACTTGAACACCTTTATTTCTATAATACAGTACCAAGATCAGTCTGAGCCATAGCGAAGGATGGCTGTGTTTAGCTAGTTATTAAATAAAGAGAGAAACACCATTTTACTTTCTTATTAGAACCAAATGAAATGTACAGAATATTTGCAAGCTTAAATAAATGACTTCAGTAAAATATAGGAGATATATAGTTTTATATTTAACGTCGTCTTTTGTGGAAATAGCTTTGGGAATTAGGGTCTTGATAAAATATGTATTATCCACCCTTTACTTTACAGTGTATTCTTTCCACGTTCACAATATAAAACAACGATCAAATCCCATTGGAAATCTGAGAGACTTAACACGAGATCGTAAATACCAACATATCGACATAAAACATTACTGGGGTAGTATTTATATAGACTTGAAATGAAATATCTGAAATTATTTAGTAATAAAACAAAAAAAATAAACTCACAACAGAAGTTAAATACATTGAGACGGAAGAAGGTATTTTTATTATGTATACAATTTTTTGTTTATGTTATTGAAAGTCTTTAAATAGATATTTCAAAATAAAGTATAACAATAAAAATTTTTGAACATTATACAAATTTACTAAAATTTTTAGTTGTTATAAGATCGGTTCATATTCAGACATTAAATATTGAAACGTTCAGGGATTAATATTTTAAATATATAAAATACTATAAATGGTAAGAATGTTTGCAAAGCTAAATGTTTTATTTAGTCTTAAATGCAGTATTTAGTCTTATAATTGTAGTCTCTATGTTACCTTTTATTAATATTAGATGAGAAAAAAATATTTTTTCCTGTAATAATCAAACAAAATATTTAAATAAACAGGGTTAACGAAAACTAATCAGCGACAACAATTTATATAATTATAAATAACAGATTATTACGAGACGAAAATTTTGCTTTACTTTGCTAAGGCAAATTGCCTTAAGGTAACCCTTATGGCAATCAGCTTGAAATTCACCCTATTTTATAAGAAACAAACTAGGTGTCTCTTGGTCATAAGTGATTACCGCCGTTCGCCATAAATAATCATAAAAGTTTTGCCGATTCTGAAAAATGTCAAGGGCCATTATTTGATATAGCGCAATAGTAATAGGAAAAAGCGGCCGTCAAAACTATATGCCCTTAAATGGTTATATATTAAAAAAAGTTCCTCTGGTAATGGAGCTACGTCGCTACTGCGAACGTTAGTTGGTAAGATGTATCACATGGTACACGCTGGGATACAGAATTAATGGGACTTTCAGAGAGATCCGACGTTCCTTAGCAACGCCAAAGAAATAACCTGAATATAGTGGACAAACTAAAAATTAAACTACTCTTCATTAAATGCTCTCAAAGGAAATGAGAACTGCAGTCAGTTTTTGTGAAGTCTCTGCTGTTAGAGCTGCTAGCCATGACAGCGTCATCGCTAACAGCGTCTCCGGTAGATCCACCCTGAAGTACGTAGTGCTTGTACAACTGTTTATGTAATTCCTAGTTATATGAGGCCAACCATGTCTAGTTCTTTACGATGTTGATTAGGCCTCCGATGCTTAGCGATATCTTCAGAAAGCGCTCTCGAAGGGCAGGGTTTTCCTAGTAGTGAACTAATGTGTTCTGGGGGTTTATCCATACAATACACACTACCTACCTACAGTTATGGCGGTCTTAATAGAAGATACAAGTTTTTTCATTAACTACACTCTCTCCGTTATAATTCTGCAAGACAAAATAATTTAATAGAATAAAATCTAAAAGAGCGCTTATACTAAATATTTAGAATTAATCTTTCGTTCAAGGAACTAGAAGTCTGAGATGTTATGTAATTATAGACCAATGAAATTGATTATAATGTTGAACTAGCTTCTCGATAACTTTTTTATATAACTATTTAGATTTTCTTCTAATATTGGAACCGATTTTTTATGAAGATTGTGAGTAAATGCGTCATTATAATGACATCATAAATCATTCTTCTTCATCATTATTTGATGTAAAAAATGATCCAAAGTGTGATTAATGGGGTTATTATATAAAACGATATTTTAGAGTGCGTTATGTGGAATCCTTTTCAATATTAAAATATATTTTGATAAAATTATCAGTTGTTGTGGGGAACAATAGCGTTAGTTTGAGAAAAAATATTGACTTTCAACAAACAACTTATAGCGAGCCTGTTTTTAAAATATAAATTTGTTTTAGAGAATTTAAAATATGAACCGCAATATGTAGTTGGAATTAAATTGAAAATGTTAAATGTTACTGAGAATTACAAAAACGCATTTAATTTCTTATACTTCCAAAATGTATTAAGTTTTTGTAAAACAAAGATGAGTAGAAATCTACAGCTAAAGAAATTACAAATCGCAGACGAAAAAATTCTAAAGATAATAATTTTTTTTAAAGCTATATTTAAATTTTTATAATGGTCTAAAATGAATAATTCATATAATGATTTCAACCACAATATCTAAGTCATTTTTAAAAAACATAGTCTAAAAAAAAACCATATATTTAACGAACCTGCTTCAAAATTCACGAGAATCGGTTGAGGGATACTTGTACTTACATGAAAAAAGATGGCAATCCGGAAACCCATACATACAAAATAATTTACCCAAGTGAGTAACATATTTGACTTTCTCGAGGTACGTTATATAACATAACTTACGCCTTTAGTATATTCATCGGAATATATATAAAAACAAAATATATTTTTTTTGTATATAAAAACTTTGGAATACATCTATACTTGTAAAAACTTCGGTCCATCATATTACCTTCTGGTTATATACGCAGGTGAAGCTCCTAAATATCTACATTGCCGATTAAAAAATTGTTACCATATAACAGCACTATAATAAGTATAACAAAATGACGAAGAAGCTGCGCAAGTGGTAATAAGCGACGCCATAATTTACACACCAGATGGTTCATTCGCTATTTTATTACCGAATCGCATAAAAAAACTATTAAAAATAGTAGATGTGAGACTAAACGACCTAACTTTTACATACATTCATATAAGAAGATAGATACATATTGACAAAGGGAAAAAAATATATATTTTTCTATTTTATTAACATTTTATTATCGACGCGAAAGTCTTCTATTTTTATTCATATAATAGTATTATATTATTATTCATATAGTAGTATTTTTATTCATATAATAGGGTTTCAATAACAATATTTTACATATAGCACCCAATGCGTATTTCCTGGTGTCTATACATAAATATTCGTATATTCAAGTACCTTCATTGTTCCATTTTAATTCTTTACTTGTGTTATACTTGTGACGAATATTAAGCTAAGTCAATTTTATAGAAAAATATAATCAAAAATAGAAACATTTTGGCATAATATTCATTTCTGAATTTCACAAATTTACATACAATTTCCGACGTCCATTAGTTGTTTTATTGTATGTTTATATAAAAATTTGGAAAGCATTACATATATGACATGTTTATAAACAATTAAAAATATTTAACTTAATTTAAGTCAAAGTATCCAATAAATCTTCCCTCTATGTAGTATCGTAGCATGGCATGGAGTCAAAAGGCATTCTTTGGACACATCAATTTTTAAATAAATATCTAAATAGCGTTTTATTTTATGATCAAATCAAAATAACATAAATCGTCAGAACGAATTCGAAGACAACGAAAGAAAAAATATACGTAGTGAGCTAAGACTTAGACTTGACTGTTTAAGATAAATCTCTTGGATTCAGTTTAATAAGCCGCCTATTTATAAAGATTATGGTAAAGTCTGAAGATATACTGACTTGAAGACAGGGAATGAAAAAAAAGTCAATTGAAACAGCGTAAAAGTTAGTGATTGGAAAATTTATGTCTATTTCATTAAAGATGATAAAACGAATACTTTTCTTTAGATTTATAAACATTTTGATGTTACATAAGCTATTTATATTTGTGTATCCAGGATTTGCAAATTTGAATATATTTAATTCAGACGTCCCGAAAATGTCAACTACATATTGAATGCTAAATACGTAAAGATGAAACAATAGCTCAGTTAGCAAAGTGACTAGAAAGGGCTTTCAAGAGTTATAGGTTTGAGCGTTATCTCGTGTTGATCAATTGTTCATTCTATATTTAATTCAACATGAACTTTAGTTATGTCACTAATTCTACGCTGGATCTAATCTTATTTGCATTAAATTTATACCTACAAGGATTTTGTTCTATGACGAATGTGGTTAGCTCTGATATTAGTCGCGACGTTGGGTTTCAGTGGCGTTATCTCCGTCCTACTCTAGCCTGGATGGAATTCATAAAGGATTTTATGATGTTAAAAAAAGTTTAAGATACATTTTATAATATTTTTATGAGTTGCACTCTAACTAAACTATATCTCAATTTTTCAATAGTATATTGAACAATAGTAACAAACCTAAAGTGTAAACAATTTGTTTATTTACTATGCATTACAGACTACGTCCGCAAGACGAGAGTCCTTGTTAACAGTTAACGAGAAACGACAAATATTTACAAGACCCTTTCGTTTTACTAGAGAGTCTTAACGAGAAGAGATACTTGTATTCAGTTCACAGTTTTTTATTTATTATTTAGTATTTCAATTACTTTACTACTTTTTTTTCTAATTCTATTATTCATAATTTTATAAGAAATAAATATTATTTGATTTTGTATCTAAGTTATAACTCTAGGAAAGAAAACTTATAAAGAAAAGTTATACATAATTACTCGTATATATCGCAACTTTATGGAAGTTTTAGTTTTATGGGTTGGTAATTATCAACAATTTTGTATTTTGTCATTTTGTTATATAGCTTATAGCCAGCTACATGTCTGCTAAAATTCAACTAATATTTTATAACAATTTCAGATTTATTGTCATTATTGTTTAAACCATTTTGTGTTGTTTCATTATAAGCTTGCAAATAATAAGCTTATCAAATTTCATTAAAATTCGATAAAGAGTTTTGTGTAATCAGTTTTTGATTTTACACGTGTAAAAGAGAAGAATGTATAAAGACAAAATATCGCTCAAGAAATTAAGCTGTAACTGCATCGAATTTTATCGAGAAATTATTGTTTTATTGAGTCTAACAAACAAATGCCTAAAAACTTAAAAACTCTTGAGATCATCCGTTCCCGATCTGATCCGAATTTATCCGTACCACCTTTATGCGTGGCGATCCTCCACTGTGCGGTTCTCAAGTACATTTTTTCCACGTATCACTCGAATGTGGAACGAACTCCCTTCATTCATTTCATTTCTTAATATACACATTTTCCCCATTTCTGCTTTATTATATTTATAGATAGAATTTTGTATTTAGTATAACTTGTGAATGTCATGGCTATAGATATATCTCCATTTGAAATCTGAAGGTTTGCAACACCAGATCATAAATACAAATCTATACCGACATCAAATGTTCCTATGTTAGTATTTCAGTCTACAAAATAGGATATCCTGGAAATAAACTGAATAATTTTCATTTTGTAGTGGACACAAACATTCGTTACAATGCAGCAAGTTTTTCATTATTTTAGTTTAGATTCTACAATATTTTTATTAAAGTCCTAATATTGACTCACTTGGTAAGCCAACAACACAAAAAAAAAATATAACTTTTTTAATGAATGTACGTACCGAACATAGAGAAATATTATTTTAACACACTTTAAGTAAATATTGTCGTACTGTTTTAGTAATGTAAACTAACTGTTTAGTAATATAGTATTGATAAAGTGCCAGAACCATGTGTAATATTAACTATAGGGTAGAAACACAACAGAACGAGTTAAGATTAAAACCAGTGTAATATTATAATCCGTTGCTGGCAAGAGTAGGTACTCTTGCTCAACATAACAGCTTGTGACTTTATAATTGTTTACCTCGCGTCGTTCGTCTGCTCTGTGCATTGGGAGTAATTTTTATTTACAGGAATATACATATATATTGTAGATATACAGAGATACACACATAGTTAAATTTCGTTTATTTATATTAAAGAATATGCTGAATACGCGTTGTGGTAAAACTTTAAGATTCATAACATAAATTTATATTTCAACCCGGATGGCATTTATTGAATAATTTATTATTTTATTAATTATTTAAACAAGACGATCTGCATTTTTATATCACAATTAATTTGAAATATTAATTACAAAATTCCACAATATTTTTAGCAAGTTCTACTGGGAATAAGATGAATAATACTAATAGAAAACTGACAATATTTATAGCAAACTCTACTGGGAATAAGATGAATAATGCTAATGGATAACTAGAGCACTGTAGATATTATAAAGAATGAAAGGAGAAAATAATTTTATTTTGTAGCAAAAGTATTTTGTTTTATTATCAAGAAAGTTAACACCTAATAAAGTTATTATAATTCATTACTGCAAAAGATTTACAATTTTTATAAATATATTGAAGAAACCTAAGAGATAACTATTATATGATGATATATTAAATAACTAATCATACTATACTATCGTACTTTAATAATATTATATTGAATATCGTCCTATAATGATCATCATTGGGACGTGTAAAGGATAATATTTAATTCAAAGGTCATTTGTTAAATTTAGTTCAATAATGTAAAATACAAGCTTACATAGAATACAGAAGAATACATAATACGAGTATTTTATCGTTAGATTAAAAACATCTAAGAAAGTCGACAATCATAATATTATATAAAGTTATATAAGTCTTCTAGAAGGCATTAACATTTTTAGAATTATACGTATAAGATTTATCATAAATATGACATTGAGTAGACATGTCGCATTTGTTAGTTAAGATAATGTATACTTTATCGTGATAATTACTTATAAGTACTATGGAAATGATCTAACTGTCAAACAATTCAGTTACAAAGACTAAGGATTGATTGTAAAATAAAATTTGTATAAAATTACCTTAGGGAATCAGTACCCACAGAAATATATTAATATTGTAAAGAGCTTCTAACTGCAGGGATGATCCATAGTTCCAAAAGATACGTCATGATTCATACATCTGCCCGATATTCAATTTATGTTTTAAACTTATATAGAATGTTTACATTCTATACACATAGTGAGTCTTCAAATAAATTTTTAATAATTATTATAAATAGATTCTTTTCAATTATTACTGATACGTAAATTATTTCATTAAAAAGGATAAAGAACGGATAGGTGTTTTGTTAGAAGAAATCATGATATTATTTTTTATTCGAACAATTATATAATTTTAGTTTATTAAAAGATTGTATAATAACAATTTGGAGATAGATTGTAGCTTCTGTTTATAATATTTATACAGCTTGGGTAAATATTACTGTTAAAAATAATCATGAAAGGAAAATTAAATATCTTCAAAGGAGTGAGTTGTTATTTGTAAGGTTTGTTTTAATATTTAATTGTGGTTACACTAAAAACAATGATGAATCAGAATGACACACAAACAACAAAGAAAAACAATCTATTTATACAACTGTCAAAACTTTATTAATTTTCGGTAAATGAAAACTTTAGATTATAATTTTGTGGCTTATTATTACAAAAGCATCAAATGACATACTGATATCAAATGACATACTGATATATACATAAGTGATTATAACTGTAAATGGAAAATATTTTAAGGAACTAATTCTTTAATCTTATAATGTCTTACATTACCGATTGTCAAAGATTTAAATTGATAATCATTTATTAAATTATCTTTTTTATTTATTGAACTGTTAAAAAAAAATATATAAAAATAAGTAAGTTATATATTTAAATATTTATACCTACAAATATATATACCCTAGAATAAGAAGGTCTTTTAACAATATATTGGAAAAGAAAACTCCATTTAATTAAGGTCCAATGAAAAGGTATTCTTTAATTTGTCTTTGGAGTTAAGGACCGGAGGTGTCAGAGTTTATCCTTTCATTTCAGTAACAATTTCTAAGTAACAGTCTCTTTTGTAAATACGAAGCTCCGGTATATTTATTCGTAAAAGAGATAAAGCGTTTATCAGATGATTTGTTTATTTAAATTAAATATTTAATAAATTGCCTCAATTTTTCATAATAAAATAGGTTCAGGATCGAAGTAAAGTTTGTTTTTAATGTGGCTTTACATATCTCTCTGTTTTTTTGTTTCTTTTCAAGATTTTGAAGGTAGGTAGAGCCTAGCTGTAGATATTAGACTGCAGCTCAAAGACTTCCGGAGTACTATTCTCATCTCTGGTCCGGATCACCCTATCAGCTTCTAGCTTTTGACAGCGTACAACGGAGAGCCGTTCGGATTGTCGGGGACCCGTTACTCTGCGAACGGAGACCTGACTTCTCTGTGCATCTTCTACCGCATTTATAACCGGGAGCGTTCCCGAAGAACCCAAGAACTATTCGATCTATTATAATAATTAAAACAATATCTAATCACGCAAATAAAAATGTTTAATATTTTTCTTAACCGTAATAATATTTAGAAAATACTTTTTTGGTCAAACTAATTATAAAAAGATGTTCCTTAAAAATAACAGTAAGAAAAGGAGTGTATTCAACTTTCTGACTCACCCTGCAAAATTATTAAAATTATTTATTTAAAAGACGAGCCACATGGGGATCTGAAAAGCAATTTATTGTAAATTAAGCTACCAATAAATTCATGAGATATCGGGGAAAAACTCTACCAGTCTCTCTACCAGTTAGGTAAAACATACACATTAAAATACCTGCGAAAACATTTTACTCTTTTAATAAAGAAAGTCTATGTTTTTAATAAACACGAAGCGTAGAAGAGGCGATTAATTTCAGGACCTTATTTTGTTTTTTGCTAGTTCATGTTTAATTTTCCTGTTTCAACCATTGACGTCTCATTTCTTTACATTTTTATTATCTTAAAAGCGAATAATGTATTTATTAATTTGTTTTTGTATTAACAGCCATATTTGTAATGTTTTTATCATTTTAAACAGATTTTAAAATACCAAAAAATGTATAGTTCTCTAGTAATCAGCACTGGAACTGACGTTGAATTCTGTAATATCAGGACTTTGTTTTTCTCATACTTTAGGGCAAAGAAAGTCGAAATGTCAACTGTTACAAAGTAAAATTTAACTATCTGTAGCAATTAACTACGCAAGATGCTACGTAGTTTATTGCTACGTATAGCTTTATGAATGGTATCATATTAAAAGTTTTATGAACGGTGTTACTAAATATATTGTTTTCCTTTTAAAATTAAGATTTTAATTTAAAATATTCTTTTGAGAATATTGTTTGTAGTGATACATTAATGGTTTTTATTATTTTATTGTATTTTTTTGCAAGATTCATTAAATCAAAACATTACTATTAAATATTGCTACATAAATACAGTAAAATGTAATACTCATAATAATGTAAGCAAAGTTATACCATAGTTAGCAAATAAATATTACCTTAAGAACTTTTCTCAATGTTTTTCATAATTTCAATACTTATATTTAAGAAACTAAACTATTTAATACGTGACTGAATCTGTCTTAGATTTATTTAATACAAAGTGTATCATCCCAATATAAGTCGACAATCGCAGAGATTGTAAGTTTTTTTTGTCTTTTATTCTTCTCCATTTTTTATATAATGATTATTATATTCACTTTTGATTCATGTATTTATTAGGAAATATAAAAACTAAATTCAGTATTACTTTTTAAGACGGATGAGCCAAGGCTGAATATATTATAGCCTATGAGTTATATTTTCCTCAAATCTCAGACAGCTATGAGTAATGTAATATTCACCTTGTATTTTTCAGTCACCTGAGCTTTAGCCGCCATTTTTTAATTCAATTATGTTGATGCTAGCTAAAACAACCCTTATTAATATGGTTTTCATAAAATATTTTTATTATAACAACAATTTTCGTAAAATATTGTTGTTATAAATATTGTAATTTTTTATTCATTTCTGTAATATAAATGTAAACACAATATATAAATTTGGAAGAAGGGGAATAAAATTATAAATTATTCCTTTAATACTTTTTTATGTAATTTAAAAACTTTAAAAGTCGGAAATAAACTAAATTTGTGTATTATAAAATTTGGTTTATTTGTACCTCATTTTAATTATAATTATTATAAATGAAATCTATTGTATTAATAACATAAAGTAGTAATTTTACTTACTACTTTTTTTATTGTTTCTAGTACATATTACGATTTAAATTAAAATAGAGTTAATAAATAAATTGGAGTAAATATATTCATTAGTGGTACCATCTTATGATGGAAGATCCACGTATAGTAGTTATTATGGCTACGTTTAGTTCACTGAGTGAGACTGTCGAAATCTTATCTTTCTATCCATATGTCCTAGAATCCTCCATCAGATTTCTAACACTTTGACAGTTTATGCTTGTTGTATTAACTTCATAACTTTTTTATTTAAAACATGTGTGCAATATCGTTAAGTCAAATAAAAAGTGTATAATAACATACTTACTTACTTATCTTCACGCCATATCCCTTGCGGGGTAGCCAAGGACTACGGAGCGTCAAACGCTACGGTATAATAACATAAAGTAATAAAATAAAGTAATCTACTATGTGTCGTACTTCTCAAAAAGATAATGAAGAAGGTCTATACGCTAAGCTAAGTATCACATAAGTACGCAAATAACATATTATCTTTAAAAATAAAAATTATTTTAGTTAGCCATTGAAAACATTTAAAAAATATTAAAGTGGAAAACATAATAAAATATAAATAGTGGTATTCTATATTTGATAATTATCAAACCATTCAGAGAACTCAATTACTTGTACATTTATTCTAAGAGTAATATTTCCACTTTAGTGATGACGTAAAAATAGAATAAAAATAATATTTCTCCAACCGTCATTAAAGAGGGTTAAATGTATACTAACTACTAATATCAAATCAAATGTCTATAAACTAATTAATAAAGTATCATAGATAATAAAATTTATTGCTCCTTTTATGTAGCTGGTGATAATAATTGCTTCAGTATATATTTTAACATTTATGTTATTTTTAGGTTATCTGTAACAGATTACTATTAGCATGTATTCATTATACATGTATTCGCACGTATTATGTTGTATGTGTAATATTATAAATTGATTTAAATAAAATTAATAACATGAAACAAAAATGTTAACAATAAATAAATAGGTTTAATTATTTAGAATTAAACTTTCAGTGATAATATATTGTCATATTTATAATTTTGTCTCTACATTTGAAGTAACGATAAGTTATAGCGTTTCCATTATGGACAATATAAAACCTCGGGGAAACATGTACACAACCAGACATCGAAGCGCGTTTAATAGTTGTTATACTACAGACATTGAAAAAAACTAAAATTCTAGCGTTTTCTGTAATTGCATTTCCTAAAATGAATATTGTCAACGAAAGTGAAATTACAATAAATCAAGTAGTCTGCTTTGCAGATAAAATGTCAAGTAGAAACTGTAACTTGTAATTTTTCAGGATACGACAAACTGCTTCCAAACTTTTCCCAAACATGACATTTAACTTTAGTGCAGCTGAATCTCTTGGTTATGTAACACATTGTTTTGAGTAGAAATTTAAAATGTATGTCTTAGTGTTTCCTGTCTAACAAGAAAATCTTACTTTATTAACGTGCTCAATAAATGATACTGTATAGTCTAAAAAGTTTATAATAGGTCATTTTAAATATAAACTTTCTTATAACTTTTTTTCAAATGCTTAAATAGTAAAGAAATAGTTTGGAATAAGCACCTTTAGACAAATAATTTTCTCTGTGACATAGGTTCTAATTACCAATTAATGTTATTAATACAGGAATCATAATTTAAATCAAATTCATTTATAGCTTTATATGAATGAAAAAATATGTGCATAGAAGTAGTCTTACTGCAATTATCATAAGCAAGCATTAACTTAAGGTAAATGGTTAGTGTTGGTCACAACACTTCACTTGTAAAAGCATGAAGGCTACATAAATGCTTCTGAGTTATGTGGGTATGTTAAAAGAAGGATAATGTTTGAACTCCAGTGTTTGAGAAAAATGTTATAGATGTAGTGTATTAATAAAAATTTGTAACAAATCATAGAGAGTTTTTTTGAATAAAAGAGATAAGTATTAATACTGAAATTGTTATTTAACTACCCAAGAAGCATAATATAATGTGTATAACATAATATTTTTTTATTAAGATGTGATAATATTTATAGAATAATGATATCAGAATACGTCAGTAAAATGTGAAAAGAAGTTTTATTTAACCGATAATAATAGTAATTATAGATTACGAGGGTTTAAATACAAAAAACCTTCATTATTTTGTACATTGATATATTTGGCATTTAGTTATTTTCTATTTTTTTGTGGTGTGTCTGAAGAAAGATTGGTAAAAGTAACAAAAGAAAGAAAAGCCTCTGCAATTAGAACTAGTGTTTTCTAACTAAAAATAATGCATTGAAGTAATGGTTTTCTCACCTTATAAAATAAAAACAGAGTAATTTATAGGTTCATGTATGGTAATAGCCTTAAGTATACATAGCTGTAGATTGTTATATGGATGACAATAAATATTATAGAATATAAAAAAAAAAATAACTAAACTATAACTTTAGTCATCAAAATAAACTAATTGCCGTTTTAAATGACATAATTCAAAAAATAGGTTTTATAACTATTGACCTTTTTTGATCGCGTGTTGCAGTAAAACTAAGGACTTTAAGTGAAAATTGGTATTAAATTAATCATTTTACAGAAAATATTTTCTCATTTTTACGAGAAAGTCTAGAAAATGATTTATTGAAAAAAAACTAAACCTGTATGTACTTATATATATTTTAAGGGATAATAAATGATTTGCGAATTTAGAGTTGGAATATTGTTGCTGTTTACAGCTAGTCGGTAATAAAATTAGAAGAATAATATCATCAAGAGAGTAAAAACAGTAGAATTACGGGCATTGTGTAAACTTAGCTTGATTCTAAATAAATAAAAGCTAGATATATTTTATTTTAAATATAAATACCTTCGTTTTTATAAAGAAATTAGAAAACGTGCCTTTAGAGTATTTTCCGAGTATTAATTTAAATTATTACTTTAAATTATCTTTAGTAAAAGGAAATAGCGGATTTCTTTTTAAATATTTATTCGGTGAATGCGGGTCAAGTTTGGAAAAAATAAGAAGTGGGTCAAGGGATAGGGAAACAATGGAATCTTTGTCTCTGGAGACAACTGTCAGGAACTGAAGGCTTTGTCTGTTAATTCTATCATGTGTTGTGTTGTTTTGTACCACAATATATATATTTATTAAATTTTTAATACATATATCAATCGTCCCTTACATCTTAATTATTATACCTATCTCATTCATAAACCTCATATTAAAAATAATTAGAAACCATTATGAGTCAAAAATAACAATCCATTTATTTTTTGTTAAGTGTCAAGAACTACATTATTTGCTTATTAATAATATATATGTGTCAACATATTAGTATGATCTTCGTTTGTAAATACATTTCTATACATTTATTTTTGTTAGGTTTGTATTCATAAAAAATATATAGTATGTTTAAAATCATAATGTCAAGGTTTACTCCAATTTTAAACGGTTGTCCGTGAAGTTACTAGAAAGTAATTAAGAGGCAACAATAATCTCCTATTAACGATATACAAAAACTTAAAGCTATGAAACATTGAAAAATTTTCATATAATCATTATTTCTAGACTTAATTTAATAAATACTATGTTAATTACTTTAAATATTATATTATCAGTTCGATATTGAGTATTCGTGATTTCTTTTTATAAAAGTCCTACAAAGGTTTCCAAAGGAACATCAAGTTTCCACATATTGTGCCTATTTTCTTTACTATAAACAATATAACAACTTCAAATGTGTAAATACACTAACTTTGTATTTTATAGTTCGTATATTAATTATATTTATTTACTCATTTTACGGATCTTAATCAATAAAATATTATTATTTACTAAACGAATATTATGAAGTAACTGGATCAATAGTTTTATTTATTTATATAGTATCATAATAATTAATGGATTGTCCCATCATCAAATATTCAATGCAGGCAGCCCTTTTCAATCGGAGTACACATTACGGATCCTGTAAATAACATCTCCTTAAAGGCTTTAACTTTTATAAAGCTGTCCGCACAAAATGCGACTGTGTAAACATAAAAATATTTTATTATATTAATGCTTCTCGTTTCAAATGTTTTTTAACTTACACAATAATATAATTTCACGAATTCGTTATAAATGTACACATTTTTGATTCTAAAGTTATGTCAAATAAATATTAAAATTTACAAATCGCAAAAAGCTCACACTGTACCAAATTTTTTTAAATAAGGAGTTGTCACATTAAGAAAATGGACTCGATTGAAGAAGTAAAGTTATAATACTTAAACACATAGGTGTCGATATCTGTTCAACTCAATAAACCTCACTCCCACTCAGTCAATAAACACTGACTTATTTTTACTTTATTTTAGACATTTAAATTTACCAACCAACACGCCATGTTCCAAACGGCGGAAGGTGGAGGACGGAGCTACAAATAGCTACGCAGAATGTAAGAGGAGGAATGGAACAGAAGATGAATGAATTATTAGATGTGATGGATGAAAAAGATCTGGATGTTATTTGTGTGTCTGTGTTTGTGTGTGTGTGTGCGAAAAGGCAATGATACGACCGATTTGCCTGGCAACCGGGTCGCTTTCTGGGCTGGGGTTCCAGAGAGTGAGTGAAGTTGCCAAGGTGTAGGCGTATTATTGTCCTCTCGAATGGTTAATGCAATGGTAGAATACAAGGCGATCAACCCGAGGTTTCTTTAGGTTCGCTTTAAGCTGGGGATAACAAGAGTATTCTTGTTAGCCATGTATCCTCAGCTCAAATGCGCAAGCTCGAGGAGTTTTGGGAGAATGTCATGGATGTTCTAAGTAGTGTCAGAGATAATGAAAAGTTGATAGTATGTGGAGATATGAATGGATGGGTTGGAACCGCGCGAAGCGGTTACGTAAGCGTGCTAGGCAAATATGGTGATAGGAGGGTAAATGAGGCTGGAAAGCTTATTTTGGAATTTCGTAAGGAGAAAAATTTGTTTGTGGCAAACACTATGTTTGATCACAAACAAATTCACATGTACACATTGGAGCGAGCGGAAGAAAGAAGTATGATTGATTTATTCCTAGTGGATCAGCGTATTCGAAGTCAAGTTATGGACACGCGAGTGTTCAGAGGTGCTGATCTAGGAACGGACCACTATCTAGTCGTTGCTAGAATAAGAGGTCTGTTCGCAGGTTGGCGCAGCCGCACGACGTGTCCAAGCTTGGCATCGAATTATCGCATAAGAAACTGGAAGCTTCAAGATCCACCGATCAGAGAGGAATATCAAGAAAGGGTTTCCAAGAAACTTGAAAGTTGTGATTCTGGAAACGAAAGTGTTGAAGTATGCTGGCAGAACCTTAGGAGTGGTATGGTGAAAGTAGTGACAGAAGTATGTGGTAAAAGGAAAAGAGATTTTAGTAAAAAGCGCGATGAATGGTGGGATGATGAAGTGAAAGACGTTGTAGAGTTAAAGAAGAAAGCATGGCTGGATTATAAAGCCTCTGGTAAGGATAAAAGTATGAGAGAGATAAGAAAAAGAGCGTACAAGCTGCAAAAGCACAAAACGAAAGCACTTATAAAGATGAAGCGTGAAAATTCTGAGAGAGAAAGGGATGAAAGGTTGACGAACAACTTCCGGGAAAACTGGCTGCGGCTGGCTGCGGAGGCTGCGGGAGCAGATGAAGTTACTGCCGAGATGATCAAATATGGTGGGCCACGCGTCTGGGACTTTTTCTGGTTTTTGTGCAATTTATGCTGGAAATCCGGGGAGGTCCCAGACGATTGGCGAAGTGCAGTCATCGTGCCTTTGTATAAAGGCAAAGGTTCACAGATAGACTGCGCAAGCTATAGGGCCATCAGTTTGATTAGCTTGGGCAGTAAACTTTATGCGAGCGAGCGAGCGAGAAGAATGCAAGAGAGATCTGAAAGGCTGTTGTGGGAGGCCCAAGGAGGTTTTAGACCTGGAAGAGGGTGTATAGATCAGATCTTTTCCCTCCGCATGATCACGAAAAAGTTTTTGGCCCTAAACCAAAAGGTTTTCTGTGCTTTTGTGGATTTGGAAAAGGCGTTTGACATGGTTGTGAGAAAGAATTTATGGGAGATACTGCCCCGATACAATGTGAACGGACCCTTGCTACAGGCTGTTTTTACCGAGATCACTCAGCCTGTGTGCGAGTAGGAGCTAGCATGTCGCCCTGGTTTGACATCCAATCGGGTGTTAAGCAAGGTTGCGCTATGTCAGCTTGGTTGTTGAATTTGAATTTGGATAGTTGTCTCCAAGGAGTGAAAGATAGTGACATGGGAGTGAAAGTAGGTGACCTTAATAAGGTGGTGAATGATAAGATAATAGAACAAGTGAATGAAGTGGTATATTTTTGAAGTATGTTTAGCAGAGACGGAAGATACGAAATGGATGTAGAAAGGCGCATTGCTGCCGGTAACAGAGTCAACGGTTCTTTGGCTGCATTGTTGAGACGCCGAAACGTCAGCATAGCTGCACGTTTGGCTGTACACAATGCTGTTTTGCTACCGACGCTGTTATACGGCAGCCAAACGTGGGTAACACAGAAGAAGAATGTAAGAAAGATGAATGCTGTGGAGATGCGATCTCTTCGCAGATTATGCGGAGTCAGTTTAGCTGACCGAATCCGCAATGAAGAGATCCACAGAATGGTAGGTACTAGCGAAGATGTTACGGTAAGAATGAAGAAGAACGTGCTCAGGTGGTTTGGGCACGTCGAACGAATGAGTGATGAAAGAATGGTAAAAAAGATTTATAAAGGAAAAGTGAGCGGTAAGAGAGACAGGGGGAGGCCTCGAGTGACCTTCGAAAACACAGTAGCTACGATACTGGAGGAAGGTCACGTAAAAAGCATGAGGACTCCCCGGAGGGCATGTATGAAGAGGTTAATGTCTGTGGTCGAGGCGAAAGAGGTATGCAGGAACCGTAGCGTTTGGCGCTCCGTCGTCTCTGGCTACCCCGCAAGGGATATGGCGTGAAGGTAAATAAATAAATAAATAAGTAACAACATGTAAAATAAATCTAAATATAGTTATGAAATAAAAAGCTTAACTTTATTATAAAATTAATTAATAATTCTGTTTGGACGTATTTTTGTGAAAGCATTAGAAACAAAAGACCTACTAGTAAAAAATTCGTAGCAGAAACAGTGTTATTTTAAAGCCCGTGAGTGACACTCTTTGTTTGTGACAAAGGCTGCACAGTGATCCTTTGTGTGGTCTGACATGTACGCAACAACTGAAAACTATTATAGTTCTATTATGCGAATATATTTAATACCATGTTGGGTTTTTGTACATTGGTAATACCATACATATTACTTAAATTCCTTATTTGTCCATAAAAGAGATGAAAGCTCTTTGTATTAATAATAATCGCGATCATCATGTTAATGCATTATTTGTTATACAGTAATTTAAAGTGGTCAATAAAAACTGATATATAAATATATAAACAGTCATATTTACCACAACTATTATTCAACAACCATATGTAATACTTTTCTTTTACTTTTTTCTTATTTTTTTTTATTACACACTAACCTATATGCAACAGATATTTGAATACAGGAAAAAATTCTGAGTCACAAGTCTAAGTGTCTGATAGACAAATGTGTAACAGATTGACTGAATGTTTAAACTCATATTTAACCATTCAATCAATCTGCAGTCAAGTAAGATGTAGTCATCTTTATCTTCAAAAATTAAACCATCAAGTATTAACTTAATAAACTTATAATAAATGTCAACAACTTTTTTTTTTTTTTTTTTTTGTTAGGACAAGCAATATCTTTTTAAATTAATATATGTGCTAATAAAATATTTATTTTGTTTCAATCCTTGACCCGGCATGTTTAAGGAGAATATAACTCGAAAAGAATACATGGATTCAGTTTCTCAAAATGAGATACATAATATATAACAAGCAGCATCTCCATACAACGATGTCGTGTGTAACATACTTTATGACCAACTTGATGACTCTCAAGGTAACATTGTAACATCACATAAAGCACGTGAACAATGACATCGTAAAACATATTGAGGTATTATAACGTTCATAAAACACATTTTTGAAAGATTTCAGTAAAAATTTACCGAAGGTCTTATATTAAAATATAAATATTTTGTTTCTCCTTTTAAGCTTTTACAATCATCGGCAAACTATAATGTGCTGTATCATAACCATTGACTTTTATTTATTTAATTTCTCTAAATTTGTTGTTTTTTTAATGTTAGTAATGAATTTATAATAAAATAACGTTTGATGTTATATTTTCTTTTAAGTTTAGTTTCCAAATTAATAAATTATTGTTGACGTACTTCATGTAATATGAAGTAATGCTATAAATAAATTTCTTTGTTGGTAAGCTATGAGAACATTCAATAATGAATTCTACATTAAAGCAGATTAAATATTAAAACAATAGCAAAGAAAAGTAACAAGATATTAATAGAATAGTCTGTATATTCTATGGTGGATATTTGGTATACTCACTACAGTAAAAAAATATATAGTTACAAAACACTACTGCTTATTTTGAAATGGACACAAAACTACTGGAAATTATTGGCTCATCTTATTTAACTCACTAGATAACAATGGATTTTGTTGCTTTACGTTATATAATAACATTCAGATTAAAACAGAAAGAAGAGACTGTGAAAGCGTTAGACACCTGATGGAGGATTCCAGGAGATATGGATAGAAAGATAAGATTTCGACACTTTCACTCAACGAACTAAACATAGACATAATAAGATGGTGCCACTAATGAATATATTTACTCCAATTTATTTATTAACTCTATTTTAATTTCAATCGTAATATGTATTAAAAACAATATTAAAATTTGTTGTAATAGATTTAAATAGATACAAAGATTTAAGCGATCATATAAGTGAGTAGAATAACTAAACACATAACTTTTAGTACTTTTAACCACTAACAATCACTTAAACAAAAATCAAATAACTTTAAATCCCACTTTTTCGCAATCTTATGACGAACAGCCCATTTACTAGGGGCTACAACAGACCCTCAATTTCGACTCGCTGTGCTCGCGACATCTCGGGTGCCGTTTGCATATTGAGTGAAGCGAGCCCAGTGTAATGTCTCAATCAATGTCTCGTTGTGGACAATATCGGTAATGTAGGAGATTTCAGATTACTTTCTTTTACTTTACTTTTAGTTTTACTTTCTTATTAAAATCAAATGAAATATACAGATTATTTTGCATGCTCAAATAAATGAACTCAACAAATTATAGGAGATATATAGTTTTATATTTAACGCCGTCTTTTGTGGAAATAGCTTTGGGAATTAGGGTCTTGATAAAATATGTATTATCCACCCTTTACTTTGCTGTGTATTCTTTCCACGTTCACAATATAAAACGACGATCAAATCCCATTGGAAATCTGAGAGACTTAACACGAGATCGTAAATACCAACATATCGACATAAAACATTACATTTATATAGACTTGAAATGAAATATCTAGAACTGTTTAACAATGAAACAAAAAAAATAAAATAAACACATAACAGAAGTTATAAGTTAAATATATTGAGACGGTAGAGACATTGAATATTGAAACGTTCAGGGATTAATATTTTAAATATATAAAATATTATAAATGGTAATAATATTAGCAAAATATGCAGTATTTAGTCTTATAATTGTAGTCTCTACATTACCCTTTATTAATATTAGTTAAGAATAAATATTTTTTCCTGTAATAATCAAACAAAATATTTAAATAAACAGGGTTAACGAAAACCAATCTGCGACAACAACTTATATAAATAAATAATTGATTTAGACGAATATTTTGCTTCACTTTGCTTAGGCAAATTTCATTAGAAACAAACCAGGTGTCTTTTGGTCATAAGTGATCGTCGCCATTGGCCATAAATAATGATAAAAGGGCCTTAATTTGATATAGTCCAATTGTAACAGGAAAAAAGGCCTAAAAACTTTATGCCCTTAAATGGTTATATATTAAAGAAAGTTCCTCTGGTAATGGCGTTAGTTGGTAAGATGTATCACTTTGTACACGCTGGGATACAGAATTAATGGGACTTTCAGAGAGATGCGACGTTCCTTAGCAACGCCAAAGAAATAACCTGAATATAGTGGACAAACCAAAAATTTTAACTACTCTTCATTGAATGCTCTCTAAGGAAATGAGAACTGCAGTCAGTTTTTGTAAAGTCTCTGCTGTTAGACCTGCTGGCCATGACAGCGTCACTGGTAACAGCGTCACCGGTAGATCCGCCCTGAAGTACGTAGTACCATGTCTAGTTCTTTACGATGTTGATGAGGCCTCTGATATTTAGCGAGATCTTCAGAAAGCGCTCTCGAAGAGCAGGGTTTTCCTAGTAGTAAACTAATGTGTTCTGGGGGTTTATCTATACAATATACACTACCTACCTACACAGTTATGGCGGTCTTAATAGAAGATACAAGTTTTTTCATTAACTACTCTCTCCGTTATAATCCTGCAAGGCAAAATAATTTAATAAAATAAAATCTAAAAGAGCGCTTATACTAAATATTTAGAATTAATCTTTCGTTCAAGGAACTAGAAGTCTGAGATGTTATGTAATTATAGACCAATGAAATTGATTATAATGTTGAACTAGCTTCTCGATAACTTTTTCATATAACCATTTAGATTTTCTTCTAATATTGGAACCGATTTTTTATGAAGATTGTGAGTAAATGCGTCATTATAATGACATCATAAATCATTCTTATTCATCGTTATTTGATGTAAAAAATGATTCAAAGTGTGATTAATGGGGTTATTATAAAAAAAGATATTTTAGAGTGCGTTATGTGGAATACTTTATTATTAAAAATATATATTCACCAGCTGCGGCTTCCTTTATTTTCAATATTAAAATATATTTTGATAAAATTATCGGTTATTGCGGGGAACAGTCGCGTTATTTTGAGAAAAAATATTGACTTTAAACAAACAACTTATAGCGAGCCTGTTTTTAAAATATAAATTTGTTTTAGAGAATTTAAAATATGAACCGCAATATGTAGTTCGAATTAAATTGAAAATGTTAAATGTTACTGAGAATTACAAAAACGCATTTAATTTCTTATACTTCCAAAATGTATTAGGTTTCTGTAAAACAAAGATGAGTAGAAATCTACAGCTAAAGAAATTACAAATCGCAGACGAAAAAATTCTAAAGATAATAATTTTTTTTAAAGCTATATTTAAATTTTTATAATGGTCTAAAATGAATAATTCATATAATGATTTCAACGACAATATCTAAGTCATTTTTAAAAAACATAGTCTAAAAAAAACCATATATTTAACGAACCTGCTTCAAAATTCACGAGAATCGGTTGAGGGATACTTGTACTTACATGAAAAAAGATGGCAATCCGGAAACCCATACATACAAAATAATTTACCCAAGTGAGTAACATATTTGACTTTCTCGAGGTACGTTATATAACATAACTTACGCCTTTAGTATATTCATCGGAATATATATAAAAACAAAATATTTTTTTTTGTATATAAAAACTTTGGAATACATCTATACTTGTAAAAACTTCGGTCCATCATATTACCTTCTGGTTATATACGCAGGTGAAGCTCCTAAATATCTACATTGCCGATTAAAAAATTGTTACTATATAACAGCACTATAATAAGTATAACAAAATGACGAAGAAGCTGCGCAAGTGGTAATAAGCGACGCCATAATTTACACACCAGATGGTTCATTCGCTATTTTATTACCGAATCGCATAAAAAAAACAATTAAGAATAATAGATGTGAGACTAAACGACCTAACTTTTACATACATTCATATAAGAAGATAGATACATATTGACAAAGGGAAAAAAATAAATATTTTTCTATTTTATTAACATTTTATTATCGACGCGAAAGTCTTCTATTTTTATTCATATAATAGTATTATATTATTATTCATATAATAGTATTCATATAGTAGTATTTTTATTCATATAATAGGGTTTCAATAACAATATTTTAAATATAGCACCCAATGCGTATTTCCTGGTGTCTATACATAAATATTCGTATATTCAAGTACCTTCATTGTTCCATTTTAATTCTTTACTTATGTTATACTTGTGACAAATATTAAGCTAAGTCAATTTTATAGAACAATATAAGCAAAAATAAAAACATTTTGGCATAATGTTCATTTCTGAATTTCACGAATTTACATACAATTTCCGATGTCCATTAGTTGTTTTATTGTATGTTTATATAAAAATTTGGATAAGCATTACATATATGACATGTTTATAAACAATTTAAAATATTTGACTTAATTTAAGTCAAAGTATCCAATAAATCTTCCCTCAATGTAGTATCGTAGCATGGCATGGAGTCAAAAGGCAACATTTGGACACATAAATTCTAAAGAAATATCTGAATAGCGTTTTATTTTATGATCAAATCAAAATAACATAAATCGTCGGAACGAATTCGAAGACGACGAAAGAAAAAATATACGTAGTGAGCTAAGGCTTAGATACTTGACTGTTTAAGATAAATCACTTGGATTCAGTTTAATAAGCCGCCTATTTATAAAGATTATGGTAATCAATTGAAACAGCGTAAAAGTTAGTGATTGGAAAATTTATGTCTGTTTCATTAAAGACGATAAAACGATTACTTTTCTTTATATTTATAAACATTTTGATGTTACATAAGCTATTTATGTTTGTGTATCCAGGATCTGCTAATTTAATTACATTTAATTGAGACGTCCCGAAAATGTAATTCAGACGTCCCGAAAATGTCAATTACATATTGAATGCTAAATACGTAAAGATGAAACAATAGCTCAGTTAGCAAAGTGACTAGGAAGGACTTCCAGGAGTTTTAGGTTTGAGTCTTATCTTGTGTTGATCAATTGTTCATTCTATATTTATTTTATCAATGAACTTTGGTTATGTTAGTACCACGTTGGATCTAATCTTATATGCATCAAATTTATACTTATTCGGTTCTATGACGAATGTGATAGCTATGATATTAGTCGTAACGTTGGGTTTAAATGGCGGAGTTTTCTTCCTACTCTGGCTTTGATGGAATTCATAAAGGATTTTATTATGTTAAAAAAAGTTTAAGATACATTTTATAATATTTTTATAAATTGTTATCTAAATAAACTGTATCACAATTTTTCAGTAGTATATTGAACAATGGTAACAAACGTAAAGTGTGAACAATTGGATTTTTTACTGTACATTACAGACTATGTCTGCAAGACGAGAGTCCTTGTTAACGGTTAACGAGAAACGACAAATATTTATCTGTTCACAGTTTTGTATTTATTATTTAGTATTTGAATTACTTTACTTCTTTTTTTTTCTAATTCTATTATTAATCATTGTATACGAAATAAATATTATTGGACATTGTATCTTAAGTAATAACTCTAAGAAAAAAAACTTTAAGGAAACGTTATACACAACTTATATCGCAACTTCGTAGAAGTTCTTGTTTTATGGTTTGGTACTCGTAATTATCAACAATTTTGTATTTTATCATTTTGTTATATTGATTGTAGCCAGCTACTTTCCTGCTAAAATAAAACTAATATTCTACAACAATTTCAGTTTTATTGTAAACTATTTTGTGCTTTTCCATTAGAAGCTTTCTAGTAATAAACTTATCAAATTTCATAAAAATTCGATAAGTGGTGTTGTTAATTTGTGATTATATTTTAAATCAGTTTTTCAATTTACACGTGAAGAAGAGAAAAATGCATAAAGACAAAGTATTGACTGAGAAATTAAGCTGTAACTGCACCGAATTTTATCAAAATATATCGAGTAGTTATTGTTTTATCGAATCAAAAATGCCTAAAAACTTGAAAACTCTTGAGATCAGATCTTTGAGGGAACAGCAATAATTAAATATATATATATATAATTTATTTGTTAATATACATAATTTCCCCATTTCTGTTTTATTATATCTATACATAGAATTTTATTTTTAATATAACTTGTGAATGTCATGGCTATAGACATAACCGCATTTGAAATCTGAAGCTTTTCAACACCAGATCATAAATACAAATATATACCGACATCAAATGCTACTATGTTAGTATTTCAGTCTACAAAATAGGATATAGAGGAAATGACCTGAATAATTTTTAATTTGTATTGGACAGAAACATAACAATAAAGCAAGTTATCATAATTTCATTTTAGACTCACCAATATTTTTATTAAAGTCTTAATATTGACTCAGTTGGTAAGCCAACAACACAAAAAGAATTATAACTTTTTTAATGAATGTTCGTACTGAACATAGAGAAATATTTTTAACACACTTTAAGTAAATATTGCCGTTACTGTTTTAGTAATGTGAACTAACTGTTTAGTTATCTAGTATTGATAAAGTACCAGAACCATATGTAATATTGACTATAGGGTAAAAACACAAAAGAACGAGTTAAGATTAAAAAGAGTATCATCTTATAATCTGTTGCTGGCAATACCTACTCTTGCTCAACATAACAGCTGATTCTATAATTGTTCACCTCGCTTCGTTCGTGTGCTCTGTGCATTGAGAATAATTTTTATTTACAGGAATATACATATATATTGTAGATATGCAGAGATACACACATAGTTAAATTTCGTTTATTTATATTAAAGAATATGCTGAATACGCGTTGTGGTAAAACTTTAAGATTCATAACATAAATTTATATTTCAACCCGGATGGCATTTATTGAATAATTTATTATTTTATTAATTATTTAAACAAGACGATCTGCATTTTTATATCACAATTAATTTGAAATATTAATTACAAAATTCCACAATATTTTTAGCAAGTTCTACTGGGAATAAGATGAATAATGCTAATGGAAAACTGGAGCACTGCAGATATTATAAAGAATGAAAGGAGATTTTTTTTATTTTGTATTACCAGTATTTTGTTTTTATTATCAAGAAAGTTAACACCTAATAAAGTTATTATAATTCATTACTGCAAAAGATTTACAATTTTTATAAATATATTGAAGAAACCTAAGAGATAACTATTATATGATGATATATTAAATAACTAATCATACTATACTATCGTACTTTAATAATATAATATTGAATATCGTCTTATAATGTTCATCATTGGGACGTGTAAAGGATAATATTTAATTCAAAGGTCATTTGTTGAATTTAGTTAAAGAATACAAAATACAAGCTTAAATAGAATATAAAAGAATACATAATGTGAGTAGTTTATCGTTAGATTGAAAACATCTAAGAAAGTCGACAATCATAATATTCTATAAAGTTATATAGTTCTTTTAGAAGGCATTAACATTTTTAGAATTATACGTATAAGATTTATTATAAATACGACATTGAGTAGACATGTCGCATTTGTTAGTTAAGATAATGTATACTTTATCGTGATAATTACTTATAAGTACTATGGAAATGATCTAACTGTCAAACAATTCAGTTACAAAGACTAAGGATTGATTGTAAAATAAAATTTGTATAAAATTACCTTAGGGAATCAGTACCCACAGAAATATATTAATATTGTAAAGAGCTTCTAACTGCAGGGATGATCCATAGTTCCAAAAGTTACGTCATGATTCATACATCTGCCCGATATTCAATTTATGTTTTAAACTTATATAGAATGTTTACATTCTATACTCATAGTGAGTCTTCAAATATTTTTTTAATAATTATTATAAATAGATTCTTTTCAATTATCGCTGATACGTAAATGTTTTCATTAATAGCGATAAAGAACGGATAGGTGTTTTCTTAGAAGAAATCATGATATTATTTTTTATTCGAACAATTATATAATTTTAGTTTATTAAAAGATTGTATAATAACAATTTGGAGATAGATTGTAGCTTTTGTTTATAATATTTATACAGCTTGGGTAAATATTACTGTTAAAAATAATCATGAAAGGAAAATTAAATATCTTCAAAGGAGTGAGTTGTTATTTGTAAGGTTTGTTTTAATATTTAATTGTGGTTACACTAAAAACAATGATGAATCAGAATGACACACAAACAACAAAGAAAAACAATCTATTTATACAACTGTCAAAACTTTATTAATTTTTAGGTAAATGAAAACTTTAAATTATAATTTTGTGGCTTTTTATTACAAAAGCATCATATGCGTCAGAAACTTAAATTGATTATTATTAATTTATCTTTTTTATTTATTGAACTGCTTGAAAATAAATATTAAAATATCAAAAAAGTTACATATTTAAATATTTATATCTAAAAATATATGTACTCTAGAGTAAGAATGTCTTTTAACAATGTATTGGAAAAGCAAGCTTTTTCGCTCTATTTAATTAAGGTCCAATGAAAAGGTATTCTTTAATTTGTCTTTGGTGTTGAGGACCGGAGGTGTCACAGTTTATCCTTTTATTTCAGTCACAATTTCTAAGTAATAGCCGCTTTTGTTAATACGAAGCTCTGGTATATTTATTCGTAAAAGAGATAAAGCGTTTATCTGATGATTCGTTTATTTAAATTAAATATTTAATAAATTACCTTAATTTTTCATAATAAAATAGATTCAGGTTCGAAGTAAAGTTTGTTTGTAATGAGGCTTTACATATCTGTCTGTTTTTTTTTTAAGGTAGGTTTTGAAAGTAAAGTTTTGGAAGCTCAAAGACTTATGGCCACACAACGAGTACTGTTCTCTTATCTGGTTCGGATCAGCTTCTAGCTTTTGACAGCGTTCAACGGAGAGCTGTTCCGATTGTCGGGGACCCGTTACTCTGCGAACGGAGACCTGGCTTCTCTGTGCGTCTTCTACCGCATTTACAACGGGAAGTGTTCCCGAAGAACCAAAGAACTATTCGATCTATTATAATAATTAAAACAAAATATCTAATCACACAGATAAAAATGTTTAATATTTTCCTTAACCGTAATAATATTTAAAAAATACTTTTTTAGTCAAATTAATTATAAAAACATGTTGCTTAAAAAATAACAGTAGAGTAGATTTATATTTTTATTATCTTAAAAGCGAATAATGTATTTCATGTATTTATTAATTTGTTTTTGTAATGTTTTATCATTTTAAACAGATTTTAAAATACCAAAAAATGTATAGTACTGTAGTAATCAGCGCCGGTACTGACGTTGAATTCTGTAATATCAGGACCTTGTTTTTATCATACTTTAGGGCAAAAAAAGGCAAGGCGAAATGCCAATTGTTACAAAATAAAATGTAACTATCTGTAGCAATAATTTAAGCATCAAGATGCTACGTAGTTTATTACTACGTGTAGCTTTATGAATGGTATCATATTAGGTGTTTTATGAATGTTGTCACTAAATATATTGTATTCCTTTTACTATTAACATTTTAATTTAACATACTCTTTTGAGAATACTCTTTATAGTGATTCATTATTATTTGTTATTATTGTATCGTCATTTATTGTAATATTTATTAATTCAAAACATTATTAATACCAATTGCTATATAAATACAGTAAAATGTATTATAATACTCATAGTAATGTAAGCAAAGTTATACCATAGTTAGCAAATAAATATTACCTTAAGACCTTTTCTCAATGTTTTTCATAATTTCAATACTTATATTTAAGAAACTAAACTATTTAATACGTGACTGAATCTGTCTTAGATTTATTTAATACAAAGTGTATCATCCCAATATAAGACGACAATCTCAGAGATTGTAAGTCTTCTTTGTCTTTTATTCTTCTCTATTATTTATATAATGATTATTATATTCATGTATTTATTAGGAAATATAAAAACGAAATTCAGTATTACTTTTTAACACGGATGAGCCAAGGCTGAATATATTATAGCCTACGAGTTATATTTTAATCAAATCCCAGACAGCTATGAGTGATGTAATATTCACCTTGTATTTTTCAGTCACCTGAGCTTTAGCCGCCATTTTTTAATTCAATTATGTTGATGCTAGCTAAAACAACCCTTATTAATATGGTTTTCATAAAATATTGTTATTAAAAAAAACGGGAATAAAATTATAAATTATTCCTTTAATACTTTTTTATGTAATTTAAAAACTTTAAAAATCGGAAATAAACTAAATTTTTGTATTATAAAATTATAATATTTGTACCTCATTTTAATTATAATTATTATAAATGAAATCTATTGTATTAATAATATAAGGTAGTAATTTTATCTTCCTTAATCTTTTATTAGTTTAATGAATTTGAGGAAAAAAATACAGACATTTTCCTTAAAATAAAATTAAGGAGCTTTTATGTTTACGAAAACAAAAAATACAATTAAGAAAACAATAAACAAATCTGTCCTCAACCGTTAAAGAACAGTTCAAAAGATTAAATTATATAAGCTTTATAAGCATATTCACTTCATGGACACTAACAAGTTTTATTATTTTTTACTTATTGAATGTAGTGTCTACTGTATTGGTATTGTTAATACCAAACTTGCCATATTACATATTCATACATAATAGAATTACAATTGTTATAAAAGAGTTTTTTTTAAGAGAGCTGGATATGATTATGATTTAAAATATTATTGTATATATAAAATAAATAAACATTGTATATGTTACAATGTAATAAGTAAAATTAATACCACACGATTTTCAATACGATACGACATTTATAATTAATTTTTCTCAGAATTATTTTAGGTCAACTCTTTGATATTAATCATAACACATTGTTTAGATATTACTAGTCACTGTAATGTAACAACTTCGACCATATAATTAATTGAGCGGAGCGTTCTACTGGAGACTTTTTCACATTCTTTGTCACGAATAGATTCGAAAACTACTTGACGGAAAATTAGGAAAATTTTGAAATCAAAAAGACACACATTAAGTGATGGTTTTAAATAAACATTTATGAAACAAATCGACAATTTTTTTTTTTTTGAAAGATTACATGTCGGAAAAATTATATCCCATTGAAGTCAATGGGAAACTATTAGTCATTACACTGGGCTCGATTCGCTCAATACGCAAACGGCACCCGAGATTTCCCGAGCGCAGCGAGTCGAAATTGAGGGTCTGTTAGCGCCCCTAGTAAATGGGCTGTTCGTCATAAGATTGCCCAAAAGTGGAATTTAAAGTAAGTTGGGTTTTGTTTAAGTGTTAAAAGTAGTTAAAAGTACTAAAAGTTATGTGTTTAGTTATTCTATTTACTTATGTGATCGCTTAAAGCTATGGGTCTATCTAAATCTATTACAACAATAAAATTTGAATATTGCTTGTAGTACATATTACGATTTAAATTACAATAGAGTTTATAAATCCACGATCCACGTATAGTAGTTATTATGTCTACGTTTAGTTCGTTGAGTGAGAGTGTCGAAATCTTATCTTTCTATCAATATGTCCTAAAATCCTCCATCAGGTTTTTAACGCTTTGACAGTTCATGCTTTTTGTATTAACTTCATAACTTTTTTATTTTAAACACGTGTGCAATATCGTTAAGTCAAATAAAAAGTGTATAATAACATACTTACTTACTTATCTTCACGTCATATCCCTTGCGGGGTAGCCAAGGACTACGGAGCGTCAAACGTTACGGTATAATAACATAAAGTAATAAAATAAAGTAATCTACTATTGTGTCGTACTTCTCAAAAAGATAATGAAGAAGTTCTAGACCCTAAGCTAAGTATAATTGTACATTATATTTTCACATAAGTACGCAAATAACATATAATTATCTTTAAAAATAAAAATTATTTTAGTTAGCCATTGAAAACATTTAAAAAGTATTAAAGTGGAAAACATAATAACATATAAATAGTGATATTCTATATGCGATAATTTTCAAACCATTCAGAGAACTGAATTACTTGTGCATTTATTCTAAGAGTAATATTCCCACTTTAGTTATGACGTAAAAATATTATAAAAATAATATTTCTCCAACCGTCATTAAAGAGGGATAATTGTATACCGACTATTAATATAAAATCAAATGTATATAAACTAATTAATAAAGTATCATAGATAATAAAATTTATTGCTCCTTTTATGTAGCTGGTGATAATAATTGCTTCAGAATAATTTTAACATTTATGTTATTTTTTGTGTTCTCTGTAACAGATTACTATTAGCATGTATTCATTATACATGTATTCGCACGTATTATGCTGTATGTGTAATATTATAAATTGATTTAAATAAAATTAATAACATGAAACAAAAATGGTAACAATAAATAAATAGGTTTAAATATTTAGAATTAAACTTTCAGTGGAAATATATTGTCATATTTATAATTTTGTCTCTACATTTGAAGTAACGATAAGTTATAGCGTTTCCATTATGGACAATACAAAATTGGGGAAACATGTACACAACCAGACATCGAAGCGCGTTTAATAGTTGTTATACTACAGACATTGAAAAGAAGTAAAATTCTAGCGTTTTCTGTAATTGCATTTCCTAAAATGAATATTGTCAACGAAAGTGAAAGTACAATAAATCAAGTAGTCTGCTTTGCAGATAAAATGTCAAGTAGAAACTGTAACTTGTAATTTTTCAAGATACGACAAACTGCTTCCAAACTTTTCACAAACATGACATTTAACTCTAGTGCAGCTGAATCTCTTGGTTATGTAAGACATTGTTTTGAGTAGAAATTTTAAATGTATGCTTTAATGTTTCCTGTCTAACAAGAAAATCTTACTTTATGAACGTGCTCTGTAAATTATACTGTATAGTCTAAAAAGTTTATAATAGGTAATTTTAAATATCAATTTTCTTATATATTTTTTTCAAATATTTAAATAATAAAGAAATAGTTTTGAATAAGCACCTTTTGACAAATAATTTTCTCTGTTACATAAGTCCTAATTACCAATTATTGTTACCAAATACAGGAATGGTCATTTAAAACAAATTCAATTATAGCTTTATATGAATGAAAAAATATGTGCATAGAAATAGTCTTACTGCAATTATCATAAGCAAGCATTAACTTAAGGAGAATAATCATTCGCGTTGGTCACAACACTTCACTTTTAAATGCATTAAAACTACTTAAATGCTTCTGAGATATGTGGGTATGTTAAAAGAGGGATAATGTTTGAACTCTAGTGTTTGTGAAAAATATTATAGATGTAGTGTATAAATGAAATCACAGGCTTATAAAAAATCATAGAGAGAGCATTTTTATTATTGAAATTGTTATATAACTACCCAAGAAGCACAATATAATGAGTATAACATAATTGATTTAACAAGAGGTGAAAAAATGATTAAAAAAAAAATAATAATAATATTTATGGAATAATAATATTAGAATACGTCAGTTAAATGTGAAAGTGAATCACGAAGGTTTAAATACAAAGGAAACTCCATTATTTTGTTCACTGAAATATTTGGCATTTAGTTATTTTCTACTTCGTATTGTAATTTTTTTGTGGTGTATCTGAAGAAAAATTGGCAAAAGTAACAAAAGAAAGAAAAGCCTCTGTAATTAGAACTTTGTTTTCTTACTTAAAATAATGCATTGAAGTAATGGTTTTCTCACTTTATAATAAAAATATAGGTTCAAGTATAATAATAAGCCTTAGCTATAGATTGTAATATGGATGACACTGATAAAATTTTAGAATATGAAAAAAAAAAAACTAAACTATGAAAACTGTAAATTTAGTATTCAAAATAAACATTTGCCGTATGTTAAACGACAGAACTCAAAAAATAGATTTTAAAAATATTGTCAGTTTGTTTGATCGTGCGTTGCAGTAAATCTAAGGACTTTAAAATTGGTATTAAATTGATCATATTGCAGAAAATATTAACAAATTTTTACGAGAAAATAAAATTATACTTTATAGTATATTTGCAATAAAAATAAACCTATTAATAAAAAATAAATGGTTTATGAATTTAGTTTAGAGTAGGAACATAGTTACTGTCAACAGCTAGTCGGTAATACAATTAGAAGAATAATATCATTAAGAGAGTGAAAACAGTAAAATTATGGGCACTGTGTGAACCTAGCTTGATTCTTAATAAATAAAATGTAGATATATTTTATTTTAAATATATTAGGACTACAACTTTGCTCCCGCCGTTTTCCAAAAAATGGCGCTAGTAGCCAGTAATAGTTCAAATAAATAAATCACAGTTGTTTTCCATCAGTTTTGACATCTATAAATATAACCTTACATCGATATTAGTTAATTTTTGTTTGCGTCATATAGTTACACTTAATTAAATACGTCAACTTATAAACCGAATTCACGTCATTTGCGGGAGATTTTACTTTTTCATTTCAACATGAAAAAATCGGCGGCTGAGGCTCATCGGGTTATTTCAAGTACTTATGGTGATGATACTATTAGTGAAAGAACGTGTCGCGAGTGGTTCCAGCGCTTTAAAAGCGGTGATTTTGTTGTTGAAGATCGGCATAGCGGTGGCAGAGAAAAAACTTTTGAAGATGATGAACTGGAGGCTTTACTTAATGAAGACTCGTGCCAAACTCAAGAACAGCTAGCAAAATCATTGGGCGTAACTCAGCAAGCAGTATCAAAACGCCTGGAACGACTGAGGACGATCCAAAAACAAGGATACTGGGTACCGTATCAGTTGAAACCAAGAGATGTTGAGCGACGTTTATTTGCTTGTGAACAGCTGCTTGAAAGACAAAAACGAAAAGGATTTCTTCATCGTATTGTTACTGGGGACGAAAAATGGGTGCACTACGACAACCCTAAGCGACGTACATCATGGGGATTGCTCGGCCACACTCCTACGGCGACACCTCGACAGAATATTTACGGATCCAAGGTCATGTTGTGTATTTGGTGGGATCAGCTTGGCGTAATTTATTATGAGCTGCTAAAACCTTCTGAAAAAATTACTGGTGCAATACGCTGATAGACACGAAAAAGTAATTTTGCAACACGACAATGCTCGACTTCGACTTCGAATGTAGTGGAAAGTGACGGACAATACTTTGAAGCATAAATAAGATACCCTTTTTTTTATATAATTTTTAAAATTTAAAAAAAAACGACGGGAGCAAAGTTGTAGACCTAATAAATAGCATCGTTTTTATAAAGAAATGAGAAAACGTGCCTTTAGAATATTTTCCGAGTATTAACTTTAAATTAACTTTAGTAAAAACGAAATAGCGTATTTCTTTTTACATATTTATTCGTCGTATGCGGGTCAAGTTTGGAAAAAATAAGAAGTGGGTCAAGGGATAGGAAAACAATGGAATCTTTGTCTCTGGAGACAACTGTCAGGAACTGAAGGCTTTGTCTGTTAATTCTATCATGTGTTGTGTTGTTTTGTAACACAATATATTATTATATTATTTATTTATTATATTAATATTTATTTATTAAATCATAATTTATTAAATCTTTAATGCTTATATCAATCGTCCCTTACATCTTGGTTATATCTATCTCATTCATAAACCTCATATTAAAAATAATTAGAACACCATTATGAGTGAAAAATAACAATCCATTTAAATTTAGTTAAGTATCAAGAACTACATTATTTGTTAATAATATATATATATATGTCAATATATTAGTATGATCTTCGTTTGTAAATACATGTCTATACATTTATTTTTGTTATGTTTGTACACATAAAAAAATATATAGCATGTTTAAAATCATAATGTCAAGGTTTACTCCAATATTAAACGGTTGTCCGTGAAGTTACTAGAAAATAATTAGGAGGCAACAATAAATCTCCTAGTAACGATATACAAGTACTTAAAGCTATTAAACATTGAATATTTTTCACATAATCATTATTTTTAGACTTAATTTGTAAATACTATGTTAATTACTTTAAAGATAATATTATCAGTTAGATATTGAGTATTCGTGATATCTTTTTATAAAAATTCCTACAAAGCTTTCCATAGGAACATCAAGTTTCCACATATTGTGCCTATTTTCTTTACTATAAACAATATAACAACTTCAAATGTGTAAATACACTAACTTTGTATTTTATAGTTCGTATATTAATTATATTTATTTACTCATTTTACGGATCTTAATTAATAAAATATTATTATTTACTAAACGAATATTATGAAGTAACTGGATCAATAGTTTTATTTATTTATATAGTATCATAATAATTAATGCATTATCCCATCATCAAATATTCAATGCAGGCAGCCCTTTTCAATCGGAGTACACATTACGGATCCTGTAAATAACATCTCCTTAAAGGCTTTAACTTTTATAATGCTGTCCGCACAAAATGCGACTGTGTAAACATAAAAATATTTTATTATATTAATGCTTCTCGTTTCAAATGTTTATTAACTTACACAATAATATAATTTCACGAATTCGTTATAAATGTACACATTTTTGATTCTAAAGTTATGTCAAATAAATATTACAATTTATAAATACGAATAGCAAAAAGCTCACACTGTACCTATTTTTTTTTAAATAAGGAGTTGTCACATTGAGAAAATGGACTCGATTGAAGAAGAAAAGTTATAATACTTAAACACATAGGTGTCGATGTCTGTTCAACTCAATAAACCTCACTCCCACTCAGTCAATAAACACTGACTTATTTTTACTTTATTTTAGACATTTAAATTTACCAACCAACACGCCATGTTCCAAACGGCGGAAGGTGGAGGACGGAGCTACAAATAGCTACGCAGAATGTAAGAGGAGGAATGGAACAGAAGATGAATGAATTATTAGATGTGATGGATGACAGAGATCTGGATGTTATTTGTGTGTCTGTGTTTGTGTGTGTGTGTGCGAAAAGGCAATGATACGACCGATTTGCCTGGCAACCGGGTCGCTTTCTGGGCTGGGGTTCCAGAGAGTGAGTGAAGTTGCCAAGGTGTAGGCGTATTATTGTCCTCTCGAATGGTTAATGCAATGGTAGAATACAAGGCGATCAACCCGAGGTTTCTTTAGGTTCGCTTTAAGCTGGGGATAACAAGAGTATTCTTGTTAGCCATGTATGCGCCAGTATCCTCAGCTCAAATGAGCGAGCTCGAGGAGTTTTGGGAGAATGTCATGGATGTTCTAAGTAGTGTCAGAGATAATGAAAAGTTGATAGTATGTGGAGATATGAATGGATGGGTTGGAACCGCGCGAAGCGGTTACGTAAGCGTGCTAGGCAAATACGGTGATAGGAGGGTAAATGAGGCTGGAAAGCTTATTTTGGAATTTCGTAAGGAGAAAAATTTGTTTGTGGCAAACACTATGTTTGATCACAAACAAATTCACATGTACACATGGGAGCGAGCGGAAGAAAGAAGTATGATTGATTTATTCCTAGTGGATCAGCGTATTCGAAGTCAAGTTATGGACACGCGAGTGTTCAGAGGTGCTGATCTAGGAACGGACCACTATCTAGTCGTTGCTAGAATAAGAGGTCTGTTCGCAGGTTGGCGCAGCCACACGACGTGTCCAAGCTTGGCGTCGAATTATCGCATAAGAAACCGGAAGCTTCAAGATCCACCGATCAGAGAGGAATATCAAGAAAGGATTTCCAAGAAACTTGAAAGTTGTGATTCTGGAAACGAAAGTGTTGATTGTATGCTGGCAGAACCTTAGGAGTGGTATGGTGAAAGTAGTGACAGAAGTATGTGGTAAAACGAAAAGTGGTTTTAGTAAAAAGCGCGATGAATGGTGGAATGATGAAGTGAAAGACGTTGTAGAGTTAAAGAAGAAAGCATGGCTGGATTATAAAGCCTCTGGTAAGGATAAAAGTATGAGAGAGATAAGAAAAAGAGCGTACAAGCTGCAAAAGCACAAAACGAAAGCACTTATAAAGATGAAGCGTGAAAATTCTGAGAGAGAAAGGGATGAAAGGTTGACGAATAACTTCCGGGAAAACTGGCTGCGGCTGGCTGCGGAGGCTGCGGGAGCAGATGAAGTTACTGCCGAGATGATCAAATATGGTTAAATATGGGCCACGCGTCTGGGACTTTTTCTGGTTTTTGTGCAATTTATGCTGGAAATCCGGGGAGGTCCCAGACGATTGGCGAAGTGCAGTCATCGTACCTTTGTATAAAGGCAAAGGTTCACAGATAGACTGCGCAAGCTATAGGGCCATCAGTTTGATTAGCTTGGGCAGTAAACTTTATGCGAGCGAGCGAGCGAGAAGAATGCAAGAGAGATCTGAAAGGCTGTTGTGGGAGGCCCAAGGAGGTTTTAGACCTGGAAGAGGGTGTATAGATCAGATCTTTTCCGTCCGCATGATCACGAAAAAGTTTTTGGCCCTAAACCAAAAGGTTTTCTGTGCTTTTGTGGATTTGGAAAAGGCGTTTGACATGGTTGTGAGAAAGAAGTTATGGGAGATACTGCCCCGATACAATGTGAACGGACCCTTGCTACAGGCTGTTTTTACCGAGATCACTCGGCCTGTGTGCGAGTAGGAGCTGGCATGTCGCCCTGGTTTGACATCCAATCGGGTGTTAAGCAAGGTTGCGCTATGTCAGCTTGGTTGTTGAATTTGAATTTGGATAGTTGTCTCCAAGGAGTGAAAGATAGTGACATGGGAGTGAAAGTAGGTGACCTTAAGGTCAATTGCTTGCTATATGCAGATGATGCAGTGCTCATTGCATCATCAGAATGCAATTTGCAGGCATTGGTCACCACTCTGAAAGATGGGTGTGAAATTAATGGTCTTAACCTGAATGTAGATAAGACGAAGGTTCTGATATTTGAAAGAAATGAAGAAAGAACAGAATGTAAGATCAACGTGAATGATAAGATAATAGAACAAGTGAATGAAGTGGTATATTTGGGAAGTATGTTTAGCAGAGACGGAAGATACGAAATGGATGTGGAAAGGCGTATTGCTGCCGGTAACAGAGTCAATGATGCTTTGACTGCATTGTTGAGACGGCAAAACGTCAGTATAGCTGCACGTTTGGCTGTACACAATGCAGTTTTGCTACCGACGCTGTTATACGGCAGCCAAACGTGGGTAACACAGAAGAAGAATGTAAGAAAGATGAATGCTGTGGAGATGCGATCTCTTCGCAGAATATGCGGAGTCAGTCTAGCTGATCGAATCCGCAATGAAGAAATCCACAGAATGGCAGGTACTAGCGAAGATGTCACGGTGAGAATGAAGAAGAACGTGCTTAGGTGGTTTGGGCACGTCGAACGAATGAGTGATGAAAGAATGGTAAAAAAGATTTATATAGGAAAAGTGAGCGGTAAGAGAGACAGGGGGAGGCCTCGAGTGACCTTCGAAAACACAGTATCAATGTTACTGGAGGAAGGTCACGTAAAAAGCATGAGGACCCCCCGGAGGGCATGTATGAAGAGGTTGATGTCTGTGACCGAGGCGAAAGAGGTATGCAGGGACCGTAGCGTTTGGCGCTCCGTCGTCTCTGGCTACCCCGCAAGGGATATGGCGTGAAGGTAAATAAATAAATAAATAAGTAACAACATGTAAAATAAATCTAAATATAGTTATGAAATAAAAACCTTAACTTTATTATAAAATTAATTAATAACGTTTGATGTTATATTTTCTTTTAAGTTTAGTTTCCAAATTAATAAATTGTTATTAAATAATTGTTGACGTACTTCATGTAATATGAAGTAATGCTATGAATAAATTTCTTTGTTGGTAAGCTATGAGAACATTCAATAATGAATTCTACATTAAAGCAGATTAAATATTAAAACAATAGCAAAGAAAAGTAACAAGATATTAATATAATAGTCTGTATATTCTATGGTGGATATTTGGTATACTCACTACAGTAAAAAAATATATATAAATATAAACACTACTGCTTATTTTGAAATGGACACAAAACTACTGGAAATTATTGGCTCATCTTATTTAACTCACTAGATAACAATGGATTTTGTTGCTTTACCTTATATAATAACATTCAGATTAAAACAGAAAGCATAGACTGTGAAAGCGTTAGACACCTGATGGAGGATTCCAGGAGATATGGATAGAAAGATAAGATTTCGACACTTTCACTCAACGAACTAAACATAGACATAATAAGATGGTGCAACTAATGAATATATTTACTCCAATTTATTTATTAACTCTATTTTAATTTCAATCGTAATATGTATTAAAAACAATATTAAAATTTGTTGTAATAGATTTAAATAGATACAAAGATTTAAGCGATCATATAAGTGAGTAGAATAACTAAACACATAACTTTTAGTACTTTTAACCACTAACAATCACTTAAACAAAAATCAAATAACTTTAAATCCCACTTTTTCGCAATCTTATGACGAACAGCCCATTTACTAGGGGCTACAACAGACCCTCAATTTCGACTCGCTGTGCTCGCGACATCTCGGGTGCCGTTTGCATATTGAGTGAAGCGAGCCCAGTGTAATGTCTCAATCAATGTCTCGTTGTGGACAATATCGGTAATGTAGGAGATTTCAGATTACTTTCTTTTACTTTACTTTTAGTTTTACTTTCTTATTAAAATCAAATGAAATATACAGATTATTTTGCATGCTCAAATAAATGAACTCAACAAATTATAGGAGATATATAGTTTTATATTTAACGCCGTCTTTTGTGGAAATAGCTTTGGGAATTAGGGTCTTGATAAAATATGTATTATCCACCCTTTACTTTGCTGTGTATTCTTTCCACGTTCACAATATAAAACGACGATCAAATCCCATTGGAAATCTGAGAGACTTAACACGAGATCGTAAATACCAACATATCGACATAAAACATTACTGGGGTAGTATTTATATAGATTTGAAATGAAATATCTAGAACAACAATAATGTTTAACAATAAAACAAAAAAATAATAATAAACACATAACAGAAGTTATAAGTTAAATATATTGAGACGGTAGAGACATTGAATATTGAAACGTTCAGGGATTAATATTTTAAATATATAAAATATTATAAATGGTAATAATATTTGCAAAATATTTAATGCAGTATTTAATCTTCTAATTGTAGTCTCTACGTTACCTTTTATTAATATTAGATAAGAAAAAAAAATCCTGTAATAATCTAACAAAATATTTAAATAAACAGGGTTAACGAAAACCAATCTGCGACAACAACTTATTTATAAATAATTGATTTAGACGAATATTTTGCTTCACTTTGATAAGGCAAATTGCCTTAAAGGTAATCCTTGTAAAGTTGACTCTATTTCATTAGAAACAAACCAGGTGTCTCTTGGTCATAAGTGATCGTCGCGGTTTGCCATAAATAATCATAAAAGTTTTGCCGACTCTGAAAAAGGTTAAGGGCCTTAATTTGATATAGCCTAATTGTAACAGGAAAAAAGCGGCCGTAAAAACTTTATGCCCTTAAATGGTTATATATTAAAGAAAGTTCCTCTGGTAATGACGTTAGTTGGTAAGATGTATCACTTTGTACAGGCGCGGATACAGAATTAATGGGATTTTCAGAGAGATATGACGTTCCTTAGCAACGCCAAAGAAATAACCTGAATATAGTGGACAAACTAAAAATTTAAACTACTCTTCATTGAATGCTCTCTAAGGAAATGAGAACTGCAGGCAGTTTTTGTAAAGTCTCTGCTATTAGACCTACTGGCCATGACAGCGTCACTGGTAACAGCGTCTCCGGTAGATCCACCCTGAAGTACGTAATACAACTTTTTTGAGGCCAACTATGTCTGGTTCTTTACGATGTTGAGGTCTCCGATGTTTAGCCAGATCTTTAGAGAAGCGCTCTCGAATGGGGTTTCCCTATTAGTAAACTCATGTCTTCTGGGGGTTCAGCTGTACAATATACAATACCTGCCTTTTCATATGGCGGTCTTAATAGAAGTTACAAGTTTTCTCAGTACCTACACTCTTTAGGTGACAGCCCTGCGAGGTAAAATAAAGTAATAAATGAAAATCATAAAACGCAGTTATACCAAATATTTAAAATTAATCTTTCGTTCAAGGAACTAGAAGTCTGAGTTATGATCTATTTATAGAACAATGAAATTGATTATAATGTTAAATTAGCTTCTCGGTTACTTTTTTCATATAACCATTTAGATTTTCTTCTAATATGGGAACCGAGCTTTTATGAAGGCTGTGATTAAATGTGTCATTATAATGACACCATAAATCATTCTTTTTCATCATTATTTGATGTAAAAAATGGTCCAAAGTGTGATTAATGGGGACATTATATAAAATGATATTAGAGAGTGCGTTATGTAGAACCCTTTATTATTAAAAATATATATTCACTAGCTGCTCCTTTATTTTCGATATTAAAATATATTTTGATAAAATTATCGGGGAACAGTCGCGTTAGTTTGAGAAAAAATATTGACTTTAAACAAACAATTTATAGCGAGCCTGTTTTTAAAATATAAATTTGTTTTAGAGAATTTAAAATATGAACCACAATACGTAGTTCGAATTAAAGTGAAAATGTTAAAACTGAAAATAACAAAAATGCATTTAATTTCTTATACTTCCAAAATGTATTAAGTTTCTGTAAAACAAAGATGAGTAGAAATCTACAACTAAAGAAATTACAAATCGCAGATGAAAAAGTTCTAAAGATAATAAAAATTTTTAAGCTATATTTAAATTTTTATAATTGTCTAAAATGAATCATTCATATAATGTTTTCAACCACAATATCTAAGTCATTTAAAAAAAAACTTAATCTAAAAAAAATCCATATATTTAACGAACCTGCTTCAAAATTCACGAGAATCGGTCGAGGAATACTTGTACTTACATGGAAAAAGATGGAAATCCGGAATCCCATACATACAAAATAATTTATCCAAGTGAGTAATTTATTTGACTTTCTCAAGGTACGTTATATAACATAACTTACACCTTTAGTTTATTCATCGGAATAAACTAAAGGTATATATAAAAACAAAATATTTTTTGGATATAAAAACTTTGGAATACATCAATACTTATAAAAACTTCGATCCATCATATTACCTTCTGGTTATATACGCAGGTGAAGCTCCTAAATATCTACATTGCTGATTAAAAAATTGTTACCATATAACAGCACTATAATAAGTATAACAAAATGACGAAGAAGCTGCGCAAGTGGTCATAAGCGACGCCATAATTTACCACCAGATGGTTAATTTGCTATTTTATCACCGAATCGCATAAAAAAAACGATTAAGAATAATGGATGCCACTAAACGACTTAACTTGTACATACACTCATATAAGAAGATAGATATTTATCGATAAGGGATTTTATTTTTCTATTTTATTAACATTTTGTTATCGATGCGAAAGTCTTAAATTTTTTTTCGAATAATAGTGTTGGTGGAATCAATAAAAATATTTTAGCACCCGATACATATTTTCCGGTGTTCATACTTAAATATTCGTATATTCAAGTAGTTTCATTATTCCTTTTCAATTCTTTACTTATGTTATAATTACGACTGCTGTGTAAATTTTATAGAAAAACATAAGCAAAAATAAAAACATTTCCATTCTGAAGTTCACAAATTTACATGAAATTACCGATGTCCATTAGATGTTTTGTCGTATGTGTATTTAAAAATGTGGGTAAGCATTGCATATCTGACATTTTTATAAACAATTTAAAATATTTGATTTCATTTAAGTCAGTGTCCAATAAATCCTCCTTCGATGTAGGATCGTAGCATGGCATGGAGTCAAAAGGCATTCTTTGGACACAAAAAGAAATATCTAAATGGCATTCTATTGTATGATCAAATCAAAATAACATAAATCGTTGGAAAGAATTAGAAGACGGCGAAAGAAAAAATATACGTAGTGAGCTAAGACTTAGATACTTGACTGTTTAAGATAAATCTCTTGGATTCAGTTTAATAAGCCGCCTATTTATAAAGATTATGGTAAGGTCTGAAGATATACTGACTTGAAGACAGGGGATGAAAAAAAGTCAATTGAAACAGCGTAAAAGTTAGTGATTGGAAAATTTATGTCTGTTTCATTAAAAATGATAAAATGAATACTTCTATTTATATTTGTGTATCCAGGATCTGCTAATTTAAATATATTTTTATCGAGACGTCCCGAAAATGTCGATTACATATGAATTGCTAGATGCGCAAAGATGAGACCATAGTTCAGGTAGCAAAGTGACTATAAAGGACTTTCAGGAGTTATAGGTTTGAGCGTTATCTCGTGTTGATCAATTGTTCATTCTATATTTATTTTATCAATGAACTTTGGTTATGTTAGTACCACGCTGGATCTAATCTTATATGCATCAAATTTATACTTATTCGGTTCTATGACGAATGTGATAGCTATGACATTAGTCGACTAATATCATAGCTATCATAGCTACAACGTTGGGTTTAAAGGGCGTAGTTTTCTTCCTACTCTGGCTTAGATGGAATTCATAAAGGATTTTATTATGTTAAAAAAAGTTTAAGATATATTTTATAATACTTTTATAAGTTGTATATTGAACAATGGTAACAAACGTAAAGTGTGAACAATGTGATTATTTACTGTACATTACAGACTACGTCTGCAAGACGAGAGTCCTTGTTAACGGTTAACGAGAAACGACAAATATTTATCTGTTCACAGTTTTGTATTTATTATTTAGTATTTGAATTACTTTACTTCTTTTTTTTTCTAATTCTATTATTAATCATTGTATACGAAATAAATATTATTGGACATTGTATCTTAAGTAATAACTCTAAGAAAAAAAACTTTAAGGAAACGTTATACACAACTTATATCGCAACTTCGTAGAAGTTTTTGTTTTATGGTTTGGTACTCGTAATTATCAACAATTTTGTATTTTATCATTTTGTTATATTGATTATAGCCAGCTACTTTCCTGCTAAAATAAAACTAATATTCTACAACAATTTCAGTTTTATTGTTTAAACTATTTTGTGCTTTTCCATTAGAAGCTTTCTAGTAATAAACTTATCAAATTTTATCAAAATTCGATAAGTGGTGTTGTTAATTTGTGATTATATTTTAAATCAGTTTTTCAATTTACACGTGAAGAAGAGAAAAATGCATAAAGACAAAGTATTGACTGAGAAATTAAGCTGTAACTGCACCGAATTTCATCAAAATATATCGAGCAGTTATTGTTTTATCGAGTCAAAGATACAAATGCCTAAAAACTTGAAAACTCTTGAGATCAGATCTTTGAGGGAACAGCAATAATTAAATATATATATATATATATAATTTATTTGTTAATATACATAATTTCCCCATTTCTGTTTTATTATATTTATACATAGAATTTTATTTTTAATATAACTTGTGAATGTCATGGCTATAGATATAACCGCATTTGAAATCTGAAGCTTTTCAACACCAGATCATAAATACAAATATATACCGACATCAAATGCTACTATGTTAGTATTTCAGTCTACAAAATAGGATATAGTGGAAATAAACTGAATAATTTTCAATTTGTATTGGACGCAAACAATCGTTACAATGCAGCAAGTTTTCATAATTTTAGTTTAGATTCTACAATATTTTTATTAAAGTCTTAATATTGACTCAGTTGGTAAGCCAACAACACAAAAAAAATTATAACTTCAATGAATGGACGTACTGAACATAGAGAAATATTATTTTAACACACTATGTAAATATTGCCGCACTGTTTTAGTAATGTAAACTAACTGTTTAGTTATCTAGTATTGATGAAGTACCAGAACCATGTGTAATATTCACTATAGGGTGTGGATAGAAACATAAAAGAACGAGTTAAGATTAAAACCAGTATAATCTTATAATCTGTTGCCGTCAATACCTACTCTTGCTCAACATAACAGCTTTTGACTTTAAAATTGTTTACCTCGTGTCGTTCGTCTGCTGTGTGCATTGGGAATAATTTTTATTTTCAGGAATATACTACGTCTATGTACTAGTTAAACTTCGTTTGTTTATATTAAATAATATGCTAAATACGCGTTGTGGTTAAACTTTAAGATTCATAATATATAATTATTTTTGCAACACGGATGGCATTCATTGAATAATTTATTATTTTATTAATTACTTAAACAAGACGATCAGAATTTTTATATCAAAATTAATATGAAATATTAATTACAAAATATTAGAAATTTCACAACATTTTTAGCAAGTTCTACTGGGAATAAGATGAATAATGCTAATGGATAACTAGAGCACTGCAGATATTATAAAGAATGAAAGGAGAAAATAATTTTATTTTGTAGCAAAAGTATTTTGTTTTATTATCAAGAAAGTTAACACCTAATAAAGTTATAATTCATTACTGCAAAAGATGTATAATTTTATTAAATATATTGAAGAAACCTAAGACATAACTATTATATGATGATATATTAAATAACTAATCATTCTATACATTCGTACTTTAATAATATAATATTGAATATCGTCTTATAATGTTCTTCATTGGTACGTGTAAAGGATATTACTTAATTCAAAGGTCATTTGTTAAATTTAGTTCAATAATACAAAATACAAGCTTAGATAGAATATAAAAGAATACATAATATGAGTAGTTTATCGTTAGATTGAAAACATCTAAGAAAGTCGACAATCATAATATTATATAAAGTTATATAAGTCTTCTAGAAGGCATTAACATTTTTAGAATTATACGTATAAGATTTATCATAAATACGAGACATTGAGTAGACATGTCGCATTTGTTAGTTAAGATAATGTATACTTTATCGTGATAATTATTTATAAGTACTATGGAAATAATCTAGCTGTCAAACAATTCAGTTACAAAGACTAAGGATTGATTGTAAAATAAAATTTGTATAAAATTACCTTAGGGAATCAGTACCCACAGAAATATATTAATATTGTAAAGAGCTTCTAACTGCAGGGATGATCCATAGTTCCAAAAGATACGTCATGATTCATACATCTGCCCGATATTCAATTTATGTTTTAAACTTATATAGAATGTTTACATTCTATACTCATAGTGAGTCTTTAAATAAATTTTTAATAATTATTATAAATAGATTCTTTTCAATTATTACTGATACGTAAATTATTTCATTAAAAAGGATAAAGAACGGATAGGTGTTTTGTTAGAAGAAATCATGATATTATTTTTTATTCGAACAATTATATAATTTTAGTTTATTAAAAGATTGTATAATAACAATTTGGAGATAGATTGTAGCTTTTGTTTATAATATTTATACAGCTTGGGTAAATATTACTGTTAAAAATAATCATGAAAGGAAAATTAAATATCTTCAAAGGAGTGAGTTGTTATTTGTAAGGTTTGTTTTAATATTTAATTGTGGTTACACTAAAAACAATGATGAATCAGAATGACACACAAACAACAAAGAAAAACAATCTATTTATACAACTGTCAAAACTTTATTAATTTTCGGTAAATGAAAACTTTAGATTATAATTTTGTGGCTTATTATTACAAAAGCATCAAATGACATACTGATATCAAATGACATACTGATATATACATAAGTGATTATAACTGTAAATGGAAAATATTTTAAGGAACTAATTCTTTAATCTTATAATGTCTTACATTACCGATTGTCAAAGATTTAAATTGATAATCATTTATTAAATTATCTTTTTTATTTATTGAACTGTTAAAAAAAAAATATCTAAAAATAAGTAAGTTATATATTTAAATATTTATACCTACAAATATATATACCCTAGAATAAGAAGGTCTTTTAACAATATATTGGAAAAGAAAACTCCATTTAATTAAGGTCCAATGAAAAGGTATTCTTTAATTTGTCTTTGGAGTTAAGGACCGGAGGTGTCAGAGTTTATCCTTTCATTTTAGTAACAATTTCTAAGTAACAGTCTCTTTTGTAAATACGAAGCTCCGGTATATTTATTCGTAAAAGAGATAAAGCGTTTATCAGATGATTTGTTTATTTAAATTAAATATTTAATAAATTGCCTCAATTTTTCATAATAAAATAGGTTCAGGATCGAAGTAAAGTTTGTTTTTAATGTGGCTTTACATATCTGTCTGTTTTTTTGTTTCTTTTCAAGATTTTGAAGGTAGGTAGAGCCTAGCTGTAGATATTAGACTGCAGCTCAAAGACTTCCGGAGTACTATTCTCATCTCTGGTCCGGATCACCCTATCAGCTTCTAGCTTTTGACAGCGTACAACGGAGAGCCGTTCGGATTGTCGGGGACCCGTTACTCTGCGAACGGAGACCTGACTTCTCTGTGCATCTTCTACCGCATTTATAACCGGGAGCGTTCCCGAAGAACCCAAGAACTATTCGATCTATTATAATAATTAAAACAATATCTAATCACGCAAATAAAAATGTTTAATATTTTTCTTAACCGTAATAATATTTAGAAAATACTTTTTTAGTCAAACTAATTATAAAAAGATGTTCCTTAAAAAATAACAGTAAGAAAAGGAGTGTATTCAACTTTCTGACTCACCTTGCAAAATTATTAAAATTGTTTATTTAAAACACGAGCTACATGGAGATTTGAAAAATCTATTTATTGTTAATTAAGCTATCAATAAATTCATGTGATTGCGGGGAAAATCTGGAACCACTTAGTCAAAATATACACGTTTAAATACCTGCGAAAACATTTTACTCCTTTAATAAAAAAAGGTATATGTTTTTAATAAACAAGAAGCGTAGAAGAGCGTTGAAGACCTTATTTTGTTTTTCGCTAGTTCATGTTCAATTTTCCTGTTTCACCCATTAACGTCTCATTTCTTTACATTTTTATTATCTTAAAAGCAAATAATGTATTTCATGTATTTATTAATTTGTTTTTGTATTAACTGCCATATTTGTAATGTTTTATCATTTTAAACAGTTTTTAAAATAACAAAAAATGTATAGTACTGTAGTAATCAGCACTGGTACTGACGTTGAATTCTGTAATATTAGGACCTTGTTCTTCTCATACTTTAGGGCAAACAAAGGCAAGTCGAAATAAAATAAAATGTAACTATCTGTAGCAATAATTTAAGCAGCAAGATGCTACGTAGTTTATTGCTAGGTATAGCTTTATGAATGGTGTCATATTAGGTGTTTTATGAACGGTGTTACTAAATATATTGTATTCCTTTTAATATTAACATTTTAATTTAACATACTGTTTTGAGAATACTGATTCATTATTATTTGTTATTATTGTATCGTCATTTATTGTAATATTTATTAATTCAAAACATTATTAATACCAATTGCTATATAAATACAGTAAAATGTATTATAACACTCGTAGTAATGTAAGCAAAGTTATACCATAGTTAGCAAATAAATATTACCTTAAGACCTTTTCTCAATGTTTTTCATAATTTCAATACTTATATTTAAGAAACTAAACTATTTAATACGTGACTGAATCTGTCTTAGATTTATTCAATACAAAGTGTATCATCCCAATATAAGACGACAATCGCATAGATTGTAAGTCTTCTTTGTCTTTTATTCTTCTCTATTATTTATATAATGATTATTATATTCATGTATTTATTACAAAATATAAAGACTAAATTCAGTATTACTTTATAACACGGATTAGCCAAGGCTGAATATATTATAGCCTATGAGTTATATTTTCCTCAAATCCCAGACAGCTATGAGTAATGTAATATTCACCTTGTAATTCTCAGTCACCTGGGCTTTAGTCGCCATTTTTTAATTCAATTATGTTGATGCTAGCTAAAACAACCCTTAATAATATGGTTTTCATAAAATATTGTTATTATAAAAACAATTTTCGTAAAATATTGTTGTTATAAATATTGTAATTTTTTATTTATTTCTGTAATATAAATGTAAACACAATATATAAATTTGGAAGAAGGGGAATAAAATTATAAATTATTCCTTTAATACTTTTTTATGTAATTTAAAAACTTTAAAAGTCGGAAATAAACTAAATTTTTGCATTATAAAATTTAGTTTATTTGTACCTCATTTTAATTATAATTATTATAAATGAAATCTATTGTATTAATAATATAAGGTAGTAATTTTATCTTCCTTAGTATTTTATTAGTTTAATGAATTTGAGGAAAAAATACAGACATTTTCCTTAAAATAAAATTAAGAAGCTTTTATGTTTACGAAAACATAAAATACAATTAAGAAAATAATAAACAAATCTGTCCTCAACCGTTAAAAAACAGTCCAAAAGATTAATTGATAATATGAGACTATAAGAACATTCAAGTGACACTTCATGGACAACAAGTTTTATTATTTTGTACTTATTGAATGTAGTCTGTAAGTACTTGTATTGTAAATACCAATCCTGCCATATTACATATTCAAACATAACAGAATTACAATTATTATAAAAGATTATTTTAATTCAAGAATACTGGATACCTTTATTATTTGATATATTATTGTATACAATAAAATGTAATAAGTAAAATTAATACCACACGATTTTCAATACGATACGACATTTATAATTAATTTTTCTCAGAATTATTTTAGGTCAACTCTTTGATATTAATCATAACACATTGTTTAGATATTACTAGTTACTGTAATGTAACAACTTCGACCATATAATTAATTGAGCGGAGCGTTCTACTGGAGACTTTTTCACATTCTTTGTCACGAATAGATTCGAAAACTACTTGACGGAAAATTAGGAAAATTTTGAAATCAAAAAGACACACATTAAGTGATGGTTTTAAATAAACATTTATGAAACAAATCGACAATTTTTTTTTTTTTTTGAAGGATTACATGTCGGAAAAATTATATCCCATTGAAGTCAATGGGAAACTATTAGTCATTACACTGGGCTCGATTCGCTCAATATGCAAACGGCACCCGAGATTTCCTGAGCGCAGCGAGTCGAAATTGAGGGTCTGTTGGCGCCCCTAGTAAATGGGCTGTTCGTCATAAGATTGCCCAAAAGTGGGATTTAAAGTAAGTTGGGTTTTGTTTAAGTGTTAAAAGTAGTTAAAAGTACTAAAAGTTATGTGTTTAGTTATTCTATTTACTTATGTGATCGCTTACAGCTATGGGTATCTATCTAAATCTATTACAACAATAAAATTTGAATATTGCTTGTAGTACATATTACGATTTAAATTACAATAGAGTTTATAAATCCACGATCCACGTATAGTAGTTATTATGTCTACGTTTAGTTCGTTGAGTGAGAGTGTCGAAATCTTATCTTTCTATCAATATGTCCTAAAATCCTCCATCAGGTTTTTAACGCTTTGGCAGTTTATGCTTTTTGCATTAACTTCATAACTTTTTTATTTAAAAAATGTATGCAATATCGTTAAGTCAAATAAAAAGTGTATAATAACATACTTAGTTACTTATCTTCACGTCATATCCCTTGTGGGGTAGCCAAGGACTACGGAGCGCCAAACGCTACGGTATAATAACATAAAGTAATAAAATAAAGTTATCTACTATTGTGTCGTAATTCTCAAAAAGATAATGAAGAAGGTCTAGATCCTAACCTAAGTGTAATCGTATATTATATTTTTACATAAGTACGCAAATAAAATATAATTATCTTTAAAAATCTAAATTATTTTAGTTAGCCATTGAAAACATTTAAAAATAGTAATATATAAATAGTGATATTCTATATTTGTTAATTTTCAAACCATTCAGAGAACTCAATTACTTGTACATTTATTCCCACTTTAGTTATGACGTAAAAATTTTATAAAATAATATTTCTCCAACCGTCATTAAAGAGGGATAATTGTATACCGATTATAAATATAAAATCAAATGAATATAAACTAATTAATAAAGTATCATAGATAATAAAACATATTGCTCCTTTTATCTAGCTGGTGATAATAATTGCTTCAGAATACATTTTAACATTTATGTTATTTTTTAGGTTATCTGTAACAGATTACTATTAGCATGTATTCATTATACATGTATTGGCACGTATTATGTTGTATGTGTAATATTATAAATTGATTTAAATAAAATTAATAACATGAAACAAAACAAAAATGTTAACAATAAATAAATAGGTTTAATTATTTAGAATAAAACTTTCAGTGAAAATATATAGTCATATTCATAATTTTGTCTCTACATTTGAAGTAACGATAAGTTATAGCGTTTCCATTATGGACAATAAAAAACCTTGGGGAAACATGTACACAACCAGACATCGCAGCTGCGTTTAATAGTTGTTATACTACAGAGATTGAAAAGAACTAAAATTCTAGAGTTTTCTGTAATTCCATTTCCTAAAATGAATATTGTCAACGAAAGTGAAAGTACAATAAATCAAGTAGTCTGCTTTGCAGATAAAATGTCACGTAGAAACTGTAACTTGTAATTTTTCAAGATACGACAAAATATTTCCAAACTTTTTCCAAACATGATATAACTCTAGTGCAACTGAATCTCTTGGTTATGTAAGACATTGTTTTGAGTAGAAATTTAAAATGTATTCTTTAGTGTTTCCTGTCTAACAAGAAAATCTTACTTTTTTAACGTGCTCAGTAAATTATACTATATACGTCTAAAAAGTTTATAATAGGTCATTTTAAACATTAATTTTTTTATAATTTATTTTTTCAAATGTTTAAATAGTAAAGAAATAGTTTTGAAAAGGCACCTTTTGACAAATAATTTACTCTGTGACATAGGTTCTAATTACCAATTAATGTTATTAATACAGGAATCAAAATTTAAATCAAATTCATTTCTAGCTTTATATGAATGAAAAAATATGTGCATAGAAATAGTCTTACTGCAATTATCATAAGCAAGCATTAACTTAAGGTAAGTGGTTAGTGTTGGTCACAACAATTCACTTGAACTCGTAAAAGCATGAAGGCTACATAAATGCTTCTGAGTTATGTGGGTATGTTAAAAGAAGGGTAATGTTTGAACTCTGGTGTTTGTGAAAAATGATATAATGTAGTGTATTAATAAAGACTTGTAACAAATCATACAGAGTTTTTTTTAAATAAAAGAGATAATTAATATTATTGAAACTGTTATTTAACTACCCAAGAAGCATAATATAATGCGTATAACATAAATTTTTCATAATATGTGATAATATTTATTGAATATTGATATCAGAATACGTCAGTAAAATGTGATAAGAAGTTTTATTTAACCGATAATAATAGTAATTATAGATTACGAAGGCTTAAATACAAAAAACCTTCATTATTTTGTTCACTAAAATATTTGGCATTTAGTTATTTTCTACTTCGTATTGATATTTTTCTGTGGTGTGTCTGAAGAAAGATCGGTAAAAGTAACAAAAGAAAGAAAAGCCTCTGCAATTAGCACTAGTGTTTTCTTACTTAAAATAATGCATTGAAGTAGTGGTTTTCTCTTGTTCATAGTTTATGTGTGGTCATAAACCTTAAGTAAAGATAGCTATAGATTATAATATACATGATACTGATAAAAATAATAAATATTATAGAATATGAAAAAAAAAAACCAGTATCATTAAGAGAGTGAAAACAGTAAAATTATGGGCACTGTGTGAACTTAGCTTGATTCTTAATAAATAAAATATAGATATATTTTATTTTAAATATATATACGTTCGTTTTTATAAAGAAATGAGAAAACGTGCCTTTCTAATATTTTACGAATATTAAGTTCAAATTAACTTTACTAAAACGAAAAAGCAAATCTCTTGGTACATAGTTATTTGTTAAATGTAAATCAAGTTTGAAAAAAATAAGAAGTGGGTCAAGGGATAAGGATATAACGGAATCTTTGTCTCTGAGGTAACTGTCAGGAACTGAAGGCTTTGTCTTTTAATTCTATCACGTGTTGTGTTGTTTTGTAATACAATATAGGTATAATACAAATATAGTTTTTAGGCTCTAAATATGCTATTTTATGATGATGTTAATTTATCTAAATTTATTTATTCTTTAATATTTATATCAATCGTCCCTTACGTCTTGGTTATAATTATCTAATTCATAAGCCACCATTATGAGTGAAACATAACAATACATTTGTTTTTTTGTTAAGTGTCAAAAACTACATTATTTGTTTATTATTAATATAATTATGATAACATATTAGTATGATCTACATTCGTGAATGCATGTCTGTATATTTAATTTTGTTAGGTTTGTGTTCATCAAAAAGGAATAAAGTAAGTTTAAAATTTTTAAATTACAATGTCAAGGTTGACTCCAACATTAAATGATTTCAAGCTGGCCATTGTACGTGATGTTAATAGAAAATAATTTAGAGGTAACAATAAATCTCCTATTAACGCTATATTGAATGCTAATAAACACTGAAATATTTTGACATAATTGTCATTTTTAGACTTAACTTAAATGTTAATTACTTTAAAGATAATATTATCAGTTCGATATTGAGTATTTATTCGTGATATCTTATAAAAGTTCGATCAAAGGGTTCCAAAGGAACATCATCAACTATCCAAACATTGTGCGTATCTTCTTTACTATAAACAAGATAACAACTTCATCTTCAACAACAATATGTAAATACACTCACTTTGTATTTTGTAGTTCGTATATTAAATATATTTATTTATTCATTTTACTTAATTAATAAAATATTATTATTTGCCAAACAAATATTATGTAGTAACTGGAACAAGAGTCATATTTGATCATATAGTGTCATAATAGTATCTATGGATTGTCCAATCAACAGGTAATCAAATGAACAAATATTAATCATTCGTTTGGATGTTTGTGATAGGTAAATGTATGTTTTAAATATTCAATGTAGTCAACCCTTTTCAATCGGAGTACACATTAAGGATCCCGTAAATAACATCTCCTTAAAGCTGTCTGCACGACATGACTGTGAAAATATTAAAATATTTTATTATATTAATGCATCTCGTTTTAAACAATTTTTAACTTACACAATAATATAATTTCACAAATTCGTTAGTGCCATCTCTGAGTGTACACATTTTTACGAACGAATTTTGTTCGTTCTGTATTGTTTTCACTTTTCTCGGATGGATGTATGGATGTCTGTGGACCGGAAATTTTTTTATTACTGTCGAGAGATGGCGCTGTTTATAATTTACTGATTTGATTTGTTTTTCAAATTTAATTGTATTACTATTTTGTATTATTATTTAGTATATACTTTTTTTGTAATTTTTTAGTAATTATAAACAAACATGTATTTAATATTTTCTTTTCTTCAATAAATAATAATAGTTTTACTTAAAAATCAATTGTTTTTGTTTTTCATATTTAATTGTATTACTATTTTGTATTATTATTAATCATACCTTTTTTGTAATTTTTTAGTAATTGTAAATAAACATGTATTTAATATTTTCTTTTCTTCAATAAATAATAATCATTTTACTTAAAAATCCATTGTTTTTTATTGACATTTAGAGTCTCGTCAAAGTTTGTTCGGGAAATACCCTGGGTATTTGCATCTTCACTGGTTTAATTCTAAAGTTACGTCAAATAAATAATAAATAATATAATTCACTTTTCGAAAAAAGCTCGCACTGTACCTATTTTTTTAAAACAAGATGTTGCCATACTGAGAAAATGGATACTCGATTCAAGTATGAATGTAACTTATATTACTAATACACATACACATAGGTATCGCTGTCTGTTCAACTCAATAAACCGCACTCCCACTAAGTCAATAAATACTGACTTAAATATTTACTGTTCAAACTGTTCAAGAATTTTGTGAAGATGATTGTAAACAAAAAAATACTTGCACATTTTTAGATAAATATGAAATTTTATTAATTGAACTGAAGCGTATTTAAAATTCCTGCAACTGGAGTTATTATAGTAATTGTAGTTAAAAAGCAACGAAACCAAATCTAGTTAGTAGTTTTAATACCATCATTGTTCGGTGACAATATACTCTGCCTCAAATAATAACATATCTAATATACTCATATTTGACATTACCAGTATTAAAGTAAACAATTAATCTTTATATTGATTTGTGTTTGTGAAACATATGGTTATGTGTGTACTTTATATTTAAAAAATATATACGAGTATATTAAGTTTCTACACTCCATTCATTCTTATATAATTTAATAAAATTATATATAATTAAAAAATATTAATATTATAGAACCAAAAAGTTAGAGTATTTTAGTACAAACAAAAAGAATAGTCGTCATAATGAATGAATAATAAAATATATTTCAAATAATTGTACAAAACAATCGGAAAATCTTATTCAAATAAGAAGCGGTTCTCTCTGAATCAAATGTCATACAAATCCACTAAGTACATACTATAACAAAACAAGAACACAAAAAATAAATCGAACAAATAACTTTAAGAGACAAACATTTTTTTTATAAAAAATGTACAAAAAGAGTAACAACATGTAAAATTAATCTTAATATTGTTTGAACTAAAAACCTTACCTTTATTATCACATTAAATAATAACTTTATTTGGACGTATCTGTGTAAAAGTACATTATTAAAAAAGAAAAAAACGCACTAGTAAAATAAAAACTCATAGCAGAAACAGTGTTATTTCAAAGCCCGTGAGTGACACTCTTTGTTTGTGACAAAGGCTGCACAGTGATCCTTTGTGTGGTCTGACATGTACGTAACAACAGAAACCTATTATAGTTCTAATATGCGAACATATTTAATACCATGGGTTTTTGTACATTTGTAATACCATACACAAATAAAAGTAATGAAAGTTCTTGGTATTAATAATAATCGCGATCATGTTAATGCATTATTTGTTATACAATAATATAAAGTGGTAAATAAAAACATATACACTGATATATAAATATATAAATAGTATTTGCCACAACTATTATTCAACAACCATGTTTAATACTTTTCTTTAACTTTCTCCCTACCGTTGTTTTTAACTTTTCTTTTCACACACTAACCTATGCGCGATAGATATTTGAATACAGGACAAAAATTCCGAGTCACGTACAGACGTGACACACAGGTGTCTGACAAATACATGCCTAACAGATTGACTGAATGTTTAAACTCATGCTTAACCAGTCAATCTGTAGTTTTAAAACGCGACCCGGCAAGTTTAAGAAAAATATAACTCAAAAAGAATACATGGATTCAGTTTCTCTCCAAAATGTGGAGATAATACATAATATATAACAAGCGGCATCTCCATACAACGATGTCGTGTGTAACATACTTTATGACCAACTTGATGACTCTCAAGGTAACATTGTATCATCACATAAAGCACGTGAACAATGACATCGTAAAACATATTGAGGTATTAATTATAACGTTCATAAAACAGATTATAATCTCTTATGTTTCATAACCATTGAATTTTTATTTAATTTCTCTAAACTTGTTGCGTTTTTAATATCAGTGATCACTATATTTTGGTTGACATTATATTTTGATTTAAGAATATTTTCCTAATTAATAAATTATTGTTAACGTACTTCATATTATGCTATGAATAAATTTTATTTGTTGGTAAACTTGTGTGCCATGAGAATATGTAATAATAAATAAACGAATAGAATAGAAAAAATAACAATATTAAATAAATAATAGTTACAAAACACTACTACTTCATTTAAAACGGACATAAAACTAGTGGAAATTATGTGAGAGTTTTAGGTCATTTCATTTAACGCACTAGATAATTATGGATTTTGTTTTGTTTACCTTTTAAAATAACATTCAGATTATATGTAAATTATTATCTTTTTATTTAAAAAGTGTTTTTTTGTTTTAATTTTTATGATAACTGTTAAATTTACAATTTTTAATATTTATTGAACAAAACTTTAGAATATTCAAAAAAGAACACTAACTTCTCATAATTAAGAATACTTCAGTGAATTATGTTGTCAATAAATACAAGTAGGTACATAGATATGACTATACTATAGGTGATAATGAGTACGACGACACACAACATATGTGTTAATGTTGTTCATCCATTAAGTAAGTACACTCCTGTGTAGTGTTAAAAGGGTATTAACACACGTCTCATCCTAATGTATATCACAGCCAATTACAATAGTACATATAATTACGTTAAATGTACATATGTGTACGTATATTATGTCGCTTTATATATTATTTATTTATAAAAATTATTACATATAAATAAACTAGGTTTTTCTTGCGACACTTTATAATCTTTGAAAGCAGAAACTTTTGCTAATTGCTAATAAATGTTACTGTCCCTTCCCCCTTCCCACTTTAAATTAAAGTGGTTCCTTAAAAAACTATATTATGAATATTATTTTTTTTTGCCGTGGGGTTCATAGTTAGGCAAGACAAATTATATTGTAAATATAGCATCGATATTCCTATTCCTGCTACGAGTGAAAGGTACTTGAGTTTGGTAATAACAGTTGCTGTGATATATAGCTAAAACATTGCAGTTTAGTGTAAATGCATAACAATATTTGACTTCTACAACGTAATGTTTAAATATTCAACATTCATTATTCAAAATGATCTGTTCTGTTCTGTGTTGTATCTGTTCCATATGAAATATAATAGCCCATACCTCGTGACGTCTATCAGTCAAGAGCTCTTAAGAACCTACCGATGTCCCCTGGACGTAAGCTATGCTCTAAACGAGGTATACAACGGCATATACTCAGCCTATTCATCGACTCGCTCTCTGAGAACAGTCAGGTTTACGGGTGCTACCATCGAAGCTGACTTTCCTAATACCCTGAACCTGGTCCACACACAGACTGAAAAAGCGGACCTTACAAACCTAGGGTACGGAAAAGGGGAAAACTCGCGCATCCTCACCATCAATGAAGCTCAGGGATTAACATACGAGTCGGTAATAATCATCCAAACGAAATCCAAACCAAAATCGTACCTGACAAGTGTCCCACACGCAGTGGTGGCTTTATCTAGACACACAAGAAGTTCTACGTACTACACGGATATCGACGAAGACGCCATTGTGAGATTCATTAGGCAGGCCGGCGATACCTCCGATAGAACTCTTGTAGAGTACAACCTCAAGATGGCAATTTCTCACCGTGACTCCGAGGCTATGAAAAAGCTAGTGAACTTAATAACCTAGCTTACTACTACTACTATTTACTTTATTTATTATTATTATCAATTTCTAAAATAGCTTTCGAAAACTTGTGCAGGTGTACAATTTCCTGCGAAGTTACCATCGCAATTAAAATCGTAATAAAATTGTTTAAAATCACAATGAAAGGCATGGACAAATGTCTATGGTCTTAATATTTCGGTTCGGTAAATAAAGTGTTTTAAAAATTACTAAAATTTTTAACTACATAAACTTTTTTACATAACATCCCTTGTAGGCTGAGATATTTGATTAGAGTTTTCTCTATGAGAATTATTAAAGTATTTCAAAGGGAAAATTATTACATATAAATAAACTAGGTTTTTCTTGCGACACTTTATAATCTTTGAAAGCAGAAACTTTTGCTAATTGCTAATAAATGTTACTGTCCCTTCCCCCTTCCCACTTTAAATTAAAGTGGTTCCTTAAAAAACTATATTATGAATATTATTTTTTTTTGCCGTGGGGTTCATAGTTAGGCAAGACAAATTATATTGTAAATATAGCATCGATATTCCTATTCCTGCTACGAGTGAAAGGTACTTGAGTTTGGTAATAACAGTTGCTGTGATATATAGCTAAAACATTGCAGTTTAGTGTAAATGCATAACAATATTTGACTTCTACAACGTAATGTTTAAATATTCAACATTCATTATTCAAAATGATCTGTTCTGTTCTGTGTTGTATCTGTTCCATATGAAATATAATAGCCCATACCTCGTGACGTCTATCAGTCAAGAGCTCTTAAGAACCTACCGATGTCCCCTGGACGTAAGCTATGCTCTAAACGAGGTATACAACGGCATATACTCAGCCTATTCATCGACTCGCTCTCTGAGAACAGTCAGGTTTACGGGTGCTACCATCGAAGCTGACTTTCCTAATACCCTGAACCTGGTCCACACACAGACTGAAAAAGCGGACCTTACAAACCTAGGGTACGGAAAAGGGGAAAACTCGCGCATCCTCACCATCAATGAAGCTCAGGGATTAACATACGAGTCGGTAATAATCATCCAAACGAAATCCAAACCAAAATCGTACCTGACAAGTGTCCCACACGCAGTGGTGGCTTTATCTAGACACACAAGAAGTTCTACGTACTACACGGATATCGACGAAGACGCCATTGTGAGATTCATTAGGCAGGCCGGCGATACCTCCGATAGAACTCTTGTAGAGTACAACCTCAAGATGGCAATTTCTCACCGTGACTCCGAGGCTATGAAAAAGCTAGTGAACTTAATAACCTAGCTTACTACTACTACTATTTACTTTATTTATTATTATTATCAATTTCTAAAATAGCTTTCGAAAACTTGTGCAGGTGTACAATTTCCTGCGAAGTTACCATCGCAATTAAAATCGTAATAAAATTGTTTAAAATCACAATGAAAGGCATGGACAAATGTCTATGGTCTTAATATTTCGGTTCGGTAAATAAAGTGTTTTAAAAATTACTAAAATTTTTAACTACATAAACTTTTTTACATAACATCCCTTGTAGGCTGAGATATTTGATTAGAGTTTTCTCTATGAGAATTATTAAAGTATTTCAAAGGGAACCGTCACGGTCAAGTACTTTTTTATGACTTAATTGAAATTAAACTACGATAACGATTAGGGAAAATAAAATAACGTTTAAAAGTTTTAATTAATTATGAACGTTGTTGACCAAAGATTAAAGATAACTTCAACGAAAGAACGAAACTTCTTTAAAAAATAAATATCAATTCCAGTGATAGTAATGACTGTCAATGTTTGAGTTTTTGAAGTAAAGAAACTTTGTTTGTAAACTCTGTATTATTTAATAAGATTACTTATTAAATAATACAGAGTCCTATTTGTGCATCATTAAATAAAGACAACACAAAAAAAAATCATTTTGTTTTAACACAAAATCCTATATTTTTATAATATTCTACAATCATTGGGTCAGGTTACAGAGGTCATTAAAATATAAAGGCAACAAGTTTTACATTACGACAATTGTAAAGCTTTTTCCATATAAAAAAGTTCCTAAAATGTTGGTGGGTTTGATTTAGTAACATAAGCCTCATATAAAAATATTATATAACTACAGAGCCTATGACATACTCAAATATTTCAAATATTTTTAGACAAGATATGGATAAGTCAATACTCTATATAAATATGGTTACAAGCAACTAGTCTTTATACAAAGTAAATCAAATCTCTTAAAGTAGGTGTAATTATGAAGTCCGTTTTATGCACAACATTAAGTCAACGTAAAATATAACCGACATTTGCATCCTTCATTAAATACGAGTGAAGTACGAATAAATGAAGTAATCTCATGCAAATGGAATGCTCTAACAGACTTCAGGGAATTATATTTTTTGTACTTAATAATAAATAATATTAAATACAACACAACAATTTAATGTTGATTAAAAACAAAAATATGTTTTATCAAACTGCACATATGCGGAGAGCAATATAAATATATATCACTAAAATTTTATGGACGGTAAAAATCAGATTTTACCAGATATAAATTTCATTTTATCCTTCTTAGCTTACAAATAAGACGGTCAAACTATTATTATTTTTAATGTTTAAATTAAAAATCCTTTAATTCTTTCTAAACTGCGAGCATCTAGTTGTGACTGCTTTATCTACCTTTCTTTGGTACCGGCCTAACTTATTTTAAACAGATTTGTTTATTGTTTTCTTAATTATACTTAGGTTTTCGTAAATATAAATCTTGTTAATTTGTTTAAAAGGAACAGCTTAATAATAAAAATAGTTTATATTTAAAATAATTATAATTATAACATTGTTGTTATAATTTAATATATTATAATACAAAAACAGTGTAAGAGAACGTTTATCTACCGTGATGGATGTATTGATTTTTTTTAGTTTTTATATTTAATAACAATAATTTTAAATTTACAATTATAACAAAAAATAACTACATTGTTTTTTTATCTAAACAGTGTGGCCGAAGCCGATGTCAAAGGATAGTTCATAATATTTATAACACATAAAGTTATGATTGAAGTGGCTTACTTCATTACATTGAATTGTATGTAAATATTATAATATAAATTGTAGGCCCATATTAGAAATATATAAAATATCATATTAATACTTGTTTTGAATTTAATTTATATTTAATTTTAAAAAAATACGAATTTAGTGCATTTTATTAATTTTATTTTTATTTTTCTGTATTCTTTGAGATTGTTATGCTGAATGTACTAACATTAGTTACTTACGTTCAAGTGTTATTAACACATATGGATGAGTTATCTGAAATAAATTGATTTATTATTATTATTATTATTATTAATAAAATTTAATGTCAGTACAAATACATTTATTAACAAGTTGCCATATATAATTTTACAATCATCGGTTGAGTATTTAGCGCTTGAAAGCATAATAAACTCGGATTTTTACATAAAATAATCGTTACATTTTTTATGGAGTGATAACAATATTATAATTTAGATGTTCAATATTTTGTTTTTAATATTGTATATGTATTACAATGGGGTATTTTATTATATTAACTCCCATGATAACCATTCCAATAATCTTCAAGAGAAAAATATATCTGAGAGTAAATCCATAAAAAATACCTATTTTATTCCGATGAGAAATTATTCAATTTGTAAGGGAGCATAAAGTCAGTTTATTAAGTTAACAAGGGGGGGGGGTCCGACCAACACCCGCGTAATCAAACACTGACGCTGTTTCATTCATTGCTGAATGAGGGTAATCGAGTTAACATCCGATAAATATTTTGGCTTAAATCACGGTAAGTAGCGATTTTAATTAACACTTTTTCATATTTACGTTAAATGTTGTTATTATAAACCCTCCCAAGTACCTCTCAAACCGTATTATCATATTAGAATTCTTTATATAATGATATATTTATAATGATAAATATATACAAATGTTTTCAGACCTAAGATAGTAAGTTAGGACAAAGTAACCAGAGTAATTCATTTTTTTTCATATTTATCTATTTTATTACTAATATAAAAATATTTTGCTAATATATTATTAAAAAATACTCAATTTATTTTAAATTGTTCTTGTATGTTTCAACTTCAATTGTGTTTAAGCCTACAATATAGCAGAAATAATAAAAAAAATAAACAATGTTTATAATATTTCGTCAACGTAATTGAGTTAAAAAATGGCGGCTGAGGCTCAGGCGGTTTGAAATTACAACCTGAATACTATATTACGCGTCTGTAAGCTTTCAGAGAAATGTAGTTCATTAGGTGTTTATTCTATTCAATGGAAAATGAGAAATTACATAAATAGCTTACGTTTACTTTTTTTTCTTACGATTCGCTTACGACTTATGCGAATAACAATGTGTTTAGTCAAAATACTATGAAAAAGATACTCTCAGTAACTCCATTCATAACTCTTAATATGAAATAAGATACTCGTAGCCGTGAGTAGCAAGATGCTACGTAGATTATTGCTACGTCTATACGTATTATACCTATGTATAATATACATAACTTACAAAAAACTTTTCTATTATTACTGTTGGGATTTCGACTTACCTTCCTTCTTGCGCCAAAGTATTCTAAAAATCAAAATGTGAAATCCTCATCAATACAAGTAGCTCCAATTGCGTTTACAAAGCAGCTACAGAACTATTTATAGTATGTTATTTATAAATAAAAATCACCGTTAATTGTACGAACACAATTTAGTAAAAACATGAATTTTGTAATACTCTTTCATAATAATAGTAACTTCAGAATAAAAACTCAATGTAAGTAAACAGGAAAAGGTCATGAAAATATTTTATATAAAAAATGGTATTTTTTTAAAAAGATGTAAAAAGGTTTTTTGTGGAAATCGGAATCCTGCGGGTACTTTCAATTAAAGAAGGAAGCTTTTATCGATATCTCTTTTATAATTTCATATTCTACAAAATATATATAATTATTTTGTGAGGTGAGTGAGACAGCCGGATCCCCGACCTTACCCTTCCTTTCCTTCCTTTCCTACTGTAATTTTTAGTTCGTTATATTTTTATCACTGACTGTATAAGTATTTTTTAAACTAAAGTATATAGTGGTTTCTAATAAGGCAATTATTAAACACTTTTTCTCTGTATTTTCTGTATGTGAGATTAGAAAAATTTTCAGACCTTTTAATTATTATTAATAATTTTTACTTATTTTATATGGCTATATTCTTTGGTAATCTGAAGAAGGCGACTAACATAATATGACTGCGTGCGTGTTATTTTTGTTATTACTTTTATAAGTTATAGCAGCTAGCTTCTTTTACCAACATATTTTAAATATTTTCAAGATATTCGATTTCTTCCTAAAATAATTTTAACTTTTATTATATTTTTGTCATTGTCAATATAAATAAACACAATAGGTAACTAAGTAACAGTTTACTTGGTTACTTATGGTCATTGAAACATACTGATAACATACTGATGTTGACTCGCAGATTTTTCAGTGCTCATTGTATTTTAAATAATTATATATCAAAATAGAGCTATCCGTGGGTCAGCTATTTGCAAAAGATATTTGAACGCCTTTTGTATTCAATATAATAACTCTAATAGAATATTGTTGAGGCTGCTTCGTTACGAACCTTAATATTTATGGTTATTCAACATTTTGTTACTATTTTTTAGTACTAAAATAAATAAAGCCTATGCAAAACAACAACCTTTTATTACTTTTATGTAAATTATGTAAATTCCGAGTGATATTGGTATTAACAGCATAGTACTATATATATAGCGCAGCCTTTGTCACATACAAAGAGTGTCACTCACGGGTTTCGTAATAACACTAATACTGCTACGAGATATTTTATCAGTGCGTCTGCTTTATTTTTTTAATACTTAACTCTCTTCCCCAGAAAATTTAATCTTCACATAAGTATTCATACGTAAGCTCTCCCAATGGTCCTGATTTATTACATATTAAATATGTATATATACATACATATAATTGATTTTGATTGACAATCAATCACACTTATCATTTAGTTCCTGAAGTTGAAGGGCCTGGGCCACATCACCGGGACCAGGATCAGAACCAGCAGGTGGTACCGTTTAACATTCCTTATTGAAATATTAGTTTTGCGATCATTAGTCATTACAACAGGGACAGTGTTTTTAGAAATCTCGTTGGTTACTTTTAGATAACGCAGTTTATTTTTATTTTTATCTTTGCTTTTTCGTTTATTTGTGCTTTTAGCAAATATTGTATTTTCGGTCTTATTCTTAATTCTGTTTCACCACCTCTCTTCTTAATACATTTCTCGTTGTTTTATCTATTATATGCTTGTATTAAAACTTTGTACTTTTATATGTTCCTTAATTAATTGTTGCACGTATTGTTTTTCAAAATCTAAGAATTTCAATTTTATACATTGCTAAAAGTTCTTTAAGTAATCCGTTATTAAATTCAGTACCAGGTTCAACATTAATTTTAAGAGGTACACCATGAAAAGTAAAGTACTAAATTAAACATCTTACTAACTCTGTTTTTCTATTAGAAATTTCAAATGGTTGGCCAATTCTGCTAAAAGCATCAATGATCGTTAAATAATAATTTCCCTCAATAGAAAATATATCTATGAAGATTTATTCTAAAGGCTTAGTTTGAGTTTGGGTTTATTGTAATTTTATTTTTATTGGGTTCCTAACATATTTCAATTTTTTACTATTTTCATATGAATTTATAGAACTTGATATTGTTAGTTCCATGTTATGCCAAAAATAATTTCTCTTAATATGACGTACAGTTTTACGAACACCTCTATGGCAAGTTTTTCGTCCGTAATATTTTTGTATAATTTCCCTTTGATTTATTTCATCATCTATAAAACTTATGAGTTTTGTACATTCTCTAAATTTTAATTTATGTTTTAAACATTAACAGAATGACTAAAACATTTAGTCTTAATTCTTAATATGTTCTTTTAAAAATTGCTTATCTAAATCTGATCTATTTATGGGTAAATGAATCATGTGAAAACTAAAATTTGGTTTGGTTTTGTATCAATTGTTCCCGGTAATATGGGGATACCTTCGGATTCTGTATCATGCGTTGAATGAATTGTGTCAGTTTCAGACGTTGTTAAGGTACAACTAGAAGGACATGATATGGAATAAGATCACTCATTTCTAGTTGTAACTGAAACGGACTCTTCTAAGACTTCGTTAGGGTAATCTTCTGGTCCAGAATCAAAAATAGAAGAAGGTCGAGAATCAGGATTTTATTTTTTAATTCTTTTAGACTTTTTGTTACTATTTTTATTTCTTCGAGACTACCATCTTCTGTATCTACATTTACTTGAGTTGACATATTTTCTCCTTTATCTGTTGCGTTAATGTAAATTCGAAATAAAGCATTAGCATTACTGTCACTTTTGCCGCTCTTGTGTATGACCTCAAAATCATATTCAGATAAACTTAATCTCCAACTTGGTAACCTAGTATTGGTATATTTTAAGGAATTTAACCATTCTGAGGATTTGAGATCAGTAATTATTAAAATTTTTCAGCGTACTGCAGTTTCCGCTAGTAGTTTTTTTCTTTGGACTAAAGTAGAAGTATCTACTTAAAAGTAGATAGTAATTATTATCATCTATTATATCATCATGAAACTAAGGGATGATATTACTAATTTCTACTGGGATCTTAACAATACTTTCCATCTTTTTATGTTTAAATTAATTATTTTAAATAAAGATAATTAATGTTATATATAAAATAATAGAAATATATAAATGTTTCTTATATTTTTTTAAATAATTAATATAATATGTTTCTTTTTCTTTTTATATTATTTTAATTCTCTTCAATTTCAATGATATTCAATCTTATTATTATTATGTTAGTTCTCTTAAAATAAAAATCAATAATATCTCTAATAACCTTTTGTACAGAGTGGGCCAAAAATTTTTGCAAATAGCAACACTTGAATTCTCCAAAACCGTGAGAGCAAGGGGCGCGCGTGTGGCGGGGAATTGTGCGTCGTTTAATGCAATTTTAGTCACGATGGAGCGCTTCACGAGACAACAGCGTGCTTGTGAAAACAATTTTACAAAAACAACGATTCCTACATTACTGTACGACGCCTCTTTAGAGTTGAATACGGATTACAACGTGTGAGTGTCCAAGTGTTAATTTAATTAAAGCTTGGGTTAAAAAGTTTGAGCAAACGGGATCGACAACGAATATTAAACAAATTGGGCGACCACGTTCAAGAAGAAGCGAAGAGAACATTCGGGAGGTTAAAATTTCTGTAAGGGACGATCCAGAATCATCTACGCGTAAGCGGTCGGCGGCTCTTGCTATACCAAGAACTAGTCTGCGGCGAATCTTGCATTTGGACCTTAAACTGCACCCATATAAGCTTCAAATTGTACAGGAGATGAAACCAAACGATTACATTCAACGCAAGTTATTTGCTGACACTATACTGGAGCGATTCTCTAGCCTTGAGAATGTATTATTTACGGACGAGGCCCATTTTCACATTAATGGTCACGTAAATAAACACAATTGTCGATATTAGAACACGGAAAACCCTCACTATAAACACCAAAAACCTCCTCATTCACCAAAAACGACAGTGTGGGCTGCCATATCCGCAAAGGGCATAATCGGTCCAAACTTCTTTGAAAATAATCAAGGAAATAACGTAACTGTGAACTCAGTGGAATACGTGAAAATGTTGCGAGAGTTTTTGATACCACAGATGCATGAATTTGAAGGATACAATAGCCGGACTTGGATGCAACAAGATGGAGCAACATGCCATACATCAAACGTGACTTTACCGGTGGTCAAAGAAATGTTTCCTAACAAATTGATTTCTCGCAGAGGTGATATCCCATGGCCTCCCAGAAGCCCGGACCTTACTCCTTGCGATTTTTTCTTGTGGGGATATCTGAAGAGTCGAGTATACTTTAATAAACCGACGACCATATCCCAATTAAAAGAAAACATCCACGAGGAGATAGCCGCGATTTTTCGCAGCATGTATCAACGAGTTTTCTAAAGTTTACGTAGTCGATTGCAGGAGTGCCAACGACGAGACGGAGCACATCTCGACGATGTAATTTTTAAAAAAATAATTTTAATAAATGATAATTACGTTAAATAAATCATAAACAAAATAACATTTGTACTTTTATTTCTAGACATGTTTCAAAAGTGCAAAAATTTTTGGCCCACCCTGTATTTTAAAAAGGACCTTACAATTAAATAGACACATATAAGTAGGATTGAATAGAAAATGAATTGGAATAGGTTTAGGGTCTACTCACCAGATGACGAATGACTAAAGGCCACTTTATAACATACAGGTACTAGTCGCACTACCATCCGGTGAATCTCGCAGTTTTATTACAACTTTGTAGTTGTATAGAAAGATACCCTTGAATGAAGAACTTAAACAGGTCATGAATTACGAGAATGCAATAGATGCAAGACTCGTAAACTGAAGAACTTACAAATATCAACATGAAAACTGATAGAATTTTGTAAAATTGTAACATTTAATATCTTTTTTCCGTATTGCTACTTACGCTCAAAATCACGTTGAACAGAAAACAAAAGCAGCTTAGACGTCTTCGACATATACAAGATACCTCTTGATTGACGTAAGTGTTACATAGAGGAAAGTCGCCGAAATGTCAATACCAGGGTCATTGAACTTATAAGAATTGAAGTGGGTCAGCGATAGAGGGACACGTCTTAGATTCGGAAACGGCCCATCACATACGGTTTGACAAAGCGTCCGTGTGTGCCAGGAAAATATTTTAGTTTGGGTAAAATACGTGAAGCTATTGAAAGTAGGCGTCTAACGAATTTCTATAGGGTCTTTGGTTAGGTGCTACCATTTGTCTGGAAATCAATAATTAATACGAACACACATATCAAATATTTATATTATTTTAAAATACATAACACCGAGTTATAACGACCAAGTATTTCCACTTTTTTGATTTTAGTGTTAATCCCAATTTATTTCGTTACTATTTAATGAGTTTGAAAAGAGTCGCTACATTTATTTTTTGTATAAAAGAATTAAAAAAAAAATTATAACGCATTTATATCCAAACTGAGAACTTTTATTCATTAAGTGTGATTAAAGAGATGTCAAATGTTATGAAACAGATAACTGAAGTCTTGATATCAGTTTTATCTGATTCAGAGTTATGACTACAAAGTTTCGAATTTCTAAGGGACAATCACTTTAACTTTGTTAGTGAAATAAAAGGAAAACCTTTGACACTTCAGCCGATGAACTTCAAAAACATATTAAGAAATACATTAATTTTAATTACATTAAAAGAACAACTGATTCTGCAAAATCTTTACTTCATATTCATTAAATATGACGCAAGATTTAGTCTACAAGTTTATTTCTAAATCATGTTAATAAATAATTTATACCTATTACTAATAGTTTTGGTATTGAAAGAAAATTTTTGACTATAAACAGTTCTTATATCACTGTTATTCGTTTAAAAGTAGAACCTTTTCTTTGTGTTAATAATAACTTTCTTTTAATATATTATGTACATAAAAAGTATTGCTCTTAATGAATCTTGTAGTTATTTTATTCCTAAATATTGAATAGTTACTCAACACTGCGCGTTAATACTATATTTTAAGAATTTTTTAGATGAAGGCAAACGAGTTTGCGGGCCACTGACGATACGTGATTACCATTGCCCATAAATTAGTGTCACGTAAATGCCTTTTTAAAGGTACCCATATTCCATGTACCTATGAGACGAGTACTCCATGTTTGTCCGGACCTGCGCCTTACAGAGAGTATAAGATGAAGTTAATTTATCCGAGTACATCACTTGATAGTACAGTACTTGATCACAACAATAGAAATATAATTATTGTGACTACTTAAAGCCTCATATTTAATGTGTTTATAAAATGAAATTCAATAATATTATATATATATGTATGTATGGGGCTACCATGAGGAATAGTTGCTCGTCAAGGCTATATTCATACGAATAGTCTTCATTCGTTCATTTGTTCATTCATTTATTCATTCTTTTTAAATACAATAAAGAAACTTTAAATAATTTGAATGGAGTATTTTATTTTTGATTACATTATTTTTACCCTAGATATAATTAAAAAAAATTGTATACAAAATATGTAAGCGGATAACCGAGCCTCGCTAGATGTTTTATGGACTTATGTTAATTACCATCTTATTTCCACAGCAGATAATATAGCTCGTAAAGTCTTTTGTCATCTTTTTTTTATTGTATATTTTGTCTTTTTTACAACTAATATAGCGTCACCTTGGATTGAATATGGTACTCGTATGTCTAGTTTATTATTTAATTTTGACTTATTAATAATAAATAGTTTTAAAACCTTGAAAGAAAATTACTTTCTTTAGAATTGGATACACAGATATATTATTGATAAATATCAAAAGATATCAAGATCATATATTATTATCAGAAATAAATATGTGTATTCCCTTTGTTCATTTACTCGATGGTTCTATTATATCAGTTTTCATTTATTCGTATATTTAATTAAGTGTTTAAAGTCGTTGCGCTGAAACTAAATTATTTTTATGAATAGTTAAGTGCACCTTTCTCACCGAAAGTTTTGAAAAGAAAATAAGAATTCATTAATAAATATAAATTACTGAACAATAGCATGTAATTAATAAAAAGGTGTTTATTGGTTTCATATTCAGTTTCCTGGTTTTCTGAACGAATACTTAGTATATAACTTATAACAATCAACTTAATATTCGATATGTATTGTAATAGAATTGATATTCAGTTTGAAGTCTTAGACCAACTCATTCTCATCGACTTGTACTTATGAAAAGACCCTGTTTGTTATAAAATATAAAATACTATTATAGTACAGTAAACAGTATTATAGTTGTAACTATACTTACTATAATACTATATACCTACTTAGTATTAAGTAGTGTTCAAAAGATACTTTGGAAACCAACTAATTTAATAGTATAGTAGTATCCATTATGGTTTTATACATTTCGTATTTAGCTTTATTTCCTATGAACAATTTAATTTTTTGTAATTGTACGCGTCTAATTATATTCGCTTAGAGTTAATTTCATTAAACGGAAGCTGTTCTCGTCCGCGGTCGTTACTTCGTTGAATGAATTTTTATCCCTGTTTAATATTTTAATTTTGCGTACCATATAAATGAATGAAATGAATGGAATATGAAAATTACAATAGAAGATAATCTCTGAAATAAGAACTATTTTAATTTGAATTTAATCACGGATTGTTTCCCGAAAGATAATTATGGTAAAATATTTTAATTAATGTCAAGATTTACGATTGTTTAACGCCAACAAATATCTATTTATGTATATTAAAGAAAACAAAATAATTAGATTTCTCCACTAAACTCCATAATATTTTAAGAAATACGTAACATCTTTAAGCAACAATATTTAGAATAAGACCTGTTATATGAACTATTCTTTTGTATAAACTTATGACAAAAACGTATATAACTACTATTAAAAGTGCTATATTACATAAAGGAGGCAAACTATATTTAGTTCCATATCTATTTGTATTATATTTTCAATTAAAATGGTGCCAAATGGTAAATAGATTTGACAATTAATCTCCTCAGATTGTATCATCAATATGTGAATATCGAAACATGTGAATATTTTCCAATATTTCAAATTAAACACATTTATTTCAAATTACTTTAGTAAATTGAAAATTTTGTAATTAATTATTTATTTAAATTATTTAATGAACGGATGACAATAATGCTGGTATTCTCTACATACAGTTATTCTATTTTGTAGTATAATATAATAAAGAATGAATTGGATTGCATAATATATCAATCTAAATGAAATATATATATAATAAACCCATATCATTGGAAACGGTTAACACAATGTCAACTCGTTCCTTCTGTATTGTGTATTAACATCACGGTCACGTTAAGTCTGTGATAACAATATCTAACATAATAATTATATTTCATTAAGTTTGAAACTTTTTGCAGTCATAATACCTTTAAAAAAGAATTTGCTAAGTTTTTTTATTTGATTTGGGTATTTTTGAAATAGTTTTGTATTAACACAGAATTATATCCTGAGGACAATTCTATCTACAACGAATCATATACAATATAAGGTATATAATAATTTAAATACTAGAAATAAACACAAAGTCTTAAGACCTAAACTTTTTTTTTTAAAGTTACCAAATCTTTCATGCGTACACTATGCATATGTAAAAAGTACATTATTAAAGCGTTCAAGAGTTTTTAGATCGAGATATTTTTATGTTAAATTTGAACAGATGCAGAAACTGAAACAATAAGTTTATATTGTAGTATAGATAAAAATAGAACAAATATCTATATTATTATTTTCTTCAATATCTTCTTTTTACTTATACCAACAAGCTAATTATACGGTACTCTACGGTAGGGTAAGGTACGGTTTTGTAATTTAATACACATAAATGATGCTGACTTTACAGTTCTGTTTTTGCTTCACCAATGTTTTTGTATTGTATTTAATTTATCACCTTATTTTACAAAAACTTACTGAAAGACTTCTGCATTCAATTAAGAAGTATTTAAATAAAACTGTATTGGAAAATCTTAAAGACAATTTTTTATTTCTTGCTTGAAATAATTAAGAACACTAAATATTTCGCATAATCATAATATTTAAAATGTTTCGCAAAATGTTATTTCCAAGGATACAAAGTACTAGTACAAAAAAACTAGTATTTTTGTAAAAAAATATATGATGTGTATTATTGTAATAAATCTTAACAAATTTATATATATTGAAATCATAAGTTGTTAATAATACATCTATTATATACAGTATCCTAGTTTTTCTTTAGTACTTCTTTTCATTAGTCTTTTGTCCCAAACTCTGCCCAAATAATATAACACTTTATATTATGGGAAACATTTCTTATAATAGAGAACAAGTCACGCGAAAAGGCACAAGAAATAAATTTTATAAAATTTTATAAAATAATTTTAATAAATTTAAAAAACCAGGAACCGTAGACTGAAATTGGATTTGCAGTAAATAATTTAATTGAATTTTGTATTTTTTCGCCTAATTTATGTTGACTGGAACACTTATTTACTTCCCTCATAATTAATATCAGTTTGAGTCATAGCGAAGGGTGTCTGTATTTAGCTTGTCTATATGTACATTATAAATAAAAGTGGAGAGCATTCCAATTTGTAATTACAAATTAATAGATTTTCACTATATGCATATGAATAAACGGTAAATAGATAAAAAAAAAAAAAACAATTTTTTTTCTCTGTCTGTCTATCTCTCTTGTATGTCCGGTTTTGAAACGGCTGGACCGGTTTTAACAGGACTTTTACTGGCGGATAGCTGATGTTATAAGGAGTAACGCATGCTATTTTTATTAATATTAGTAAAATCATATTCCGTACAAACGAACTCGAGGGCACAGCTAGTTATTAAATAAAGAGAGAAATTACTTTCAAAACCAAGTTAAATTTCAGTATATTCTAGGAAAGATAAGTGAAGTCACTAAGATATAGAAGATAAATTGTTTTTTACTGAACGCCATCTTTTATGGAAATAGCTTTGGGAATTAAGGTAATGATAGAATATGTACCCACCCTTTACTTTGCTGTGTGTATTCTTTCCACGTTTACGGTTTAAAGCTACGACCAATTCCCATTGGAAATCTGACAGGTTTAACACGAGATCTTTAATTGAGATAAAACATAACTTGAATAGTGTTTATCTACTCTTGCAATAAAATATTAGGACAGGTGTACCAATAAAAAAAAACTAAACGCATAAAAAGAAAGAAGGTATTTTCAATAGGTACTATTTTTTGTGTTATTGAAAATCTTTAAACAGACATTTCAATATAAATATAAAATAATACATAAAAATATTATTAATAAAAAATATTCGAACCGAGCTTATATGAAGGCCGTGAGTAAAGACAACTTATTAATTTATAATGACTCCATAAATCATTCTCATTCATCATTATTTGATGTAAAAAATGATCCAAAGTGTGATTCCCCATTAATCACATTGTTACATAAAATAACTTTTTGGAGTGCGTTATGTGGAATCCTTTATTATTAAAGATATTAAAGATATATATATTTACTTTATTTAGATATATTAAAGATATATATATTTACTAGCCGCGGCTCCCTATCTATTTAATATTAAAATATATCTCGATGAAATTGTCTGCTGTCGGGGGGAAGAGCTGGTTTGAAACTAAATATTAATTGAACGTAAGCCTGGTTTTAAAAATTTAATTTCGTTTCAAAGAATTTAAAAATCTGTACTGCAATACTTAGAACGAATAAAAATGAAAATAAAAAAAAAGATTTTAATTTGCTAATTATACGTGTAGAATTTTGTAAAATAAAAATGATCAGAACACTAAAGAAATTACAAAACAAAATCTAATACAAAATCCTGTAAATTAAAACATACTATTTATTACTGCATGTTTGTTAAAGAGAAGATAATTTGTTTTGGTAAAATTTATTTTATTTATATAATTATTCATACTTTTTTCATTTTACGCATCTTAAAAACGAATTTCTAAGATTTGTAAATATTTGGTCTGTTTGTTGATTTGAATTGTTTTAAAATTGTATTCCAATATTATTAGACGGTTTTTAAAACAGACCATTTTTTATTACTCGATTTGATTTGATGATCAAACCACTTGAGCAAATCAGAAACATGAAATTAGTTTATGTCTTAATTGTAACTTATATTTATAAAAGGAGAACCAATTTTATCTTTTTTTGCGATCAGATTATAAGGGTTCTTATTTCGAAAGGGACTATTACTTAAAGTTTGTTACTAAAATAAAAGGAAAACCTTCGACACTTCAGTCAATGAAATTTGAGGACAAGTTCAGAGAGACCCTTAACTTGATCCTAATTACTTTAAAAGGGAAGTTGGCCTTAGGAAAAACTTTACTTGAATATTAGTTAACTATGAGGAAAATTTAAGTCTTCTCGTATAAATCTGTCATCCTTAATTAATTAATTGTACCTACCTATGGCCAATCTTCTTTTTTTATCCTTATCTTTGTTTTCTTTGTAATTTTCTTTTATGTATGTAATGTACGTATATATATATATATTTTTACAAATATAGGTTGAAACAATCTTTTTGAAATATTGTCTTTAATGGTTATATAAGTCTTACAGTTATTATATTTTTTAAGTCTGAAAAGCTCTTTACTATAAGATGCTTATCTAACAAAACAAAAACTTAAGGTTCAAAGTTTTATTTTTCAACAGAACTTGGTGGCGAAGGTAGTGGTCATCATTGACCTCCTGATAAAGATCTGCTCAAACCTACTAGATAACGTCGCTCATTCGCCATATATATATATGTTTTATTTGACTATCTTATATACTTATATATTATGTACTCAAGTAAACAACCATCAACGTTCTTCAATTTGATACTGTCTCTTTACATTAGAGAGTTTCATCTACAACCGAAGCGTTTTTCGCATCGACCACGAAGTGGTTAGAGTGAGGATACTTTTAATGCTCTGTCGGTTGTTTCTACCTTTTATTGACTATCCATCTCATACAACTCAATGTTATATTTAAAAATTCTACACGATTGATATGTTGTTTTAAGAAATATATGTTATTATAGTATCTAATAAACCAATACCTCTAATTGTTATGCGAGTAACATCGTTTTAAATAATTCCTAACAAATCAGAATTATTAAATCCAACCGCACAAACGACATATAGGGAAAAGTATATAAGTTTTTAATTACTTTTCTAAATGTTCTACTTTGATATTTAATCCCATTGAATATTACATTATAACTTAAAATAATAACATTAAATAATAATTGAATATTTAAAATGTAGTAATTATTGCAATTTGTCTCGAAATATTATATATTAAATACAACTTCAGATCTAGTACTATAAGACATGCCATATACCATGCCTTATGTATGTATATATCATTTTATATTATGTATGTATAAATATAACATCTCTCTGTAAATTACAATAATACAGCATCCGTTCTCGTTGTATACTACTTTCCCTTCAGCGAACACTTTTTAATTGTTTATTTATTAAACGTTTCTCATCCTGCGTGTTAATTTAATGAATTAAAAGCGGTGCTTATAAAAGCGGAAGCTGTTTCATTTAAGGATATTAATATAATATTTTGCTGAAGAGATATAACGCAATGCAAGGAAACATTACATGAAATTTACAATTTGAAATATTTTGGACCGTTTTAATTTTGACTCTGTCTGCACATAAGGTTTAGGCGGAAAGTCGGTCGGAGAGTTTGGCGGTTTTCATAATCGTGATATGTATATTACGAATCTATTAAGTTGAAGTCAATATTTCTCCAAAAACCTTCAAAGTCCTTCGTGTTTAAATTAATAATTCATTAAAAATATGGTTGAAGTTGCTTCGTTTCTGTAAAGCTTCTATTCATCTTCCATGAGTGTGAAGATATTCATGGAAGTACAAACCTTATTAGATCTAGATAGGTATTCAAGAGAAAACAGGAGAATTCAGGATTTATATGAGTTTCAAGTTGCAAGCCAGTTTAAGCAATAAAATGGTTCAGGAGCCGATCAAGTGATATAAGTTTTAAAGTTTGAAGACTTTTATATATTTGTTTGTTTTTTACGTTTGGTATATGTCAAAATAATTAAATAAGTTTTCAAATTCAAAATATTTATTTGAGTAGGCTTTTATGAATATTATTATTTACTCCAAAACAAAGAAGAAGAAAACCAAATTAATTCAAATAAGAATGAAAACCTTTCAGATAAAGTTGAAGAATATATGTAAATGATCAAAAAAGATTTACACAGAAAGAATCGAGATATATTTCTAGCACACAGATATTTGCGATTTTAAAAAGATTATAAAATCTGATTATCTAAATATGTTTCGGATTGAAATATACTCGAGTAAGAGAAGAGAAAAATATTTTATCGTATTTTACTCTTACGCTTTTAGCTTTTTAGAAAAAAATATAAAACCTACGTGTATCGATCAGCCTGTTAATAGACTAATGGCTTCATATTAAAGGCTGAACGTAATATTAAACGTTTTGTTTATAGAAATGACTTATTTTACATATTGCGACACTACAAGCGGCATTTTAAGAGGTTATCTTTAAGTCTTTTTTTACAACCGATGTAGGTTTTATACAATGGATAATAATATCTATAATAAGAATGATAAAACAAAAATATTAAAAAAGAGTGATCATAAAGAAAGACTTCATAAATTCAAATTATCAATGAGAATTTAATGTTAATAATTTAAATAATTTTGTACAGTTATTTATTATTACTTCTACCCTCTTGTCAAGATTATAGTACCAGACAAATAAAGTCAACAGAAATATTAAACTCATCGAGTTGCTAGGTCTAATATTATACACAAACATACTTACATATAATATATTATTAACATTGATTTATCAAAGACATTTGATTCTTTAACCGCTCGTCTGTCCTTAAGTTGTTATTACATATAAACATATATTTAAAATTTATTTTGCTTTTAAAATATCTTTCTACTTCTAGATGCACATATATTTAAAATAATATTGAATATTTCAATCAAATTATTTATGTTTTTTTAATGTTGTTTATCTGACACTTTATGAAACAATACAAAGGCACTTATAAGAAGACCTGTTTTTTATTCATAATTAGTGTTATTGTTCTATGCGCCCGTTCAATTATTAATGTTAATACAAACATAGTAGGTATAATGGATTAACATAATAAATTATCACAACCGTAATAATAATGTGTCATCTCTCATCTGTCACCGCAAATCCCCAATTACCTGCGGTTGTTACACTGTATGTTATATTATTATATATATGATATGCCATTATCAACACCAATTTAATAATTTTACTAAACTTAATAAATCTTTACTTTACACTGTTAATATATGAAATTATAATATTTTATAATTATAGAATTAAGGGAAAGTTCTTATAACCTACAAAAGTAGGTAAAACACGTGAAATACACAATCTTTAGTCGATTTCTTACTGACATATGGAAACTCAAAATATGGTATTATTTTATGGTATGGTAGAGCCTAGCTGTAGTTTTCTGACTGCAGCTCGTATTGGGCTGGCTCGACCGCGGAAGGACGACCCACTCACAGAAGACAGACGTGTAGTAACCAAATTTATTTGGTTATGTTCCGTCGGTGAGTGAGAGAATCCGGAAGCTCAACCCCCCCTACCCTCCCTGCCAAACATGATAGCGATACCTCAAAAAAGTATACCCCAGGAGGGTACAGGCTTTGATGAAGCCGGGGACCCCCTCCCCGAGCAAAATCGGGGGAATGATCCTCAGATATTGCTCGGGCTGCCCGTAGTATCTGGAGCGGGCAAAGTATCGCAGTTTGAGTTTTCTGAGGGCAAACGACGGCAAACAGCGGCACCTCCCTCCACTATAGATGTGGACTTTTGCAACATCCGGGGGTTTCACTCGAACCTAAACGCCGGGGGTTTCACTCGAACCTAAAACCTAAAACCTAAACTCCACTACCACCTTGACCACGCAGCCGGCCTTGTTGTTTTTGACGGAGACGCAGATATCTCAACCTAGCGACACAGCGTACCTATCATAAACTAGAACATAATTTTATACCACAAGCCGGGGTATCTGTGTTCGTAATGGAGGATATCTGCTACCGTCGCCTTCAGGTTTTTGAACCTGTCTGTACTCTGGCTGCGCGTGGGACCTGTAGAGGCACGCGTAGACTCTGACATGGTCGTCATAGTGGTAATGCAGAAACGGATCAACTCTTGGGCCATGTTCAGGCGAAGATTGACGATCTGCTTTCACAGACTCCCTCCGCCGAAGTCGTAGTCATCGGGGACTTCAATGCGCACCATGCCGATTGATTAGGGTCACGTGCCACCGACTACGCGGGGAGATCTTTGTTTGACTTTGCTCTGGAAAATGGTCTGTCCCAGCTGGTAAAGACGCACACTCGTCTACCGGACGTGGACAGCCACACGCCTACAAGCTCCCTTAGGTTCCTCTGACCACTGTCTGGTACGGAGTGTAGTGCCCATTCAACGTCCTGCTCGCACAAGACCTGCGACTCGAAGTGTTTGGCACTACAAATCAGCAGATTGAGATGGAATGCGGTCTTTTTTTGCATCCTACCCATGGGGGCCGATTTGTTTCCCTTCCAATGATCCTAGTGACTGCGCTGCGGATGTAGCTGATGTGATACTTCAGGGCATGGAACTATTTGTACTAAGCTCTGTGGTACCACTTGGTGGCAGATCGCGGCCTTGGTTTGATGCGTCTGTTAGGGCTGCAGCAGCTGGCAAACGGCAAGCATATCAAACTTGGGCTAATGTTCCGAATGTAACGTTAGTCACTAAGGATCCGAACTCTAGAGTTTTGAAGAGGAAATACAACCGTACCTCCAGATTCTTCAAACGGCAAATCGCTAGAGCAAAGTTCAAGCATGTCGTCAAAATTGGGGATCAGCTGGCAAAGTACCCGCCTGGCACGCGCAAATTCTGGGCGCTTTCCAAGGCCACTCTGGGCAACTTTAGCCAGCCGTCCCTACCGCCGTTGAACATGGGGAATGACTCTCTGGCTCACAGGGCAAAAGAGAAAGCCGATCTCTTGGGCACTCTTTTCGCCTCCAACTCGACTTTGGACGACCAAGGGAAGACACCGCCTTTTATCCCGCGGTGTCAGAGTTCAATGCCGGAAATAGTTTTTCGGCAAAAAACTATCAGGCAGTCTCTATTTTCCTTGGACGTTCATAAGTCGAGTCAAGAAAGTGTTCAGCACAGTACATATTGAGTATGTATGTCGATTAAATACGAAAATAGAATGCATAAAACTCGTGAACGCTATAGCAAACAATTTATACTAGATTTCATGTAAGAATAAACTCTAAACCAAAGAGTGTTGGTGTGATTTTACAAAATTTAAGTCAACATATTTTTTTTCAATTGTTATTTATCTTTGCACCTTTCTTATCTTTATTTTTTAATCTAACTCTCACTATCTCCTTGACAATTATTATTCCTATCTGATGGTGGGGTCTGCCTTTCTCATCTTCTGTCTCCACTTCGCTCTGTTGGACGTACTTCCTCAGTCACGTCGCAGGAACTCATATCCTTTCGAATAATATCTAACCACCTGGTCTTCGGTCTTCCCCTTCTCCGGACCTCCTGGGTATTCAGATTGGCATACTGTGTTGCCTATATAGTCAGGAGGTCTTCTCTTAACGTGTCTGAACCATCGCAGCCTACTCTCCTGCAACTTGTCGGCAATGTCGCGAACGTTGAGACTACCGCGAACGTACTCGTTGCGTATCTTGTCGTGTCTCGTCACCCCGCACATCCACCGAAGCATTTTCATTTCAGCCACCGATAAAGATTGGACTTGTCATTGAGTAAGGGCCCACGTTTGGCTGCCATAAGTTAGAACAGGCCTAATCATGCTCTTATATACAAGGCCTTTTAGCTTTACATGCATTCTACGGTCGCAGGTTACGCCAGTTACTTCCCGCCACTTAAGCCAGGCGGCCGCAATTCGATGCTGGATGTTTGCTTCCAGATCTCCTGTGGTATGCAACATAGTGCCAAGATATTTGTCGCATTTTTTTATTTGTTGACCATCTAAAATGAGAGGGTCATATGAAGCGTCTAGATTGCTACATACCATGTACTGGGTCTTAGCAACACTCAACATAAGGCCACCCATCTGCAGCTGACGCTTCTATTCATTTAGGGCTTGCTCGCACTTACTTTGGGATGTTGCACAGATAGCAACGTCATCTGCATACATAAATGTCCACGGAACCATAGCTTGACCTTCCTCTGTAAGGGCATCCAACACCAAACAAAAGAGGTACGGGCTTAAGTCTGAACCTTGATGTATTCCTTCAGTTACTGCTATTGGTTTTGTCTGCCCCACCGTGGTTCTTATTACTGACTTGACGTCTTTGTACATGTTAGCTATGATGTCAACGTACCTTTCTGGGATATATTACTTGCGAAGGCTCCACCAGATCGTAGGACGATTTACGCGATCGAATGCTTCTTCCATATCCAGGAACGCCAAGTATAATGGCTTATTATTAGCTCGAAACGCCTGTCCTATTATGGTGATTGCAAACATCGGGTTGATTATGGATAAGCCAGGAACAAAGTCAAATTGGTTTGCAGATAGAGAACTCTCCAATCTCAAACGGGCATCAATGATTCTCTCATAGAGTTTCATTGTGTGACTCATCACTTTTATGCCGCGATAGTTGTTGCACTCGTATCTGCAACCTTTACCCTTGTAGAGAGGAATTATTGTGCTCAGTCTCCACGCATCCGGTATTTCCGATGTTTCCATGGCTTTAAGGAAGAGGTGTGTAAGGAGATAAATACCCCTCTCTCCGAGACTTTCGAAATTTCCAGACTTCTATAGGGATTCCATCTGGACCCAGTGATTTCTTGTTAGCAATCTTTTTGAGCGCTGACTTGACTTCCTGTGGTGTTATTAGTGGTACGAGACCAAGGTTATTGCTTACTTCAGAAAGAGTAACCGTCCTAGTGATCTGAATCCTGTGATGCCTTACTCTGAGCTTTTGATAATTTGTAGATCTCCTTTTGTACTTCACGACTCTCGAGGGCCGAGTAAAGATCTCCCGTAGCCTTATGACGTCCAATGGCTACAACTTTTTTTGCATTTCTCTTCTGAGCTTTATAGTTATCTCTATCCTTATCTGTGCCGGTGGTCTGAAAAAACCTTAAATGCTTCTTTCTTTGCTTTGAGAGCTGCTTGGACATCGATATTCCACCACCATCTGCTGAAGAACGGCTTCGTATGCTGTCCAGAAGGCCTCTTTTTCACTATCCCTGCACCCGGTTTGGGGTGCATATGCAGTTAAGATGTTCACTGTTTCGCCTTCAATTAAAACCTTTTTGTACATTAAGCGGACATTTATGCGCTTGACTTCGATGATGTTATCTAGGTGTTTTTGACTGACTGCTATTGCTACGCCATTTCGTCCATTTGCTGATCCAGTATACATCAATATTTTGTATCCCTCGTCAATATTACGCTATTTAGAGCCTCTTGTAGACATGCAAAGTCAACTCTCCTCCTTTGAAATAGGTCCACGAGTTTTGTCGTCCTTCCTGTTAGTGAGCCAACATTTAGTGCTGCGAAGCGGACTTTCAAGTTTTGTTCTGGGATTAACGTCTTTGGCCGAGTCCGTCCTTGACTGGGTAGCCCTCGCATATTTGTCTCCCACGCTCTCAAAACTTGACTTTTTATAGTGATTTTCTGTGGTAAGTAGCAATTTTGGGTTTATCATTCCAGTGCCGACGGCCGTCTGACGCACAAAAACCATATAGGAAAACCCTCGGATAGGATGTGTTCCGATGCACAGGTGTTTAAGCCCGTGTGTTGTAATGTCTGGTTAACCCGCCAGAGCCTCGTCTGTTGTCTAGCAGGGAGCACCACGGCAACCACTTTGGTCGCTACCACAATTCGGCGCGAGCAGGTGAGGTTGACATTTGGGTCGGATAAGATCTTGGTTCCGTTCTCCCCTTACTCCCCATCTTTATTTTTTAATAAGAAACTTTTATTTAATTTCATTTCAACATTCCTTAATTAATATTCCATTGAAATGTTAAGAATTTTGATTTGGATTGAAGTGATGTTCGTTTTATGTATTGAATAATATAAAGGTAAAAGGATAAACGATCACACACACATTGACATTCATACAGAGACATCACAAGACGCACGCTTCAAGATACTTCTAAAGAAATTAGCTTAACAAATTTTTAGGTCATGTACTTAAACGAATTCACAGAAGTAGCAATTGTGTCTCTGTACCTGACAAGGTTATGTCTTTTTCTAATTTAAAAATAATCACTGTTAATTACTCCAGCATATATGTATGGCATATACCATATGTCCGTTTTTATAGCTCTATGTAAATGAATGAAAGTCTTTTATATTAATTAATGTAGCCGTATTAAAGCTTTTTTCTCTCAAGTTCATTAATGTCAAGAGCAAACAAGAACGTTTTAGAAAAGTCAGATATTTCTTTAAGTATAATGAAAGTCCTTTGAAAGGTATTCTTTAATTTGTGTTTGCAGTTTAGGACTCGAGGTGTCAAGGTTTTGTCAAGGTCAAGTAACAAATTCAAAATGGTTGTTTTTTTTTATAAAATGGTTTGTTATCCTTATTCCCAAAACAGATAAAGTTCTAATTTTCAAAATAAGTACAAAATATAGTGAATACTAGTCTTTTGGTTAGAATAGGAATGAATACATCACTCTTATTAGACTTTTGAAGACTTAATAACCTCTACGTGATGACGTTGTTTAACACAAAAAGTTTTAATCTGTTGTATATCTAATAATATTTATTTATTTAAATTTATTTGCTTAATGAACCTCTAATACATTCATGGGCAAATATTTTAATGGTACTCGTATGTCAATTAAGATTTTATTCAGAACACATTTTATTCAGAACGTAAATATATTTCATAAGACCAAACCTTTATTATTAATTCATGTGATTCTACTTTAATATGTCATATAGTTATAAGATAATTGTTAAACCTAATCCTCTACTTAGTATCAGTTAAAGTTTCAGTGGTCAGCTAAAATTTGAACTTTGATAAGCTTGACAGCTTGTGCAGCAGCAGCAGCAGCTATTTAGAAATAGGTTATAATAGATTTTAATTTAAACATTGAGTGTAAATTTATAAAGTAATTATAATTAAATATAAATAGTATGTTATACCTTTGCAGTTAGTACCAGTAACGTACAATGTAAATAAATCAAAGGAAAATGGGGACGAAAACACAGAAAACTTTCTTAGCTTTAACAATTCGAATAACTTTTAATTATTAAAGTTATCTTTTGACAAATAAGTTCATATTAAATTCAGAAAGAAACATTAAACTCTTTTATAATGCTATCAACACAGTTCACAAGTTATAAAAAAATGTATAAAAAATATAATTAGTCAAGACTCTAGGCTGTCTTGTTATAGGAAGTAAATATATAATATGGGTGTAATGAATCTACCTGTCTATGTTTTTTGTTTTATTTTGATGCTGAATTTTTTGTATTATTTACCGAGTATAAAAAAAAAACTGAATAATCTTTTATTCTTATTGATAGAATAAAATATATTATTTTTACCTTTTCTAGTTTTATTTCCAAAAAGAGAATTAAAAAAAAATTTGCAAACTATTACAAACACATAAAACACGAGAGTACGAAGTAAGTAAGTAAGTAAGTGATATGCTTTGTTCTTTAAAAGGACAGTTTGTTCCCGATAGACAGCTGAGAGTAACATATACGTATAGTAATGAAATATTATTAAAGTTTTGATTATAAGACATATTTATAGAGTTATAGCTCTAAGCCAAGATATTTAATACTATGAAAATATCATTGTAAAAAACACTAAAATATTTAAATAGCCATATATATAAAAAAGGTGTTTCATATACAATAAACGCTGCTATATATAATATAAAAGCAAGTATAATTTATTAAAATTTTATTAATATATACATGAACAATTCGGATAAGAAAGAAATAAATATTAAATGAGTCATAAAGTGCGGTCAATTCATTACATTACGGAAACCATAAAAATAATCTAAGTCAAATTACACTTTGTTTGGTGACCTGAATGTACGTGGAATATATTAATTTGTTTATATAGCTCTACTAGATATAAAGATACTACGAATATATAATTATGTTTGTAGCTAACGTACAAATATATTAAGTAGATAACAACAACAGAATAAATGTTTGAAAACAGAATAGTAAATGGACTTTCTAAGGTCACCTTATTATCTTTAGATAAAGACTTACAAAGTTTCTATTTATTACCTTAAAATTTTGTAACTAATTATAAAAGAGAAATGTAGACACTTAAATAATGACTTTATAATGTTCCTCAGTTACACGATAAGGAGAAGTGGGTTTCCTAATATATGTTTAGAAGACATTTATACTGCTTGTGTTTACTGTTTAGTGTATGCTTTTGTTTACTGTTCCTGCTGTTCTGTGTTTACACATACCGAAGTAACTTAAAAATGTTCACACTAACAACAGATTTTGATTCCCACTGTTCTGCGTTTACATATACCGAAGTAACTTTAAGGATGTTTACACTAACAACGGATTTCGAGAGACCAGAGGACTGATTTTTGCTCGTTTTGCTTCTTTTTATTATTCTATATTCCATATTTACTTATATAAATTACAAACAACGTTTAGTTAAAAATAGTTTTCTTTAGAACAGAATTTAAAACTTTAGGAAATTATTACTTCGTTAATAATATTTAACTATTTAAATGTATATGGTTATTTTAATAATTTATACATAGGGAATGATTATTAAATTAATCATATTAATTCCACATTGTATAAATAAATTGTGTATAAATAAGGACAGTCCATCCGAGACTTTAGTTATATCTGTGATATCCGATTCATTTGAATTTCTAAAATAATACTACTGATTACTTATTAATTGTGGTAATCAAAACTTTTATCGTTGAAGTTAAATTGTTGTTTTTAATAAACACTCCAATATTTTAGTTTGTAATTGCCTAAAGTATGCTATTGTTTTAAAAGTAAGAGATGTTAGATAATTTAATTCAAATTTAAATACCAACAAATATTTAATTCCTTTAATTAATAAATTTGTATTGTTTCTTATTTAAACAGCTTTCAGAAAAGTTAAAATCTCGTGTTTTATATATTATTCAATAAATACAAAAATATTTATTTTTCAAATAGTATAAAAAATATTATTTCAATAAAATACTTTGTTGTAATATGTACTTCTGACGGTTTCTAGTGAAAAAAGGTAGACAAAGTCATTAAATAACTAACGGAAATAGTGTCCGCCTTTAAATTTAGATCGAATAAAAATATTACAAAGTCATGAAAGCATCGTCTTTGAAAGTATTTTTAATCCTGATGAATTATTCAAACTCAATTTAAAAGAAGCTTGTTGGTTAGCTAGAACTTTGGTTTTATTTAAATGTTACACTAGTTCTCGGTTTCAAATTTATTTTTTATTTGCACTAGATAAGCACTAGATAACTTTATTAAAATTAATATTTTCTTTAACAGGAACGGAAGTATGAAAGCTCTGAAGTGCAGTAGCAGCTTACATATTAATTATAACAACGTTAATGAACCGTAAGTCAAAGGAATGAAACACTTTGAGATAATTAAATTCTTCCAACAGTTTTAATATGTAATATATATAAACATGTAATAAATATAAACAATGTATCTCTCAAATACATGAACATATAAGTTGAAGTCGGTGCAAAATAAGTCTGAATTGCAATAGCAATATAATATATATAATAATATATAATTTCCTTAAGTAATACTCACATGAATACGTTATGATGGAATAGGCTATTATACATTTATTAATAATAAATATTGAACGATGTTTGAATCTGTCCGATGCATATTAGTTGTCTAAAACATTAAATACATGTCTATAATATTATGTCTAGATTGATTGACGAAATCTTAAAAAAACCGAACTAAAATTTATTATAACACATTCACTGAAAATAACAGCTAAAGGCTTAGCTCCTACATAAAATATATATTTTTTAACTGATAACAACACAAAGTCGCTCTAAATAACAAAACAATAAGATAAATGATCGAGTCTCTTTTTATGTAATTGTGATCTCTGATGACACAACATTAATCAATGTAATGAGTAAATGCCATCACCAAATTATTACTCTCTATTCTATTTTATCTTCTTTGTAAGTGATATAAACGCTATTGGTGTAATAAACTATGTTATCATTGCGACTCCGTCCTAATAATTTATTGGCAAAACAATATAATATTATTATTTGATAACCACGTTAAATAGCTTATAACTAAAGATTAGAGCATTTAAATAAACATAAAAACTCTTCCGGTTTATTGAGCTGAGTGTAAGTGAAGGTCTTAACCGTTTGGGAGACCTTTTTTTGTGTTTAGTTGTCTCCAGAATGCGACGAAACAATTAGCTAAAAATTTTTTCATGTATGTTTGAGCCGAACGCGGATGTTATAGCGAAAATAGATTGAAAAAGTTTAGCCATTCAAGTTATCAAGGAAAGAAGAAAGGAGGGGTGGTCAACACTCAACTCAACACCCGCCGCGCACGGTTTGCGGATCCTAGTTACGAGTTTATTAAAGTTATTGATTATATTTATCAAAATATTATATAGAAGTTTATACTTAATCAATACTACAAAAGAAAATATCTCTCTATTATAATGACTGCTACTTCATCCGCGTTGTAATTTGATGGCCAAAGTAAGTCTCAGACTGAGAATGAATAGCATCAGGAGCGGAATTTGAATTCACTTTGCATATTAAAAAGTAATATCTTCATTGAAATTAACATTTCTTTATAACTGGTTTATTTTAAAAGGTATATTGAAATAGCATATGTTACTAATATTGTTATAATTATTATTACTACATAATCAAATAATTGATAATTATTAGATTAAGTAGTAATAATAATTGATAAGAATTATCAATCTTTAAATAAGACAAAGTTTTTTAATTATAATATACTATTTGCTATCCTTAACTAAATCAGATTATTATTAATCATTAAATACACATATGTTTCTGCTGCATTGTTTCCATTAGTTATTTAAAAAAATATTTTGTTTTATTATAATGGATGAAAATAATTTTATATAATGTTACGATTAAGAATTTTACCTCGGAATTATAGTGAAAATATGTTTGAATGTTAGTATTTTTCAATCAACAGTTTTAAAGGGAAATGAAGTAGGGGTACTTTAATTCTTGAAAATATGATCACATAAAAACACATGATCACAAAAAAAGTTTGTATTATAATAAACTATAATATATGCACTTATTACAATGACAATGTTATAAATGTAAACTATTATTATTATTAATATAAGGCAATCATTTTATCTTCCTTAATCTTTAATAAGTTTAATGAATTTAAGAAAAAGGAAAATTTGAAGACCTTTTTCTAAAAAATCTTTCCACTAAATAAATAAGGAGCTTTTATTAATGAAAATAAAAAATATAATTAAGAAAATAATAAGGAAATCTGTTTCCTTGACCCGTAGAAAGCATTTCAAAATATGAAATTATATGAACTCTGATAAGAATATTTAAGAGGCACTAAATGGACACAAACAACTTCTGTAAACATATTAAGTACTTATTTGATATAGTTTCTACTTGTATTGTAAATTAAAATCCTCATGTATTAACTATTTAAATAAAAGCAAAATTACATTTTTTATACATAAATTTTTTTAGTAAAGAAAGCTTGATATCTTTATTATTTGAAACCTTGTTGCTTATATTAAAATATAATTCAGATATATGTAAAATTAATACTACACGACATTTACGTCTTATTTGTTTTTTCTTAGAACTATTCTAGATAAACTCTTTGATATTACTCATACCATGTTGTTAGGATGTTACTAATTATTGTGATATAATATAAAATATTGTATATGCATGTAAAAGTGTGAAATAAATTAAATAATCTACTATTGTTTTGTACTTTTCAAAAAGATGAAGAAAAAGCACTAGATTCTGGACTAAGTTTAACCGCATCATTTTGTGATTTGGCTTATACATGTGTATTGATTAGTTCTAGGTGGTTTTAAATTTTTAGTCAATTGAGAATGAATCTCTATGTATGCGTTTGATAGCAAGGCTGTTAGAGTTAGAGAGTTAAGTTTATGAGATTCATGGGAATCTTCCATAGTGAGTTTGTATGAGATGTTTGGATGTTTAGTCTAGGAGTGTAAGGAAAATTCTTAGTAATTGCTACTGTTGTAAATCTATATCAGCATAATTATGGATTAGAATGGACAATGAATTTGATCAGAAGAGATATTAAAGTTGACATTCTCGACGGATGTACTTGGAAGGAAGATTAGAGTAATGTTTATATGAGAGTAGAGATGTGTGTTGATGCGCCCCACGTTTTCAGTCTTCAGCTTAGTACACGATTACGAGTGACTCAAATGAAGGCAACAGCTGTAGGAGGGGTAATGGAGTGAGGCACACGTGGAGCTCAGAGCTGCCATAGGGCAAAAGTATTTTCTTCTTTTTTGAGTGCTTTTGTAAACGTAGGTTTTTAATTTTTAAAAATTATTTAATTATTTTCTACTTTTTAGATTTTTTATGCTTGAATATTGCATTGTCATCGACTTCTGAGCGATCCTGAAAATTTCAGCGCTCTAGCTAGCTGGAAAGTGGGTGAAATTTCGATTGCAAGATTTGATTGCCACACACAGACAGACGTGACGAAGACGAGCTAAGTAAAATGTAGTAAAAATAGAGAAAGGTCCAACAATAAGTTATTACTAGTTGTTCTGTGAACAGTAAACCTCAGTACGTTAAGGGATGAGACAATGTTGGGAAATTATTTATAGTGGATTTCACGAGGTGCAGTGGTTACAATATTTCTCCCGTGAACTAAGTACGTCTATTTCAGCCCTCTAGCTGCCGCACAGTCCGTTTTTGTGGTACGGATCAGATATCCGCCATTTTGAAATTTTTCGCCCAAGCTAAAAAACGGCTGGGCATAAAAATTCAAATAATTCAAAGAACACACCTATAAATTTTCTTGACGATTGCATGAAAAATAAGCCTGCTACGCCAAAACAAAAACTCAAATCACCGCCATTTTGGTTTTTCCTCCCAGTAAAAAAAAATGGCTGAACAAAAAAAAATTAATTACTCAAAGAACATGATCACCAATTTTTGTGGCGATCGGATGAAAATTGCTCCTGCTACGCCAAAAACAAAACTAAAAAACGCCGCCATTTTGGATTTTTTCGCCCAATCAAAAAAACGGCTCGACGAAAAATATGGATAATTTAAAGAACATGACTGCCAATTTTCGTGACGATAGGATGAAAAATACGCCGGCTACACCGGAACAAACGTGCTAAAATACATACGGAAAAATAGCAGAATGGGCATATCTAGTGGAAACGTAGTCCTTCGGACGAACGCTTCGCTACGCTCAGCATTCGTCCTTCGTCAATAAAGAATGAATTGGATTGGAATATATCAATATAAATGAAAAATATATGTAACTAGGGGCAGCAACAGATCCTCAATTTCGACTCGCTGCGCTCGCGAAGTCTCGGGTGCCGTTTGCATATTGAGCAAAGCGAGCCTAGTGTAATGACTCATCATTGTGGACAATGTCGGTAATGTAGGAGATTTCAGATTAGGCTGACAATCGCGCCACGATCACCATCAAGGGATCAAATAAGACTTTACCTACCTAATCAACCCTAACACGAGAATTAGGATTGAACCAATGCAGGCGCTTAGCGTAATGTTTTTTCCTATTGAATTCAATGGAATATCAGTTTTTTGACTATTATTCCTCAACGACATGACATTTTAAATCATCACCAAATATTTTTTTTTTGCAAAATTTCATAATTTTACCTCAAGTAGTTTTCGAGCCTATTCGTGACAAAGAATGTGCAAAAGTCTCCAGTAGAGCGCTCCGCTCAATAAACCCATATCATTTGAAAACGGTTAACACAATTTCAACTCATCCTTTCTGTATTGTGTATTAATATCCTAGAACATGATTAATCTATGATAACAATATCTAACATAATAATGATATTTCAATATGTTTGAAACTCTTTGCAATCGTGGTACATTTATAATAGAAGGTCTACTAAGTTTTTTTAATTAATTTGGTAATTTCTGAAATAGTGATTTATTAAAACAGAATTATATACAATATAATATATACTAGGGGCGCCAACAGACCCTCAATTTCAACTCGCTGCGCTTGCGGAATCTTGGGTACCGTTTGCATATTGAGCAAAACGAGCCCAGTATAATGACTCATCGTTTCCCATTCACTTCAATAGGATATCAGTTTTTGACGATAACGAGTACGAGATATTTTTAATTTAAATTTGAACAGATGGCGAAACTGATACAATAAGTTTATATAGTAGTATAATTAAAAATACAACAAATATTTTTATTATTATTTTCTTCAATAACTTCTCTTAATTTATATCAACGAACTAATGAAACGGTACTACTACACTACCTAACATCAACACTATATATCTAACATCTTGTAAGTAAACACATATGAATGATGCTGACTTTACAGTTTTGTTTCATCTTCACTAATCGTTTGGTATTGGCTTTAATTTAAAACTTCACAGACACTTACTGAAAGACTTCTGCATTCAATTAAGAAGTATTTAATTAAAAGTACATTGCAAAAATCTTAAAGACTATCTTTTATTTCTTGCTTGAAATAATTAAGAACACTGAATATTTCTCAAATTGACTGGCTCACTTATTTACTTTCTTCATAATTATTATTAGTTTGAGTCATAGCGAAAGGTGTCTGTGTTTGGCTTGTCTATACAATTAAATAAAAGTGGAGAGCATTCAAATTTGTAATTCCAAATTATTAGATTTTCACTAAAGATCTATGAAAATATATGCGGTAATTATAGAAAAAAAAAACAATTTTAATTTTTTTTCTATGTCTATTTGGTCCGGCGAACAGAAATATTTTTTTATTCAACGCCATCTTTTATGGAAATAACTTTGGAAATTAAGGTGATGATAAAATATGTAACCCACCATTCACTTTGCTGTGTGTATTTTTTTCACGTTTCCGGTTTAAAACTACGATTAATTCCCATTGGAAATCTGAAATGCTTAACACAAGATCTTTAATTGAAATAAAACATTACTTGAATAGTGTTTATCTACTCTTGAATTAAAATATCAGGTGTACCAATAAAAAAACAAACGCATAAAAAGAAAGAAGGTATTTTCAATAGGCACAATTTTTTGGGTTAATTAATGAAAATTTTTAAACAGACATTCCAATATACGAGGGGAGGTCCAAAAGTTCGTGGAATGAAAGGGATCTAAATAAAATAAAACAACAAAACTATTTTCCCTTTTCAATATAATCATTCTTAAGCTCAATACATTTATTAGACCTATGAATTAATTTTTCTAAACCACTATAAAAATATGTTTTATCTTTTTCGTCAAAATGAGCCGAAATTGCCTCCTTTACCTCATTGTCCTCGCAAAATTTCCTTCCCCTTAAGTGTTTTTTTAAATTGGGCAATAAAAAAAGTCACTTGGGGCCAGGTCTGGACTGTAGGGTGGGTGAACTAGGGATTCGAACCCATGCGTGTGCAGAACAGTCATTGCAATTCTGTTCTTGTGAACCGGCGCGTTGTCTTGCAAGAGCAACACACCCTTTGTCAATTTTCCTCGCCGCTTTTCCTTGATGGCACCCTTTAATTTTTCTAATATCGTTGCGTAGTATTCTCCGGTTATAGTCTTTCCCTTTTCTTTGTAATCAATCAAGATTATCTCCTCACAATCCCAAAAAACAGTAGCCATCATCTTTCCAGCCAACTCCGTCACCTTGAATTTCTTTGGCGGTTGTGTCCCCTTTTTATGCCATTGCATGGACCCTTATTTGGACTCAGGCTCAAAGTGATGAACCCATGTTTTATCTCCCGTAACAATTGGGTCCAAAACCTGTGCAGGTTTATCTCCACACAATTCCAAAAAATGCTTTGACGCATCGACGCGCTGCTCTTTCTGAAACGGCGTGAGCATTCTCGGTACCCATCTTGCACTGACTTTTGTCATACCTAGGTGATCATGTAAGATTCACAAAATGGTGGTATCTGATACTCCAACTAATGCAAATAATTGTTTTTTCTTCAAACGGACATCCTCTAGTACATTTTTCTCCACTTTTTCAACGATGTCCGATTTGGTGGCCTCAACTGGCCTTCCTGAGCGGGGGTCGTCTTCAATTGACTCTCGATCATGCTTATAAAGACCATGCCACTTGTAAATCATTGATTTACTAGGGCACTGTTCCCTATAAACGACTCCCATTTCATTCAAAATGGTTTGAGCGTTCTTTCCTTGCTTGGTAAGGAATTTGATCACAGCGCGGTGTTCAATTTTCTCCATAGTTTCAGTTTTCTTCCGGATTGACTTGTTCAGCAGGCGACTGTTCGTAAACGAATGACGCAATCGGGTTGAAACTCGGTATTTATACTAATGATGAGTCTCCAATTTGTATGACACCAAGCGAGTGCCCCTAACAACGTGTAATATTTTGTAAAATGAAAATGATGAGAACACAAAAGAAATTACAAAACAAAGTCTAATACAAAATCCTGTAAATTAAAACATACTACGAGTAATCACTGCATGTTTGTTAAAAGGAAAATAATTTATATTTTGGTAAAATTTATTTCATATATATAATTCGTACTTTTTTAATTAAACACATATTACAAACGAATTTCTAAGATTTGTCGTTATTTGGTATGTTTGTTGATTTGAATTGTCTTAACATTTTATTTCAATATTATTAGACGCGTTTTAAAACAGACTTTTATTACTCGATCTGATTTGATGATCAAACCACTAGAGCAAATCAGAAACATGAAATTAGTTTGTCTTTTTTTTTAAACTCTTATTATTTAACTTTTATTTATAAAAGGAGTTTAAAAAAAATCTGGTTAAATGCTTAAATGCTAATTTTATCTTTTTGAGCGATCAGATTATAAGGGTTCGTATTTCCAAAGGGACTATTACTTAAAGTTTGTTACTAAAATAAAAGGAAAAACTTCGACACTTCGGTCAATGAAATTTGAGGACAAGTTCAGAAAGACCCTTAACTTGATCCTAATTACTTTAAAGGGAAGTGCGTTCAGGAAAAACTTTACTTCAATATTAGTTAACTATGAGGAAAATTTAAATCTTCTCGTACACATCTGTCATCCTTAATTAATTAATTGTACCGATGGCCAATCCTTTTTTTTTACCTTCATTATTGTTTTGTTTGTAATTTCATTTATGTATGTAATATATATATTTGTATATATATAGGTTGCAACAATCTTTTAGAAATATTGTTGTTAATGGTTACATAAGTCTTACAGTTATATTTTTTAAGTCTGAGTAAAGAGCTTTACTATAAGATACTTATTAAATCAATTCTTTTACGGTTTCGTTCGAAAATATTTTCTAGAATACATTGAATTAGAATATGTCATCAAAAAAAAAATTAGTCTTTTTGTAAATAAAGTCAGAAACTTTCATTTTTAATCTGGGTAGTATCAAGGGTTATTTCAGCTTAGACAGTTTTTCACCTTCTATTTTTGTAAAACGTGTGATACTCTTTGTGATCGTAACAGTTACCACGTTACTCGTTGTGATATATTTACTCCTGTTAGTATATAGTTTCAAGTCAATATCAAGTTTTTTTATTCTTTACATGTGATTATTTTCAACAACCCCTAATCAAAGTGAAACGATACCTCATTAAAGTAAATCGTATATAACAAGTATAATCGTTGTATATATTTTTTTATTTATTATCTTATTAGGTTCAAAAAATAATAAACATACTTAAAAATCAAGTACTTAAATGTAGAACATATGTACATATGTTTTATGTATATATATATATATATTATTCTACTACCTTATATACTTATATATCATGTTCTCAAGTAAAAAACCATCAACGTTCTTGAATTTGATACTGTCTTATTACATTAGAGAGTTTCATCTACAATCGAAGCGTTTCTCGCATCGACCACGAAGTGGTTAGAGAGAGGGTACTCTTAATGCTCTGTCGGTTGTTCCTACCTTTTATTGACTATCCATCTCATACAACTCAATCTTATATTTAAAAATTCTGTTCTTGCTATTTCTATACGATTGATATGTTGCTTTAAAAAATACATGTTATTATAGTAACTAATAAACCAATACCTCTATTTGTTACGCGAGTAACATTGTTTTAAATAACTCCTAACAAATCAGAATTATTAAATCCAACCGCACAAACGACATATAGGGAAAAGTATATAAATTTTTAATTACTTTTCTATATGTTCTACTTTGATATTTAATTCCATTGAATATTACATTATAACTTAAAATAATAACATTAAAAAATAATTGAATATTTAAAATGTAGTAATTATTGCAATTTGTCTCGAAATATTATATATTAAATACAACTTCAGATCTAGTACTATAAGACATGCCATATACCGTGCCTTATGTATGTATATATCATTTTATATTATGTATGTATAAATATAACATCTCTCTGTAAATTACAATAATACAGCATCCGTTCTCGTTGTATACTACTTTCCCTTCAGCGAACACTTTTTAATTGTTTATTTATTAAACGTTTCTCATCCTGCGTGTTAATTTAATGAATTAAAAGCGGTGCTTATAAAAGCGGAAGCTGTTTCATTTAAGGATATTAATATAATATTTTGCTGAAGAGATATAACGCAATGCAAGGAAACATTACATGAAATTTACAATTTGAAATATTTTGGACCGTTTTAATTTTGACTCTGTCTGCACATAAGGTTTAGGCGGAAAGTCGGTCGGAGAGTTTGGCGGTTTTCATAATCGTGATTGTATATTACGAATCTATTAAGTTGAAGTCAATATTTCTCCAAAAACCTTCAAAGTCCTTCGTGTTTAAATTAATAATTCATTAAAAATATGGTTGAAGTTGCTTCGTTTCTGTAAAGCTTCTATTCATCTTCCATGAGTGTGAAGATATTCATGGAAGAACAAACCTTATTAGATCTAGATAGGTATTCAAGAGAAAACAGGAGAATTCAGGATTTATATGAGTTTCAAGTTGCAAGCCAGTTTAAGCAATAAAATGTTTCAGGAGCCGATCAAGTGATATAAGTTTTAAAGTTTGAAGACTTTTATATATTTGTTTGTTTTTTACGTTTGGTATATGTCAAAATAATTAAATAAGTTTTCAAATTCAAAATATCTATTTGAGTAGGCTTTTATGAATATTATTATTTACTCCAAAACAAAGAAGAAGAAAACCAAATTAATTCAAATAAGAATGAAAACCTTTCAGATAAAGTTGAAGAATATATATAAATGATCAAAAAAGATTTACGCAGAAAGAATCGAGATATATTTCTAGCACACAGATATTTGCGATTTTAAAAAGATTATAAAATCTGATTATCTAAATATGTTTCGGATTGAAATATACTCGAGTAAGAGAAGAGAAAAATATTTTATCGTATTTTACTCTTACGCTTTTAGGTTTTAAATATAAAACCTACGTGTATCGATCAGCCTGTTAATAGACTAATGGCTTCATATTAAACGCTGAACGTAATATTAAACGTTTTGTTTATAGAAATGACTTATTTTACATATTGCGACACTACAAGCGGCATTTTAAGAGGTTATCTTTAAGTCTTTTTTTACAACCGATGTAGGTTTTATACAATGGATAATAATATCTATAATAAGAATGATAAAACAAAAATATTAAAAAAGATTGATCATAAAGAAAGACTTCATAAATTCAAATTATAAAGGAGAATTTAATGTTAATAATTTAAATAATGTTGTACAGTTATTTATTATTACTTCTACCCTCTTGTCAAGGTTATAGTACCAGACAAATAAAGTCAACAGAAATATTAAACTCATCGAGTTGCTAGGTCTAATATTATACACAAACATACTTACATATAATATATTATTAACATTGATTTATCAAAGACATTTGATTCTTTAACCGCTCGTCTGTCCTTTAGTTGTTATTACATATAAACATATATTTTAAATTTATTTTCGTTTTAAAATATCTTTCTACTTGTAGATGCATTTATATTTAGAAATATTTTTGAATATTTCAATCAAATTATTTATGTTTTTTTATATTGTTTATCTGACACTTTATGAAACAATACAAAGGCACTTATGAGAAGACTTGTTTTTTATTCATAATTAGTGTCATTGTTCTACGTACCCATTTAATAATTAATGTTAATACGAACATTGTAGGTTTAGTGGATTAACATAATAAATTATCACAGCCGTAATAATAATGTGTCATCTATCACCTGTCACCGCAAATCAACAATTACCTGTGGTTGTTACACTGTATGTTATATTATTATATATATTATATGTCATTATCAACACCAATTTCACAGTTTAACAAACCTAATAAAATTTTAAATATAAATGTAGTAAATTTTTTCTTAACATTGAGTTAGAATAATCGTCAAACAGTATTATAAAAAAATGTGTTAAAAAAAAGATAGTACTACATTACACTTTAGTGTAATGTGCCTTTAGGTGACGTGTACAAAGAAAATATGATCCTTTAAAACGTTGGCCCCTCGTTCTTTAGCAACAATATGTCAAGTTATTTCACCACCCCATTACGTGGTATTAGGTTTCACATTTTTTCTAAGTGCGGTCCAGACGGATGCTTCATTCTGTCACAAAAGAATCATATTCCACAAGTTTTTGTCAGTTCACCTTCGAAGATATGAATTGAGAAGTGCTACTTATATATAAAAAACTTTAAAAAAACACTGAATAGCCGAAGATTGTAATTATAATAAAAATATCTGTGTGACAATCATCTATAACATATTTCAGGAGAAAAATACAAGACAAAATGAATTTTCAATGTTTTTATGAACATGACAATAATTATCAATTATAGGTTTAATAACCGTATCGGCTTTTGCTAAAGAAGGACATCACTTTACAAACGCTAGTCTAAAAATAACCTCAGTCTGTCAATTTTGAAAACAGCTGTCAGTTATTAATTGCTGGTATTTTCTTCATTTAGGGAATATTTTCTTCATTTATGGAAAGGATATAAGCAAAAGAAAAACATGATTGTCTGAATGAATGTCATGAAGCAAGTAAAAACCAAATTCAAGCATTTGTAAAAATATCACAATTTTTAAGTTTTAGTATTTTTATCGCACTATTAACCCGTTATTTGATTTGTTGATCGAATGTCAAGAAAATTGTTCAGCACAATACATATTGAGTATGTAGTTCGATTCAATCCGGAAATAGAATGCATACAGCTCGTGAACGCTGTAGCAAACAATTTATACTAGATTTATTGTAAGAATAAACTGGATTTTACAAAAATACATTCAACATAATTTCTTTCAATTGTTATTTATCCTTCTATCTTTTTTATCTTCATTTTTTTATATAAAACTCTTAAGTAATTTCTTTTAACATTCCTTAATTAATATCCTATGGATATATTAAGAATGTTGATTTGCATGATGTCATGTTCGTTCCGCGTGCCTATTGTATAAGATTGAGTTTAGTCAAGGTAAAAGGATAAACGTTCACACACACATTGACATTCCATTACATAGACATGACAGGACGCACGCTTAAAGATACTTCTAAGATAAATTAGGTTAACTAACTTTTTAGCTCATGTACTTAAACGAATTGACAGAAGTAGCAATTGTGTTATAATTGTGTCTCTGTATTAAGGTTATGTCTTTTTCTAATTTAACAATAATTACTGTTAATCACTCTGGCATTCTATATGTCAATTTGCATATGTATACAATATGTCCGTTTGTATAGTTCTATGTAAATAAATGAATGTATTATTATATCAATTTGTCTTTTAAGTTCATTAATGTCAAGAGCAAATGAATACCCCTATAAATATTAGACGACAAAGTGTATTTTTTTTATTCTAAAAAACAAAAGACATCGAATATATCTATGAACGTTTTGTATTTAAAAATTAAATTATATATGTATAAATAAACTAAGGTGACTAACATACAAGACCTATAAAGCCTTTTTATTAAGTAAAATAAATAATTGATTGTATATTAATTAAAAAAAAAGGATTATAAAATAAACGCTTTTTCTCTTTTAGGAATAGATATACCGGAGCTTCGTATTTACAAAAGAGGCTATTATTATTACTTAGAATTTGTAACTAAAATAAAAGGATAAACTGTGACACCTTCAGTCCTGAACTGCAAAGACAAATTAAAGAATACCTTTTCATTAGACCTTAATTAAACTGAAAGAGAAAGCTTGCTTTCCCAATATATTTTTTAAAGAGTATCTTACTCTAGAGTATATATATATATATATATATATATATATATATATAATATGTAAATATTAAAATATGTAACTTTCTTGCTGTTACATATTTTAATATATCTTTTTAATCAGGTATATCTACTAAAAAAAAACCTTGAAATCTAACAAAAATGTATTTGTGTTACCATGGACAATTTTTTCAGTTTATCCATATAATATGATTTCGTATATCTTTATCAGTTATAATATTTTTCTATTATAAATATTTGTACATTATTTAAACTAGTTCGTCCTTCGGTCAATAAGGTGTGGTCCTTATATATTTATTGTATAGCCATTGAAGGAATAATCATTCGTTCATTAAATGATTATAAATTTATATCTCTGACAATTGGAGTGTAAGAAAATATAAGATTAATGTCTTGTATTTAGAGTTCCTTTTTATATGAGATCAAGTTCAAGATGTTGGTTAAAATGGAATGAAGTTTCGTTGAGAGTGTGTCTTATAAATAATGTCTCTGCAACGAAATGTCAACGTCCGAGTGAACGCTTATCCGATTACTTACTACTTAATATGATAACACTCGAATCTTAAACTTGATAGGATTCGAAGAAAAATGTGCTGGTTATTTAATTCGTAAGAATCTAGTTAAAAAAATAATTATTAGCAAATCTTTAATATTTAATATTAATATCATATGTATAATTATCTATAAAATGTATTTAATTAAAAGTTAAAAAACAGCCGGATAGCCACATGGCCTGTTTTTTGTATGAAGTATAATTCATTAAAATTTTATTAATATATACATGAACAATTCGGATAAGAAAGAAACGAATATTAAATGAGTCATAGAGTGAGGTAAATTCATTACATTACGGAAACCATAAAAATAATCTAAGTCAAATTCCACTTTGTTTGGTGACCTGACTGACCTGATTGCATGGAATATATTAATGTGTTTATATAGCTGTATTAGATATTAATATACTACGAATATATAATTATGTTTGTAGCTAACTTACTAATATATTAAGTAGATAGAAACAACAGATTAAATGTTTGAAAACAGAATAGTAAATGGATCCTTTTAAAGTCACCTTTTTGTCTTTGGTACAGATTACAAAGTTTATATTTGTTGTAATTTTTTTTACTATTTAAAAGAGAGAACTATAGTCACTTTAAATAATGACTTTATAATGTTCCTCAGTTACACGGTGAGGAGAAGTGGGCTTTCTAATATATATGTTTAGAAGACGTTTATACTGCTTGTGTTTAATGTTTACTATTTGCTTATGTTTACTGTTCCTGTTGTTCTGTGTTTACATATACTGAAGGAAGTTCACACTAAAGACGGACTTGGAGAGACCAGAGGACTGAGTTTGGCTCATTTTGCTTCTTTTTAATATTCTATATTCCATATTTAATTGCATCAATCACAAACAACGTTTAGTTAAAAATAGTCTTCTTTAGAACAGAATTTAAAGCTTTAGGAAATGATTACTTTGTTTATAATATAATTTTAACTATTTAAATGTATATGATTATTTTATTAATTATTCGCTGTAGATTAATTAAGAAAACTATCATATTAATTCCACATTGCATAAATTATAATTATTGGGTCTAAATAGAGAGACTCTGGCTATGATATCCGATTCATTTGAATTTCTAAAACAACATTACTCATTACTTATTAATAATTGTAATCAAAACTTATATCGTTGAAGTTAAATTGTTGTTTTTAATAAACACTCAAATATTTTAGTTTGTAATTGCCTAAAGTATGCTATTGTTTTAAAACTAAGAGGTTAGCTTTTAATTTAAATGTAAATGCCGAGTAAAATTTATATTTGTTTCATTAATAAATTTGTATTGTTTCTTATTTGAACAGTTTTCATAAAAGTTATAGTCTCGTGTTTTATATATTGTTCAATTAATATTTTTTTTTTATTTTTAAAATAAATTAAAAAAGAAAAAAAAATAAAATATTTTTTTGTACTTGCTTCCTACAGTTTCTACTGACAAAAGACAAAAAAGGCAATAAATAACTAATAATTGAGCGAAGCGAACGAAGTGAGCGGAGCGTTTTACTGGAGACTTTTTGCATTCTTTGTCAAGAATTGCCTCGAAAACTACTTGACAGAAAATTATAAAACTTTGTAATTAAAAAGACACACATTAGGTGATGGTTTAAAAAAAAATAATTTTTTTTGTATCATGTCAAAAAACTGATATTTCATGGAAGTCAATGGGAAACGACGAGTCAATACACTGGGCTCGCTTCGCTCAATATGGAAACGGCACACGAGATTTCGCGAGCGCAGCGAGTCGAAATTGAGGGTTTGTTGGCGCCCCTAGTAATAGGGTATACTAATTCATTTCAATGGAATAAAAATAGTGCAAACTTATGAAAGCATCGTCTTTGAAACTTATTTTTGTCCTGATGAATTATTTAAATTCAATTTAAAAGAAACTTGTTGCTTAACTAGCACTTTGGTTTTATTTAAATGTTAAATCAGTTCTCAGTTTCAGATTCGTGCTTGAAATTCATTTCTATGTAATTTTCTATTTGCAAAGTGAAATAAAATATTACTCACAGAACTAGATAACTGTATTAAAATTATTATTTTCTATAACGGGAAAGGAAGTGTGAAAGCTCTGAAGTAGCAGCTTACATATTAATTATTACAACGTTAATGAACCATAAGTCATAAGAATGAAACACTTTGACATAATTAAATTCTTTCAACAGTTTTAATATATACAAGTTAAAGTCAGTGCAAATAAGTCTGAATTGCTTTTTTTGTAATTGCTTTATATCACACGTACTTACACAAATACATTTTGATGGAATAGGCTTTTATATATTTATTAATAAAAATTACCGAACGTCTCATGTAAATTAGTTGTTATAATATTATGGCTGAATTGAATTCCGAAGTCGTAAATACCGAACTGAAACTTATTATTTACACATTCGCTGAAAATAAGAGCTAAAGACTCAGCTCTTACATTAAATATTGCTTTTAAGCATTTTTGGCAAAGAATTATAAAATATTTTTTCTAGATAACAAGACAAAGACACTCTCTATAAGCAAACCATAAGAGAAAAGTTCGAGTCCCTTTCTAGCTAATTGTGATCTCCGACGACACAGCATCAATCAATGTAATGAGTTAATGGCATTACCCAATTATTAGTCCCTATTCTATTTTATCTTCTTTGTAAGTAATAAAAACGCTATTGGTGTAATAAGCTATGCTATCATTGCGATTATTATCTGTCCGCATTAATTACACGGTGAAACATTATAATAATATTATTATTTTATAACAACGGGAAATAGCTTATCACTACAAAATAATACTTTGCAAAAGGTTATTAAAGAGCATAAAACAAACAAAAATAAAACACTTCCGATTTATTATATTAACTATCTTAATGAATAGTTTAAATCGAAATTCAAATACTACGAGTGTTTATTTATTAGTAGGTTACCCATGCTTCGCAACGGAAGGCGAAAGTGATCAAACATTTTGTTTGAATTTCCACACCACCTACGAGTATTATGTATCAAACAGGCGCGTTATATTTTTTGCAGTTTTTTAGCTGTAACTTTGGAACGGCCTAGACCTTTGCGAAATCCTTTCTTATTGCACCTATTCAATATGTCAGGAGTTTTGTGTCCAAATTTTAGCTTTCTAGGTATTACGGTTTGGGCTGTAGAGCGATGAGTGAGTCAGTGAGTCAATGAGTGTCTTTATGTTTTAAATATTAATAAGTTATTTTGTAATATTTTTTTTTGGCTTTGAATTAAGTTAAATATTTTAATGAAAATAAAGTAGACAATAATGTTTCTGAGTCAACGTCTATCTATTGAAGCATATTGTGAGAAGATATTGTATTAATATGTGCTGGGGTCATGCTTCGTGTATGTCGGGACTTAACTTTATATAAAGTTACGGTTAAGAATTTCACCTCGGAATTACAATGTAAATATGTTTGAATGTTAGTATTTTTCAATCAACAGTTTTAAAGGGAAATGAAGTAGGGGTACTTTAATTCTTGAAAATATGATCATATAAAAACCAATACTCAAATGCGGGTAAAATATCGTGAGTAAAGGTTTGTATTATAATAAACTATAATATATGCACTTATTACAATGACAATGTTATAAATGTAAACTATTATTATTATTAATATAAGGCAATCATTTTATCTTCCTTAATCTTTAATTAGTTTAATGAATTTAAGAAAAAGGAAAAATCAGAGACGTTTTCCTAAAAAATCTTACCTTTAAATAAATAAGGAGCTTTTGTTAATGAAAATAAAAAATATAATTAAGAAAATAATAAGGAAATCTGTTTCCTTGACCTTTGCAATTCAAAAGATGAGATTATATGAACTTTGATAAGTATATTTAAGAGGCACTAAACGGACACAAACAACTTCTATAAATATATTAAGTACTTATTTGATATAGTCCCTACTTGTATTGTAAATAAAAATCCTCATGTATTATCTATTTAAGTAAAATCAGAATTACAATTGTGATAAAGTTTTATTTTTTAAAGATAGATAGATAGGACATCTTTATTATTTGAAACCTTGTTGCTTATATTAAAATATAACTCAGATATATGTAAAATTAATACTACACGACATTTACATCTATATTTGTTTTTTCTTAGAACGATTGTAGATAAACTCTTTGATATTACTCATACCATGTTGTTAGGATGTTACTAATTATTGTAATATAATATAAAATATTGTATGTGTATATAAAAGTGTGTAATAAAATTAAATTATCTACTATTGTGTTGTACTTTTCAAAAAGATGAAGAAGGAGCACTAAATTCTGGACTAAGTTTAACCGTATATTATATTTACACATAAATACGCAAAAAAAAATTAATTATCTTTAAGTATCCAAATACCTCAGAGAACGATTAAAAATATTAGAAAAGTATGAAAATTAAAAAACATAATTAATATAAATAGTAATATTCTATATTGGAAAAGTTTTCAAACAATTCAGAGAACTCGAATACTTATTCCAAGAGCAATTTTCCCACCTCAGTTCACAATATTTCTCAAACCGTCGTTAAAGAGGATTCCAATTTTATTTATACTAAATTGAAATGCTTACAAATAATGCATATTTGCAAAGAATTTTAAATTAAAACACATTTAATTTTATAACTAAACTAATTTTACTGTTATTTGTTATTAAAAAATGTTTTATTTTCAATGTTTGTTTTAACTAGTTTTACATTCTATTAAAGAACTTCTGACATTGAAAACGACTTCAAAGCAAACAAACGTACTTATGATTCGTAGTATGGACTATCTTAGTTCTCATAACAACCTTTTCAAAAAATATTTTGTAAATGAGCTTGCCCTGAAAATAAAACGCATCCTAGAATAATTACCGTAAGAAGAATATACACTCACCGGCACATTTAACCGCCCACCTTTATCATTCGTAGCCCTGTTTATTTACGTTTATTATGGTTTATCAACTATTTTGTTTTTGGTCAAGTGGCTACTCTAGCAATAAATTAAACACTTATACTCATAATTCGTTTCCTAATTTTGTGTCACCGACAGGTTTTTGGAATTTAGTCGTTATTTGACATTGTTGCCGTTGTGTTCCCGTGTTAACATTTCCATTTATTTTCTACTATAGTGTGTAAATATTGTTTAATTTAAGTTTCCAGTGTTTGCTTATTGTTTTTAACTGTAAAAAATGCCACTCGATGCAACTTGTGCAGCTAGAGCAATGGCTAGATCGGACGCCGGGTAGAGCCAAGGTTGCATTGTCCGTACACGCGGTGTACCTCAAACTACGGTACGGCATGCCATCAGACGTTTTCGGGAGACAGTCTCAAACAAGCTCAGGCCAGGTCAAGGTGGATATCGATGCACTTCAGCTCTAGATGACCGCTTCGTTATCAGCAACGTGTTGAGAAATCGCTTTTATACGACTGCTGAGGTTCGTACTCGTCTTTTTGAGGTGAGAAATGTCAGTGTGAATGAACGAACAATTAGGAGAAGACTGGCAGAAAGGAATCTGAGTGTTTTTCGTTCAGCTCGTGCCCCGCAACTGCTCCCACAACACTGTAGAGCTAGACTTGCTTTTACTCGAGAATATGCTAACTGGTCTGTTTGGTAATGGAAGGGCGTAATGTTCTCAGATGAGAGCAGAATAGTCCTAAGAGGTCCAGATGGACGTCAGCGTGTCTACAGGTGCCAAAATGAAAGGTTTGCTCCATGCGCTATAACTGAAACAATGGGTTACCAGGAAAGATCCGTAATGGTTTGAGGAGGTATCTCTTATGAGGCTCGTACTGACCTTGTTGTGTTCGATATAGGCAGTATAAATGCTCAAAGATACGTGGAAAAAGTCCTACAAGAACCATGTCATATCTTTTGCACCATTCATTGGAGACAACTTTAGATTAATGCATGATAGTGTACGTTGCCATACCGCAAGGTCCGTCATAGAGTACTTTAATGAGGTCGGTATTCAAGTTTAACCATGACCGGCATGCAGTCCCGATCTTAACCCAATTGAGGATATTTGGGACAACCTCAAAAGACGTTTCCTAGCAAGAGTACCAGCACCTACGACACTAGGAGAGCTCAAAACAGCTGTGGTAGAGGCACTCCTCTGCCACTGCACAATATACCCCAATCGGATATCCACGATTTCATGGGTGGAATATCAAACCGGCTCCAAAAAGTCATTAGAGCCCGAAGCGGCAATACCCATTATTAATTTTAAATTTTCTTTTTAATTCGGCCACTTTTTACAAAATTGAAATCGTTAAATTTTTATCGAAAATTTTCCTAAAATCAAGTTTTGCAATTTACCGTTTAATAAAACCCCTTTTTTTAAGAATTTTGTTTTTTTTTCAAGACCTTAAGGGTAGCTTTCAATGTACCTCTCATAAAATGTGGTCAAATTTGTCGATTTCTGTAAATTGAAGGAAATACAAGGTGGGCGGTTAATTGTGCCTGTGAGTGTATATATATAATTTTTATATTTTCTTTAGATATTTGAAAACAAATTTAATCTACCGCCAAAAAAATAATTGAAGTTCTTTTTAATACAAGTAATCCACGAAACGAAATTTAAAATTCCTTTTCTTTGGTATTTGGAACTTCACTGAATTAAATGAAAAATGTTAATTTTCATTCCAAGTAATCTCCTATTTTACTTACTTGAATGAATTGAGAAACTTAAATTAGCAATCACCTTCCTTAGAATATTTTTTGCGTAAATATTAAACATTGAAACTTTGTATTTTTTTAATTTTATCATGTATTTTTAAATATTTGCGTAATAAAATGTAATGTACTACTTTACTAAATATTTAATGAACATCGTCGAAAATCCCGATTATAACATTATAATTACTTTCATCCATGAAGATGATTTGATACAATTAACAAAATATTGTACAATAACTTACCATAATATACAAATATATAAAATATACCCTTACATTTTAACGACTGCTAAGCTACTCAGTCTAAGTTGGAATCTAGTGTTAGATTAGTCTCAGATTGAGAATTAATGGCGTCTGCCGCAAGCTCTGAAATATAAATATTTACTGTGGCGGGTTTTTTAAAAAGAGAGGCGAATTTTGAAACTCACTTTATGATTCAGCAAGATCTCTTAGGTTTGATAAATAATAATTAATATAAGCAATGCTTAATATATTTAACAACGATTAAATATAAATATATTTTATTACATTTAATCTTATCACTAAAATGTACTGTTAGTACATCGGTACGTCGAAATATTTAGAATGCAACATTCAGTGTAAATGTATTGGAAAATTTATAATTTCTCCCTACATTTCAAGTAACGATAAGTAGCTAATAGCCTTTTCGTTCTGGACAAAATAAAACTAGGGAAACATAGTTGTTATATTATAGAGAACGAACATAAATAAAATTCTAGCGTTATCTAGAAAACTCCATTTTCTTAAACAAATATTATCAAAGAAAGTTAAGGTTCAATTACATTGAGATACTATAAAAGTAAAATGTTAAGAGTTATATTTATATTGGGTAGACCGCGAAGAATTCGGTCTGCCCATTCATTTGTACCCAACTTTCGAATTTTGGAAAAATTTCTTCACAGGAGGTCTTCTTATGACCCCCTGAGTCCGAAATGACCATTGGTCAAAAAGTTTATATATATATGCGTGCGTGCGTCCAGATTCGACTTTTGTCAGCACGATAGCGGCAGTTTCGCTTGGATCGCTTTCAAACTTTGCACAAAAATCAGCCATCTAAAAATGAAGGTCAAGTTCGTTAACCAGAGAAGTCCGGCCACAGGGGGCGCTAGGGCCTCACTTTTTCTGATTTCAGTTTTTCGACCATAACTTTTTCCCTATTCAAAGAAGAATAATCGCGTTCATATCATATGATGTCTTTGATGAATACCTATAACTAATGTAGATAAACCGAAAACCTTACTTCAATAACTTAAGGGTGGGGGTAAAAAAACCGAAAATTTTTGGAAAAAAATTCATAACTTTTTTCTGGTAAATATTCTTACATCACAAGTATTTGTAATAGAAAGGTATTTTTTTTACTCTAAATTTAGGTATCAAAAGTTTTTCCGTAAAAGGTACCGTTTCCGAGAAAAAAAATAAAAACCGCTTTTTGCTTGAAAATTTTTGATGTAAACAACGGCATCATGTGTTATTCTTAGGTAGTGAGTTATATTTTAAACGAGTTACACACGAGTTCTACCCACGCGTGTCCCCCTGCGGGCACGGATTTTTTTTAAAACTTTTGTTTTTAGTCTTCATTAATAAAATCTTTTATGGTTTTTTCAAATGAAATATAATTATTATAATATAATTAAATATTTAAAAGGACCAACACTAACAGATTAATAGATAAATTACAAACTTGAGCAAGATCGGACCTACAATCTCTAAGAGTCCGTCTTCGTCGCTCTCCTAACTTAACTATCGTCGTATGTCGTTTTTCGTCGTGATGAATATAGTAATATACATATTAATAGTTTGAATGTAATGTTAATTTATAAATATATATAATTTAATCGTCGTTATCCATTAATCAATCTTATTAAGAGATTGTAAAAATAATATTTTTTTTAAGCCAAAAATGCTGTTATTAATATTTATAATGACACCATAAATCATTCTTATTCATCATTATTTGATGTAAAAAATGATCCAAAGTGTAATTAATGGGGTTGTTATATAAAACGATATTTTAGAGTGCGTTATGTGGAATCTTTTATTATTAAAAAATATATTTACCACCTGTGGCTTCGTTTCTCTTTAATATTAAAATCTATTTTTATAAAATTGTCTCCTGTCGCGGGGAACAGCTGGCTTGAAACAAAAATGTTCACTTTTAAATAAATGAACGTGAGCCTAGTTTTAAAAATGTAATTTTGTTTCAAAGAATTTAAAAATCCGTACCGCAAAACGTAGTTAAAATTATAGAGAAAATAAAAAACAGCTTTTAATTTGCTATAATTCTATGTGTAAAATTTTCTAAAATGAAAATACAAAACAAAATCTAATACAAAATCCTGTAAATTAAACCATAGTAATATTGCATGTTTGTTAAATAGAAATTATTTTATATTTTGGTAAAATTTATTTTATTTATATAATTCATACTTTTTAATTTTACGCATGAAATGCAATGAATTCCTAAGATTTGTAAATATTTGGCATGTTTGTTGATTTGAATTGTCTTATAATTTGATTTCAATATTATTAGACGGTTTTTAAAACAGACCATTTTTTATTACTCGATTTGATTTGATGATCAAACCACTTGAGCAAATCAGAAACATGAAATTAGTTTGTCTTAACTGTAATTTTTATTTATTTATTTATAAAATGAGCTAAAAAAAATTCTGGAGGGGATGCTTAATTACCAATTTTATCTTTTTGAGCGATCAGATTATAAGGGTTCGAATTTCAAAAGGGACCATTACTTAGTTTGTTACTAAAATAAAAGGAAAGACTTCGTCACTTCGGCCAATGAAATTTGAGGACAAGTTCAGAAAGACTCTTAACTTGATCCTAATTACTTTAAAAGGGAAGTGGCTTTAGGAACAACTTTACTTGAATATTAGTTAACTATGAGGAAAATTTAAGTCTTCTCGTATACATTTGTAATCCTTAATTAATTAATGTGTACCGATAGCCAGTCTTCTTTTTCCTTCTCAACTTTGTTTTGTTTGTAATTTTATTTCTTTACTATAAGATACTTATTAAATCAAATATTTTACGATTATGTTCGAAAATATATTCTAGATGAATACATTGAATTATAATATATGTCATCGACAAAAAAGTATGTATCGATAAAATGTTGTTTTTGTAAATAAAGTCAGAAACTTTCGTTTTTAATCAGCGTGGTATCAAGGGGTATTTCAGCTTAGACAGTTTTTCACCTTCTATTTTTGTAAAACGTGTGACTGACAGTCTTTGTGATCGTAACAGTCACCACGTTACTTGTTGTGATTCGATATATATCTAAGTTTATTATTCTATAGTTTCAAGTCAATATCAAGTTTTCCTTCTCTTTACATGTGATTATTTTCAACAACCCCTTATATATTGTATACGTAAATATACAACATATGTACAATATATATATATATATATATATATATGTTTTATTTTACTATCTTATATAATTATATATCATTTACTCAAGTAAACAACCATTAACGTTCTTGAATTTGATACTGTCTTATTACATTAGACAGTTTCATCTACAACCAAAGCGTTCCTCGCATCGACCACGAAGTGGTTAGAGAGAGGATACTCGTAATCATCTGTCGGTTGTTCCTACCCTTTATTGACTATCCATATCATGTAATTCAAATTTATTAAAACCTGTCTCGAATTATTATAATTAGTCGTTCTGTGAACACTAGACCTCAGTACGTTCGGGGATTAGACAATGTTTTAAGTGCCTTTTCCAAAAAAGAATAAGTATATGTTTGTATGTAGGTACATAACTACCGAACCCAATTTGGCTCCACCAAATAACAACGGAGTTATTCAACTTTAAAATTTTTGATAATTCGCTATGGCCACCACTTTGGATTTTGAAATAACAAAAAAGCACCTTAGATTTCGACAAAGAATACTGAGACGAAGTTTTTGTAGTACGGATCAGAAATCCGCTATTTTAGATTTTTTCACCCAATCAAAAAAACGACTCAACATAAAAATTCAAATAATTCAAAGAATACGCCTATCGATTTTCGGGACGATAGGATGAAAAATACGCCGGAACAAACATACTAAGATTCATACGGAAAAATAGCAGAATGAGCCTATCTAGTGGAAACGTAGTCCTTCGGACAAACACTTCGCTACGCTCGGCATTCGTCCTTCGGTCAAATACAACTTAAGATTTAGTACTATTAGACATGCCTCATGTCATGCCTCAAAAGCGATTTTAAATTAATTTTAATAATACAGCATCCGTTCTCGTTATGTACTATTTTCCTTTCAGCGAACACTTTCAAATTATTTATTTATTAAACGTTTCTCATTCCACGTGTTCATTTAATGAATTAAAAGTGGTGTTTATAAACGCGGAAGCTGTTTCATTAAAGGAACTTTATATAAATATTTTGCTGCTTACAACTTAATAATTAATTTAAAATATGGTTGAGATTCCTTCGTTTCTGTAAAGCCTCTATTTATCTTCCGTGAAAATGAAGATATTCATGGAAGAACAAACCTTATTAAACCTGTTAGGTATTCAAGAGAAAATAGAAGAATTCAGGATTTATATGAGTTTCAAGAAGTTATCGACTTTAAGCATTATAATGTTTCAGGAGCCGATCAAGTAATATAACTTTTAAAGTATGTCGACTTTTCTATATTTGTTTGTTTTTTACGTTTGGTATATGTCAAAATAATAGTCGATAGCTTTTTGAATGATCTAAAAAAGGTAGACAATCAACCAATAAGTAACATCAAAAAGACTTGGATATACGATAATTACTTAACATCACGTCTAAATTGGCCTTTCCTCGTTTACGATATCAATAAGACCCTTTTGTTGAAATTAGATGCAAGCGTCATAAGGACATTGAAGTCATGGCTCGGGTTAGCGCATCCAGCGGACTCTTCTACCTTATTTAGAGACCGACACAATTTTGGGATAAAATTAAAGAAACCATCAGAACTCTATAAACACCTAAGAGTGACCAAAAGACATATTATCTCAAAATCGAATGATGATACTATAACGTCTCTCTCAAAAGATAAAATTGCCGCAGAACTAGAGTCACGACTTCAATTCTATAAACAATTTATGATAGGTGCTCAAACAAATAAAGCAGGGTTAGGATCAAGTAGGAAACAACAAGACTTAGAAATAACAAAATCCTTTATTCGGCAAGATGAAAACGATAATTACCGGTTGCACGCGATGAGCCTAGAATTGCAAAATGAATGAATGGGTGACCATAGGAGATTTTTGTATTCCGCTAGCTTCGAGATGGCGCACCCTGCTTCATGATTGGTCCCCAGCATTATTAAAATTCTATCTTAATGCATTCCAAATGACTCTCCCAGATCAAAGTAACTTAGTAAGATGGGGCAAAGCCACCGAAAAATCTTGCAACATCTGCGGGGAGGCAGTAGGAACCGCGAAACACTTGCTAGTAGGGTGTAGGGTAGGGTAGGGTAGGGTAGGGTAGTAGTACTATTAAATAGAGGTAAATACTCGCGTCGCCACGATAAAGTATTAGAAATCATACGAGAAGCGGTTAGTCTTTCTGTAGCAGGAGCGCAGAGGGGTATAACAACCACCAAAAAATCAGTAGAGTTCGTAAAGGCAGGTTCGTCCAAAAAATCTAAATTTTATTCCTTATTCCATCTTGGACGCGTCTCCTGATTGTACTCTCATGATGGACACGTATGAAAGGCAATACAAAATCTCCGGGGATGTTTGTGTTTCGTCATCTAGGCCGGACTTATTCCTGTATTCAAAACAACTAAGGCGCGTTATACTTGTGAAGCCCTGGGAAACAAACATACCCAGAGATCATACATTTAAGCTTAACAAGTATTACGAACTGTGTAACGAACTAATTAGGAATAAATTTATAGTTAATTTGTACGCTGTAGAAGTAGGAGCGAGATGTATAACAGCAAAATCTCTCTACAATTTATTTAAGGATCTCGGCCTTTCTAGAACGATCATCAGCTCATTTCTGGAACGTATTTCAAAGGCAGCTTTAGTAGGTTCTTACGATATTTGGTTAGGTAGGGATAGGAGCGTGAACAGTGAAGGTGAGCGTGTATGCGCATACTAAAGGGGCCCCTTAAACATACACCTGGGTCGCAAGTCCCAGGCATTGTTTGCGCTCCTTTTCCTGCAACGCGATGGGCCCGGCACCCGCACGGTGAATCCATGGAATGCTAAGAAGCTTCGTCTCAAATAAGTTTTCAAATTCAAAATATCTATTTGAGTAGGGTTTTATGAATATTATTTCTTTCTCTAAATCAAAGAAGAAGAAAATAAATATAATTCAAATAATATTGAAATCCCTTCAGATAAATTTGAAGAATATATGTAAATGATCAAAAAAGATTTACGCAGAATGAATCAAGATATATTTCTAGCACACACATATTTGCGATTTTAAAAAGATTATAAAATATGATTATATAAATATGTTTCGGATTGAAATATACTGGAGTAAGAGAAGAGAAAAATATTTTATCGTATTTTACTCTTACGCTTTTAGCTTTATAGAAAAAAATATAAAACCTAAATGTATCGATCAGCCTGCTAATAGACTAATGACTTCATGTTAATTGCTGAACGTTATATTAAACTTCATTATGATATTGCTAATCAACATAATAATATATTGGTGCAAACCTTAATAAAATTAGCAGTCCTATAATTATTTCACTTTAAGAAAATTATAAACATACTTTTTGTGAATTTCAAACGTTTGGTTTAAAGGACCAACTTATTTTACATATTGCGACACTTTGAGTTTTTTTTACAACCGATGAAGTTTTTATAAAATGGATGATATTAATAATGTTTATAGTAAGAGTGATAAAACAATATTTATTAAAAAAGATTGATCAAAAAGAAATACTTTATAAATTTAAATTGTAAAAGAGAATTTAATGTTAATAATTTAAATTATGTTGTACAGTTCTTTATTATTCCTTCTACCCTCTTTTGAAGATTATAGTACCAGACAAATATAGACAACAGAAGTATAAAATTCATCGAGTTGCTAGATCTAATATTACACACAAACATATACTTACATATAACATATTATCAATATTAATTTGTCAAACACATTTGATTCTTTAACCGCTCTTCTGTAGCTTAGTTGTTATTATATATATATTAATATTTATTTTCCTTTTAAAAATCTGTTTTGTATTTAAATATAAATATTGAATATTTTAGTCAAATTATTTATGTCTTTCTTTACATTGTTTACCTGTCGACACCTTATGAAATATTAAAAAGGCACTTATGAGAAGACTTATTTTTTATTCATAATTAATGTTATTGTTATATGTGCCCGTTCAATTATTAATGTTAATACGAACATTGTAGGTTTAATGGGTTAACATAATCAATTATCACAACCGTAATAATAATGTGTCATCTATCACCTGTCACCGCAAATCCCCAAATACCTGCGGTTGTTACACTGTATGTTATATTATATATATATGATATGCCATTATCAACACCAATTTCACAGTTTAACAAAACTTAATAAATCTTTATTTAAAAGTGTTAATTAACAATAATTTCCTGGCATTTTTAATATATGACTTTATAACATTTTGTAATTATAGATTTAAGGGAAAGTTCTTATAACACACAAAATTAGGAAGAACATGAAATACATGATTTTTAATTGATTTGTTGTACTATGATATTATAAGATGTTCGTACATACGTTTCTTCTGATCATATTATATTAATATTACGTAATTCGTTAAAGCATTTATTAAATTAATATGTTTTATTACAGCCAATAAAACTAATTATTGTTTAGTGAAGAGAGTTGTGCTCAATTATTTAGTCTATGGCAAAGTTAAGTTTTGTATCCCAATAAGGAAAATATAGCGCAGTGCAGTCACTGGGTTATATAGTAATGTTTTTTAGACTCAAATGTGAGACATAAAATTAGAGACCTATGTATATAATATTATATGAGTAATAGTTAAAATGTATTTTTTAAATATCAAGTTTGCATAAAAAAATACTTAGTTTTGATCCAATCTTATTCGTATTAGAGTAGTCTTAAAACCTTGACACCTCGAGTCCTGAGCTACAAAAAATAAATTAAAGAATACCTTTCTACGGACTTTCATTATAATGAAAGAAATATCAGACTTATATATTCTATTCGTATTATTAAGATATAGATATGTTACGAGTAGACACATTAGTGCAACAGAAGATACACCGAAAATAATACAGTCTTCGTCAATGTTTTATTGTAGTTTACGACATGACTTCAAATAAATAAAAACTGCCTTCTTAAATAAAAAAATATTAATTTAGTCATTTTTATTATCAAGTATATCTCGAAGGTTTTGCACAGCTACTTGAAAATTTGTTAGTTCTTGTAATTTCTATATTTTCTTCACCTTAAACCATTCATTTTTTTTACATTGAGTCGGAATCATCATCATACAGTATTATAAACAAAAAAAATGCCTTAAAAATATACCAATATAATACATTTTAGTGTAGTGTATTTTTAGGCAACGTCTACATAAAAAGATGATCCTTTAAAACGCTGGACCCTCGTTCTTTAGCAAAAATATGTCAAGTTATTTCACTATCCCATTACGTGGTATTAGGTTTCACATTTTTTCTAAGTGCGGTCCAGACGGATGCTTCATTCTGTCACAAGAGAATCATATTTCACAAGTTCTTGTCAGTTTACCTTCGAAAATACGAATTGAGAAGTGCTACTTATATAGCATTAACTAAAAAAAACACTAAATATTAAACCTTGATTTGTTCGAAATCAATTTTCGATTTGATGAAATGTCAAGAAAAGCACAGTACATATTGAGTATGTAAAACACGAGAGTACGAACTAACTTAATATTTGCGCCAAAAATACAATAATATTATGCAACTGACTATATTTTCAGTAACCCATATTTTTTACCTTTCTATTTGGAATCTTCTCTGTCAACACTTTCTATCCCACAAACACTAAAAATATCTCTTTATTTCTTATAAAAGTATGTATATGTTATATATATAACAAAAAAGTAATAATAAATGAATAATATTTACCCATATTAAATTATCTATATTCGTAATATTTTCTAAACTCGTTTATTTCATTAACTATTGTCGTTTTTGTTAATGTATAATCAGTATTATTATGCGTATATTAATGCGTAAGTGACATGCTTTGTTCTTTACAAGGATAGTTTGTTCCCGATAGACAGCTGAGAGTAACAGTTGTTTGTCCGCGATGGACTCCTAAACTGCTTAACCGATTTAAATAACATTTACACACCACGTGCAGTTTGATGGAACTTGAAAGATTGGATAGTTTTCATCTCAAGTATTAGTCTCTATATTATTTTATTGCAAATTATTTGTTTATTATTCGGCAGTCACAATAGTCCGTTAACTCAAAACGATTCTAACAAATGGCGGTATCTGTTGACTGGATTGAGTAATTATTCGTTATATGGTGCTATGATAAACGTACTATAGGGGTTGTTATTGCAATAAATGCGTATTCACTTGTATCTACCAAACATATTAACTTTATTTGTTAATCTTAATTTAAGTCTCTTCGTTCCTAAACAACTAATACACGTGTAGTATATCGTAAGTTTACATGAAGTTATGTTATTAATGAAATCTGCTCTTAATATAAAACCGGAACAGAATCTGTAATCGGTAGGACAAATTAATTTTTTCCATTATATAGATGAGATTCACGAAGTCTGTGATTGATTAATAAGTTTGTGATTATTTGTGATAATTTTCAATCTACCCACATACACTTTGTGATTATTTGTGATTATTTTCAATTTACCCACATACAGTTTGTGATTATTTTAAATATACTCACAAACACTTTGTGTTTATTTTAAAACCGACATAAACTTTGTGATTATTTGTGATTATTTTCAATTTACCCACATATACTTTGTGATTAACTGTCGTTATTTTAAATTTACCCACAAACAGTTTCTGATTATTTTCAATTTACCCACATACAGTTTGTGATCATTTTAAATTTACCCACAAACAGTTTGTGTTTATTTTAAAACCTACATAAACTTTGTGATTATTTGTGATTATTTTCAATTTACCCACATATACTTTGTGATTAACTGTGGTTATTTTCAATTTACCCACATACATACACAACATATACACAATGTGTGTACACAAATATTTATTTTATTTATGTTTTTTAACGCACGCGGCAATTTGAGCGCCTAAGGACGATTCCTTTCAATTACATATATATATATATATATATATATATATATATATATATATATGATTTGATATGATATGATATATGATATGACATGACATGACATGACATGACATAATATAATATATATAGAATATAATAATTGAATATATATATACATATATATATAATAATTATAAAAGCCAAGGTGACTAACAGACAGACGTATAAAGCCTATTTTATTAAGTAAAAAAATTATAGATTGTATTAGAAATTTTATTTTTAGAATGAATTATTAAAATATGTAACTTTCTTACTGTTAGATATTTTAATATAAATATTTAAGTAGGTATATCTATTAAAAAACCATAAAATGTAACAAAAATAAGATTTTCATTTTATTCATACAATATGATTTCGTATTTCTTTATCGGTTGCTGTGCGTTGTGTTGTGTTGTGTGTTGCGGTGCTGAAGCGCGGCAATCGCCGGTAATATCTTCAGTTTTCACTTCGGATAGAGTTTACCCTCATATATCCCATGGTGAACCATTGAATGCGAATCGCCAGGAGTCCATGACCATCCAGACGCGTCTTAGCATTCCCACTATTAAACAATCGACATGGAAAATACATGACCAAAATATAGCGGACCTGTTAGAGCACCCGGGCTCAAACCAGGTACTCGACGCACAAGTAGCGACTACAAAATACTATTTTTGACTACTTCAATGAGCACTATCCACCTTCGAATCGTTATGCTCACAAGTATAAAGAAAACGGTTTTAAATTGAAAATGAGAAGGAAAAAAAGAGACCTCATAAAGAAACTTCGTAGGGCCAAAGCCATGGGCGACAACCAACTTAGTCACCGACTGTCTAGGGCATTAAGGTCAATTTTTAAATTAATACAAGGCATATCACAACAAATAACAAAAAACCGTGATAGCTTTGACCGGGCAAAACACGAAGTAGACTTTGATAAAAATCCTTTTAAGTACTCTAAAAACATTTTCAAAGCCGAAAAAGGTAAACTCCTCTTGAACAACGAGCAAATTTTTGATTATTATAAAAGCACATACGAAGTGCCTAAAAATCAAAGGCTGTATGGGGATCCCAACGATGAAAAACCTGAGAGTCCTTCCATAGATTTTCATGCCAACCCACCAACTTTGGAGGAAATCAATAAAATAATTAAAAAGAAACCATCAAAGTCAGCACCAGGTCCGGATGGTATCCCTTATATAGTTTATAAAAAATTTCCGTCGATTCATAAACATCTATTGAATATATTCGATAAAATCTGGTCAAGAGGACAAACACCGGTAACATTCGGAAATGCTCTTTTTGTCCTCATTCCCAAAAGCGACAATGTCTCGGATCCTAGGGACACTAGACCGATAGTTCTAACAAAGACAATATCAAAAATATTTTTTCTTTTTTACAAACAAAAATGACGCAATTCATGATAAATAATAAATATTTCGGGCCTTATCACCAGAAAGGGTTTTTGCCTGGCATTTCTGGATGCCTCGAACATAACACGTTACTATCGGAAAGCCTTAAAGATGCCAGAACTAGTGAAAGACAAATAACGGTATGTTGGATAGACTTAGAGAACGCTTTCGGGTCGGTACGACATGAATTGATGATGTTCCCGCTAAGGTGGTATAACTTTCCAACATTAGTAAGAGACATGATTGCATCATATCATTCAAAATTAAAATTTTCCATAATCACAAATGAAAATCATTCCAAACCATTAAATTACTACATAGATTTATTTCAAGATTGTTGTATTTCCCCAATTATATTTAACATAGTGATCAATATTTTAATAGATAAATTAATAAAAAACGAAAAGAAAATGGGGTTATCGGTATAAGTTTAACAATAAATACACAGAATCCATACTAGCATTTGCAGACGATCTCGCGATACTGACACGTAATCCAAAACAATGTCATCTACTTTTAAATGTTATGGAGGATTTCTGTGCTTGGACGGACGGATTGAGGACAAAACCCATTAAATGCTACAGTCTATGTCTGGGTAGGCGGTACACCAGATATAGCTTTTACGATCCGGGTCTTATAATAGGCGGTAAGTGCGTTACTACTATTACCAACGCAGCTCCGTTCAAATTCTTAGGCAAAAAGATCGATTAGGGGCGCACTCCATCGTTAGATATAATAGTCGATAGCTTTTTGAATGATCTTAAAAAGGTAGACAATCAGCCAATAAGTAACATCATAAAGGCTTGGATATATGATAATTATTTAACATCACGTTTAAATTGGCCTTTTCTCGTTTACGATATTAATAAGACCCTTTTTTTAAAGTTAGATGCAAGCGTCATAAGGACATTGAAGTCATGGCTCGGGTTAGCGCATCTAGCGGACTCTTCTACCTTATTTAGAGACCGACACAATTTTGGGTTAAAATTAAAGAAATCATCGGAATTCTATAAGCACCGAAGAGTGACCAAAAGACATATCATCTCAAAGTCGAATGATGATACTGTAACATCTCTCCCAAAAGATAAAATTGCCGCAGAGCTGGAGTCACGACTTCAATTCCATAAAAAATTTATGATAGGTGCTCAAACAGATAAAGCAGGGCTAGGATCAAGTACAAAAGAACAAGACATAGAAATAATAAAATCCTTTATTCGGCACGATTAAAATGATAATTACCGGTTGCACTCGATGAACCTAGAATTGCAAAACGAATGGGTGACTATAGGAGATTTTTGTATTCCATTAGCTTTACGATGGCGCACCCTGCTTCATGATTGGTCCCCAGCATTATTAAAATTTTATCTTAATGCATTCCAAATGACTCTCCCAGATCAAAGTAACTTAGTGAGATAGGGCAAAGCCACCGAAAAATCTTGCAACATCTGTGGGGAGGCAGTAGGAACCGCGAAACACTTGCTAGTAGGGTGTAGGGTACTTCTAAATAGAGGTAAATACTCGCGTCGCCACGATAAAGTATTAGAAATCGTACAAGAAGCGGTTAGTCTCTCTGTAGCAAGAGCGCAGAAGGGTATAACAACCATCAAAATATCAGTAGAGTTTGTAAAGGCAGGTTCGTCCAAAAAACGTAAACTAAAACCTTATTCCATGTTGGTCGCGTCTCCTGATTGGACTCTCATGATGGACACGTATGAAAGGCAATACAAAATCCCCGGGGATGTTTGTGTTTCGTCATCTAGGCCGGACTTATTCCCGTACTCAAAACAACTAAGGCGCGTTATACTTGTGGAGCTTACTGTACCCTGGGAAACAAACATACCCAAAGATCATACATTTAAGCTTAACAAGATTACGAACTATGTAACGAACTGATCAGGAATAAATTTGTAGTTAATTTGTACGCTGTAGAAGTAGGAGTGAGAGGTATAACAGCAAAAACTCTCTACAACTTATTTAAGGATCTCGGCCTTTCTAGAACGATCATCAGTTTTTTCTGGAACGTTTTTCAAAGGCGGCTTTAGAAGGTTCTTACGATATTTGGTTAGGTAGGTAGAGGAGCGTAAACAGTGAAGGTGAGCGTGTATGCGCATAGTAAAGGGGCCCCTTAAACCTACATCTGGGTCGCAAGTCCCAGGCATTGTTTGCGCTCCTCTTCTTGCAACGCGATGGGCCCGGCACCCGCACGGTGAATCCATGGAATGCTAAGAAGCTTCGTCTCTTCTTATGTTACAAATGTTTGTACATTATTTAAACTAGAATGTAAAATATAATAAAACTTGATAGAACACAAAATTACTTTAAACAATGAATTCCTCCTGAAGCTAAAAGCTCCTGAAGTGGCGTAGTTGTTGAAATATTTAATATTGTTAAGAACAGGTAGTTGTTAAAATGAAACATATTGTGTTAAAAATAGACACTAGAATAAAGATGTTTTTAAATAAATTATAATTTGATAAAATACATTGTTTTTTGTCTATATTATTTACTGATTACTTATGTAGCAATACCTTTATATGTTTATAAATTTAAAAAAATAGCATAACCATTTGGCTGTAATTAAGTTTATATTATATTATGTATGTCATCATTCCTTTTCTAATATGATTTTCGTATTTGTCACCTTCAACTATTTCTATATAATCAAACTGATAATAAACTTAGCTGTGATCCTTATATGTTTATTGTATACATATAGAAGGAATAATCATTCGTGCGATAAATAAAAAAGATAAATTAATAAATGATTATCAATTTAAATCTATGACAATCGGTAACGTAAGAAAATATCAGATTAAAGAAAATGTCTTTGTTTATACGAGATCAAGTTCAAGTTGTTGGTTAAAATGTAATTTTTGGAAATTTTAAATTTCATAAACCTATATTTTATATACCTATTTTAATTTTAAAAAAATTGTCACACATTTGCTATTTCTATAAGTCGTTTAAGAACATGCACTTATTAGTTTGAGCTTCTTCGCTCATGAAGCTAAGAAGCTTTAAGCTAAGAAGTTCAAACTTATGAAGTTTCTTTGAGTGTGTCTTATGAATAATCTCTCTGCTATGGAATGTCTGTCAATGTCCGAATGAACGCTTATCTTATCACTTACTACGTAATAGGATAACACTCGAGTCTTAGATTTAAACTTCATAAGATTCGAACAAAAACCTGCTGGTTTTTTAACTCACATTCCTAAGAATCTACTTAAATAAAAATAAATTATTATCAAACCTTTAGTTAAGATTCTTTAATATTAAATATTAATATCATATGTATTAATTACCTATAAAATGTATTTAATTAAAAGTTAAAAAAACAGCCGGACAGCCACATGTCCCATTTTTTGTTTGAAGTATAATTTATTAAAATTTTATTAATATATACATGAACAATTCGGATAAGAAAGAAATGAATACTAAATGAGTCAAAAATGAGGTCAATTCATTACATTACGGAAACCATAAAAATAATCTAAGTCAAATTACACTTTGTTTGGTGACCGATTGCATGGAATATATTAATGTGTTTATATAGCTGTATTAGATATTAATATACTACGAATATATAATTGTTTGTAGCTAACGTACAAATATATTAAGTAGATAGCAACAACAGATTAAATGGTTAAAAACAGAATATTAAATGGATTCTTTTAAGGTCACCTTTTTCTCTTTGGATACAGATTACAAAGTTTCTATTTATTAGTGATTATTAACTTGACATTTTTGTAAATAATTAAAAGAGATAAATATAGTCACTTCAAATAATGACTTTATAATGTTCCTCAGTTACACGATAAGGAGAAGTGGGTTTCCTAATATATGTTTAGAAGACATTTATACTGCTTGTGTTTACTGTTTAGTGTATGCTTTTGTTTACTGTTCCCACGGTTCTGCGTTTACATATACCGAAGTAACTTTAAGGATGTTTACACTAACAACGGATTTCGAGAGACCAGAGGACTGCTTTTTGCTTGTTTTGCTTCTTTTTATTATTCTATATTCCATATTTACTTATATAAATTACAAACAACGTTTAGTTAAAAATAGTTTTCTTTAGAACAGAATTTAAAACTTTAGGAAATTATTACTTCGTTAATAATATTTAACTATTTAAATGTATAGGGTTATTTTATTAATTAATCCATAGGGAATAATTATTACAATAAATATATTAATTCCTCATTGTATAAATATATTGGGTATAAATAATGACAGTCCATCCGAGACCTTAGTTATAAGTGTGATATCCGATTCATTATAATTTCTAAAATAATATTACTGATTACTTATTAATTGTTGTAATCGAAACTGTTATCGTTAAATTGTTGTTTTTAATAAACTCTCAAATATTTTAGTTTGTAATTGCCCAAAGTATTCTATTGTTTTAAAAGTAAGAGATGTTAGATTATAATTCAAATTTAAATCCCAAGTAATATTTAATTGGTTTAAATAATCAAACAACAATCAGACAGTTTTCAGAAAAGTTAAAATCTCGTATTATATATATTATTCAATAAATACAAAAATATTTATTTTTCAAATAGTATAAAAAATATTATTTCAATAAAATACTCTGTTGTAATTGCTTCTGACGGTTTCTAGTGAAAAAAGGTAGACAAAGTCATTAAATAACTAACGGAAATAGTGTCCGCTTTTAAATTTAAATCGAATAAAAATATTACTAAGTCATGAAAGCATCGTCTTTGAAAGTATTTTTAATCCTGATAAATTATTTAAACTCCATTTAAAAGAAGCTTGTTGGTTAACTAGAACTTTAGTTTTATTTAAATGTTAAACCAGTTCTCAGTTTCAGATTCTTGTTTAATTTTCATTTTGATGTAATTGTTTATTTGCACCAGACAAGCACTAGATAACTTTATTAAAATTAATATTTTCTTTAACAGGAACGGAAGTGTGAAAGCACTGAAGTGCAGTAGCAGCTTACATACTAATTATAACAACGTTAATTAAAAGTATTAACGTAATTCAACGTAAGTCAAAGCAACGTAAGTCAAAGGAATGAAACACTTTGAGATAATTAAATTCTTCCAACAGTTTTAATATGTATGAAATATAAACAACGTATCTCTCAAATACATGAACATATAAGTTGAAGTCGGTGCAAAATAAGTGTGAATTGCAATAGCAATATAATATACATATATAATAATTTATAATTTCCTTAAGTAATACTCACACAGATACGTTTTGATGGAATAGGCTATTATGCATTTATTAATAATAAATATTGATGCATATTAGTTGTCTAAAACTTTAAATACATGTTTTTTAATATTATGTCTAGATTGATTGACGAAATCTTAAAAAACCGAACTAAAACTTATTATTTACACATTCACTGAAAATAAGAGCTAAAGACTCAACTCCTACATGAAATATTGTTTTTAATCATATAAAATATATATTTTTTAACTGATAACAACACAAAATGGCTCTCGATAACCAAACAATAAGACAAATGATCGAGTCTCTTTCTATGTAATTGTGATCTCTGACGACACAACATCAATCAATGTTAACTCATTGTTAATGCCATCACCAAATTATTACTCTCTATTCTATTTTATCTTCTTTGTATGTGATATAAACGCTATTGGTGAAATAAACTATGTTATCAATGCGACTCCGTCCTAATAATTTAATGGCAAAACAATATAATATTATTATTTGATAACCACGTTAAATAGCTTATAATTACACAACATTTTACAAATGGTTGTTTCAAAGATTAGAGCATTCAAACAAACATAAAAACGTATTCGGCTTAACCGTTTTGGAGACCTTTTTTTGTGGTTAGTTGACACCAGAATGCGACGAGATAATAAGCTAAAAATTTTCTCATGTATGTTTGAGCTGAACGCAGATGTTATAGCGAAAACAGATTGAAAAAATGTTTAGCCATTCAAAAGTTTTCAAGAAGAAAAGGAGAGGTGCTCAGCTCAACACCCGTCGCTCACGGTTGGCGGATCCTAGTTAAAGTTATTGATTATATTTATCAAAATATTAAATAGAAGTTTATATTTATTGTACAGGGTGGGCCAAAAATTTTTGCACTTTTGAAACATGTCTAGAAATAAAAGTACAAATGTTATTTTGTTTATGATTTATTTAACGTAATTATCATTTATTAAAATTTATTTTTTAAAAACGACATCGTCGAGATGTGCTCCATCTCGTCGTTGGCACTCCTGCAATCGACTACGTAAACTTTGGAAAACTCGTTGACACATGCTGCGAGGAATCGCGGCTATCTCCTAGTGGATGTTTTCTTTTAATTGGGATATGGTCGTCGATTTATTAAGGTATACTCGACTCTTCAGATATCCCCACAAGAAAAAATCGCAAGGTGTAAGGTCCGGGCTTCTGGATGGCCATGGGATATCACCTCTGCGAGAAATCAATTTGTTAGGAAACATTTCTTTGACCACCGGTAAAGTCACGTTTGATGTATGGCATGTTGCTCCATCTTGTTGCATCCAAGTCCGGCTATTGTATCCTTCAAATTCATGCAACTGTGGTGACAAAAACTCTCGCAGCATTTTCACGTATTCCACTGAGTTCACAGTTACGTTATTTCCTTGATTATTTTCAAAGAAGTATGGACCGATTATGCCCTTTGCGGATATGGCAGCCCACACAGTCGTTTTTGGTGAATAAAGAGGCTTTTGGTGTTTAAAGTGAGGGTTTTCCGTGCTCCAGTATCGACAATTATGTTTATTTACGTGACCATTAATGTGAAAATGGGCCTCGTCCGTAAACAATACTTTCTCAAGGCTAGAGAATCGCTCCAGTATAGTGTCAGCAAATAAGTTGCGTTGATTGTAATCGTTTGGTTTCATCTCCTGTACAATTTGAAGCTTATATGGGTGCAGTTTAAGGTCCAAATGCAAGATTCGCCGCAGACTAGTTCTTGGTATAGCAAGAGCCGCCGACCGCTTACGCGTAGATGATTCTGGACCGTCCCTTACAGAATTTCAACCTCCCGAATGTTCTCTTCGCTTCTTCTTGTACGTGGTCGCCCAGTTTGTTTAATATTCGTTGTCGATCCCGTTTGCTCAAACTTTTTAACCCAAGCTTTAATTAAATTAACACTTGGACACTCACTTACACGTTGTAATCCGTATTCAACTCTAAAGAGGCGTCGTACAGTAACGTAGGAATCGTTGTTTTTGTAAAATTGTTTTACGCAAAAAGCACGCTGTTGTCCCGTGAAGAATGCCATCGTGACTAAAATTGCATTAAACGACGCACAATTCCCCGCCACCCGCGCGCCCCTTGCTCTCACGGTTTTGGAGAAATCAAGTGTTGCTATTTGCTAAAATTTTTGGCTCATCCTGTATGAAAAAAAAAATCTTATAATCAATACTACAAAAAAAAATATCTCTCTATTATAATGACTGCCACTTCATCCGCGTTGTAATCTGATGGTGGAAGTAAGTCTCAGATTGAGAATAAATAGCATCAGGAGCGGAATTTGAATTCTCTTTGCATATTAATAAGTCATATCTTCATTGAAATTAACATTTCTGTATAACTGTATAACTGGTTTATTTCAAAAGGTATGTAGAAATAGCATATGTTACTAATATTGTTATAATTATTAATAATTATCAATTATTAGATTATGTAGTAATAAGAACTATCAATCTTTAAATAAGACATAAAATTTTTAATTAACTGATACTTTATAATTTAGTTAAGAAAATTCGATAGCTTATCTACAAGATAACTACAATTTAATTATAATTTACTGTTTGCTATCTTTAACTAAATCAGATTATTATTAATCATTAAGCACACATATGTTTCTGCTGCACTGTTTTCATAAGTTATTATAAAAAAGATTTTGTTTTATTAGAATGGATGAAAATAATTTTACGAGGGGAGGTCCAAAAGTTCGTGGAATGGAGAGGATGGAGCGGGGGCAGGGGCACTCGCTTGGTGTCATACGAATCGCAGACTCATTATTAGTATAAATACCGAGTTTCAATCCGATTGCGTCATTCGTTTACGAACAGTCGCCTGCTGAACAAGTCAATCCGAAAGAAAACTGAAACTATGGAGAAAATTGAACACCGCGCTGTGATAAAATTCCTTACCAAGCAAGGAAAGAACGCTCAAACCATTTTGAATGAAATGGGAGTCGTTTATAGGGAATAGTGTCCTAGTAAATCAATGATTTACAAGTGGCATGGTCTTTATAAACATAGTCGAGAGTCAATTGAAGACGACCCCCGCTCAGCTAGGCCAGTCGAGGCCACCACATCGGACATCGTCGAAAAAGTGGAGAAAATTGTACTAGAGGATGCCCGTTTGAAGAAAAAACAATTATCTGCATTAGTTAAAGTACCACCATTTTGCGAATCCTACATGATCACCTGGGTATGACAAAAGTCAGTGCAAGATGGGTACCGAGAATGCTCACGCCGTTTCAGAAAGAGCAGCGTGTCGATGCGTCAAAGCATTTTTTGGAGTTGTGTGGAGATAAACCTGCACAGATTTTGGACCGAATTGTTACGGGAGATGAAACATGGGTTCATCACTTTGAGCCTGAGTCCAAACAAGAGTTCATTCAATGGCATAAAAAGGAGACACAATCGCCAAAGAAATTGAAGGTGAAGGAGTCGACTGGAAAGATGATGGCTACTGTTTTTTGGGATTGTGAGGGGATAATGTTGATTGATTACAAAGAAAAAGGCAGGACTATAACCGGAGAATACTACGCAACAGTATTAGAAAAATTAAAGGATGCCATCAAGGAAAAGCGGCGAGGAAAATTGACAAAGGGTGTGTTGCTCTTGCAAGACAACGCGCCGGTTCACAAGAGCAGAATTGCAATGGCTGCTTTGCACACGCATGGGTTCGAATCCCTAGTTCACCCACCCTACAGTCCAGACCTGGCCCCAAGTGACTTTTTTTTATTCCTCAATTTAAAAAAAGACTTAAGGGGAAGGTAATTTTCCGACGACAATGAGGTAAGGGAGGCAATTTGGGCTCATTTTGACGGAAAAGATAAAACATATTTGTATAGTGGTTTAGAAAAATTTATTCATAGGTCTAATAAATGTATTGAGCTTAAGGGTGATTATATTGAAAAGGAAAAATAGTTTTGTTGTTTTATTTTATTTAGATCCCTTTCATTCCACGAACTTTTGGACCTCCCCTCGTATATAACATTACGATTAAGAATTTCACCTCGGAATTACAATGAAAATATGTTTGAATGTTAGTATTTTTCAATGAACAATTTTAAAGAGAAATGACGTAGGGTATTTTAATTCCTGAAAATATGATCACATAAAAACCAATACTTAAATGCGGGTAAAACATCGTGAGTAAAAAAAAGTTTGTATTATAATAAACTATAATATATGCACTTATTACAATGATAATGTTATAAATGTAAACTATTATTATTATTAATATAAGGCAATCATTTTATCTTCCTTAATATTTAATTAGTTTAATGAATTTAAGAAAAAGAAAAATTCGCAGACGTTTTCCTAAAAAATCTTACCTTTAACATTTAAACAGCTTTTATGTTAATGAAAATAAAAAATATAATTAAGAAAATAAAAAGGAATCTGTTTCCTTGACCTTAGAGAGCAGTTCAAAATATGAAATTACATGAACTCTGATAAGTATATTTAAGAGGCACTAAATGGACAAAAACAAATTCTATAAGCATATTAAGTACTTATTTGATATAGACTCTACTTGTATTGTAAATAAAAATCCTCAACTATTTAAATAAAAGAAAAATTAATTTAATTATTCATGAAATTTTGTAATAAATAAAGCTGGATATCTTTATTATTTGAAACCTTGTTGCATGTGTTAAAATATAATTCAGATATATGTAAAATTAAAACCACACGGCATTTACATCTATAGTTTACCATACCATATTGTTAGGATGTTACCAATTATTGTAATATAATATAAAATATTATATATGCATGTAAAAATGTGAAACAAAATTAAATAATCTACTATTGTGTTGTACTTTTCAAAACCGTATATCATATTTACTCATAAATACGCAAAATAATTATAATTATCTTTAAGTATCCAAATACTTCAGAGATTTATTGAAAATATTATAAAAGTATGAAAGTTAAAAGACATAACTAATATAAATAATAATATTTTATATTGGAAAACTTTTCAAACTATTCAGACAACTCGAATACTTACACACTTATTCTAAGAGCAATTTTCCCACTTCAGTTCTCACGATAAAATAGAATAGAAATAATATTTTTCCAACCGTCGTTAAAGAGGATTTCTATTCTATTTATATGAAATTGAAATGTTTACAAATTATGCATATCATTCGTAGTATGGATTATCATAGTTTTTATTATAACCTTTTTAAAATGTAAATTAGGTTTTATGCTGAATATAAAATGCGTCCCAGAATAATTATCTTAAGAAGAATATATATATTTTTTATTTTCTTTAGACATTCGAAAACAAATTTAATATACCACCAAAAAAATTAGAAGATTTTTTTAATACTAGAAATCCACGGAACGAAATTTTAAATTTCTTTTCTACATTATTTGGCATTTCGTTGAATTAAATTCCAAGAAAAATTTAATTCCAAGTAATGTCCTATTTTTACTTAGTTGGATGCATTCAGAAACTTAATTTAGCAATCACCTTTCTTTGAATGTTTTTTGCTTACATATTAAATATTCACACTTTACACTTTTATCATTTTATTTACTTGTACTTTTAAATTATATTGCATTTTAAAATGTACTCTACCTCCCTACTAATTATTTTAATTTCATAATTTGTTCAATTACTAATTCTACTTTATTCTATTTACTATACTGTTTACTATTTTTAAAATATTCGTTGACTCATTTTACTATTATTTCTAATATAGTAACGGATTTATGTACATAGCTACACTTTTACAACAAAACTAATACTGAACATATATGTTTATAAAATACAGACGCTTATACTCTATGAAATGCTTATCGCATCGCAACACAGAACATCACAACATAGTAACCTGACGAGGTACCGGGACCCTGGTAACTATAAAAGCATTTCAAACTGAGATCAGTAAGTACCCATTTATACACAATATTCTTTCAAAAACTAATAAGTAATGATTTTATTTTTACATTTCCTATTTTCTTTGAACAACGTCATAAATCCCAATTACGACATTATAGTTACTGTCATCCATTAAGATGATTTGATACAATTAATAAATATTGTACAATATCTTACCGTCATATACAAATATATAACATACACCCTTACATTTTAACAACTACTAAAATACTCAGTCTAAGTTGTAATCTAGTGGTCTAGATTAGTCTCAGATTGAGAATTAATGGCGTCTGCCGCAAGCTCTGAATTTATTTTGCATATCAAACATCATCATCATTATGATAGGTTTTGAAAAAACGAAGAATTTTGAAAATCAATTTATGATATAGCAAGATCTCTTCGGTCTAATGAACAGTAATTAATATAACCAATACTAAATTATTAAATACAAATATATTTTATTACATTTAATCTTATCACTACAATGTGTTTAACAATACATAGGTACATTGAAATATTTAGAATGGAACTTTCAGTGAAAATGTATTGAAATATTTATCATTTTCTCACTACATTTGAAGTACCGATAAGTAGCCAATAGCCTTTTCATTCTGGACAATGCAAAACTGGAGGAACATTTATCATTTTTCCAGACATCGAAGCTGAGTTTCATAGTTGTTATATTATAGAGATCGAACATAAATAGAATTCTAGCATTATCTAGAAAATTCCACTTTCTAAAACAAATATTATCAAAGAAGGTAAAGGTGCAACAATTCAAGTACTTTGTTTTGCTTGCAATTTTTCAAGATACGACGTAAAATGCTTCGAAATTTTTCCAAACGTAACTTTTAACTCTAGAGCAGCTGAATCTTTAGTGTTTACTGTCTACCAAGAATATCTTATGACATTAACGTGCTCAGTAAATTATACTGTACATGCCTTAAACGTTCATAGTTGGTCATAACAAATATTAATTTTATACATGTTATTAATATACTAATAATCCTTATTTAATAATTTTATGCAAAAATATAAATTTTAATTAACAAAATTTGTTATTTTAAACAAACATACATCCAAATTTAAAACAAACGTTCCGGAACTTTGTGATAAGACGCTTTTGGGATCTTTAATGATTAGATTTATAACTATAGTAAGTTGTTCTTCCCTAAAATTAGAAACTTATTAGAATGTTATAATGTATACATTTGGGTATTAAGAAACTAAAGATAAACTTTAAATCTGCATTACGTTTCCAAATACTTAATATATATATATATATATATATATATATATATATAAAATGTTAAGAATTATTTATATATTGTTAATTCTATTGTTTTTAGTCTTCATTAATTATTAAATCTTTTATGGTTTATTCAAATGAAATATAATTATCATAATATAATTCAATAATTAGAAGAACCAACACTAACAGACAAACAGAAAAATTCAGCATCATGAGCAAGATCGAACCTACAATTTCTGAGAGTCCGTCTTCGTCGCTCTCCTAACTAAACTATCTTCATATGTCTTTTTCGTCTTGAGGAATCTATTAATATATATATTAATATTATATATGTAATGTTAATTTATAAATATATATAATTTCATCTTCATTATTCGTTAATAAATTTTTTTAAAGATCGTAAAAAAATGTTTTTTTTTTTTAATCCAACAATATTGTTACTAATATTCCAAATATATTTTGTTAATTTATTTTTCGTCCTTCATGGACCAATTATTTATCAATAATTTGTGTTTCTCATGAACATAAATAGATTTATAAATGTTGGGACATCTACACGCAACGCTAGAAAATTATAAGCTAGTATCTACTATAGGGTTGCATTAGATAGCATAAAGTACGTGAAAACTACACTCATCGTTGAAAAACTAATAAAAAAATTGTGGCATCGAACCAACGACCAGTGCACAATAGACTGAGTATCGACCACTGCGCTGATTGGACAACAAATAACTGTTCTATTGTTTCCTTTTAACCCGTTATAAATAACTATTATTGAATAAATACTCGATATTGATAACAATATTTACTTCCACTAAATCGTGGTTCAATTTTAGAGATTAGTTTTCTGTATATTTTCATTTTATGTTAAATGATGATTGACAAATATACATTAATCATTTGTATGACAATGAATCCTGATAATGGCGAAGTAATCATGATTAGTCTGATTTATTTTATCGTTATCCTTTAATGTTTAAAATATAATAAAAAAAATATTATGTTGTGTCTGAAGTCAATATATTTTATATGGTTATATATTCATACCAGAATTATAAATCTATTGAGAAGAATTTACTAAAGAAGAAGTTACTGTTTTATATAGAATTTGAGTGTATTCTAAAAGTCAAATCGCATACGTTATCCCATTAAGGCTAAATATTTCTGAAAACTCAGCCACTTATGCGTAATTTCATATTCAACGATATAATTCCCAGACACCTGTGTCTCAGCCGCCATTCTTCAACTCAATTGCGTTGATATATAAGCGAAGCCAAGAGCAATCCTCAGAATTATGTTTGTGTAGAAAATAAATTTATTTTATAAGTATATTATTTGGAATTTAAAATATCAAAAAATATCGTTAATCGTTTTGAAAGCTAAATTTGAGGAATAGCTCAATACTGGATTCCAAAATTACTTGCTACCTATAAAATTGTGTATTTAAAGTTGTTTGTAATATTTTGTGATGTATTTTTATTTTGCTCTCCGCAAACGTGCAGTGATGAAGCACATGTTTGTTTTTAATGCATTTTATTTAATAAAATATTATATTGTATTTCATTTATAATATTTATCAAAATAATTGAAATAATCTTGTTAGAAATACAGAAAATATAATTCCCTGAAGTGAAACGTTAGAGTATTCCATTTGCATTAGATTAAATCATGTTTTCGTACTTTACTTTTATTTAATGAAAGATGCAAATGCCTGTTATATTGCCTTAATATCCTTCATAAAAATGTTTTTTTAATTACATCTACTTTAACAGATTTTAATTCACTTTATATAAAAACTACTTGCCTTATAGTACAGAGTATTTAACTGGACTAGTTTGAAATAGTTAAAATATGACCTACATCATAAAAACATATGTCTAATGTGAGCTGTGTCTCTGTCCAAAAGTGTTTTCAATATTAATGTAACTTTGTGTAAATTAATTTTAAATAAGACAGGAGGGTCGTTTGAGAATACCCTTTTAAATAAATTAAGACCTATTATGAAGAAAAACATAATATTTTTATGCAGTCTATATGGGACACTATATACAAACAACATCGACCATAGTTTACAATCTTCAAATACTTTAAAATGGGCTTAATCTACACAAGTATATAACTCACAAGTAACTTTATGATGGTAAAGTTATTTATCTTCTTTATAATTAATTCGAAACAGTTAAACACAGTCTTTGAGAAGTGAAATGTCGGTTATCAATGAATAATAAAACTATTAGATAGCATAATGTACTAGTTAGAAGTGTTCCAGAATGAGTAAAACTTTAAATGGTAGTGTAAATAAAATAATCTAAACTTGGCTCTAATAATTTCATGTACCTTTCATTTTACTTTCTTGATGATTTTATATCATAATGTTAAGTTAATATAAGGCATCCATATTTTATTGCTATTGTTTTTAAAAGTTTATAAGATTGTTATATTTCTATTGTTATCATTTTAACAATTTTTTTTATTCCATAGTTGTATTATTTGAAATTTACTTACATTACTGAATAATACACTTCATTAATCTTACTTCAGGAGATGTGGAACACAAAATAATGAAAAATATATGGATAAGAATGATTAATGATCTCGTCATAGTGTTCTCTTTTCATATCTATGTATGGGAGAGTTTAAGTTGTCTGTAAGAAACTGGAAGGGTGTATAAAGAGATTAATGTAAGGAGATAACTCGGTGTTTTATTACGTTTTGCGTTTGAAATATTCAGGTATAACTCCTTTCAGTAGGATCTCGGGATAAGAGATTAATTATTTTGTAGCATTGATTGCTTGTTAATACGACGCATATTGATGCAGAATTAACAATAAAAAAGTAGTCAACCAAAAATTTTTTTTTTATGCTAAAGTAAGTGAATACACACACTGGTTATCGCCACGTAGCCCCTTCGTTATTAATTCAAAGTTTGAATATTAATTTAAACATATTTTTTTAATTTAAAAGTAATTAAATATGACATTATCTACTTTAAGTTGATTATTAATATTAATATATTTAGTAATAATATAATAGGCGGTAAGTGCGTTACTACGATTACCGAAGCAGCTCCGTTCATATTTATCGTCTCCTACTATTTCTTTAAGAATAAAATTGATAGTGAACTGAGTTGTGATTCTTATACCATATGTGTGTTGTATAGCTATTGAAGGAATAATCATTCTTTCATTAAATAAATTAATAAATGATTATCAATTTAAAACTTTGACAACCGTAATGTGAGAAAATATAAGATTATGAACTACTTTTCCAAAATGTCTTCTATTTAATAAAAGAAGATTTTAATAGAATTCCTTTATATATGAGATCAAGTTCAAATTGTTTGCTCAAACATCCCCGAGCTGTATTTCTACTTTCGAATTGAATTGAATTACATTTTCAATATGTATTGTGCTGAACACTTTATGTCTTCGTTCGATATATTGTATTCTCTGCATAAATGTAGGTAGAAAATAATTGATATTAAAACAAGTAATATATTAAATACGAGGGTAATAATTCAAAGAACTAATAACAAGTTTATGGGCCTTAAGAAATAATTTGTTGAATATGCAATAGTTGCTATTTAATTGCCAAATTTATATTACGAGTAATGTTTTTATTTATTGAATTTTATTTTCATTTCACTGGTTTTCATTTCCTTGGAACCATTGAAGAAATTAAAACAATCCCAGCAATAGGAGATAAAAAGCTTTTACCTTGACTTGATACGTCACTGAATAGTGACATCGTTAATTTTAAAACGATCTTTTGTAAACCATTTCCTTGGTCTTTAGTATTCCTTAAAAATTCTTGCTAAATCAAATAAAATATTATTATATTCATATAAATTAGGAAGCTTACATGTGTGATGTAAGCTAAATATTTAATACCTAAAGAATGCATACAGTCACCCGTATGTCCCGATTCAGCTCTGAGGCATACATGATTTGAGTTATTTTGATATTACTGATATTTTTTTTCTAGTAAATTAATATTGGTTACAGTTGAAGGGCTACAATTGCTATTTATAATTTGTAAATATTTATCAAATAATTCTGAACTTTAACAATTTAATTTACGAGTATTTGCTATGGTTGATCAGTTCTTGTTCATCACAATGATATATGACTACCAAAATTTATATTTTAGAAGTAAAAGTAACTAGTATTTATAACAGATGATTCCCTAGTGACAGAATAAAGCCAGCAGACAGACACTACTGGCCACCATCCGTCTGGACCGCACTTAGAAAAAATGTGAAATCTTATACCACGTAAAGGGGTAGTGAAATAACTTATGTTTATGTATATATATATTTGTCTTTACTTTTATCTTTGAAGAGATGCCTTCCAGCCACGCTGAGTGTAAGAGAATTGTAATTGACGTGAGTAGGTTACGCGAGTACTTAGATGAATTTTATGTAAATTTTTATGTTTATATAAATTTATTACTAACGTTATACACACAAGTTCAGAGAAATTAAATAATTAGCAGTCAGTGGTTGTAAAACATAACACATTATAGTCTGTCTATAATTATAAATCCTTAGTAGGTACTTATGTTTGTAAGTACTAAAGAAAGTGGTTTCAGATTTAAAATAAATAAATCGATTTGCGTCAGTTAAAAGGATAAACAGAATCATTATTTGAAATGGAGGAATTTATATATATAATTGTACAAATGTTACCTACTAAATAGCCTTTAGTTAATTTCATTAAATTTAAGCGGTTCTTATCCGCGGCCGTTACTTTGTTTAAAGAATTTTTATCCTTGTTTAATATTTTATTTTACGTAACATGTTGAATTAAATTCGACATTACCACGGAAAGCAATCTCTAAAATAAGAATCACTTTTATTTTTAAATTGAAAGCGTATTGTTATTGGCAAGAAAATTATAGTAAAGCATTTCAAGAAATGTCAAAACAAAACAACAAAATACTTTGTATATTAAAGACGATAATTCATTCGATATTCTCCACCAAACAAAGGAACACTCGATCGCTTATTTATATTTTTAGACTTACATTTCTTAATATTTTAGGATATTCGTAAAAGCATTAAACAATAACATTTGGGACAAGGACAAGAAGTTATAAAAAATATTCTTATATAACAAAAGTTTTGTTAAAAAATATTAATTAAGTTGATATATTGTTCTATGTAACGAGACAGTCATATAAAATCTTCATTTTATCTTTAAATAATCACAAAATAACAAAATACAGTATCATAATACGACGCCATGTTGTGTATTTATGATCAATTTGCTGAGTGACAAGGAAATAATATATCACAGAAACTGCGTTCACGATCCCGTCGTAAAACATGAGACCTTATAATACCTAAAATGACTGTATATATACTGTATTAACAGTATATATACAGTAATTTTAGCATTATATTATTATTTAGTTTCGGCTGATTTGTTTTCTATTTTCATTAAAAGTATCTCCATTAAATTGTAATTAATCTTGTGTCAATATCATGTTATTGATACATTTCAATTTATATACATACTGTGTATATATTATGAATAAATGAAAAATATGAGTACCTACATATTTCAAATTACTTCGGATATCAGCTTCCTCTAGGTATAAATTTTACACAAAGAAGAAACCTTAAATAATAGTCAATGAAATAAAATGAATTATTTAGTTACTTTCAAATATATATTATTCGTTATTAAAAACATTTAATAAATAGAACGTCAACTCGTCCCTTCTGTACCCATCGTGTAACAATATCCACAAATATGTGTAATCTGATAAAGGTAATAATAATATCTAATATAATAATGATACTTCGATAAGTTTGAAACACTTTGCATTCATAATATATTTAAAAATAGAATGTTTACGTTTTTAAAATTTATAGTTTTACTGTAACAATATTATATTAAAACAGAATTAGATCACCCGAGGACAATTCCACTGACAGCGTATCGTATATCATATATGTACAAACAGAAAAGATTGCGTTATATTGTCATATAGATTAAAATACTTTTATTATTATTTTCTTGAATAACTATTTATGTATACCGACGAATATATTCGTGGTAAGTTGAAAATATTAAGTAATAATTAAATGTTAAATTGTCATCTATGACGCTGACTCTGCAACAGATTTGTTTTAGCTTCACTAATCGTTTCGTATTGGTTTTAATTAAAAACTTCGTTTACAGACACTTACTGAAACTTCTGCAATCAATTAAGGAGTAATTAAAGAAAAATATAAGACGAAGCCTTAAAGACTTTAAATAATTTGCAGTAATTTTATTTACTAAGATAGAAACAAAAAACTAATATGCTTTGTAAAATATTATTAGGTGTATTAAAGAAAACAATATTTACCGTGTACATATTGTAATAATAAAGTTAGAAGAGAACTTGTTTGACGAAAAAAAAAAAAAAAGCTTTTAAAATAATTACTTATTAACAATAAGAATATAGTGTTTTTTATTATGCATGTTCAAAGGAAGAAAAATGTTTTCTTTATAGCTATTTAAAAAAAATCTAATCTGAGAAACAAAAACTGAGATAAGTGTAACGTTATGTATAAGTAACTGTACTTATACAACCCACTGGGGTTCAACATAGTAAGTTACATAAGGCCTCGGTAACTTAATTTTGGAATAAACTCGATAAAAAATCAGATAATTTTCTATTATAAGCCTTGTGTAATTATGAATTATATTAACTTTGTTAAATATTAACTTTTCCGATAAATGGAACAGAATACTCTTACTATAAATATTCTCTCCTTTAATTCTTTATAATATCTGCAGTATCTTAGTTCTTCATTAGCACTTTTCATCTTATTCCCAGTAGAACTTGCTACAAACATTGTGAGTTTTTAATATTTTGTATTTTGTAATATTACATATAAATATTAAAATAAAAATCCGGATCGTAATAAAATAAGAAAACAGTTAATTGTTCAATTAATGTCATTCGAGTCATATTTTAATACTATCATTTTCAGGCCAAAACAATCTAAATTTTTTATGAAAAAAAACTAAACCTTAAATTGTTTTTGTAAATATATCACATGACAAATTTATACTGTCTAAGTGACTAAATTGATAACTAACTCTTTATTTGTTATGAACACTGACTTATACGAGTAGAATCAATTCTTCACAGAACTTAATCAGAGCAAGTTCAGTTAAATATATTCACTTATACAGACATTTTGAAATATTTATATATTTCGAATAGTACTGTAATAATATGAAAATATTGTAACCTCGACAGTGATATAGATTCATTTATCTAAGATCCTAAACTAAAATTATGAAGTCTTGCTTTATTGTAACGAATGTTTCTGTCCAAAACAAATTGAAAATTATACAGGTCATTCCCACGACATCCTATTTTGTAGACTTAAATACTAACAGTAACATTTCATGTCGGTATAAATTTGTATTTATGATCTGGTGTTGAGAACTTTCAGATTTCAAATTACGTAATTTCAAACACCCTATAAATATAATAAAACAGAAATGGGAAAAATCTATACATGGATAAAAGAATAATATATATATTAACTATTTAATTATTGCTATGTGTTCTCTCAAAAATCTGAAAGCAAGAGTTTTCAAGTTTTTAGGCTGTTAGTTTGTTTGACTCATTATTTGAGTCAACCTAGTCGATGCTCTTTTTACTTCGAATAAATTTACTTATTTTTGATGATTATTCATGACAAAATGACAAAATACAAAATTATTGGTAATTACCAACTCATACTTACTAAAACTTCTTCGAAGTTGCGATAATTTTTCCCTATAAGTTTACTTTCCTAAAGTTATATAATACTTCTTTGATAAAACGATAATTAATAGCATTCTAAGAAATATATAATATTGTGTAGAAAAAAGAAAGAAGTAAAGTAATTGTAAAACAAAACTGTGAACAGAATACAAGTCTCTCTTCTCGTTAAGACTCTCTAGTAAAACGAAAGATTCTTGTAAATATTTGTTGTTCCTCGTTAACTGTATACTAGGACTCTCGTCTTGCAGACGTAGTCTGTAATGTACAGTAAATAATCACATTGTTCACATTTTACGTTTGTTACTTGTGTTCAATATACTACTGAAAAAATATCATATAGTTTATTTAGTTAGTAGTAGCTCTTAAAAATATTATTAAATGCAACTTAACCTTTTTAAATGTTTCCTTTATGAATTCCATCCGAGCCAGCTTAGGACGGAAAAAACGCCACCGAAACCCAACATCACGAATATTATCACATTCCATATTAAATATATCATAGCAAAAAATAAGTTTTAATTCGATGTAGATGGGATTAGATCCAATGTGGAATTAGTACTATAAGTAATTCACATTAAAATAAATAAAGAATGAATAATTGATCTACACTAGATAAGGCTCAAATCTACAACTCCTGGAAGTGCTTCCTTGTCACTTTGCTAACTGAGCTATTGCTTAATGTTTACCCATATGTAATCCATTATTCCTTACCTCACGACGTATATTTTTTCTTTCGTCGTCCTCGAATTCGTTCCAACAATTTATGTTATTTTGATTTGATCATAAAATAGAACGCTATTTAGATCTTTCTTTGGAATTTATATATTGAAAAATTGCCTTACGACTCCAGGCCATGCTACTTTTCTACATCGAAGGAAGATTTATTGGATACTTTGGCTTAACTTAAATTAAATACTTTAAACCGTTTATAAACATGTTAGATATGTTTACCCATTTTTATATAAACATACGATGAAACAACTAATGGACATCGGAAATTTTATGTAAATATGTGAAATTCAGGAGTTACATGTTCGGAATATTACGCAAAATGTTTTTATTTTTGCTTATGTTTACTCTACAATTTACATAGCTTAATATCCGTTTCAAGTAAATCAGCTATGTAAATTTTGGAGAGAAACATAATCAAAAATATCATTTGGCCTAATATTCCGAACGTGTAACTTGTTTCTCCGTAAGTAAAGGAATAAAACAAAAATGAAGGTACTTGAATATACTTAAGCATAGACACGGAGAAATATGCTTCGGGTGCTAAATTATTTTTATTAAAATCAACAATAAATATTTGAATAAAAATTTAAGACTTTCTTCAGTAATGAAATGTTAATAAAATAGAAAAAAAAATCCTTGTCTATAAATGTCTCCCTTTAGATATGAATCTACGTACAAGTTAGATCGTTTAGTTCCGCATCTATTATTAAGAATATTCGTTTTTTTTATGTGTTTCGGTAATAAAATAGCAAATGAACATCTGGTGGTAAATTATGGCGTCACTTATAACCACTTGCGTAGCTTCTTCATCATTTTGTTTTACTTTTTACAGTGTTGTTATATAGTATATTTTTAATCGGCAATGTAGATATTTAGGAGTTTCACCTGCGTATATGACCAGAAGACTATATGATCGATCGAAGTTTTTACAAATATAGAGGTGTTTCAAAGTTATTATATACAAAAATAACTTGGATTTCATTTAGTTATATTTGTATATATATTTATTTTTTGATTTATTATTCAGTATGTATTATATTGTATATATTAAAGCAATTTAATTAATTAAATTTATATACTTCATGTGTGGAACTAATTGAAGCTTTATTCTATGTATCTATGTTAAGTATTTAACTTTAGCATTATCCCGTAATTTTTACTGAAATTCTTTCACCTGAAAGTTGTTTGTCAGAGATTGCTTTTAGGAATAACACCGCCTTTGCATATTCTGTTTCTTTATATTTCTTTTGTTTCATTGCAAAATTTTGTGTACCATAAAGTGCTTATTTATCTACCTAATATGCCATGAGAGATTTAATTAGCATCCGATGAGTGTAGTTGAAAGTGGTGTTCTTAATCACGCTTATAAGGCGTTGATTCTTTTAATTATACATGTCTTTTATTGCAGGGATGATTAAATATTATGGATTAACCATAATTATTATTGCCGGCATTTCCCGGTCAGTTTAAAAGTTCATTTGAGGGACATATGGTAAGCAAATAGAATTTTCACTATAAATAAGGAGGTGTTCTTTAGTTTTCATAACTTTCTTTAACGCTTTATGTTGCCGAATTTCAGTTTTTGTCCTGTTTCGACAATCGGAATCTACATAGGCTATAGTATTGCTTGTGAGGCCTTTTTCCTCCATAAGGTATTATAATTTGTTATTATTTCAATAGTTAACGGCGTGATTAGTTCTATTTCGTAGTTTAACCTGTATATTTTTTATTATAGGAGGTTATATTTTTATTGCTATAATAAATCTTAATCGAAGTTACACATACCACCTAGATATGTGTAACTTCGGGTCGTCGACCTGTATGTCCTGCTTTTGAACAGTTGCTATAACTGTAGCTGCATGTTAGCTCTGTCTTTAAATACCTGCTCCTCGTTAAATATTAAGAAGCTATCTAGTGATGTACTTACTACTTTATATATAATTCATCTACAATATAAATAAATATTTGAAGATCAAGTGTTTGACTGCAGTCTTCTTGTACTGACAAACAAGGGGGCTGTGTATATGTCTTCTCTAGTCCATTGTCAGTGGCGCCTAGGAATTTAGTTTAAAATATGAATATTAAGGATATTATTCAATATAAATATTTGAGTTTTTTTTGTATACCTCAGTTGACCCACCGCCCAGTCTAGTTGGCATATTATATTATCTATATATTTATTTAAATTTAAGTATTAATAAATTTCTTCTAAATATTATATTGGGCATATGATTTTAAATTGAAAATGTTACATAATAAATTCAATTCATTTTTTTTTTGTAAATAATTAGGTTTGTTATCGTTTTTCCCAATATACATATATATAAAGTTGTCGTCTGATGGATCCGAAAACTCATTAAGTTTATAAATTAATATTTAATTGTTTATCTTAATTTTGAAACTTTAGTTTTAATTTAGTACGACGAATTAAATAATATTTTTTTAGCATTTAAGTGTAAAATACGGCAAAGATAATTTAATGGTCCTATAAAATTAGGAATAAGTTTTTAAAAGGTCTTTTAAAAATAAAAGTGTTTATGATCCATCATGGTTTATTTAGATGGTCTAGCAAAATTACATTATTATTCAACAGATACAAGACTTGTAAATTAGAACACGTCACTTTTTCCGACATAATTATTGAAAGTATTCTTCTCCGTATTTCAAGTTACGCTCAATGTCGTGTTGAACTTAAAACAAAAGCAACTTAGACGTCTCCAGTGTATAAAAGATACCGCTTGATTGACGTAAGTGTTATTTAGAGGAAACTCACCAAAATGTTTCACCTTTCAGTTAGTTTCCTGGTATTGACCAGGGTCATTGAATTTATAAGAACTGAGATGGGTCAACGATAAAGCGACATGTTTTTGGTTCAGCAATAGCCCACCACAAACGGTTTGATAAAGCGTCCGTCCGTGTTTGCCAGAAAAATATTTTAGTTCCAGAAAAGTACGTGAAGCTATTGCTTGCTATGAAAATAGGCATTTGCTGAAATTGAATAATGACATCGGATAGGTGCTTCCATTTGCCTGGAACCGGTCATTAATACGATCAAATATAATTATATATTCAAATATAAGTTTATAATTTTAAAAGAGATACGCTTACTTCAGTCTATACACAATACTTTACAGCGATGGAACATTGACAATATCAATTTATTTCATTACAATTTAAAGACTTTAAAAATAACCGTTAAGTTTATTTGTTGTATAAAAAAACATACAAATAAAGCATTGATATGTAACCTACGAACTTTTATTCGTTAAGTGTGATTAAAGAAATGTCAAATGTTATAAAACAGAAAATTTAAATCTTAGAGATCAATTTTATCTGATAAGAACTCAAATTATAAAGAATTGAATTTTTATGGGACGATTACTTAACATTTGTTAGTAAAATAAAAGGAAAATCTTTGACACTTCCGTTGATGAATTTGAGGACAAATTAAGAAATTACATTTACTTTAATTATATAAAAAGAACAATGAGTTCTTTGAAATCTTTACTTGAATGTACGTCAAATATGAGGAAAGATTAAATCTAAAAGTTGATTTCTGTGTTCATGTTCAATAATTAATTTGTACCTATTACCAATACTTTTTTTTTGGTGTAAAACATAATTTTAGACAATAGGAGTACTTCAATCTCTTTTATTGGTAAAAGCTTTAACCTTTTTTCGGTTTTGTTACAGGTTGGGTCATCCAAGAATCAAATGGGAAAAACACAAAACGGCGACAGCTACATTACATTAGTGAATGCATTTGAATATGTTGATACGGTTACCTGGAATTTACAAATTTACAAATTCAAATTTTAAATTCACTTTCTTGTATTGCAAGTATTAGAGATAATTTTCCAATTTTGTGTTTAATTAAATTTGTTTTCAAAATTCGTAAATAATATACAAGGGGCGCCAACAGATCCGCCGTTTGTATAATGAACGAAGCGAGGCCAGTGTAATGACTCATCGTTTCCCATTGACTTCAATGGGATGTCAGTAATTTGACAATTATTCCTCAAAGACAAGACATTAAAAAAAAAATTAAGACCTTCTCTTAATGTGTCACAATTTTTGCAAAATTTCATAATTTTCCGTCAAGAAGTTTTCGAGCCTATTCCTGATAAAAAATGTGAAAAAGTCTCCAGTAGAGCGCTCCGCTCGCTTTGCTCAGTAAATAACCAGTATTTTAGGCAAACTTTGTTTTGTAAGTGTCTATTTAAATTTAACTAGGGGCGCCAACAGACCCTCAAATTTGACTCGCTGCGCAAGCGAAATCTCGGGTTCCTTTTGCATATTGAGCGAAGCGAGTCCAATGTAATGATTCGTTGTTGTGTACAATGTTGGTAATGTAGATTTCATTATAAAGCCAATTTTTCGCGCAACTTTTTATTTTCCAACTAACTTCAATCGGAAATCAGTTTTTTGACGATTATTCCTCAACGACATAATATTTTAATTTAAAAAAAAAACCTTCACCTAATGTGTGTTTTTTTAATTGCAAAGTTTCATAATTTTCCGTCATGTAGTTTTAGAGCTTATTTGTGACAAAGAATGTGAAAAAGTCTCCAGTAGAGCGCTCCACTCGCTTCACTCAATAAATACTATATGTTCTTCTTTGAATAGTTATGTTACATTTATTTTATATTCATAACAGTTTTATAAAAGTTTTCAGTATTTAGGACAATCAAAATTTTATTACTTTATATGTTGAAAATGTAAAGAAGTGGATAAATAATAAAAAAAGAAAATTCCCTGTTTCACATCACTATGCGAGTTATATAGTCTCAAGTTATAAGAGCAACTAATATAAACAAATTTATAGTTAAAATAGTTTAAAATTTCTGATATTAAGTTTTAGTAATGGTGTTTATTTCAAGATTTACAATATATTAAAAAAATAAGTAATTGCAACGTAAATTGTAGCAAGATAATTTTACTACATTATTTTACATGTATTATTAGTAGTATTACATGAAAATACGTTAAAAATATTTTACCAAAAAAATATATATTGCCAACAATTTTGCTTGTCATATAGTATAGATATTATAAACATATTATACGAGTAACATTGAACATGACGGATAGACTTATCCAAAATGATCTTATCATGTAAATTCACACCGTGTTAGTCAGGATTATCTGAACTTAAGCTTCAAATGTTGTCGTCAAATGTAATAACAATATCAAGCATACGATACCTATTTATATTATATTTATTTAATTACTTACTTTATTTAATAACAATTCTTCCACATATGGAACATTTTGAACAAAAATAAATACATTGGATATTAAAAATGTGTTCATCGTGTTTCAGATTAATGTCTTTCTTATTTCTTGATACGTAAAAAAAAGTAAAATACAATATAACCAGACACTACTTCACACAATTATAGTTGTTCATGTTCATTAAGTATTTCTTAAATATACTTATCAGAATATAATTATCAGAGGTCATATTAATCTTTCAATCAATTTAATCAATTTAATCTTTTGAATTACTCTTTAACGATTAAGGAAAACATATTTGTTTATTATTTCCTTAACTATACTTATTGTTTCTGTTAACATAAAAGCTTCCCAATTAGTAAAAAAAAATTCGAATTTAATAATATTATAAGTATACAGTTACCATAGTAACGGTTACCATACCAATGTTTACCATAGCCACAGTTATCTTGACAACGGTTACCATAGCAACCTCATTTCATATCTAAATTAATAGTGTGCTCAACGAAGCGGGCGGGAATCAGCCAGTAATATAATATGTTTTAGTACAGAAAGTCATCGATTAGAAGACATTGATACCCTAATGTTATTTTAATACTTTTTGATTTTATTGTATTTAGTAACAATAATTTTATACATACAATTACAACAAAAAATAAGTAACTAAATGCTTTTTTATCTTAAAATCGCAGCCGAAGCCGAAGTCGAATAATAGGTTATTATATTCGTAGGGAAGTCTAGTAGTGTTTATAATTTGAAGATATATACACAGTTGATTTTTTCTATCGAGTATATAAAGTAACGATTGAAGTAATTAGTTTATTATGTTGCATTATATGCAATTGTTCTCTTGTAAATTGTAAACCTACATTAGGTAGAATTAAAATATTATATTAATATTTTATAGAATTTAAAGTCAGTGACATTAATTATTAGTATTTTATAATTAGAATTTTATATTTATCTATGGAATATTGAGCGTACAAAAAAATAAGAAATAAATAAACATTTCAGTTTTATTTTTTATAAAACGATTTATCATTATAATAATAATAATAATAATTTTCAAGTTACACATTTTGTTTTTAATATTGCGGGAAGGTTATTTCTATGATACGTTTGTTCACATTTACATTATATTTTGTTATAATAAAACATCCCAACGATAAAATTAATGCAAATATTTTTTAAAACCGTAGCAAAAGTTAAATCATTAAGATTTTGTGCATCATTATAAAAGTATATATAAATATATATAAATTATTAAATTCGCATTTAATATGTTCTCACGAACCGTGGAAACGCGGATTAGATGCAGGTCCATTGTATCAAGTTAAAATCACCGAATGTAATATCCGAAACCTTTATTTGTTACATTTATTTTTCCGTGTTCTTTTAATTATAATTTCATTTTATTATATTCATTCTTTTTCCCAACTTCGGGCAAGGATCACATAGTTTGTAATTTAAATATAATTATTAAATTTTAAGTCAATAACTTTGTATTCTAATTTAATAAGTACATAAATTGTATTTTACTCTTAAAAGATAATAAAATTTACCGAAATGGGAACTCAATGGAACAGGAAAATTCAATCTGAGGTAGGTAAGTAAATAGAAATAAGGTCATCAAAGTAATCGTCCCCTCATCGTTTTATTATTAAAAAACATCGAATTTCTTCTTAGAACGATGTGAAAGGATTCTTTTCAGAAATCGGAATCCCACGAGTACTTTTTGATTGAAATAAGCTTATCTACTAAATGGCTGAAGATTTTCGTATATATATTTTGAATAAGTTGTATGTTATTTAAAAGTAGCTTTCATCCGTTTCAGATGTTTAGATGTCATATTGATATATTTAAATTATATAAAAATGTTGTGAATTAATAATGCTTATTTGTTTCCAAAGACATTCAGTTCTTTAGTTTAAAATTACACAATTAATTATTTTCATTTCTAGTAATTAAGAATTTACCCACATTTAGTTTGACGTTCTGCGTGGGGTAGTATCACTATTGGCGTATTTGTTGTGTTGAATTCAACGTCACGACCTTTTTATTGGAAACACTTCATTTTTCTTCATATTCCTTTTTTTAATTAGTCTCCGGTGAGTGTAGTTGAAATTAATATTGTTATTAACGCTAATAAGGCGTTGATTCTTTTAATTATACTTGTGTATTAATGCAGGGCTGTTAAAATATTATGGATTAACCATAGATCGTTCATTTGAGGGACATATGGTAAGTAGTTCGAATTTTTACTATAAATTAAGAGGTGTTCTTTAGTTTGAATAACTTTCTTTAATACGTTACGTTGCATAATTTCCGTGTTTTCCCTTTTTCGATTATTGGAGTAGACATAGGCTATAGTATTGTGAGGCTTGTGGGGCCTTTTTCATACATATAAAATGCTTATCATATTGACCACTAAATATTTGTTTATAAAACCAGATAAGTGAGTAATAATTTGAGACGAATTACCCGTTTAATAAGTTATATGACATTGTTCAATAATTTATTAATTCTATCCTAAGACCCACTTTCCTTTTAAAGCTTCCGGTGTCAAAGGTTCACTTAATTATTCATAAAAACAATTTCCTTTCAGCGCAATGATCAGTAATTAATTGCCTCAAAGTTGTAAACACTTAATTAAATATACAAATAATTGAAGGCTGAAATAATAGACGAAGTGACTAAAAGAATAAAGGAAACACAAATAATATTTTTTTACGGAAAATAATAAATATATATATTTTTTTAGGTACGTTGTTACTTATAATTCAAAGTTAAAGTCATAGTTCATCAAATCAGTCATAAAGTCATTATTCAGAAGGTGAAGTAACATTAGGAAAAAAGGAGCATTGCACTTACACATGAAAGTTTCTAGTAACTAGTTGCACGTATAAATTAGTGATTAATTGTGTTTACACGATTTTATAGAAAAAAAACATAAAAAAACTCAATGAATTTATCTTTATCTATTTTTTCGGAATAGAGAGGATATTTTAATTTTACGACTATTTATAATTGTAGTTACTTGTAGCCATTCGTCTTTAATATTGATTGATTATCTTACAATTAATTTGCATTCAATTTGGCTTGGTTTAAGGGTTGGCCAATACATAATCGGACAAACCGCATATAAACAGCTACTATTATAATTTGGTTAAGTCCATAAAGGGTATTTGATTGATCAGAATGTTTGAATTTAATAATGCAAATGTTTTTGGTATAACAAAGAAAAGTATTTGTAATTTTGTAATTACAGATATTTGTTCCACAACTGATATAAACTTCGCAGTTGTTTAATCTGTAAAATATATGTATTTTACTTTAATATTTGATAACAACCGCGAAGTTTTTCATATTATCAAAATGAATATAAATTTGATTGATTGATTGTGTCGTCAGTCTCTATTATGACGTCACTAAATTTCATTTTAGTTGTTTAACTTTTCTATAAGTGTAGTGTGTTTCTATAAGTGTAGTGTAAGTGATAAAAATGTCTACTAAGACATTTAACCCAATGTTGAACATGAGTAATTATAATAATATTGTATATTAGTTGTTGTTAGTGAATTCGTCTACCCTCACCTCTCTTCTGCTTAAAATATATTTTTTTTACAAATGTATAATATGATTGTACAATAATAAGTAATAAATGATTGTACATTAATATTTTGCAATACTACTTTGTGACAAGTATAGACAAATGGAATAGGTACCTTCTTATTAATAGATTATTATACACTTATTGGTAAGCCTGCTCATTTGTAAAGTTTACATTAGTAAAAGTATTAAGAATTTTTTAATAATTGAGAATAAGGTTTTACAAAGTCTGTTAAATAAGTTAAATAATCTTATAATTATTCTACAGTTTTGTTAAATGTTAGCGTCTGTTGAACAAGAGGGCTGAGCGGAGTGAACCTTCTTCTTGTCAAATTGGTAAAATAGTTAATTTAGTATTTTCAGCAATTGCTTATTCTTGTTGTTATACTACTATAAAGAAATAAACTATTCAGCTTCTTTATCTTTTTTTCATCTTTTTTTTCTATCATACAATGCTATTAGATCAAAACTGGACAAACCGCCGAAAACGTATTGTATACACGTTTCAAAAACCCTTTTTAAATGTATAGATGTAAAGACACATATCACAATCGCAATCAAATTGAGGGAGAACTTGATGCCGAAATATTTTACGCCCAGCTTAGAAGAAGAGAAGAAGAAGAATTACTACTCCTTTATTGAATTGAAATTGAAATCAATGATACAAAATAATCAGACCTTCATCCCGCGATTGTAACAATACAACTCTATCTATTTCAAACCCTAATTGAACATTGAGCTCTTTACATAATTTTCTTCATATATCCTTTCAGCTACTTACAGACAACTTGAACCCTCCCATTGATAGATATAAAATGGGATCATTAATCATTCTTGCACATTTTTTTCATAATTTTGTGTTCTATATTTCTTGAAGCAAGATTAATGAAGTCTATTGACATAAGTAAATTCCTAATTTTATACGTTTTGTGTAGGTGCTGTTAGAACGCATTTAAAAATGATTAAGAAACTATAAATACATCAAATATAAAAACTACAGGCAAGAAGAATAATATAGTAATAGTTAAAATGACAATAGTAGGAATATATAAATTCTATAAACTTTTAAATACATACATAATAGGTGTAAAATATAGTTCATATAAAATCATCCAGAACGTGAAATAATATTTTATTTCACGTTCTGTAATATATTTTTATGTATAAACATTATGTGAAACTCATGAACTACATCTGAAATTATGAGAGCCAAATTTAGCTCATTTTATTTACCGGACTACCATTTAAAATTTTACTCATTCTGAATAATTACTAGTTTTGGTTTCGTTGCTTTTTAACTGTACTTAATATCATAACTCTGGTCGTGGGAATTTAAATATGCTTTAGTTTAGTTGAAAACTGTTTATATTTCTCCCAAAAATGAGAAAGTAAATTTTTATTTTCAAGTATTATTACCCTATTGATGAGTAATAAATACACTGTCTTTCTTCAATTACGACTTCTCAAGTTAAGTTAAAATAGGACAACATTTATTATTAGACTGAGTGAAAGTGGGGGTCATTGATTCGCTCAATCATTGAAAGAGTAGTAAAATGCTGTTCTGATGGGATATATTTTTTTACTTATAATGAATTATATAAGAGTTTTTTTATTCAAAACTATATTTATTGTTAATACCATAATAAAATTTATTTTAATAGTTTTCATATACCTACTATCATATTAAAAAAATAAAGAAATTATTTGTAAAATAATGAAGAAATTATTATTACTGAAATGAAAATCAATGACAATTGTAACACCAAAAAATCACAAAAAAAATTATCATCTTTTTCTATCTTAAGAAATTGGTATCATATATAGAAATGAAATTAACGTCTATTTATACTGATTATGTAAACTGGGTAATAATTTATAATTCCGGCTGGTTATAAGAAATATCCTTATACAATTATACTTCAAATTAATTTATTTTGCCCTAAAAATTTAATGAAATTTCAACCATTTGATAAGTTGTTCCTTGCACCCCTGACGAAGAATTTTTAATAGTCGTTGTGTGAACAGTAGACCTTAGTACGTTAAGGGATGGGACAATGTTGGAAAATTATTTATAGTGGATTTCACGAGGTGCAGTGGTTACGATATTTCACCCGTGAACCAAGTATGAACGCCAACCCAATAACGTCCGTACACTAGACCTCGTGAAATACAATGTTAGGTATTTTCCAAGGAGCACCCAGGATTTAATAACTTGCGCCTCGTTGGAATACTTAATGGTGATTAAGAGTACAAAGTCCGTTTTTGTGGTACGGATCGGCAATCCGCCATTTTTAAATTTTTCGCCCAAGTAAAAAAACTGCTCAACATAAAAATTCAAATAATTCTACGTGTTCCTGCCAATTTTGAAACAACAAACATTCTGAAATACATACGGAAAAATAGCAGAATGGGTCTATCTACTGGGAACGTAGTCCTTCGGACGAACGTTACGCTAGGTTCAGCATTCGTCCTTCGGTCAATAATAAAAATTACTATGATTTATTATGTGCAAATACTCTACAGTTTAGTGAAGACGAAAATCTTTATGCGATCTAATAATTTAATTCTTCAATGATTACCGATATTCAACTTCTAACACAGTGTTCAACTATCCGGACTTATTATTATTATTCAACTATTTCTAGTGTCAATTATGAAACAAACTGTGTTTTTAAAATAGGAATAAAGTTTTTGTTGGGGGATGAGATTATTTAATAAATAATACAGAGTCCTTTCAAATACACTTAATTGTATTTAATGTGGAATAAAAAAAACTATCTTCAGTGACGTGATGACAATTAGTGACATACCAGTATATTATATGTGTATAATTTTTATTAAGTATATATTTATTATTTTACCAGAACCTCCTATAAACAAGAATAATTTGAATAATATAAGGTAATTAACCATATATTGTTAAGACACGACTTTAATTGATTTCAGAACTTGCTATCAATTTTAAGTAACTGTCAAACAAACTAAATAACTTTAATCCGTCATCGTATAACTTCCGATCTTAAACAATTTGCTCTTTTTACATTGAACTTAATTTAACACAATTTTAATCACCTGGCTTTGATTTCTGATGTACATTTGATATATTTTAATTTAATTTTACGTTTAATTACGTAACGTGTTACCATGGCAGTCCACGTGTTTTCCAGAGGATGTCTCGCGGGCAAGAACTAGTTTAAAATATATTTTTTTTTTTTTACTTTTTTTTTTGTTTCCATAAATTATAAAGAAATTATGTAACGATCATAATAAAAATAATAACGGAATGCAATACATTTAATTTCGTAGAAAGCAAATAATTTTTCCAAAAAATAAGATAGATACACTACCTTATTAATAAAAAAAACTATTTTATTTAGTCATTATAATATTTTATTTATACTAAGAAATAAATATAATTATTTACATTACTGAAACATAAGGTAAAATAGTACATCAAATATATATATATATATATATATATATATATATATATATATATTTATATATATATATATATATATATATATATATATATATATTACGAAATAAATTTTATGACAAAGATATTTCTAAAGATTGCACATTGCCTCGCTTGTGTATTCACGTAATTGAGTTGAAAAATGGTGAGACTCAGGTGACTGGGAATTACGAGTTGAATATTACATAACGCAATTCGTCTGAAGTTTCAGAAATGCATAACTACAATGGTATAATATATACGAGTTTACTTTTTCAGTTCACTGAAATTCTATATAAAACAAAAGACGAATAATTTATTTAGTTGATAAATTATTTTCGCTAAGATCTTCTTCACAATTATAATGTATAAATATATAAACCACATTAAATATAATTGATATCTGGCGGAAGAAAAATATTATTTTTAATCACTAATTGCTTAAAACTGCTTATTCTTAACATAATAATAATTACTATTTCTTCATCATTATCAGGATTGATTAATTTTTGCAATGATTCATTCATTCAACTTAAAAATGACTCTTTGATGTCTATTTCTCAACCATAATTTACAAAAATTAGAACACACACATAATATTTTTCTCGATTTTACTCATAATTTGTTTTAAGTAATTTTTGATAATTTAAAAAGAAACAGATACTGTTATTTGTTGTTTAATCAGAGCAGTGGTCGTTACGCAATTTTTTGTGACACTGGTCGTTAGTTCGAACTTATACTTACTATTTTATATTAATGTAAATTGTTTAGAGGATAGGTGTCTTTTACGTATATTGTTTGCTAAAACATTTTAATATTCTAATAAGTTTCTACTTTTAGGGAAGAACAACTTACTATAGTTCTAAATCCAATGATTAATGGTCCCGAAAGCGTCTTATCACAAAGTTCAGGGAAGTTGGTATTAAATTTGGATGTATGTATGTTTTCGATAACATAAATATTGTTAATTATAATTAATGTGAAGCGTAAAATAATATAATAAGTAAGTAAGTTAGTGTATTAACATATAAGTTATTGTTACGAGTAGGTCCTTACATATGAAATTGGCGTTAGGTATGGGAGGAAAAGTTTAATATTTAATCAAACTATGAACCATTGTTATCCATTTATGCTTTTACTAAAAGAAACATTCGGACGGGAATCGACAAAATCTTTGAAGACGGTTTGGACTCACCCAGAGGAGTGGAATTTTTTCCTTTGCAAGAAGTTATCCACATTTCAATAAAAACAGTAAGCTGTTGGAGCGAGATCCAGCGAGTATGATGGACGTCTTAGAAATTACAATTAAACTGTTCTAAAGTGGTTGTCATCTGTTGTGAAGAGTCCACACCACCAACCACCTAGACACCTAGATACCTAGATGTGGTCTAGCGTTGTCGTGAAGCAGCAATGGTTTAGAGCTCGTACAAGGGCTGCGATGGATCCGCTTCCACAATAGTCTTCAATTCTTGATTATCAACTTGGACATGCGGCCGTCCACGGGGCAGTTGTTTAGCAGATTAAAATTTCCAGAACAAAACGCTGGAACCAAAAATATTCAAGTTTTCAAGTTTTCAATCTTATAAACTGAGTGAAATTCCATTTTGTAAAATAAACTTAACGGCTAACGAAACACAAATACATGTGTAAATAGCTATATAAAAATTAATATGGAATTCCTAACCGAAGAGGAGAAATAATCCCAAGACTAAAGTAGCTAGTACGACAAAACGCCAATTTCCTACCTAATACTTGCATACACACATACATGCCGATCTAATACATTATTTCTTGTAAAGAAACAATATTATAAGGCACATTATCTGTTTACTTGATGACTTCCCTTTATCTGATAACCACTCTTTGTTGGAACTCTTATAAGAAGATATCATGAACGAATACTCAAGATCGAATTGATAATATTGTATATCTTAAGAGTTACAAAGTTAAGTCTAAAAATAATAATTATTTAAAAAATATTCAGTCTTTATTAGCTTTAAATAAAGCGTTAATACGAGATTTATTGTTATCTCTAAATTATTTTTTAGTAACTTCACGTATAACCGAATGACCAGATTAGGATAATTTAATATTGGAGTAAAACTGGACATTATTAATTTCAAACACACTATGTACTTTTTATGAATAGAAAGCTAACAAAAATAAATGTATATCCCTATGCCTATGCCCATTTTTTATATTTTTCAAACTTGATCCGCATTTAACGAATATATATGTACCAAGAAATCCGCTATTTCGTTTTACTAAAGTTAATTTAAAGTTAATACTTGGAAAATATGCGAAAGGCACGTTTTCTCATTTCTTTATAAAAAACCATTACCTCAATGCATTATTCTAAGTACGCTGGAAGAAAACACTAATGCTAATTGTAGAAACTTTTTTTTCTTTTTTTACTTTTATCAATCTTTTTGCCAACACACCATACGAAGTAGAAAATAACAAAATACCAAATATTTCAGTGAACAAAATAATGAAGGTTTTTTTTATATTTAAACCACCGTGATCCATAATTACTATCATTATCGGTTAAATAAAACTACTTTTCACATTTAACTGACGTATTCTGATATCAATATTCTATAAATATTATCACCTCTCAATAAATGAATTATGTAATACACATTATATTATGCTTTTTGGGGAGTTAAGTACCAGTATCAATAATAATACTTGTAGTTTATACTATATGATTTGTTACAATGTTGTGCCTTTTATATTTCATTATATCTATTACATTTCATCATCAGAGTTCAAACATTATCCTCCTTTTAACATATTCACGTAATTTAGAACAATTTATGTAGCCTTAAAGCGTTAAAAATGAGGTGTTGTGACCAACACTAACCACTCAGCTTAAGTTAACTCTTGCTTATAATAATTTTGCAGTAAGACTAATTTTATGCACATATTTTATGTTTCACATAAATTGAATTTGTTTTAGATTATCATTTCTGTGTTGATAATATTAATTTCTATTGATAACCTGTTATATATATTGTAACCTGTTGATAATATGTTACAAAATAATTTATTTGTCAAAAGGTGTTTATTTAAAACTATTTCTCAAGTTGCTAAGCATTTAGTAATATTTGAAATGATCTACTATAAACCTTTTAGGCATGAACAGTATGATTTACTAAGGTAAGTATGATAAAATAAGATATTCTTGTAAGAAAGTAAACACTAAAGTATACGTTTTAAATTTGTACTAAAAACAAGAACTTACATAATCAAGAGATTCAGCTGCTCAGAGTTAAATGTTATGTTTGAGAAAAGTTTGGAAGCAGTTTGTCGTATCTTGAAAAATTACAAGTTACAGCTTGTACGTGACATTTTATCTGAAAAACAAACTACTTGATTTATTGTACTTCGACTGAATATTTATTTTAGGAAATGGAAGATTTTAGAAAACCCTAGAATTTTAGTTCTCTTCATTCTCTATAATACAACTGTTAAACGCAGCTTCAATGTCTGGTTGGGAATATGTTTCCCCGAGGTTTTATATTGTCCAGAATGAAAACGCTATAACTTATCGTTATTTCAAATGTAGAGAGAAAATGATAAATAATACAATATATTTTCACTGGAAGTTTCATTCTAGATATTTATACCTATTTATTTATTGTTAACATTTTTGTTTCATGTTATTAATTTTATTTAAATCAATTTATAATATTACACATACAACATAATACGTGCGAATACATGTATAATGTATAATGAATACATTCTAATAGTAATCTGTTACAGATAACCTAAAAAATAAGATATATGATAAAATATATACTGAAGCAATTATTATCACCAGCTACATAGAAGGAGCAATATATTTTATTCTTTATGATACTTTATCAATTAGTTTATATACATTGGATTTTATAGTTATATGCGGCATACAACTATTCCACTTTAACGACTGCTGAAGCTGAAAGAAATATTAATTTTACTATATTTTTCGTGAGAACTAAAGTGGGAATATTGCTCTTTGAATAAGTATACAAGTAATTGAGTTCTCTGAATGTTTTGAACTTTTTAAAGATAGAATAGTACTATTTATATTTTATTACGTTCTCCACTTTATTAGTTTTAAAATGTTATCAGTGGCTAACTAAATTAATTTAAATTTTTAAATTTTTATTTTGAGATGGTAAACAAACAATTTGTTGTTAGTAACTTAGGAGTCCATCTTAATTGATTCTGAGAAAAATCAATTATAAATTAATTTTACTTACAGTTAAATTGTACTTTAATATATGCAATAAGCTTTACTTAATAAAAAAATTTAAGTTGTTTGTGCCTCTTAAATATAATTATCAAAGTTCATTTAATTCTTTTAAACTGTTCCTTAATGGATAAGGAAGCAAATTTTTATTGTTGTTTTCTTAATTATACTTTTTGTTTTCGTAAATATAAAAACTTTTTAATTTATTTAAGAGAAAAACGTTTTCGATAAATTTTACAAATTTATTAAATTGATTAAACATTAGTATAACATGATAAATTAATGTCGTGGTGTGGAAAGACGACCATCCAAATTAGTCATCAGTTTTAGTTTTATGTCTGCAACTGATCATCAGGACATTTCGCACATACGGTGTCAAGGATGCGGAACAGGATTAGCAACGTCCGATAGAAAACCTATTTTCACCTATAAAGCGCCTACGAAAGCCATTTTGTAACACTTGTAGAGCAGATTTTATAATATTTGGTTGTCGTATGCGCACTTGATATGCTTAGGAGGGATTGAGATAATGAGATTTTATACTAACAACCGGACTAGTTTACTTTAATTATATTAAATTAATAAAACACTGAGAAAAGTTCTTAAGGAAATATTTATTCAAAACTTTGCTTACATTATTACGATTACTATTATACATTTTACTATATTTATATAACAACTATACTATACTAATATAACTGTTGTTAATAAATGACGTTATAATAATAACAAATAATAATGAGTTACTATAAACAATATTCTCAAAATAATATTTTAAAATAAATATTATTATTAAAAGGAATACAATATATTTAGTAACACCGTTCATAAAACTCCTAATATGACGTCATTCATAAAGCTATACGTAGCAATAAACTACGTGTCATCTTGCGCAGTTAATTGCTACAGATCTTACAAAACTTATGGAAAACTTTATATTGTAACAGTTGGCATTTGGACTTATATTGGCAATAGTACTAGAGAATTATTATTTTTTATTGAAAACCTGTTTAAAATCCTTACTATATAATAATGACCTAATTGACTCTGTATGCACGCGCATCACTTATCACCCACAAATCACACAATAATGTGTAATACATCAAAAAAAAGCTATTGAATCAGGCTACAAAATAGGGTGGGTGCCAACCTTATACGTGACATTTGACCCTTTCCGGCCCTTCGGGCCGGGAAGTTCCCTCGTATAAAAATAATGTTTTTATATTTTAAACAGGTTGTTATATATATTGTTCACAAAATATACGAATCGGGTTCTTTTGCGGCTCGGCTATGTATATGTAGATGTAGTGTGTAATGTTTATTAAATGGAATAACTAAACCTAACTGTACAGTATTAATTGGGCAGCACTAAGCAAACTCCTTGACGGGCGGGAACAAAGTTCAACACGCAGCTTATTTGCACTCGCGACACTAATCGTATAGAAAACTAACTAAATCCAAAGACACGAGGCGTGAGGGTCCAAGATAAACCTCGCGACACACACTCGCGAAATAATTAATCATATTTAAACTATCAGACGCTGCTAATATCGCAATTAAAAAGATGATAAAAAACGCACTCTCACTGAGACGGCCAGAGGGATTCAAAAATGGCGCGGGCGCGGAGTGACGGTGGAGAACAAAAATTTATTTTCACCTACACCACAATACGACGACAATTACAAATATGGCATTTAATCATACGAAAACAAATTAATAAATACATGAATTACATTATTCGTTTTTAGGATGTAAAGAAATGAGATGTCAGTGGTTGAAACAGGAAAATTGAATCTGAATGAGGGAATGAAAAATTAAGTTCGTAAATAAATCTTTTCTTTATCGCTCTTTGTTTATTAAAAACGTAGACGTTTTTATTATAAAGAGGTAAAATGTTTTTGCAGGTCTACGTAAACGTCTACGTTTTGACTAACTGATTAGAGATTTTCGCAGATATCTCATGAATAAGGTTACGAGTTTTCTTTCTTTTTTAATAGCTTTTTCTAATCTCCATGTGGCTCGTGTTTTAAATATTTTTTTGCAGGTACAAAAGTTGAATACCCTCCTTTTTCCCCTTTATTATTTCGGCATTATGTTTTATAATTAGTTTGTAATTTTTTTTAAAAACTTAATTTGTTTGTAATAGTTGTTGTTTTAATTATTATAAATAATTTCTACATATTGTTAAATTTAATATTTTTTGGTAGTTCGTTCCTAATTACATAATAAGTATATGATGATATACATAACAAACCATTATATATTCATACTTTAATAATATATAATTATATATTGTCCTATAGTGTTCATCATTGGAATTTGTAAAGGATAACATTTAATTCAAAGGTCGTTTAATTAATAAATCAACTCGTATTCCGCAATAACAAACAAAGAAGAATTAACTCTTTATTATTCTTATTCTACACAAGACCTTCAAAGAAGGTCCTGCTTTTATATGAAGAACGTCCTTTCTTCTTCTGAAGGTGCTCTGGGTATTGAAGGTTTTGAGATTTTAGTATTTTTTTTTTAAAATCTACTATAGGTATGGACTTATTTGTGACACTTTTATATAAAACTAAAGCGTTTACCATTGCGACATTGAAAATGAGATCAAATGCCAGTTTTTCATACCGTTTTAGGGACTTCCTTAATGGAGTTTGATATGCTGCCATTGGATCAGCTAAATCCTGCTGCTGCTCCTTTGCCGTGTTATAATCTACAGCAATAGCCGGTTTCATCGTGGTTTTATTATTTTTGGTAACTGAAACAAAACGTGTTGAATGTTTCATGGAAAGTACACATCTCGTTTATCTTTCACTCATAAAATAGTTATACCATCCTCACTTTCTTTTGCTATAAATTGGCCTTTTTTCAGCTTCTTAGAAATAACAACCTTAGGTAAATGCGTCCTATTTTTTCGTTAAGCTCCCATTAGATGTATTTCAGTTTTCCAGGAGCTCTCTGGCTAAGGGTACACTAGTGTACCAGTTATCTGTGCATAACGAATATCTTTTATTAAGTAAGTTCTGGCAAAGGTTTATTACACTTCTGAGGCGTGATATTCACTTTTTCGTTTTGTTTACCAGTATATATATTTATTTTTAATGTATAACTTTGATTTTTTGCTTATTATACTGGCGAAATAGCAAGCGTCTTCGAAACGGAACCATACTTTCATCAATAAGTATAAGAGGGGTGGAATATTTTCTTTATCATCAATGATACTAAGGTTTAAAGTTTTGTCGAGAAGATCAATTTCTATGCTGTCAATTTGTATTGGGATATCTTGTTTAATATTAAAATCTTCAAATTCATCCATAGTGATAACAAATACTTTTAAAAACCAATTATTGCACTGCAGGAGTAATGTACGTCAGATGTAATAACATAGGACGGCGTCTGAACTCAAACTAACGCGCGGAAGTGCAAAGGGCTACCCGATGTGAGGGTATATAAATAATAATTGCATGTAATCGATGTATAAACAATAAATGATCAGTTCATGACACCCCAAATCGCGACCCGTGCGGCCCCCTTTAACGGAAAAACCTTTTTTTTTTCTCTCTGTAGGCCGCGTCGATCAACGCTGCATAACGTTAATTATTTCCATAAATAATGTATCAAATTCACTTTTGTTATAAGCAAGTAAAATTTGAGTAAAAGATAAAAGAATATAAGCAAAAATATAATTTAGTAAATTTTAAGCAGTTTTATGATTTTTAATTGGTCTTAAGGGAAACTTCACTGACCTCGTTAGCAGAGAACGAGTTAAAATATTTTACTACAACTATCTTTCTGGAAACAATCTGTTATTAAATTAAACATAAAAAAGTTTTTATTTTAGAGATTACCTACTTTAAGGAAGAAAGGTAGCATTTTAATTCTACATTACAATAGATTATAATGCAGAAAAAAATGCTACGCAAAATTTAAATATTAAACAGGAATAACAATTCTTTCCACGAAGCAACGACCGCGAACAAGAAATGCTCCTGTTTAATGAGCGTGTATCATTAAACACGTATAATTACAACCAATTAAACTGATAATAGGAAATAAAGCCAGCTCAATATAAATTGTTACTGTTAACGAATACCGCTATATGTACGAGAGCAAAACTTGTTACTACTCTATTACTGTTTACTGTATTGTAGTAGTACACTATCTTTTATAAGAAACGAGTTTTTAATAAGAAATTTTTATAAGTACTTAATAAGTTATATCAAACGAACTCAGTATTCGTTCAGAATACCAGTGAACTGAATGTTTAATACAAATGTAATACCTATTAATAAATTAGACAATGCTCTTTAATAATTTGCTGTATTAATAAAGTCTCATTTTCTTTTTAAAGCTTCCGATGACAAAGATTCATTTAATTATTCATAAAAACAATTTCGTTCCAACGCAATGACCAGGTATTAATTACCTCAAACATTTAATTAAATATATAAATAAATTAAGACTGACATAACAGAACTAAATAAAGAAAGTGAATACACATATTTATTTATTTACGGAAAATAATATCTTATCTTGTTTTTTTGAGATATTTGTCAAAAATCTAAATCTATCTATCTAATTCTCAAAAAAAATTATTTTTCTTTCAAGGTTTTAAAACTACTTATTACTATTCAGTCAAAATTAAATAGTAAACCAGACACACTATATTCAATTCAAGGTGACGCTATATTAGCTGTAAAAGATACAAAAAATATACAATAAAAAAAAGCTGTGGAAATAAGATGGTAATTAACATAAGTCCATAAAACCTCTAGCCACGCTCGGTTATTTGCTTACATATTATGTATACAAAATTTTTAAATTATATCTAGGGAAAATGTAATGAATTCGAAAATAAAATACTCCATTAAAATTTATTGAAATTTCTTTATTGTATATAAAAAGAACGAATAAACAAATAAACGAACGGACGAATCAATAAAGACTATTCATATCGCCCTTAATTTTGACTAGCAATTATTCCCGATGGTAGCCACATATATATAATATTATTGCATCATCATTCAATAAATTTTGCATTCAATTTGTATGAGACTTTACAAAGTCACAATAATCGTTTTCTATTTTGTGATCTTGTTGATTTGATTGATTTGATTTGTACTTTACTATCAAGTGATATAGTCGGATAAATTAACTTCATCTTATACAGCTACTGTTATAATTTGATTGATTCCATAAGGAATGAATGCGGTCAGCATGTTTTGATCCTAATTATGCCAGTGCCTTTCAGGCACAGCTATAAGCAGTACTGGCAACTTTATACATTTATAATGTCGTAATGAAAAATATATAAAAACTTTGTTCTACAACTAAAATTCCATCAGTCGTATAATATTTTAGATATTTGAGGTAAAATAAATTAAAATCCTACATATCTTAGATATTTCTCTTTAAATGTCCTTTCATATTTTTTTTATATTATTCGGTTTAAAGAGACGAGGTTTAGAGCTGATATGATATTGTCAAAATAAATAGTCAAAATAAAAAGCCTTTCGTGTCAATCGTTTTACAAACTCAATTACAATGTCACTAATGTCATTTAAAATTATTTAAGTTTATTTAAGTTATTTTTGGAACAAGGTTAGGTACTTTACACGGATTATGGGTAGTTCGATTTAGTAGGAATCGTCACGTAACAAAATATCGTATGTAGTGTGTGTGTGCTTGCGTTTATATATACATATCTCTTGTTATTTGTGTTCTTATGTTAAATCATACGTGAATATTGCTTTATTATCCACTTATATCAGTTTATGGTATTTTTGTTTAACTATTATAACCTAGAACCTCTTTAAGTATATTCAAATTTAAAATATCTTTATTCAAGTATGTTAGGCATTTAAACGCACTTTTGAAATGTCAATTATTACAATAAAAAATATATGTTAGTTCTTATACATTATATTATGTTAAATCTAATACTATTAACATTGTAAATGAGTCAACAACTTAACTTCCAGACATTTCGATCCACAAAAAATTCTTGAATGTTATTTTAGATTCAAAACGAAGAAAAGGAAGATCTAAGATATCTTCTCGAACTTTACTATGTTTACGTACACTCAAGCCCATGAAGGATTTGTTAACTTTTTGGAGACGAAATTTAAGAATGTCTATCACTGTTATCATATAAGCATTACAATTTTGGCTTATAAATATTATGTTATTAACATATTGAGAACGGACTTTGAGAATACGAATTTCTTTAAAAACATCCCTTACGAAATCTCTAGCTTTTAAGTTATAAATAGCTCGCACAGCACTTTTTTATTAAATAAAGTGCTAAGAGTCTCAGCATTTAAAACTAATTCATTAATTTTGAACCAATAAAGAACATGTGATAGAGTACTGTTTACTTCGTCATTATTAGTCCTCTCACGCTCAACTTTAAAAACAAGCAAAGTGTCATCAGCAAAAAGTACAATGTCACAGCTTTTACGAAATGGGCAAGTCATTAATATAAAGTAAAAATAAAAAGGGGCCAACAATAGATCCTTGTGAAATACCCCTCTGTAGGTGAGAACCTGCCGATTTAGAATTATTTACGTAAACCGTCTGGACTCTTTGATTTAGGTAAGAGGCAATAAGATTAAGCGCAGCGCTACCTACAAGAAAATGTTTAAGTTAGCACAGCAACTTTTGACGTCTTCTAACAGAGATTTAGGAATAAATAATGTAATATCCTCAATATTGAAATTAATATAAAAATAAATATTGAAATATACACATTTTATTTCGAATTACATTCAGATTTAAAAACCCCGACCGCACAATTTTATGTATTCATATATATATTTTTCCCGAACAAATACCAAATTTTTACCGAAGCAGTTCAACGCTATGTAATAATAATAATGTCTACTAGTCCTTGCGAGTGAATTCTCACACAACACCTCTGTTCCGCTCAAAATATAAGCTGTGAACCCGTCTAATTTATACATATGCAAGCAGTATTTTTTTTTAATGGATGGCGAATAATCGCTTAACTGTATATAGAATAATAGAATTGGTATCTACTTATTAACATATATCTGTAAGCCTAACAATGTACCAATATTACTTGCACCTTTGAAGAAACATACATTTATTTTAGCTACTGTTACCTAATTTGTATCCTCTGTTATTTATTTTGATTTATGTTTTAAGTGTTATATGTAATAGGTTATAAGAACTTGAACGATGATAAATCTATTATTATTATTATTATATATAATACACTAGCAGCTTATAGCTGATGCGTGTATATCACTGCACTTGTGTTTTTAAAGTTTTCATATGTTTATCAAGTCTATTTTTAAAAATGTTAATGTCAGGAGCACTTATCACTGTTTCTGGCAAGGAGTTCCACATATGCACTATACGATTTGGCAGTAAATGTGTACTGGGATTGCTAGCACAGAGAGGTTTGTTTAGTTTCATAGAGTGACCTCTTAGTTGCTTGTTAGGGTTCATTGTGAACATTTTCTCGATGTTTCTTACATTGTAGTGGTTATTAAGTATTTTGTAAGTTTCTATGAGGTCTCCTCTCTGTCTTCTCTGTTCTAGTGTGCTTAAATTTAGTTCCAAGAGACGTTCTTCATAAGTAAAATTTCTTAGAGATGTCACCATTTTAGTTGCTCGTCTTTGTACCTTTTCTAACAACTGGATGTCTTTTTTGAAATAGGGACTCCATATTTGGAAAGCGTATTCTAGTAGAGGTCGTATGTATGTTTTGTAGATATTGAGAAATAATTCCTTAGTGATAACATAGAATGCTTTTCTAGTCATGTACAACATAGAGTTTGTCCTTTTGGTTATACCTATGATGTGCTCCTCCCACTTCAAGTTATGTGTTATAATGACTCCTAGATCTCTTTGAGACTTGACTGCTTGCAATGGCACCGAGTCTATTGTGTACCTGTGTCCAGGGTTGTTGTTGCCTATGTGCAAAACGGTACACTTGGCCTCATTGAGTGAGATCAGCCAATCTCTTGTCCACTGTATTATTCGGTCCAGGTCTTTTTGGATTACGTTTTGTGATGTTAAGGGGTTCCCCATAATTTTGGTATCGTCAGCGAATATTGACAGGTCAGACACGATTATATATAAGTCCGTTAAAAATAACGTAAACCAAATCGGCCCAAGCACAGAACCTTGGGGCACACCACTACATACGTCATGAGCATCTGACAGTGTTTCACCAACTCTTACTCTGTTTTTCCTGTTTGTTAGAAAATCCTCTATCCATCGTAAAAGTTGACCGCGAATTCCTAGGTGTTCAATTTTGATTAGATTTTTTCTCTTTATTATTTGAAATTGACAACAGTTACTATACACTATATTATTAAGTGGACTCTATTTGGTGATCTGGTCTGGTAAATTCCGGGAACCACAATATATCACTATATAGTAGTGCATTTGTTGCGCGCTTATCTGTAGACCACCAATCGGATTTAAGTAAAGATATGTAGGTAGTTTCTGAACTAAAGTTTCAAATCTGAAACGCGTTTTAAAGGTCACGCTGACACAGAGTTGCGGGAAATAGAACTCTAAAAAAAAGAATAATATCTTATAGCGATAGCAGTAGAAATACTATGTAATCCAATATTTAATTTAAATGAGTGATATATTTCTATTCCCTATTAATTGAAGAGAAATAAATTTTAAATTTTTTATGTTTATAAAAATATTTCAAACACGGTTCTTTTGATTTGATATGAAGCGTGAATATTAAAAGATTAAGTTGTTTTTTTATACTAAATTTAATTGCTTTTTATTTTATTTTTCTTATTTTCTTACAATAATGCTTTGAACCTGAAAGCTTCAAAGACAACTGAATTTTTGTAAATACTTTTAATCACTACCGTTTCAGGATATATATATATATATATATATTATTTATAATATCCATCCAAATTTTTAAGACTTTTCATCTCTTTGTCTTTCCCAAACAGATCTTTTTTACTTAAATCAATTATATAAGATTAATTAAAAGTGATTTCCAAATTAGAATAACCTTAATTGAATCAATGTAATAAATAACCAAAATCATAATTTATTAGAATTATTCTGTTTTACTTCATCGATTTATAAGTAAATGTAACCTTACAAAATATCGTAACATAAATACAATAATAAAAAATATAATTAAACATACATTTGTGTGTATAAAAATAGAAAAACATTTGAAATATTAACATAATAATAAAGTAAATAAGTTGGTAAATATTGTTTCACGATGCTATGGTTTACTCAGTTAATATGAGCGTTTATATCCTTGTTAGTCTGCAACTCGATCATAAACTCACATGACATCGTCATGAAAATGATCTTTGTTATCTTTGTATAATATCACATTTAATATTAGTAGCGACGTGGTGTTTTACGTCACACACTGTGTCATATCTCACGTAAGTCACTATTTCATTACCGTCATGGTCAAAGTTCACCAAAATAGTGCAAAGGGTATGTGACCATTGTTTCTTATTCTCGCATGTTTTCTTACTTTACACAATATATGTAAGACTATAATTAAACAAAAAGGTTCTATACACTACTCATTGCTGTTCAATTATTACTTTGAAAATTTCTGGTAAAAATAAATCGTATATATTACTTTGTAACAGTTGTTAAACATATAAAACTAACAACATAATAATTGCCCAATAATAATATGGATATACGAGTATATATGTGGCAATCACCTGAATGTTCTTCCTTTTAAATGCTATAATTTCTATAGTCTATAATATAAAAGTCCAGAAACATAAAATCTTTAATTGTAATTCAAATTTCATTATTAAAAGCGATGAAAAGGAAAACATTTGAAAGAAATCAGCTTACGATTCTAAATCAAAAAGCTAATTATGGAAAACAGATTTTAAAAAGAAAAATATATAAAGCCTTATTTTTATAATAAAAGCTGAATATTACTTATCGGAATACAACTCGGAATACGACGGAGATAAGAAACCTAAAGCTTAGACACTCGGATTATTAAAGATAAATCTTTCAGATTTCGTTTATTAAATCCTCCTTTTTGCAAAAGATTATGGTCAGGTTTTGAGATATAATGACTTAGGAGTTAAGTCTTAAAAAAGTTAACTGTCAATTTTACTTTACTATAATAATATATTATTCTTATAAACTATTATAATATAATATCAAGTCATTTATCTTACTCTATCAGGGTACAGGTATTATTTTAATTGCCCAATTTAGTTTGACTAAATCTTCAATATAAGTCAATATACTACCATCAAATATAGGATGGATATCAAAGGATGATACATAGCGTGTTACATAAAACACTGACGAGGTCTCTTCTCTCTGAGAAATAGAAACAAAAGGCATAGGGAACATCTTGTAATAATAAAGAGTACTTGGACGTCTATAAGTCTGGAAGGTCTGTTTTTATTTGAATATAAAATTATACTGTAATGGAAAAGAATTGTTATTAAATATGATAAACTTATTTTTTTATAAAATTTTAATATATATAAATTACTTGATGGATAAACGCTGCAAATAATAAATAAAAGAAAATATAGTCACTGTACGAGTAAAGTATGCTACAATGATCTTACATAATATAATAATATCTCATACTATCGTTTTTATGTTTGAATCATTAATACTACGTTAGTAAATGTTTATGTAAAGTTACAATGTAATCTCTATTTATATTTTATATATAAATATATATAAAGTATTAATATTCTATCCCTGATATAAAAATTCATAACGCAGATAAAATTGACGAATAATCCCGTAACCGACCGTATAGACCATACCTGAGGATTTAAAATTATAAACAAAAAATACAAAGTTTCAATATTGTTTAAAGCATTTCGTATATTGAAATATAAAAATTAAACCTGTATATAAAATATTTAATGACATACAAATAAATTGTAATTATCCCAAGTCTTTGTTTAACTCGAAACCGTTTCCATTTAAACGTTAAATATCGTTCTGAAGTGATTAATTCGGAATTCAACATCATTGTTTTATGATTGCTTGCTCAGGGCCAGATAGAAGGAGCCTTGTTATATTATATTATTTCATTTATTACTAATACATCACATATAATGAACAATGGTATTGCTCGATGAATTAACAATTCAATTAATAAACTTCAGTTTATATGTGAATGATAACTTCAATATATAATAATTATTTGAAGTACAGTTAAAAAAAATATGTCAATTTACAAAATGACGCAGACTTGTGTCAATACTTTGATGGGAGTAAATTTTTTAATGCTTAAGAATACAATAATAATTTACTAGCTCTCGGGTCCCTTACCGCCTTATCTGACACGAATATCCTATATTTAGAGTCTATTAATAAATTTGACGTAAGCGAATAAGTGTAAGACAAGTCGAGGTATTCGCAGCAGGTCGAGAGCATTTACCTTAACCAACATCTGACTTATCTCTAACAATATTTAGAGTGCAGAAGGGGATGCTCCACTGACTTTTTTAACAAGCAGACGGAATAGGCGCCAGAAATTCCGTTGGTGTGTTGTACATTTTATCTGATCAGTATAACTATATAAAATAGTTCCATCCCTATTAAAAATAAATGCAGAAAATTATATATTGTTGGTAAAATAAAATACATATCATAAAGAAACATATGCATTGTAATATTTAACGTCTGTATTCAGATAGAAAATGTTTATCACATAAGAAATGACGCAATAATAAAAAATTAAAAAGGGTCTTATATTATATTATAATTATGTTGATTAATACAAATATATGATACAATGAATTACCAAATCTCATGTTATAAACCTTAACGTTATTTGTATTTTACACAAGAACCCAGTATAGATAATTGCTTTTCAAGTAAGTTATATTGGAAAACTCGTAACTGCATCGAAACTTAACTAAACTTTAATTGAAAACGTGTTTTATTTAATTAACAAAGCCCTTGGCAATATTATTTGATAAAAAAAATAGATTTGCCATTTATATATAAAGACTTTATAGATTTAACAAATATAGTTCAATAAGATGACATATTTTCAAAACATACGAATTAAATAGGTCCTGCAGCTACTAAATGTTGTTTTATTCTCTTAATATAATTATTTTTATCAATTTATTTTAAACATTAAAACATATCTTACATGGATAGTATTATTTTTATTATTGGTTATTGGTTCTAGATCACAGAAGAGTAATAATTAATATTAGCAAATATTTTTTTACCATAAATAAATGGTGTAATAATCCTTTATTTCATTTATATTATTATTTTTCTAAGGATTCAGAGTATTTCAAAATAATCAAGTTTTAGGTTTTCATTACTTAATCTTGCTTCATATTTAACAAATATTAACACTAAACCTACCAAGTACCGGTCAAATTGACCGTTCTTAAACTTTTGTAAAACTTACACATTTTTAAACGTTATATTATCGTTATCAAACTACATGACAATTCTTCGAATATGCATATAATATTTTTTTCACTCTTTACTTTTAGTCTTTTCCATTATTACCTGCGTTATATAATAAAATAACTTTTAATTACCGGTCAATTTGAGCGCGTGCGGTAGGAATAATACAAGAATTGTCGGTAGGTTTAGTATTAAGTAAAGATATTGTAGAATCCATTGTTTTTAATTAAAAAAGTAATTAAAGCTAATGTATTTCTTAATTTGTCCTAGAAGTTCATCGGCCGAAATGTACAAAATTTTACTTTTATTTTGGAACACATTTTAAGTAATAGTCCTTTAGAAATACGAATCTTTATAAATTGCCCTCTTAAACAGATAAAACTGGTCTCAAGACTTCTGTTTCATAACATTTAATTTTTTTTATCACACATAATGAATAAAAATTAAGTTTAGATATAAAAGCTTTACATATTTTTGTTATTTCTATGACACAGAAAAAATCATAGCGACTGTTTTAAAACTCATTAAAAATAATGAATCAAGTTGAACTCAACACTAAAACCGACAAAGTGGAAATACTTGGTCGTATTAATGACCAGTATTCAGTCACATGGTGACACCCAACCAATGTCCCTATTAAAATTCGGCAGACGCTCATTTCAATGGCTTCACGTACATTATCCGTACTAACAATATTTTTCCAACCGTCACGTAGGCTTTGTCAAACCGTAAGTGATGGACCGTTTCGAAACCCTAGACGTGTTACTTTATCGCTGACCAATTTCAGTTCCTTTAAGTTCAGTCACCCTGGCATTGACATCCTCGAAGTTTTTTTATGTAACACAAATACTGACGTATATACAAGAATACCGAAAAGTCTAAGTTTGTTTACTTTTAAGTTCAACATGATATTGTAAAATATACGGGGAAAATATATTTTCAATAATTGTGTCGAAATAAATAACGTGTTGCATCAATTTCTCTGTTGGTATGTGTATGTGAGTTCTTCCATTTACTAGTTATGTATTTAATGCTTAAGTATCATCATTACCCAGGTCAAATGAAATGGTCTAAGATGGTGGTCAAATGAAATATTCAACTAAAGCATATGGGAATCAATTACGGTTATGTTTAATTAACAGCGACTCCATTCGACTGGATTACATTAGATGAAATATATTGAGGCAATTTACTAAACACCTAAATAAAATTGGAATATAAATATGATTAGAATTAAGCTTTACATTGATATATTAAAAAACTAGGATCTGCCGCCGGGTGCCGCGTGAGTTGAGCTGAGCCCCCTCACCTTTTAAATAAAATATAATATTGTATTATATTTATTTAGTTTTTTTTTATCTAGGGGTTTTTATGTGATATTGCTTATAAGCGTATTTCTAGGTTGACGATCGGCAAGCGCGCGGTGTTAACTGATAACGTTAAGTCTATGAGAGAAACAGTTCTTTGACCGTCCTTTCTTTTTTTATGTGATGTTGCTTTCATAACGAAGTTTCCGAAACGGTTAAGAGCTGCTCTTACGCTCAGCTCAATTAGTAAATTACCAAATTTCTAATTAGATCTCAAGGAATACAAGTATTATAAAAGTATATAATTTACTTAAATATACATATGTATAGCACAATAAATAAAATAATTGATTTTTTATCTATATTATATATTTGTGACGTAGACTTCCATTAAGAACGGCTTTTATGGAATTCCGATACCAACGAATTTCAACTTTTTGCATTTCGCCAAGTTTTAAACCGGTAGGAGTTATACAATACTATGATAACGGTTACCATGGCAATCAGAATGTAGATGAGCAACCAGAATTATGAAGAGCTACACACTTAACGCGGGGGTAAGAATTAATATAGCAACGGTTACGATGACAACGGATAATATGCCAAAGGTTACTATAGCAACCTAAGTTCACATCCAAATTAATAGTATGCCCATCGAAGCGGGAGGTAATAAGCTAGTGTTCTTATAAAGCTCCTTCCCATTATTTATTTTGATATATGTACCAATTAGAAGTTTTCTGATTAACACAAAAACATAAAGCATGACTTCAAAAAAGAAATATTTTTTTAATTAATCCGGACCATCGAGAGAGAAAGAGAGGTTACGTATGAATACTTATGCGAAAATTTAATTTGCTTTGGAAGAGAAATATTTGCCTCGGGTAATTAGTATGTTAATTCAGTTTAAATGAAATAGCGACATTAACAGAATAACAGAATCTTTTTGAATTTAAAAATAAAAACAAACGTTCTTTTTTATTTCTAGTACCTATTAATTTTGTGTACATTTCGAAATAGTTTCATGTACATAAATTAAATTTAATTATATAGATTGTAGACAGGTATAATTTTTAATTCTTTGAATTTATTTTTGTAATCATCCTTGACGTTTCATGTTGTAGATTGCTCGTCCAGCCGTACAAGGATACTGCAGTACAAGAATCGTATCCATATCTGATACATGACCAATGTTACACACAAACTAAATATGGTTTTAAAATTTTTAATAGCTAATATTTTTACATTTCAATTAGTTTTTAAACAACCACGTAAATTTAACTAATCAATTAATTATAATATAATTTAATTACTAGTACTATTCATATTTACTTTTGAAAACTAAATGAAATGTCTTCAAATTGTAACACTGAAATAACTGCATAGTATTAAATAATTGTTAGCACGGGAGGCAAACAAGCAAACGACATTGTGATTTAATAGTGTTAAGAAGTAAATAATAGAAAGATTTTAATAAGTTTTCTAGAATTTATGAATTTAAAAAGTAATTAAGAACGTGGCTAACGAATACTAGATTATCCAAATGCTAAGACCGGGATACATTAGGAGTATGATACGCTCGCTGCCAAGGTATTTAAAAATAATATCTCTAAATAAGCAAGTGGAGTTTCTGCCGCATGTAATAATAAAAAATATCCTTCGTGGTGTAATAATAAAAAATATCCTTAATGTAATAATAAAAAATATCCTTCATGGTGTATGAACATTTTTATTTTAATCAAAAATACCAGGATATATTTAGAATACCTACCGTCCGTCCGTACCGCTCTGAAGTCAATGCACATGGGGAATGACTCCCTTTCCCACACGGCAAAAGAGAAAGCTGATTTCTTGGGCACTCTTTTTACTTTAAACTCAATTTTGAACGACCACTGGAAGACTGAAGAATTTCATCACCGCACAGCACATGTCGCCTCCAATATCAGCCGCATCATTGGATGTGTGACGATCTTCCACTGTGCGGTTTTCAAGGACTTTTCTTCCTTGTATCACTCAAATATGGAATGAACACCCTTCGATGGTATTTCCATATCGATACGATATGATTACCTTCAAAAGGGACGTATACTTCTAACTCCAATGCCGGTAGGCCCTTGTGAAGCTTCGAATGTTGCAAGAGTTCATGGGCGGCGGTGACTACGTATCAACAATAAATCGCAAGTTTTTTGTCTTCTTATAACCTAGAAAGAAAAAAATGAATAAATTTTTGTTAGAAGTATGTTAATATATCGATTTGTTATTACATCACTCGTAATATTAAACTAAAGTTATGTGATAGATGAACTGAATATAATTGCACAAGTGATTAAAATATAATTCTATGATTTAAGTGCCGAAAAAATCTTTTAAAATCTTTTAAAATTTTAAAATATAAATTTAAATATGAATCTTTTCATATACATATATATAAATAATACATACATATATATATATATATATATATGTATTATTTAATCAATAAAATTTCATAACGGTGATTTCTACATTACATTAGTGAAAATAAGGAAACTCCTGTGTCACATCACTTTGCGAGTTGTCGGACTCTAAGAGCAACTAATATAAACAAATTAATAATTTAACTAATATAATTCTATGAAAATACATTAAAAGTATTTTCCAAAAGAAAAATAATATCAATTTCCAATAAATTCAATTATGATATAGTATAGATAGTACATACATATTATTACGTTGAACATGACGGATAGATTTATCCATAATGATCTTATCGTGTAAATTCACACCGCGTTACTCAGGATTATCTGAACTTAAGCTTGAAATGTTGTCGTCAATTGTAATAATAACATGAAGAATATGATACATATTTATTTATTTATATACTATTTTTTGTTGATTAAGGATAGAAAATAAATTTTCTCACACCTTTGGAACATTTTGGACACTTAATATAATAATTATTTATTCGATATAAATAAAATGTGTTCATAATGTTTCATTTAATTTATATAAGGTAAATTAAAAAACAGACTCACTTTAAATAAAATCTAAATCCGCCTTCACTTAAAATAATAAAAATAGGAGGATACATTATAACCAGAGACTACTTCACACAATTAAAGTTGTTCGTGTTCATTAAGTACCTCTTAAATATACTTAATAGATCAGAAGTCAGAGTTCATATAATTTGATCTTTTGAGCTGTTCCTTAACCGTTAAGAAATTAGATTTGTTTATTATTTTTTAATTATAAATTTTGTAATGTTAATAAATTAAAGCTCCTTTTATTTAAAAGGAAAACCTTCGAATTGAATAATATTATAAATAGTTTATATTTACAATAATTATAATTATATGACCTAATACAATAAGTGTTACAGAATACTCATCAGAAGCTATTGATATTGATACCCTGAAATTATAAATATTTTTTTTTATTATATTGTATTTAGTAACAATAATTTTGTACCAATTACAAAAAAAAAATAAGTACATTGTTTTTTATTTAAAAAGTGCAGGAGAACTTTTGGCGGTTGATAGTTCACATTTGTAGGGTGGCGTTTATAACTTCTGATAGATAAATACACAGTTGACATACTTAGGTAGGACTGCGATCTGACGAGTAGTGAAAGTAAGGATTGGAGTGGTTTCCCTTATTACATGCAAATGACAGGCTTATATTTGGAATAGTTCAAATATTATAACAGTTTAATGTCAGTAATATATTACATTGTTTATTACCAAGTTGCTAGACAAATATAATTTTACATCGATCGATCGGTTCAGTATTTAGGGAATAAAAGCATAACAAAAATATTTTTTAAATTATTGTTGTGATAATTATACTTTTATTATAACAATATAATAATTTACAAGTAAACTAGAATGTGGTACTTTTGTATGTTAATTAAAATGATAACAAATCAGGGGTAGAATATAACTGAGAATAATACCACGGTTAATCTGACGAGAAAATATATAATTTTTAAAGGAGGATAAACTGGGTTGATTAAGTTAACAAAGTGCCAGAATAACACCCGTGTAATTCAGCCTAAACATTGAGGCCGTGTTTCATTCATTACTGAATGAAGGTAATTGAGTTAACATTCGACTTTTTTTCTTTTAAATCACGGGAATTAGTAACTTCAATGATTACTTTTCATACTTATTATTTATTACTATTATAAAACATCTCAATGATAAAATAAATGCAAATATTTTTCAAGTCGTACCAAATTGTATCAAATTAAGATTCATTTGTCATTAAAAACCTTATAAATGTTTACACACCCAAGACAAGTAAAAAAATATATATATAATTTTATCTATATTAATTAATTTTGTAACTAACAAAAAAGCCTCAGGTGGCATGAATTTACAAGGTGAATGCAACATTACGCCCTTAAGCTTTCAGAAAAATATACTCTACTTAATGGAAAATTAGAAATTACAAAAATCGCTTAAGACTTACGCAATTATCATCGTGTATTGGGATGAATAACTATAAGAAACGATTCAAATCCTTATTAACACATTCCATTCTACATTGAATATTATATATGAGTTTTTAAATATTTCCATAATGCAAAAAAAAGCTAAGACATCGTAAAGTAGTATTTACTTATAGTACTATTTATATTATTACTAAGATGCATTTTACTGCAATTATAAATCAATAGCTAGTAATCTGTACTTGTAAAAAAATTATGACATAATATCAACAAGTAATAATGTACAGAAATTTTCAAGTAATATTTTTGGTTAAAATATTTATGAAAAAATATACATTTAGTAACATGATACTTGATATTACATATATAACATACTCGCAGCTGTAAGTAGCAAGATGCTACGTAGATTATTGCTACGTATAATTATAAATCCAAATGTGATATTAATGAATCTTAATGCATACAAGTTGCTTCAATTTTATTATAAGACTACTACAAAACTATTTATAGTTTGGTATTTATAAATTAAGTATTTTTTTTTTTCCTTTTTAGGTTAATGCTACGACATGCGACAATGCGACTACATTCCACCTGACAGAAAGTGAAAATGTAGTCTTAGATGGTAAAGCGCATTAACTTAGTAACTTATTTACTCTTCTCTTGAAAACGCCCACATTGTATTCGGACGGAAAAACCGACGCAGGCAAGCTATTCCAGTCCTTCGCTGTGTGAATTAAAAAAGACGAAGCAAAGCGCTTCGTTCGGAAAGGGGGAACGTCCACAACGTAAGGATGGATACCTGTCACGCGTCGGGGCGTCCTGTGATGGAAGGAGGACGGAGGAATTAAGTCGTGTACTTCCAGCGCACACTCACCAAAATGTATCCTATAGAATACTGAGAGGCTAGAAATTCTACGCCTGTGTTCAAGGCTGTGGAGGTTGGCTTCTACCAATTCGGGATCGCCTATAAACCTCTTTGTTCGCCTCTCAATTGAGTCCAGAACCGCAAGATGAGACTTTGCGGCACCAGCGAATATGTGACCACAGTACTCTACACACCACCGGATCTGTGCTTTGTATAATACAAGAAGCTGTCCCGGTGTAAAGTACTCACGGACCTTGGCAAGAACGGCAAGTTTCCCTGCAGCTGCTCTTGCTCTGGACTCAATACACCGACCAAAGTAGAGGTTCGAGGAAATCTCTAAGCCTAACAACTGTAGCCGGTCACTGTATTCCAAAGATACACTCTGGAAAGTAGGAGCCAAGGTGAAAGGGCTCCTTTTGGCGGTGAACAGACACGTCTGCGTTTTGGTGGCGTTGAATTTGACAAGATTGGCATTGCCCCATGCGGAGACTGCCTGAAGTTTGTCATTCAAACGTTGCACCATGGCTTCTCTTTCTGATTGTACTTGATCTCGAATAGGCCGACTACTCAGCAGGTATCTTTCTACAACTGTGCTGACGTCTGTATACCCATAGATACCGGGCTTCAGCAGATCGTTAATGTGCAGCTGAAAAAGAGTTGCAGAAAGAACGGACCCCTGAGGCACTCCGGTATTAATTGGCAAGGGTTCCGAGTAAGACCCGTCGACAACTACTCGGAGAGATCTCTGGTTGAGGAAGTCCGTTACCCAGCCGATCAGACCAGGAGATATACCGTACGCTGAAAGCTTGCTTATAAGGCTCGCATGCCAGATCCTGTCAAATGTCTTCGAGACGTCCAGAGAGACGGCGACCGCTTCTCCGTTCTTCTCGATGGCCCCGCCTAAAACGTGCGTAGCATACACTAGAAGGTCCCCAGTGGACCTATTTCGGCGAAACCCGTACTGTCGGTCACTGAGGAGATCGTTACCTTCAAGGTACGCTAGAAGGCGCGTGTTCAATACACGCTCCATAATCTTACAGAGTATGGAGGTGATTGAAATTGGTCTATAATTGGCAGGATCGGCACGGCAGCCTTTTTTGGGTTGGAGAAGCATTGCCAGTGTCTAGATGCGAATTATCAGCAAACAGAGAAGCAAATACATTCGCTTTTTGTGTCGCTGTATAGGCCAGAGATCCATCCGGCTTCAGCAGAGCAGGCAGTGAGGGTTGGCAGAAGTTCGACTCGATCGCTTTGGCAAGAGACTAGAAAGCTCGACTGCCAGTAGGTCTGACAGAGAGCTTTTCGCCATTTTTAGCGATTCGATCGCGTCGAGCCTCCCGTAATGCCTTTTTATAGGACTTGGCAACTTGATTAAAGGCTCTCTTCTTTGAATGTACATCCGGAGCTTTGCGCCTTCGAGCATCAGCCCAAATGAGGTATGCCGAATGTTTTCGGTCTTCAGCATGACCACATTCGGCATTAAACCATGGGCGAGCTTTGCCACCGATGGGGAATATGTAAACACAGATTTCACCAGACAATGATCGGAGGTTCCCAAGGGGGAGGTGACTTCAACACTATACCTGTCCGGATCAGTTGTCAGCAGAAGGTCCAGGCAATTGGCTGTATGGCCTACTACATCTGGTACCCTTGTCGCTTGCCTCACCAGCTGAAAGAGGTCGAAGGATAACGCAAAATTCCGCGCTTCTCTTCCAGCATGGTCGGTCTTCTTAAATAATCTAGTTGTCTCCTGGTCACCGCTGTTCAAACGGTAGACACAGGAGTATTCCTGTATAGGTTTTTTTCGTTTCCTGTGTATTCTAAAACCCATAGGGAAGAAAAAGTGGGGTCTTAAAGGTGACGGAGGCGCAGGGTACTGAGGTCGTTCCGCGCGTACACACAGACTCCGGCACGCGAGCGAAAGTTGTGCTCTAACAAGTAGCCGGGACAATCCAGGTACGCAGAGCTCAAAGGACATTGTATCTGCGTCTCCGTCAAAAAGAGCAAGTGCGGTTGCTCTGTCTCTAGGTGGTGGTGGACAGTTTGGATATTAGAGCGCAAGCCCCTGATATTAGTGAGCTACACTTTGAATGAGGAGTAGTGCAACCGCTGAAGAAACTTGATCTTTTCATTGGACTTTTTCATAAAAAAACATAAGAGTGAATAGAAAACAATGGGAAATGGCAGTTGAACGAGGCGGTACGTATCGAACCCGACGTCAAAATTGGTGATATCATGCCACTGGGAGGCTAGTCTGGAGACTGCGGGGACGCCCGAACCCCCCCAGGGATCACCATCGGGCCTCCTCATCTGGTCGCCAACCAGCACGATGGAGTCATCCTGGGATTTTTCGCAGCTGGCGGGGCAGCCTTTCGTGGGAGGCTGACCTACTAATTGGACCCCCAACTATCTGCGGGCGGCCAGCGGAAAACCGTCGCTTCGGATCCCGCTACCCTCCTCGACTAGACACCCGACACAGTAAACACCAACTCGACGCCAAACCGGTTCGCCAATGCAACACAGCTGTTCAGACCCATTTCCCATATATACGGCTTCATCAAACAACGTGCCGGAACACGACGAGGTCGCTTTGCGACACGACTTTGTCCGACGGGTGGTAACCTTGCCGGCAACCTGATGTTATGGTCTACCACCTGAAAAATAGTAATAAATAATTAACAGCCGTTAATTGTACGAACAAACTATATGGTGGTTTCTATGAAGGCAAATATTAAAAATAATTGTTCGGGGCTCACTTGCGTATGAAATCATGCTATTCAAATTATTTTGACAAATAGCATTTTTTGAAAAATGCAGTCTCTGGGTCAGCGATTCGCGACGAGCCTACAACAACCTTCGTATTAAATATAATAATTTTCCTACAATGTCGCTGAGGCTACTTCGTTACTATGTTCAACCTTAATGTTCATGTTCGTCCATAAAAGGAAGGATAACTTTTGTAATATAGCTTATAAAATCAGTCATAAAAAATATAGAATATGTTTTAAAAAATAAATGTTTGATATAGTTATTACAATTATTTTATAAATTTTATCATTATACAAATCATTCTTATCAGTTTAATAATATTTTTACGACATGTATAAATCATACCTAAAACCGAATAAGAATATTATTATCATAATGACTGTACATAATACAATATTAATATTATAAGGTCTGAATATGTTTCGCGACGGGATTGTGGACGCAGTTTCTGTGATATATTATTTCCTTGTCACGCAGCGAATAGATCATAAATACACAACATGGCATAGTATGATGATACCGTCTCACGTTATTTCATAGCTACTTAGAGATGAAAGGAGAGTGTTTCTTGCATCCCTTATAATAGATATTATAATGATTTTAATAGTAGTTCTTAACAAAACATTTGTCAGCATTTGTTGAAAAATAAAATTTATATAATAGGCCTTGTGCTAAATATTGCTGCTTATAACTATTCGTTGTCTCAAAATTTTTTTACATGGTAAATGATATATGGCATGGATAAGCGATTGAGAGTCTTTTTATTTGGTTGTAAATATCAAATATAATTTTTTAAGATTTCTCTAATTTAAAAGCTTGAAATTCCTAATTTTTGTTAATTTTAAATATCTTATTAGAAAAATATTGTTTGTCCTATTGTTGTATGTGAAATTATTGTTTCGTACTCTCTTAAAATGATAAAGTAAAGTTAAAATATTAAACAGGTTACCGGTTTAATTAATTATATGACATTGTTCAATAATTTGTTTCATTAATTCTATCCTAAGACCCATTTTCCTTTTAAAGCTTCCGGTGTCAAAGGTTCTCTTAATTATTCATAAAAACCATTTCCTTTCAGAGCAATGATCAGTAATTAATAAACTTAAAGTTGCAAAGACTTCTTTAAATATACAAATAAATGAAGACTCTATCAGTAATAATATAATAGAAAATAATATAAGAATATTAATTTATATATAATTTATTGTAAATGTGTATTGGCCACACATACTTAATTCTTTACAAAAAATTATATTTGTATAGTCTTGTTATAATAAATTATTTATTCCTTTAAAGCTTTTTTCTTTAAGTTGGTCATTATTTAGAGCTCAAAGTTAAGTTATACATAGTTGAGTCGGTCATAAAATCATCTGGCGTAAGTTTAAATGACAATAGAATAAGAGCTGCATTGCAATTATGAAACTATTGACTCTAGTTACTACTAGTTCAAATATAAAGTAGTGATTACTTGGGTTTAGACGGTTTTATAGAGAAGAACCCTAATAAATCTCCTTATATCTCTCTTTACCTTATTTATAAATTGTTATTTTTGTCTGTTTCACATATGTGGGTAGGTATCTATAATTATTGTTGGATTATCTTTTAATTGATTTAAATTCAATGTCATTTGGTTTGAGGCTTTATAATGGTAATTCGGTTGTGCGTTCAACTATTGCAATGAAAATTGATATAGTCGGATATATTTACTTAATTGTGGATAGCTGCTGTTTTAATTTGATTAACTTCATAAAGGATGTCTAAATGATCAGAATGGTTGAGTTTAATTATGCCAGTGGTTTTCGGTACAACAATACTCTACACAGTACTCTACAAAGTACTCGAAATTTTTTCATTAAAGATTATCGATAAATGATATTAACAGCAGTTATTTAATATTAATATAATAATAATATTTTAATGAATGATAAAAACTGTGAGGTAAAATAAATCACAATTGTACATACAAGTTAGTTATAATTTTTCATTTTTATAGTTATGTATTAATATTTGGTGAAACGTTATGAGGATTATTGCTGATAATATATCTGTTGAGAATAATATAAAATAAATGTTAGCTTGATAGATTGATTGTGTTTACAGACTCAATTGTGAAGTCACTGATATCATGTGAATAGAAGAAATCCGTTAAATTTCATATTTTTTAAACTTTTTTATAACTATAATATATTTTACTTTTGTTAGTTGCCAAAATGACAGTAATTATAATAATACTAGCGGTTGTAAGCAAATTTATAACATGTGTAGAATAATACAGTGGGTATCTTTTTATTAATAAATGTCTGTAAACCGTTTGTTACTCAATTAAAAAACCTTATAAAATTGATATCAGCGAAACAATTTCATTTAAGTATATGCTTTTATATTAATAAATCTTGTCTACTTTTTTAATGTTTTTATCTTTGCAAATTTTGCATAAATAATATTTAAATTATTCTTCAGTTTAGCTAAATGTTAGCGTCTCAGCGATGTTGAACGAGCCGGCGGAGCGCAGTGATCCATCTCCTGTCAACACCGCTAAGATAGGTAATCTGGTGTCTTCAGCAGTTGATCTGTTTTTTTCATAATATAAAATAATAAAAAATCATTTTTTAATAAAATTTCTTATAATAGTTATATATGATGGATTTATCGTATTTTATATTTTACATGGTTTTTTTTATATTTATATAAAAAATCAATAAATATTAATTCATTTATTTTTATTTTAGGTATAACTTGATGCTGGAATATCTCTTACGATCGGCTTACAAGAAGAAGAAAAAGAAGAATCCAAGAAGCTCTTTTTCACAACAGTATGTCTTGCCTCTTTGAAGAACCATTTATTTTATAACATTATAATATATTTCATTTAGTGTTAGCTATGATTGTGTATATCTTAGTTACTACTTTGATGTTACTTGAGAATAATCAAAAATTTTAACTAAAATAATAAAAGAATTAAGTAGACAGTAATATATAGCAAATGACTCGTAAATGAACTTCTGGCACAAAAATGGATCTATAAACCCTTGTTTGAAGTATATAAGTCATTATAATAATGAGTGATGTAAGTTATAATAATAATGTCATATAGTAGAGGTAGTAGAGGTAGAGTAGAGTGCATTTGTTGTAACAGGCTTATCTCTGCCAGTTATATTTGAAGAAATATGTTGGCATTTCATAACTAATTCCTTGAAAAAATTTATAACATCATGCTGAGATCCTTGTGACCATTATTAAGCAGTATATTAAAAATTTACAACTTTTAGGATCTTTGTATTTCTTACGAACAGAGTAGCGGACAATAACTAATATTCTTATAAAAATAAAATTTCGGACACTTTTTTAAACCTAAATAATTTTTTTGGTATGAACAAAACAAATACGGTAGAATTTAATATTACTAAAAGGCTTTATGTTTGAAATATTTGATTAAATTGAATGAGCGAAATATTTATATACTCTATATAAAATAAAAACTCTCTTCATTTAAAGCGAAATAAATTAGAAATATATGATGTGAAGTGAAAAATCCGTGCCCGCAGGGGGACACGCGTGGGTAGACCTCGTGTGTAACTCGTTTAAAATATAACTCACTACCTAAGAATAATACATGATGCCGTTGTTTACATCAAAAATTTTCAAGCAAAAAGCGGTTTTCTCGGAAAAGGTATCTTTTTTGGAAATACTTTTGGTACTTAAATTTAGAGTAAATAATAACCTTTCTATTAAAAATATTTGTGAGGAGGGAATGTTTACCAGAAAAAAGTTGCCGTGGTTTTACCTACCTAAAATTTACAAGCTAAAAGTGGTTTTTATTTTTTTTCTCGGAATCGGTACCTTTTACGGCAAAATTTTTGGTACCTATATTTAGAGTAAAAAATAACCTTTCTATTAAAAATACTTGTGATGCAAGAATGTTTACCAGAAAAAAGTTATGATTTTTTTTCCAAAAGTTTTCGGTTTTTTTACCCCCACCCCTAACTTATTGAAGTTAGGTTTTCGGTTTATCAACATTAGTTATAGGTATTTATCAAAGACATCATATAATATGAACGCGATTGATCTCCTTTGTATAGGGACAAAGTTATGGTCGAAAAACTGAAATCAGAAAAAGTGAGGCCCTAGCGCCCCCTGTGACCGGATTTCTCTGGTTAACGAACTTGACCTTCATTTTTGGATGGTTGATTTTTGTGCAAAGTTTGAAAGCGATCCGAGCGAAACTGCGGCCGCTATCGTGCTGACAAAAGTCGAATCTGGACGCACGCACGCATATATATATATATATAAACTTTTTGACCAATGGTCATTTCGGACTCAGGCGGTCATAAGAAGACCTCCTGTGAAGAAATTTTTCCAAAATTCGAAAGTAGGGGACAAATGAATGGGCAGACCGAATTCTTCGAGGTCTACCCAAAATGAATATTAACAGAATATGATTATTGAATCTTATTCTGTTTATATAATTCAATATAACCTTATAAAATATAACATCTATAAAAAAATATGTAACGGTAAAGGTTTATAATTTTTTTTATTTTCAGTAGTAGTTCATGAGTAATTCGCAATGACTGTTAAATGGAGTAAAATTCGCAATGACTGAATTGGTGTTGTGCTGAAGGCGTCCGGTTGTTTCTGGTTATGTTGAATTTCGCTAACTGCTTACCTATAATTATAACCCTATACTATACTATAAATATATTATACATACAGTAATTTTTTATCACAATGAATAAACACAGTGACAATGACAGTTTGGATATAAAGGCGGCTTTTTTTATATAAACAGAAAAAAGAGAGTAACGTATTTAAAATTCATTTAGTAGATAAAAAACAAAATTCAAATCAACACTAAAGAGATCAAAGTGGAAAAACATCGACCTTATTCTTCGCTATCATTCTTCACTATCATTGGCAGATGGATTGTCTAAATGCCTTTAAGTAGTTTACTCGGTACTAAAAACTTTTCCCCAGCCAATACTGACGCTTTGTCAATCCGTATGTAATGGGTTGTGTTCTCTTTATCTTATTTCCTTTTTGATTTTTAATACTGCGTACAAGTTCAGTAATCCTGGTTTTATTTCGGCGAAGTTATCTTACCAGTTAATTCAATCACGACGCATGCCCGATGCCATGGTATGCCTGAAGTGTATAGCCCTATATAACTGTTATCATATATATATATATTTTTGTTCTACATCTCCTGAAGTAAGATTAATGAAGTGTATTATGCTGTAATGTAAGTAGATTCCTAACGTCGGTTTAAGTTAGGTACTGTCAGAACGCAATAATAATGATTTTAAAACTATAAATACGAAACTGAAAATTACAGAAACGCTAGTTTTCAGTTAAAAAATGCAAATAAACTTTAAATATATTAACCATTAAGAATCAATCTAAATCGTGGTTATCTCCTCAGTTTTGTTTTTTATCCATTGAATGCACTCCTCTATTCTGTTAAAAGGATATAAACACACTTCTCATTCGAATTTATATGAGAGCCAATGAGAATAATACTAATTAGTTTTTACTGTGATAGGAATTATAATAAGATATAAATAATCTATCATGTGCAAATAGTAGTTTAGTGTAGGTGAAAATCATTCTGCGATCTAATACTTTCATTATTCATTGACAACCGTTATTTCATTTCTCAAAGACAGTGTTTAACTGTTTCGGATTAATTGTTCAGGAGAATTTAGATAAATAACTTTACTATCATAAAGTTACTTGTGAGTTAAAGTTAGATGTTGTAGAAACGAGACTGATAAAATATATTTATGGTTTTCTTTATAATAGATCTTAATTTATTTAAGAGGTCATCCTCAACCGACCCTTCCTATTTTATTTACATGAGTATCGAAAACACTTATAGATGAAGACACAGCTCACATCAATAATATGATTTTATGATGTAGGTCATTTAACATTTATTTCAAACCAGTTAAATACTCCATACTATAAGGCAAGTAGTTTTTTACATAAAGTGAATTAAAATTTGTTAAAGTAAGTGTAATTAAAAATCATTTTAATGAAGGCCATTAACGCAATATAAAATATAACAGGCATTTGCATCCTTCATTACATAAAAGCAAAGTAGGAATAAATGATGTAACTTTGTGCAAACGGCATTCTAACGTTTCACTTCCGGGAAATATATTTTCAAAATTTCAAAATTATATTATTTTAATTATGTTGATAAATATTATGAATGAAATACTATACAATATTTTATTAAATAAAATGCATTAAAATTAAACATATACTCTATCACTGCACATTTGTCGAAAGAAATAATAGGCGATAAAAACATCTGATTTGACCGGACGCAACTATTAATTTCATTTTAGCATTCTTAAGTGAAAAAACAATCAAACAAATGCAAGTCTGATCCACCCAACGAGGCTCCCGCATAAATTTGTAGGTTGCAAATAGTTCTGGAATACCAGAATTTAGTTTTCAAAACAATAAATTGTATTTTTTTAAATCTTACCTTCCAAATAAGAATATATTTATAAAATAAATTTTATAACACAAACATTTTTCGCAAGATTACTCTTGGCCTCGCTTATATATCAACGTAATTGAGTTAAAGAATGGCGGCTGAGACACAGGTGACTGGGAATTATAATGGCGAATATGAAATTACGCATAAGTGGCTGAGATTTCGGAAATATTTAACCCAAATGGAATAACGTATATGATTTGACTTTTCCATTACACTCAAATTTTATATAAAACAGTAACTTCTTAACAGTAAAGAATAATGTTAGAATAAATCATACTAATCATGATTATTTCGCCATTATCAGAATTTATTGACATACAAATGATTGTTGATGTATATTTCTCAAAAATCATTTAAACAAAACCAACTTCTAGAATTGAACCACGATTTAGTGGAGTATTGTTATCAATATCGAGTATTTATTCAATAATAGTTATTTTTAGCGGTTTAAAAGGAAACAATTGAACAGTTATTAGTTGTCCAATCAGCGCAGTTTTCGTTACGCAGACAATTGTGACACTGGTCGTTGGTTCGATGCCACACAATTGTTTATTATTTTGTAGGCAATGAGTGCTGTTTAAAGGTACTTCATGATATTTAATTCAGTTAAATAAATTAACTTTTAACATTTTACTTATATAGTATTTCAAAAGATTTTGTAACGTAATACAGACATGAAGTTTATCTTTAGTTCAGATTCTTAATACCCACGTGTATCCATTTTAACATTCTAATAAATTTATAAGTTTAGGGAAAAACAACTTACTATAGTTCTAAATCCAATGATTAATGGCCCCGAAAGCGGTCTTATCACAAAGTTCAGGGAAGTTAGTTTGAAATGTGTAAGTATGTATGTTTGCGTTTAGATAAATTTTGTCATTGATAATATTTATTTTAGCAAATTAAGATTATTAATATAATAATTATAAAACATAAAGTTAGCGTATTCACATATTTTATGTTATTATATTGTTTATTGTAAAGAAGATACGCACAATGTCAGGTTACTTGATGACGTTCGATGTAGCTGTACACCCTTTGTTGGAACTTTTATAAAATGATTATGAACGAATACTTAAGATTGAATTGATATTATATATCTTTAAAGTAATCAACATACATGGGAAGGGCGCAGATAACCACAATTTAAAATGATTGTTATCATTATTTTAATAATTTAAACTGTTTTAAGTTTATTCCTATGGCCAGTATCAGGATGGAGGGGCAGACAATTTGAACAGTTGCTCTAAATTATTGTAACGTGTATGCAATAAATTGATATTTAATACCAAACCAAAATTGATACTAACAATCATATTTGGTTTTATTGTATGTTTTTAATTTTGGTAATATTAAATAATTATATCACTTTACACTTTAATAACAATAGTTCAATAGTTTTTCATTACAATAACGACATAATATTACATCTTTTTAAAAACGTCATTAAACCAGGAATATTTTAAAGAGATTAGTCACTGTTGCTTTTATATTTTTTTTTATACCAGAGCTATTCAAAGTTCCATATCATAAATATTTCTTCAGAAATTTTACACAAAACAATAGTTTAACATTATTTTTCGAAAAAAATACTACAGTTAGCTATGTTATTTGATAGTTATTCACTGATACGGTTAATAATAAATATTTAAGTATAAAAATAATTATAATAAATAATAACTGATTTGACCTCGTTACGAGTAAAAATATGGAATCAGAAAAATTATGTTTTTTTTAAAGCTCCATTTTTCTAGCAGTGTAAGGGTTATAATTTTTTTTAATTATTTTTCTTGCTTGACTTTAGTTCTACTATTAGCTTTTCAGAGGTTATCCATTGTTTCCTGGACCTGTATAGCCTTAATGCATTAGATAGTGATGTGGTGTGACCAACACTAACCTAGCTTAAGTTAATGCTTACTGAGACTAAGTTTGTAGAAAGAGTATTTCTATTCTTGTATTTTACTATTTACATAAAGTTATAATTGGATTTGTTTTAAATTACCATTATTATATTGGCAACGTCGTTCAGAAGCTATGTCATAGAATTAATTATTTGTGAATTAAGTATTTATTTAAAAGTGCATATTCGATCCTATTTGTTGACGTAGCTACGTCTTTAAAGTATAATAACATGTATAAAATTAATATTTGAAATAACCCACGGTAAATGTTTGTTACATGTACATTATAATTTAATGAGCACATTAATAAAATAGCACATTTTAAATGTGTACTCCAAACAATGACTTAAACAAGCAAGACATTCAGCTGTTCTAGAATTAGATGTCAAGTTTGGTAAAGTTTCGTAGCAATTTAGTCGTATCTTGAAAGATTGCAAGCAAAACAAAGTACGTGGATTGTACCTTTACTATTTTTAATAATATTTATTTTAGAAAATGGAATTTTCTAGATAACGCTAGAATATTATTTATATTCGATCTCTATAATATAATAACTATGAAACTCAGCTTCGATGGCTGGAAAAATGAAAAATGTTTCTCCTGTTTTACATTGTCCAGAATGAAAAGGCTATCGCTTACCGTTACTTCAAATGTAGAGAGAAAATGATAAATATTTCAATACATTTTCACTAAAAATTGCATTCTAGATATTTCAACGTACCTATGTATTGTTAACTTTTTATTTGTAATTTATGTTGCTGAAACGTGCACAATATTTTATATTTATATATATTATTTTACAATTATTGTTATAAATACATTTTATTATTTATGAAAATATAATAACATATGGTAAGTTATAGTACATTGTAGCAAGTAAAATTAAATATAATGAAGTAAAGTTTTATTTAATCGGTGTTAAATATATTTTGTATTTGTTATAATAATTACTATTTATAAACCGAAGATATATTTCTAAATCATAACGTTAGTTTAAAAATTCGTTACTCTCTCTCTCTTTACTGCCATAATGAAAATTTACTAAAATATTTTTATTAGTCGTATTATAACAATGGAAATTACAAAAAAATACATTATCTAAAGATGATCTTGTTATTATTTTAATTGAAAGCACTTCTCTTTGATATGCAAAGTAAATTCAGAGCTTGCGGTAGACGTCATTAATTCTTAATCTGAGACTAATCTAGACCACTAGATTACAACTTAGATAGAGTATCTTAGTAGTCGTTAAAATGTAAGGGTGTATGTTATATATTTATATATTACGGTAAGATATTCTACAATATTTATTAATTGTATCAAATCATCTTAATGGATGACAGTAACTATAATGTCGTAATTGGGATTTATGACGTTGTTCAGAGAAAAAAGGAAATGTAAAAATAAAATCATTACTTATTATTGTTTTTAAAAGAATATTGTGTGTGTAAATTGGTACTTACTGATCTCAGTTTGAAATGCTTTTATAGTTACCAGGGTCCCGGTACCTCGTCAGGTTACTATGTTGTGATGTTCTGTGTTGCGATGCGATAAGCATTTCATAGAGTATGAGCGTCTGTATTTTATAAACATATATGTTCAGTATTAGTTTTGTTGTACAAGTGTAGCTATGTACATAAATCCGTTACTATATTAGAAATAACAGTAAAATGAGTCAACGAATATTTTAAAAATAGTAAACTATAGTAAATAGAATAAAGTAGAATTAGTAATTGAACAAATTATGAAATTAAAATAATTAGTAGGGAGGTAGAGTACATTTTAAAATGCAATATAATTTAAAAGTACAAGTAAATAAAATGATAAAAATATAAAGTATCCACATTTAATATTCACGCAAAAAACTTTCCAAGAAATGTGATGCTAAATTAAGTTTCTGAATGCATCCAAGTAAGTAAAAATAGGAGATTACTTGGAATTAAATTTAATTTGGAATTTAATTCAACGAAGTTCCAAATAATAGAAGAAGAGAACTTTTAAATTTCGTTTCGTGCATTGCTGGTATCAAAAAAATCTTCAAATTTTTTTGGCGGTAGATTAAATTTGTCTTAAGAATATTTAAAAATTATACATTCTTCATACGGTAATTATTGTAGGATGCATTTTATTTTCAGGGCAAGACCCAATTACAAAATATTTTTTGAAAAGATTATTATAAAAAACTAAAATTATCCATACTACGAATCTAAGTAAAGTTTTTTGGTTTGAAGTCGTTTTTAATGTTAGAAGTTCTTTAATAGAATGTAAAAGTAGTTAAAAAACAGAAGATTGAAAATAAAACCTTTTTTTTAAACAACAGTAAAAGTGGTTTAATTACAAAAATAAATGTGTTCTAATATGTAAATATAGTTTTTTTGTAAATATTTCAATTTACTATAAATAGAATTGGAATCCTCTTTAACGACGGTTTGAGAAATGTTATGTATATTCTATTTTATCGTAAGAACTGAAGTGGGAAAATTGCTCTTAGATTAAGTGTATAAGTATTCGAGTACTCCAAATTGTTTGAAAACTGTTTGTTTGTTTCCAATATAGAATACTACTATTTATATTTATTATGTTTTCAACTATTATACTTTTAAAATGTTTCCAATGGTTATCTGAAGTATTTTGAACACTTAGAGATAATTATAATTTTTAAACGATAATACGCTTAAACTTAGTCCGGAGTCTAGTGCTTTTTCTTCGTCTTTTTGAAAAGTACAACACAATAATAGATTATTTTATTTTTTACACACTTTATGTACATATAAATATGGAAGAACATAATATGCACATATTTTAGTTAACTTAACAATATTTGATACAGTTTTGTTTAGTAAAATATTATGAATTTAAAACCAAAAGCATAATTACTTAAAACTATCGTTAGTATTATATAGTATTAGGAGAATTCTAGGACATATATATGGAAAGGAAAACGAGGTTTTGACTCTCTTATTCTACGAACCAAATGGAGCCATAAAAGGTGCTTTTCGCTGATTTTACATGAAAGTATGGTACCGCTATAACCAATCCGTATAAGAGTTGCAGTAACTACAGGTATGATGTATTACATATTGAATAATGAATGTGTTTAATGTAACTTGTTTGTTAACTATATTTTACTTTATATTGTTATATGTATCAATACGAATGGCAGAAGCAATGTTTTAAGCAGCTTTAAGCAGACACTTTAACGACAAAATAAATAAGTAGAATAAGTTAGTACATTATGTTTAGTACTTTTACACAAACAATTATTATAACAAAAAAATACTTAATTTAAGTTGTACTTTTGTAAAACTGATGATAAACAGCCGATTTATTCCCTATTGGGGTGATGTTGTGATATTACAATAATTAGTAACATCCAATTGTGTGGTGATAATTATACTTATATCTGAATTCTATATATATGCAACAAGGTTTCAAACAACAAAGATATCCAGCTTTATTCAATAAAAAAAATCTTTATAACAATTGTAATTTTGCTTTTTTATTTACAATACAAGTAAAGACTATATCAAATAATTACAAAATATGTTTATAGAAGTTGTTTTTGTCCACTTCGTGCCTCTTAAATATACTTATCAGAGATAACCTATATATAATTGAATCTTTTGGACTGCTCTCTAACGATGGAGGACACAAATTTTATTATAATTTTCTTAATACTATGTTTCGTTTACGTTAATATGAAAGCTCCTTAATTTATTTAAACGTAAGATTTTTAGGAAAACGCCTCCGAATTTTCCTGTTCCTAAAAATTATTAAACTAATTCTCTAAACTTAAGGAAGATAAAATGATTGTCTTATACTAATAATAATAGTTTACATTCGTAATCATTATCATTGTAATGAGGTACATATATTATAATACAAAAATTTGTTTTATTGCAATTTTTTACCCGCAATTGAATATTGGTTTTTATGTGATAATATTTTTGGGAATTAAAGTACCCCATGTCATATTTTCCTTCCAACCAATTGTTGCAGGAAAAGTAATGACATTCAAACATATTTTTATTACAATTCCGAGGGGAAATTCGGTGTTGTAATTTTTCTGAAATTATTTTCATCACTTTATTTCAGAAATAAAACTATTTCTTTTTAAATATAACTAATAAAAACAGTACAGGAGAAATATACGTGTGTTTAATGATTAAAATGTAGTTCTCTTATAGTTATTAAATATCGAAATTTTTAATTGAATTAAATAACAGTGGATTCAAATTTTTTACGTCTTAATTAAAAACTGATAATTTATATTGGTATATAATCTAATAGTTTTTAATAACCATATTATATCTTATAAAAATAAACCCGTCATAACGAAATGTTCATTTCAATGAAGATATTTCTCTTTAATATGCAAAGTGAATTCAAATTCTGCTCCAGATGCTATTCATTCTCAATCTGAGACTTATTTCGACCATCATATTATAACGCAGATGGAGATGGAGTGACAGGCGTTATAATAGAGAGATATATTCTTTTGAAGTATTATTTTATACCAAAACTATAATATTGATTACAAGAAATAAATATTTTATACAATAAGTATTAATCTATTTTTAATATTCTGACATATATAATGTGTTGTGTAATTTGTTGAGGGAACCATTTATTTATTTATATTTATACACTTTACTGTGTACCACACAAAAGAAATAGTTACAAAAACATCAAAGATAGAAACATTGGGGAAAAAAAGATAGTCTTATCGCCAAACGGCGATTTCTTCCAGACAACCTTAGGGTTGATATAGGTAGATGCATAACAATAGATATACATACACATAACTACACTCTAATACGTAAACCTCATATAAATTTTTATATAATAAATATGTAATTAATAAATAAACTAAATCATATAAAAATATTAAATATACACAATGTAAATATAAAAAGTTTTACATAACATAAAGTTATCAAATGTGAAGTTTCAGTTATCATTTAATAAGTATTAATTATTTACGGACTTTTTAAGTATGTTTAGGTATTTAGATCTTATTATAGATAGAGAAAGCGCATTCCATAATTTGGTCACTTGTATAGTAAAAGAGTATTTTATAGTATAGACAGAAATCCGGAGACGGCGAACGGAAAGCCACTTGAGTTTTTGACAAAATTCAGATATGTTTGTATATTCAGCCCAATATAAAAATCTTCTTAGGATGTATTAATTTTTTTTAAATATAAAAAAAGTTTGTTTGTTATTATCTATTGAGTTACTACTAAGGTTTATTCTATTTATTGAGTTTATATTTATTAAATAAATGGGGCTATATCATAAACATATTATGAAAAAAATATCCCGTTACATAATAGCAGGTATCTAATTTTTCAAAGTGCTATTCTGAAGAATGATTGCTGTTCAAGTCTACAATTCTAATTCTATGACTGACCACTACGTATTACATTGCTTGCCAAACGCTACTTAATAATATTAAACTATAAAACTCTAGTCATGTTTCATTACATATTAGAAATGCTTCTTTGTTATCAATAGTAAATATAACACTTATAAACGAAATAAAACTTTAAAATGCTTAAATAATAATAATATAGATGGTGTTTTAATTTATAAAAGTTATCTGTCATTAACTATCTGCCTGGAAAATAAGAGACTTATCACACTCATCCTAATAACATCTACCAAACATACACATCAGAAAAGTCGAACCTACAACGCTTTTTGGATAATGGACAACCTAGTACACCAGGGCTTCGGACTAGACCAGTAGCTCTGGACACGAAAGGCGACCAAGAGAAACTAGGTTTCAGTTTTTGTATAGTAGGACCGAAAAACTGGGTATACATCTCATCCGGACCAGCTGACCTCACTGAAGGAGGTACCGATAGGGCAACAATGAAGAGTGTACGACAGCATCCCAAAAGTTACATTGGGGGACTGGGATTGCCGAATAGTGCGGAGGAAGAACAAAACCATCGCACTACTAGACGCTAATTACCCAGAGTCCCCTTACACAAATGCATGTAAGATGCTCGATCACCTGAGCACAATAGGACCTGAAAATATTAACACAAGTCCAAAAACAATAAGCGTTGACGCTATGCTAGTTGGTTATGACAAAGAAACTGTAGCAAATCTCATAGGATCTATAAACGCTTCAAGGTACCACGACGTGGTTGTATATGAAGACCGCGGAGAAGACCTAACGTTCCTTAAAATAAGAAAAACACCAAATAGGACTACGACCCCCGAAAACACCTGGGGCGAACCAAGCAACCAGAGCCTACAAAGCAGCGCCGCACGCCTTCAAGAGAAAATTGCCAGCGAAATTCAATCCAACAAAATAACACAGGACAAATTAAAAACTAAGAAAGGATTTAATAAGATGATTACAATGCTAAAACCGAAGCAAAAATATCATAAAAAGAACAGAACTAGAGCCGACACGGGACAAACAAGTGTACCCGATTTACCACCCGCCAGTGGTGCCAACGAACATATGCGACGCGTTTCTTGAGTACGCAGCATCTATAAGGGAAACAATCAAAACTAACCTTGCGATCTGTGAAAAGATCAGGCGGACCTTCGAACTTGAAAACGAAGGTCTTCTTAAAGTATTACTCAAGGAAGAAAAAGCCGCCATTTTCAACAACACCACATCTGAATATGTACGGGGTAAAACACCTAAAATGCCCCACATGGCGGCTTACAGCGTTAAAAATGGATTCATTAAAATAATTGAAACCCCCAAAGGAGTAACTGGACCGCCTAAGTATTTAACACCCACCGAAGGCTCAATACTCGTGGTAGCGCGCTGCTCGCTGAAAGATAACATCCTACAAATGGCTAAAGCTGTAGAGGATACAGCAAAGACCTGGGAAGAATGGGAAGCACCAAATTTCCATTGGGTCAGTGACGTTCCTGGATGTAGAAAATCGATTAGGGTAGTAAAGAACTTCGTATTTACCAGTGACTTGATAGCAACGACGACAATTCAATTCAATTCAATTCGGAAGTTGAAAAAAGAGCTCTTGAACATTATAAAAAATGATTCGAAGCTTGAACATAGCATTGCTTTCTAAGTTACAGCGTTTATATTGTTTTTTATTTAAATTCTCACCTGTATGTATGTAATAAACATTACACAATATGTACATATTTTTTACATTATCATTAAATAATATTATATAAATAACTAGGATCCGCCAACCGTACCCGGCGGGTATTGAGCTGAGCCCCTCTCCTTTCTTCTATTCTTGATAACTTTTGAATGGCTAAACATTTTGTCAATCTGTTTTTGCTATAACATCCGCATTCGGCTCAAACATACATGAGAAAAATTAACATTCGGCTCAAACATACATTAGCTAATTATCTCGTCACATTCTGGAGACAACTAAACACGAAAAAAGGTCTCCCAAACGGTTAAGAGCTTCGCTTACGCTCAGTTCAATCACTTACTATAAATGGTTACATTAGTTTAAACAGTCGGTATAACGGTACTGTAAATCATTTACTTTACCAACAAATACCCATAATACCCATGCTAATATGCTAAAGTGTTAATTTAAATTTAAACACAATACAGTACAACAATAACAAACAATACATAGTTTGTTTACTCCATAGAACAAAGGAATTTCATATAAACAATATTAACTAACTATAAACTGGTCTTCATTTGAAATTCTGACAAATAATCTTACTACTATTTATTTGGTTAACACTAATATTCCTTTTGGGTAGACCTCGAAGAATTCGGTCTGCCCATTCATTTGTACCCGACTTTCTAATTTTGGAAAAATTTCTTCACAGGAGGTCTTCTTATGACCCCCTGAGTCCGAAATGACCATTGGTCAAAAAGTTTATATATATATATATATGCGTGCGTGCGTCCAGATACGACTTTTGTCAGCACGATAGCGGCCGCAGTTTCGCTTGGATCGCTTTCAAACTTTGCATAAAAATTAATCATCCAAAAATGAAGGTCAAGTTCGTTAACCAGAGAAATCCGGCCACAGGGGGCGCTAGGGCCTCATTTTTTCTGATTTCAGTTTTTTGACCATAACTTTTTCCCTATACAAAGAAGATCAATCGCGTTCATATCATATGATGTCTTTGATGAATACCTATAACTAATGTAAATAAACTGAAAACCTAACTTCAATAACTTAGGAGTGGGGGTAAAAAAACCGAACATTTTTGGAAAAAAATTCATTACTTTTTTCTGGTAAACGCTCTTATATCACAAGTATTTTTAATAGAAAGGTTATTTTTTATTCTAAATTTTGGTACCAAAAGTTTTTCCGTAAAAAAAAATAAAAACCTCTTTTAGCCTCAAAATTTAAGGTAGGTAAAACCACGGCAACTTTTTTCTGGTAAACATTCCCTCCTCGCAAATATTTTTAATAGAAAGGTTATTTTTTACTCTAAATTTAAGTATCAAAAGTATGTCCAAAAAAGATACCTTTTCCGAGAAAAAAAATAAAAACCGCTTTTGCTTGAAAATTTTTGATGTAAACAACGGCATGTGTTATTCTTAGGTAGTGAGTTATATTTTAAACGAGTTACACACGAGGTCTACTACCCACGCGTGTCCCCCTGTGGGCACGGATTTTTATCCTTGATTTTCAAACATTTTCAATGTAATATGCAAATTATTAAGATTTATATATTTTCTATTCCATTAAAATGTAAGCAACTTACTTTTCAACCGTGTTGGAAGAAGATATTCTAAATATATCGATTTAAAACGAGGGGTTTTTATTTGTTTTAAACGGACTTACTATTCGGATTTTTTTTCATTTGACATCAAATCGATTGTGGGGTAACAATAGCTTGTTAAATAACTTTAACGTTAAAATAAAATAATAATATATTAATATGTTACTGTGTGAATTACGCTGACGGTTTCCCAATGATAAGATAGTTTATTATAAAAAGATATTCGTAAAATAGAATACATACTTATAAACGACGATAAAATAGATTGGAGAGTAATATATGGATAGTGACATTAATTTATTACATTGATTGATTCTGTGTCGTCGGAGATCACAATTACCTATAAAGAGAGTAGATCATTTGTCTTATTGGTTGGTTATCGAGAGCGACTTTGTGTTGTTATAACTTATAGAAAACATATTTTGCCATAAATACTTAAAAGCACTATCTGATGTAGGATTTGAGTTTTTAGCACTTATTTTCAGTGAATGTGTAGTCTAGCAATAATATTTTATTTGTGTAATTAGAATTTTGATAAAGAAATATTTAACAACGAATATGTATTTGACAGATTCAAACATCGTTCAGTTATTACTATTAGTAAATATATAGCAGCCTATTATTACTCATACATCGAAACGTATCTGTGTGAGTGTTAGATAAAGAAATTATACGTGATAGCACTTTATATGCTTATCTATATTTAAATTGCCACTTCCTGTTTCTGTGTTCCTGTTATAGTAAATAATAATTTGAATACAGTTATCTCGTGCTGTGAGTAATATTTTATTTCACTCTGCAAATAGAAAATTACATCAAAATGAAAGTCGAGCACATAATCTGAAACTAAGAACTAATTAATTTAAATAAAACTAAAGTGTTAGGTAAGCAAAAAGTTTATTTTAAATGGAGTTCAAATAATTCATCAGGATTAAAAATACTTTGAAAGACGATGCTCACCTAAATTTGCACTATTTTTATTCGATTGAATTGAAAAAGCAGACCCTATTACAGTTAGTTATTTAATGATTTTGTCTGTCTTTTGTCACTAGAAACCGTCAGAAGCAATTACAACAAAATATTTTATGGGAATAATATAAATTTGAACTATTTTCAAAATAAATATTTGTATTTATGGAACAATATATAAACCGCGATAAATTTTATGAAAACTCAAGTAAGAAACTATATAGAAATTTATTAATTAAACAGAAACAAACATCATATATATATCGAATTAAAAGTTAACAACTCTTAGTTTCAAAATAATAGGATGATAATAAGCAATCACAAACTAGAATATTTGAGTGCTTACTAAAAACAAAAAATTAACTAAAATGATAAAAGTTTTGATTAGAATAATAAATAAGGAATCAATGAATCAATAATAAATATTAAATAAATCAATAATAAATATTTTAAAAATTTAGTAAATCGGATATCATGAGACGTAACGAGTCATTAAATACTTTTAAAAATATACACAAATTATAGTAATGCAATGTCGAGCACTATACTATATATATTATGATTATTTGATTAATTAATTTATATTATTAACGATAAATATTTAAATATAATAATAATATTTTATTATTCAATATTTTAATTATTATTATTATATTTAAATATAATAATAATAATTAAAATTTTACATTATTTTAATTCACATTTTGACTGTGGGTTACATAGGGCGGTAAATAGTAGTATCAGAATAACATAACAGGCGCAAAAAATGTTTAGTTATTTTTGTTATTGCCTTGTACGATGCTGGAACTATTTAACTTGCTTATGGGATTGTAAGATCAATTAAGATAAGAAAATAACGATATTGTTCTTAATAAACAAATATATTATATTACTATTAAAACATTAAGTATATTTTGTTAGTGTTATTAAATTATACCATGTAAATTTTCTTTTGTTCCTAGAAACTTTAAGCAATAATATTCCTCTAGAATATAAAATAAAAAACATATAAAAATATAAATGAAAAGGAAACTAAGTATAAACAAACAGAGTTATAACGAAAATGAAACGGAGAGAATAAAATAGTGGAATAATCACAGCGCCGTTCCCGTTTTAATTAATTAGTGAAGCAACCTTTGTATTATTTTTAAAAACTGAAATTATTACATTGAAACACATATTACATTTCACTGCTATGAAATATGTTTTAATACACTCTCTGAAAATTAAGATGAAAAAAAAATTGTTCGTTTTATTTTAACATTTGTAAAAAAGAATATAAACCAAATACCTTAAGAGAGGTCAATGTTGTATTTCAACTACAAATGTAAATAGATTAACACAAAATAAATATCAAAAATGTTTTGAGATAAGCGTGCCAAGTAAAGTGTTTCTATATATGTAATACTACGAAACTCATGTATATGAAGCATGTACTCGTATATCCGTACAAACCAACAAGACTGGATAATGTAACCCAATTATTAACTTTTGAAAATGCTTTTATTGGTATTTTACTGTTGCGTCCTCAATATAGACAAGTTTATTAATAATACAATAATTAATTTTCTTTCTAAATCCCGAAATATAAGTTTTCGCTTTTATTAATTATAATAAGTGATATTAATTTAATTTAGTTGAAGTAATTAAAAGAAGTTATACGAAATATTAAAATGTCAGTTGTCTGTTCTTCTGTCAATAATAATCAGATTGCGGTTAACAGTTGTAACTTTGAATGAGTCCTGATTCCCGACTCAAAAGTTATTCGTATTTAAACTATTGGTCCGCCAGTAGCTTTGTCCTTCTAAATTTCTTGCTGCTTTGTATTTATTATAATGTCTAACCAAAGTTCTATAAATAAACTTCATGTTATTTTCTCTGGTACTGATGGAACCCGAATATAATTAATTTGTAATTATTAATGTATATATTTTTTAATCTTCACTCAATAGTTATTGATACTATAAAAAAATCTATTAAAAGTTTCCCTGGAGTTTTTTGTGGATTCTTCTCCGTAGACCTATTTTATGGAATCTGTAATTAAGATATAAAAGTCTTTAATAATACAATGAATATTTATTTTTGTGTTCAACTTCAAATTATTTTCTTTAACATTTGTTGGCTCTTTATTCTATTCGATTCGAATGTTTACTTTCAGGATGAACTGTGTGGACTATATGATCTACAAATATACTTTTTGAATATTGTTTTTTTCTAACAATAAAACAATCATTTTACTAATTTATCGCCAATACATATTGCAACTAAAATTATAATACAAAATATCTATTACAAGTAAAATTTTCTATAATATCAGAAGATATATGTATTCTTATTATAATTTACAAAAGTTTTTTATATTTATCAGCTTTAAATAATTTTAAATATAAATATATAATAATAATAAGTAATGTATTAAGATCTAATAATGTCGTGTATGTATGTATTTATTTGAGACTTCTTACAGACACTGAAACAGTTGCTCCAATCGCTTATATAATGGTATATTCTTAATATATTTAGTCATCCGCATGAAACCAAACGAGCAGATAGTTATAGTATTATTTTATAAACAGTAGTTTTATCTATTAAGCTGTTGTCACAGTTAACATATAAAGATTTTGTCAACAATGATCATTAATTTCGATAATAATGTCTGTTCTATAAATATATTAGGTTCTCTTTGAATATAAAATCTGGTGTATCTACTTAATTATACATCCTCATGGTAAATAATCGATCAAAAGTTTATTAAATAGTGTTATTATCAGCAGCAGATAAAATTTAAATATTCTATGTATTTATCTGCAAAAGAAAAAAAAAATTGTTAATGCAATATATTAATACCCTTAACATAAAAATTTAAAATATAATTTTAAATTAAAAATTATAAAATAAAACTAACCTTAAAAATATTATATTGCACCGTAATATTATGCCTTGTTTATGTTTACAATTTTATGTAGATACCAAACTTTATATAAAGTTAACGTATATATCACTAGAGGAGATAAAGAGATTCATCTTAGATTTATGTAATCCTCACAGATGAAGAAAATATCGAAGTGACCAAAAAAGATTTACGCAGAAATGATCGAGATATATTCTTGGCATACATATGAATGTTCGCGACATCAATAAGATTATAAAATCTATTGCATCCTAAAATATTTTTTTCTATTAAAATATATTTTATTAAGGCTACAGATGATATTTATTGTATCCTCTTTTTTACGATAGCTATTTACGAAAAAATTTTGAAGTAAAGTTCAATAAAACGTAAAGAAAAATCGATGTATCTCTCTGACTGTCTGATGTATGTCTTGAAGTCATATGAACATAATATTAAATTTTATTATGAAATAAGTCATTGACATGATAATATATCGGTGCAGTAATAATAAGTTACAAATAAACAAAAAAATAATATGAGCCTTAAGTTTTTAGGCTAAATCTGAATATTGTCACGTATACACATTAACTTTCAGTTCTCGAAAATATATCATTTTTAAAATAAAGAAAAGAGTTCTGTGAGTACGACTTGACACTTTTATTTTTGCACTTCTGGATGCTTTCTGATCTTAAAGTATTTACTGTCTCTCTATAATATAGACTCTGTATATTATTAAATATGTAACGTTTGTTTTTTTAAAAAAACTTTGTTGAAAAAACAGAATACTTGTTACGATACAGATAAAAAATTATATAAACTATTTAAATTTTTTCGGCATAGCTTATATATACTACTTAAAATTATTGAAAAATAAAAAAAAGGGGTTTTGACTTGAACTTATTAAAACCAAGTTAATTTGGTTATGTATAACATTATAAATTTTACTGTATTAGGATTACCTTATGATATTTATATAATTAAGACAGAGGTGTGTTTTATGAGTAAAAAAAGTGCAATTAAAGGAACACCGAAAGTAATGCGGTCTTCGGTGTTGCTGTATTTACAACTTAGCAAATAATAAAAACAGCAAAAACTTATTAATTTACTCATTTACCATCATTATTTATTATAGGTATCCAGTTTTCTATATTGTTAATATTAAGCATCTTCGAAATTCGGATCCAAAATATTATTTAACTGAGCTCTTGTTATTTACGTGACAATATCGTAACGCATGAAAAACATATTTTTTACCTTTTAGGGCATTAGTAGAACCACTTAGCTAAATATCATAACAATTGAATAAGAACTCATAGAATACACATAAACAAACATTTTTATATCTTATATAAAAATTGGATATAATATGACTCAATATAACATCACATAATATAATGTAACCTTAAATATATGGGAACTTTTCTGTTTATGCGTAAGTGGTGTACTCAGGTAGCTCAGCATTTTTTTTATATTTGATGTTATCGAAGTACTCGTCTAACTTACTCATGTCAATTATAATTCTCTTACACTCAGCGAAAGAATATCTTCAAAGATAAAAGTAAAGATGACGAACAATATAAATAAATTAATACACGCTTTAATAGATTCGTTTCAAATGATAAAGAGTCTTTACATACTCGTATATATGATAATAAAAAAAGATGTCGTACATACATGACGGATGGTGACCATTAGTGGCTGTGTGCTGGCTTGATTCTGTCACTAGGGAATGAAATATTACAAATTCTTGTTACTTTTACTACAAAAGTATAATAGATTTATTTGAATATAATAATATTATTTGATATAGCAAGAATTTTAGGGAATACTAAAGACCAAGGTAAATGTTTTACATAAGATCGTTTCAAAGTTTACCCCTCTTTTAAATGAAACTGTTAACTTGATAATCGATATAATAGCTTTTTGTCTCGCATTGCTGGAAATTCTTAAAATTTTTTGAACAGGTCCAAGGATAAGGAAATCTTGACGTTTTATTTGAAGTCACTGAAATTTAAATTAAATTAAATAAATAAAAGCAACCCTGACTTTTATTCAAATTGGCCTAAATAAATAACAACTATTTGATATTAAACAAATTATTTCTTTAGTCCCAAAACTTGCTATTATTTCTTAGAAGTATTAACCTCGTATTTAATATTTTACTAACCTGAATAACTAAACAGATTCTCCCAGAGAATACAAAATGTTTATTGTACGTAGACACGATATTGTAAATGTAAATCGATTCAGTTCAGACCTAGAAATACGTTTTAGCAAGCAATTTGAACTTGATGACATATAAAAAGAAACTCTAAATAGTAGCCATTTTTGAGAACTAGTTCTTTAATCTAATATTTTCTTACATTACCGATTCTCATAGATTTAAATTGAGAATCATTTATTAATTTATTTTTTATTTATTGAACGAATGATTATTCCTTCAATGACTATATAACACTAATTTTATCATAACTAATTTTATTATCATATATATACTAAAATCGTATAGATACAGGAAGTATAACATACATAAACATTACAGTAATAATAATAATTACAACCAAATTGTTGTGCCATTTATTTTTAATTTATAAATATATAAAGGTATTGGTACATAAACAATCATAAGATAAATAGACAAAGAACAATGTGTTTTATCAAAGTATAATTAAAAACATCTCCTTTAGTCTAGTGTCTGAATTAATCAAAATATATTTTATTTTAACAACTTCATCTACTTTACAATATTAAATATTTCAACAACTACTGCACTTCAGGAGCTTTTAGCTTCAGGAAGAATTCTTTGTTTTAATGAAATAATATTTTACATTTTATGTTTTATCAGGTTTAATTATATTTTACATTGTATTTTAAATAATGTACAAATATTAATGTTAGAAAAAATTATAACCGATAAAAAAATACGAAATCATATTATATGGATAAACTGAAAACCTTGTCCATAGTAACACAAATACATTTTTGCTAGCTTTTGACGATTATTAAATATATATACCTGAATAAAAATGGATATTAAATTATCTAACAGTAAGTAAGTTACATATTTTAATATTCATATCAAAGAATACTCTAGAGTAAGACACTATCTAGACAATATATTGTAAAAACAAGCTTTTTCATTTCGTTTAATTAAGGTCCAATGAAAAGGTATTCTTTAATTTGTCCTTAGAGTTGAGAACTGGAGGTGTCACAGTTTATACTTTTATTTCAGTAACAACTTCTAAGTAATAGCCTCTTTTGTGAATACGAAACTCCGGTATATTTATTCCTAAATGAGATAAAGTGTTTATCTGATGATCTGTTTTTTTTTAAATTTTATATATAATTAATTACTTGAATTTTATTTCATAAAATGGTTCAGGTTCAAACTAAAGTGTGTTTGTAAAAAGACTTTATACGTCCCTCTGTAGGTCACCTCGATTTATATAATTATTATCTATAAATATAGTTTGAACAAAATAAACGACCACCGGAAAAATGCTAAAAGTGGAGCTGGAGTCTTTGCACCGATTTTGGTAATTAGAACTTGAAACATGCAAGTTCTAGGAATGTTTAAACAGAGAGAAACTTCAATAGTAAGTAACGGATTAAAATAAATAATAACTTTCAAATACAAAATGTTCATGGATGTTATACATTTAATGTATTTTTAGAATAAAAGAAATTGACACTTGGGTGACAAATATTTATGGGCATTCATAACTTTGTATATTTAATAGTAATAGTATGAGGTCCATTCACTTTGATATGTTTTATTTGAATAAAAAGTTAGGTTTGAGAAATGAAAGAAGTTTAAAGTTGGTAATCTAAAAAAATTAAAATAAAAGACGATTATTCATATTTATTATTAGATCTGCAGTGCGCGAGAAATTATTTTACTTTTATTATTATTTAAACGCATTTAATGTAAATTTTGTATAAAAATTTGACCATATTTACTAATAAATATACAAAGTTCACCGTGTCACCTAGTAATTTAATAATAAATAATATGCATTTTGCTTCACTTATAAATAGCGACATCATAATGCTTTTTGGTTGATCTAGTACATAACTCAACAAATCTGTCTCACTTATTTTTTTCAAAAGTCATTGAGTGATTTATATTGTTTTATGAGGAAATGCTACAAATGTATGTGGAGGAGTAACATGAAGTGTTTTTTTAGTAAAAAAAATGTATACGTGCAATAGCAGCTATAAAAATTATAGAAAACTGCCGGTCTTGGTTTGAAAAAATTAAAATATTAACTATGAATTTTGTCTATATTTTAGAAATATTAAAGTTTGCCTCGTGACAAAATGATGGCTTTAGTAAAGAAGGTACTTATTGTATAGCTTGCTATAAGACCATATAATAGGTTACCAAATTAAAATAATAAAATAAATAAAAAGAACACAAGTTTTTATAATACGATTATACAAATGTTGACGTCCAAAGTGCGTTATAGTTATGGTGAATATTTAAAGGATTATTTGAATAATATTGACATACAAATAAGTTAATGACACACGTATTTTCAATTATTTTAAATCTTTTTTTTTCCCCCATTTTTTAAAATTTTAACTTAATTGTAATGATTTTAATATTTTAATTGATGTTGTAATAAACACATTATTAGAGAATGTTAATTAATGAAGTTATGTACCATATAAAAAAATTTTTGACGAAAGATTTCAGATGACCTAACCAGCTAATTTATATTTTTCGAAATAGCTTTAAGAACTTTAAACCAACCAAATAAATGATATGAATATGAATATGTAAAGAAAAAACCTTGGTCATAACTATCAGCATTTTATATTTTGACCGAAACGTTAAGTAATTCTATTTATTTGTGGAATATTATGAATAAACAGATAGCAGTTGATTTAATGTTGTTGTACTTCCCTTATGTACTTTCCTCATATAGTTGCCTTATGTACACTTCATCGCTTACGTACTTTGTGTTTATATTTTGAAACTTAATTAACTAAATTTAAGATATTTATTATATGACTTATAAACAACAATATGATTAATATAGACAACAATATATGTAAATAAACTGGATAAAAGGTTTTTTTAATTTCCCTTATATTATTTAAATTAAGAATGAAAAACTTGTAAACGACAGCGAACTCTGAAAGATCCAGAATAAAAAATATAATATTTATTAAGATAACTAACATGTGAAATACAAAATTATTTAAAATTACTTATCACCTTATTCACTAAGGCAGTAATGGCCGAAACGTGTCAGCGGGCAAGAAGACATCATGATTTTAAGACTACCATACAAGCATTGGTTTTATTCTATTCTACATCATAGCTGATATTGACAATCATTTATTTCAAGAATTCTGTTCGTCGGTGACGCGGTGACACAAATATATATATATATATATATATATATATATGTATACATATATATAATATATTATATTATATATATATATATATATATATATATATACGAATAAAACCATACGGTTACAATCTTTTAATAAAGAAAATTCTACATTGAATAGAAAATGTTTTTAACATGGGTTACAAAAGAAATGTTTCTAAAATTCCACAAAAACGAAGATTATGTTAAAGGTAAATGTAAATCGCGTTGTATATTGTATATATAATAGTAAAAAAAAGGCATGTAGGTAGTTGAAAGAAATTATGTTCATGAATGAGAAAGCAGAGATATTTTAGAGGTTACTCTCGTAACACATTGAACTAATTATTATTTATTTGTTACTTACATAAGAAAAATAAATATAATTTTTTTCTTACTTAAATACAATAAATATAATTTATTACTTATCAAACCGAATACCTTCGGTTTAAAATTTATTCTTAAAAGAAATTAAGTTTAAATTATTTGCTTTAATATTGTATCTTTACTTCCGAATTGAATCGAACTACATTCTCCATATTTATTGTGCCGAGGACGTTTTGCTTACATTCGATATATTGCATTCTTTGGGATAAACTATTTTTGTATTAAACTAAGTAAAGAAGTCAAATTTTAGTTTAATACTTCTATAAAAATAATATCATCATTTTTTAGTACTTTAAATCAAATATTTTATTTACGTTACGGGTTTTTATTTAGTGTCACAAAAGCTTGAATTTGTATGTCTACTACTTTTTACCTTTTCTATAATGATAACGAAAACTTTAGGATTAAAAAAAGGTGACTTTAATAACTGACAGCTACTTAGAATTCAATACTATTGTTTGTAAAGCATTTCCCTTCGTTAGCATTAGCCGAAACGGTTTAAAAGTTCACTGTTATCATATTTACAAAAAATGAAGAATTAATTTAATAAGTGCTTGCTTTTTGCTCTCAATCTTGAATATCATAAATTATGATATTCAAGATTTTCGTACAGATCATTCCATTTACCTTCGGTTATAGAGTTGTTTTTGTAAAATGATATATGACTAGCACTTCTCAGTTCATATTATAGAAATAAACCAAGTTCGACTTGTAATATATGATTCTCTAATGACAGAATAAAACCAGTAGGCAGGCAAATAATGGCGACTATCGGTCTGGACTGCAATAAGAATAAATGTGTAACCTAATACCGGGTAATGGGGTAGTGAAATAATTCGACAAATCATTGCTAAAAAAATACTACATTTTTAAATTTTTTTTTGTTCACAATCCTTTATGATGATTATTCCAACTCCATATGAAGAAAAAAATACGGCTTAATATGAAGAAAATATACAGATTATAAAACTTAATACATTTTCACAGTACTGCACAACGCATGTTGTGTGCAGATAATGAAAATAAAAAAAGATTAAATTTGTGTTTTAGTTTATTTAAACAGTCAGCTTTAATTTAATTAAAGTCGTGTCATAAATTACAACACAACATTCACGAAGACTGCATTATGTTCGGGGTCTCTTCAATTGCAATAATGTCTTTACTCCGAATATACAACTATGTCTTAATAATACAAATAAAGTAAGACTACTTTAATACGCATAAGATTAGATACAAAATTTAAGTAATTATTTATACAAATACGATATTTCAAAATCCATTAAAACTTTTATTTATATCTAAATATATATAAGCGATTTACCACTCACAGACTCATCACGAAATCTCCGAATCTATCTGCCCGAATTACTTAAAATTTTACAAAGTTACTTCTTTTTTGACGTAGACGTCCACTTAGAACAGATTTTGCGGAATTATTATCCCAATGGATTTAAACAAATTTCAAGTCAATCGGCCTTACAGCTACAGAGGTTTTACGATGAGTGTGTACATATATGGAAGTAAGAGTTACTGTAGCAACCTTTACAATAGCAACGGTTACTTTACCATTGTTTACAATAGCCACAGTTACCATGATTGATTAGGAAATTGAATTTGATATATTTGAAAAATAAATAAATATTAAAAAAAAATATCTAAATTTGTCCCTAGTTATATGTTGGCACTTTTTTCGTTGTATAGGCCTACTGGGGATCCTGCCGCATTACATAACGGGAATGCATCCCAATACACAGTACCTCACAAGTGATGTGGAAATCTGTGTATGCACTGACTGGCATTATTTTTCTCTATTTAAAATAATTACACTAAATATAAAATAGAATATAACATTTTGTCAATACAAGAAGTCTAAGCTCACATCCAAATTATATGTCAAGCGAAGTTGGCGGGAATCAGCTAGTATTATATATACGTAACTACATATATGTTTATATTTCACACAATAAATAAAAAAAAACTTGTTTTATTTTTGCCATTTTTTTTAATAATTAAGAACATGCAAGGCAATAAATATATGAATTAAGGAATGTTCTAAAGAACATGTGCATGAACTACTACTTAATTTATTTTTCAGTACGCCATACACTCTCTATACTGCTATTATTATGCTAATATCTAATTTAGCGAGTTATTAGTCTAAATACGCTGCGACTGAATTGATTTTGCATGAAAGTTTACGTCTTATATTCCTTTTATTTAGTCTTTCTTTTATTTACTTAATGTAATGGATTCTATTATTACAATTTATATGTATACTTTTATATACATTTAGTTTAATATTGTAAATCTCTTAATCGCATTTCATAATGGTTAGTTTCTTTTTATATTATAACAGCTGAGTCACGAGAGGGCTGTGGCGTTGAAACTCTAGCTTACAGACATACAAAGGCATTCTCTGAATAATTTAATTTATAGAACAAACCCCAAATTGCCCATTTCTTTATTTCTCACTTTTAAGTAACGTATTGTATAAAAATCGTAGGCCTAAATAAAATATAAATGGTCTCATTTATAGGTTAAGTGAAATTTGTTTAAGAAACTGATGGTTCGAGGCTGAGGGCATGATTTATAATCAACTATTAGGAAGGTATTGCTGAGATAATTTGCAGATGTTTCATATTTTACTTAAATACTTGAGCGGCAAAATGTGATACTAATACAAATTACTATCTTTGCTTTATTAGTTTACAAAACTTAATTTTGTAATGTGTCAAAATAATTGAGCATAACTGTAGTGAATTTATCAATAATTACTTTTATTGAAACATATGTTTCAAAAAGGCTTTAAAAAGTTATGTTATATTAAATAATAATAGTTCATTAGGCATTTATGTACGAATATACATATTATAATAACGAAAAAAAATAAAGATCATGTACGCCATAAGTTTTATTTAATTTTGTGCTTTATAAGAACATTTCCTTAATTCTATAATTACAATATGTTTGGTAATATTCTACATTCACATATTAACAGTATTAGGAATTTAATGGTAATTTCTATTAATTTAATATTTAATAAGTTTCATTAAAATATTAAATTAGTGTTGATAATGGCATATCATATATATAATAATAATATATATATATATATATAGCATACAATGTAACAACCGCAGGTAATTGGGGATTTTGCGGTGACAGGTGATAGATGACACAATATTATTACGGTTGTGATAATTGATTATGTTAATCCATTAAATCTACAATGTTCGTATTAACATTAATTATTAAATGGGTACGTAGAACAATGACATTAAGTATGAAGAAAAACTTAGTCTTCTGAAGAAGTTTTATTCTTATAACTCCCATCTTTATTGTTTCATAGCGTTGCCAATATTAAAAGAAGGAACAAATTATTTGATTGAAAAATTCAGAACTTATGTTTAGTTTGAGTTAACTCAACTTAAATAGAATTGAATCGATAAGTATAAAGTAAATATTAAAATATATTTTAATTTATTTGTAATAGGAAAGACAGAAAAGACAAGCATGGGGAAAGTGATTTAAGAATCAGATGTCTTTGACTGCTTAAGGATTTGTTTGTGTGTAATATTAGATCCAGCAACTTGATGATTTTAATACTTGTGTTGATTATATCTTCGTAATCAGTTTATTATTATCTATAAAATATAATTGTCCTACTTCAATTGAAAATCAGAAACTCTTGTTTTTATGTGTATTTTCTAATATGTCTGGTTATTGGAATTGAGGGATCAATCGTGTATAAAAAATATAACCGTAATATGATTGTATAAGTACTTATAACATAAATAATAAGTGAATGTGTAAGTAATAGATTTTTATTAGATAAATTATTAATAAGAATAAACATAAATAATATCATGGACGGGGTCTAGAAGAAAGGTATAAGCACTTTGGAAATTAGAAATATACATTTTTAAGATAGAAATTATATCCCAGAATTTATAAATAATATATAAAAAAATACAAATTTTAATTAATAAATCAATTAAAATTGTCCTTTTCAAACATTTCTTTAAAAAAGAAATAGGATATTCGAAATAATGGTAGCCAAAAACAAAAATACGTTTAAAAATAAACAGGTTATAAAAAAATACAGGAATACATATGTATATTATATATATTATTTTATTACTTTTTTGATGTTTTCTTCAAAGAAATTACACAATACATTACAAATCACAATGTCTACCCATGTGTGCTAATTAAATAAACTTAGGTACATACTCCAACACATATACATATTCATTTGATTTTTGTATTTAAAATACGATACAGATCAAACCTTTCTGTCCTCCTCTCTCTCTTTTTTTTTGAGGTATCACCTCAAAAAAAAACAGTTAGAAGCGAATTTTTTTTTTAATAAAAATATTGCATTACTAATTTATTGAAATGGGAACAGTATTGATGTTATTCCACTATTTTATTCAATTAATTCATTTTATTAAACGCCTGTTTCTTTTTACTTAATTTTACTTTCATGACATATTCATTTTATAATCGAGACATTATTTTATGTTTTTTACTTAGGGTCCTTCAGAAGCTTTTTAATGCCGCCCTGCTTGAGAAACGCCATAAGCATGGAACAGAAGTGTGGTGGCCCTGTTCTTCAAAAAAGGAGATACTACCTTGCTGAAGAATTACAGGCCCATCTTGCTTCTGAGCCATGTTTATAAACTGTTTTCGAGGGTTATCACGACCCTTCTCACCAGTACGTTTGATGACTTCCAGCCTCAAGAACAAGTCGGCTTTCGCAAAGGTTTTAGTACCATAGACCACATTCATACGCTGAAGCAGATTATACAGAAGACCGAGAAGTATAATCGGCCATTATGCTTAGCCTTTGTGGACTATGAGAAAGCCTTTGATTCGACCGAAACGTGGTGGTACTGTCGTCTCTTCAGAGGTGCCATATTGACTATCGGTACATCGAAGTGTTGAAGTATTTGTACATAAACGCCACCATGTCGGTTCGAGTCCAGGAGCATTGTACGAACGCTATTCCTTTACAGCGAGGCGTGAGACAGGGAGACGTTATCTCTCCGAAACTGTTTACCACTGCACTGGAAGACGCTTTCAAGCTCCTGGAATGGTATGGACTCGGCATCAATATAAACGGCGACTACTTAACTCACCTTCGGTTTGCCGACGATATAGTAGTCACGGCGGATTCCCTGGAAGACCTCAGCATTATGTTCGGTGATCTTAATGGAGTCTCTCAACAAGTGGGCCTTAAAATGAATATGGACAAGACGAAAATTATGTCGAATGTCCATGTCGCGTCTATCTCGGTATCGGTTGGGAGCTCCATTCTCGAAGTTGTCAACGAATATGTCTATATGGGACAAAAGCCCGATTCGGCAGGTCCAACTTCGAGGGAGAGGTCAATTGACGAATCTAACTAGGACCTAGGACTAGGCGTTCGAGAACTTAAGGAGCGTATTTCCATCCACAATAACGCAGTGCCTTAAGTCGAAAATCTTCGACCAGTGTGTGTTACCAGCGATGACCTATGGAACCGAGACATGGCCTCTAACAAAGGGACTCTTAGAAAGGCTTAAAGTCACTCAGCGTGCGGTGGAGAGGGCTATGCTGGGAATTTCGCTGCGAGATAGACTCAGAAATGAGGAGATTCGCAAGCGAACAAAAGTAATCGACATAAGGTTTGTAAGCTGAAGTGGCAGTGGGCTTGGCATATAGCTCGCTCTAGTGATGGCAATACTTAAGAAATTACAAACTGCAGATGAAAAGATTCTTACAAATGTTTTTTTTCTGATATGTGTAACTTTTTTGGCATAGTCTGATTTATTTAAGATTTCAACTCTCATATCATCATCTAGTCAATTGTAACCTTATTTTGTGGCAGTGGGGTATATTATTATTAAAGAAATTTACATTGCATTAATATGCGATAAAAATTCGTTGGTAAATTCAGCATAAAAACATATTATTGTAATGTAAAAAAAATATATATATATTATGTTAAATATATTTTGAACACCTCTTTTTGTAAAAATCGATCAGCGAAATTGCCTTTCGATCTTACGCGCAGGTAACTCCTAGATATCCTCATTACCGATGAAATATTGTCACGATTTAACAGTGTTATAAGAAGTAAAATAAATTGACGAAGAAGCTGCGCAAGTGGTAATAAGCGAAGCCATAATTTACAATGAGATGGTTAAGTTTGTTATTACGGAATCGCATAAAAAAAAACAATTAGGAGTAATAAAGCGGGACTTAATGACCTGACTTTTATGAGAAGATGGATATCCATAGATAAGGAAAAAAATATATATTTTATTTTCATATTTCCAGATGTCTATGCTTAAATATATTCAAGTACCTTTGTGGTTCCCTTTCAATCCCTTATTTATGTTATACTTGCGATGAATATTAGAATCATAAGTGAAAACAAGAACATCTGACCAAATATTCCAAACAAGTAACTCCTTTCCGATATTCACAAATTATATAAAATTTCCATATACGAGTACCTTAGATTATTTGTCCCATGTATATTTATAATTTTGGGTGAGTATTACATGGCTAATATGTTTATAAACCAATTGTAAATATTTAACCTAATTCAATACAAATTGTCCAACAGATCTTCCTTGGATATAGGATCGTAGCATGAGGTGGAGTCGAAAAGCATTTTTGAACATATAAATTTGTAAAGAAAAATGTAAATAGCGATCTATTAATAACAAAAAAAAAATATAAATCATCGGAACGAATTCGAAGACGACGAATAGAAAAATATGCGTTGTTAGCTGCAGCTAGTATACTTGGAATGTTTAAGATAAATCTCTTGGATTCAGTTTAATGAGCCACCTATTTATAAAGATTATTGTAAGGTCTCAAGATATACTGAATTGAGGACAGGAGAAAGTTAGTGATAGGAAAATTTATATCTATATCATTTCAGATGATAAAACGAATACTTTGCTTTAATAATAATAATAATAATAATATTCTTTATTGCACACTAAAAGAAAAAAAGTAACAAAAAGAAATTAAATAAAAACAAAACAAAAACAATAACAAAAATAGAAATTATACATAACAAATTCAATGAATGTACAAGAGGCGGCCTTATCGCTAAAGCAGCGATCTCTGCCAGACAACCTTGGGGTACAGAACCTTGTATAATTTAAAAACTAATGTTTGCGAGTAGGAGTGCAACAATTAAATAAAATTACAATACAATAAAAAGCACATGCATCGTAAAAATACATACCTACATACATAAATAAATTTATTAATATACATATAAATCCATACACATATACACACACATATATATATATATATATATATATATATATATATATATATATATATATATATATATATATATATTACATATAATAAAAGTAACCAGTGAGGACGAAGAAGAAAAAAGGACAAAGTTATATATAAAGTAAAATTTATGGACATTGGGATGAATAGAAATCAGCGACGAGTTTCTTAAAAACAGCAAGAGATTTTGATTGTCTAATTTGTAAGGGGAGGGAATTCCATAAACGACAAGCTTTTACAGAAAAGGAATTGGTAAAAAAAGTAGTAGAATGTGAAGGAATTTTTAAAAGGAAATTGTTATCAGAACGTAAGGATAAAGAATGAGAATTAGTTAAAAATTGAAATTGTTGTTTTAAATACGGAGGAGTAGAAGAATGGAACAGCGTACAGTACAGCAGGTTAAGAATATGTGTATTCCGGCGGAAGCGGATAGGGAGCAACTTGAGATGTTTACGAAATTCAGAGATACGGTCATATTTGCGTAGTTCAAATATGAACCTGATGCAAAGATTTTGGAGTCTCTTTGCTCTATGCTTTATACACACATATATATATATATATATAATATATATATATATATATATATATATATATGGAATTTACATAAATTAATTTTTTTGTATATCCCGGATTTGCTAATTTAACAAGATTTAATTCAGACGTCTTGAAAAAGTTGATTACATAAATAATGCTAAATGCCTGAAAACAAAACGATAGCTCTATTAGCTATGCTTAGCTCAACGGTTTCCCAGGTTGTAGATTTGGTTTTATGTAGTATTGATATATGTTTCATTCTATATTTTTTTTAATAACCAAGTTTAGGTTACTGATTACATGTCGATCTAATCCTATCTGCATCAAATATAAACTTATTTTGTCCTATAAAGAACTAACTGTGATATAAATCGTGATGTTGGGTTTACATGGAGTTGTCTCATTTTACTTTATGTTGGGGTTCTCCCCGGAATACATAAAGGATTTTATTACCTTGAGATAAAAGATTAAGTTACATTTAAGAATATTTTGTGAGGTGCTAACTAAATGCACTATATGGTATTTTTTCAGTACAAATATTGAACATAAAATAAAACGTAAAGTGAGATTAATGTGATTATTTATTATAAATTACAGACTACGTCTGCAACACGAGAACCCTTATATACAGTCAACGAGGAGCAACAAATATTTACAAGAGCCTTTCGTCTTAACTAGAGAGTCTTAACGAGAAGAGAGACTGGTATTCTGTTCACAGTTTTGTATTTTTATTTCAATAACTATACTGCTTTATTTTTCTTAAATAATAAAATTGTTTATTTTATAATTACGTTCTATATCAAGTTATAAAAAAGAATTATTATATGATTATATACCTGGAATTATAACTATAATAAAGAAAACTTATAAGAATATGTTGTATAATAATATATTTTAGAACAATACTATACATATTTTATACGTACTTATTTAATACCTGTTGCCAGCTACTTTTCTGCTAAGACTCGACTAATAATCCAGATCTTATATCAAAAACTTTTTGGTACACATAATCTTCGAATAAGACTAAAATAATGGCGTTTTTTTAAAAGAAATCTTCCACACACATAATATATAATAAACAGCGCTGATAAACAATCAAAACCATGTGTAACATTTAATATAATTATATTGAGTGTTACACATGTTATATTTTATATTATTATATCATTACATTTTTTTATAAATGGCATTGCAACAATATTTTCTTTATCGTTTGAACATATCTCATTGCAAAAAAAATACCAATTTAAGAATACTGATATTCTAAATATATAATCAATAAAAAAAATTACTTCCATATGAATTTTACGAAAAATATTAGAATAATACTTATAATTATATGCTTTTTTTTAATAAGTTTATAAGAAACGTGGTTTGTCACATAGTAAAAAAAATTCTGCATAACACATAATGTTATTTTCACGTAGAAAAATGTAGTCTTCTTAATTATTAATTATGTTTCAAATATTTTTTTTTCTTTCAAGACTTTAAAAAGAATATTTTAGCAAATAAAATTATTTCAACAAAGTATGTAGTAATTTATCTGTTAAAGTAAAATACAATTTGTTAAAAACAGATAACAGTGTTATTATGTTTGTACAAGTGTTTTTAGTAAAAATGCAGAAAGGAATGTTTGGGTGGAAAAACGTAAAAGTTGCTGATATGACGTATAAAATCAACAGATTAAACACATCCTTAGACATTATTTAATACACAAAAGGAAAGATATGTAATTATATTAACTGTTTCTAAATAACTAAAAACTTTAAAGCGCCTTGTAAGTTGTCTATCGCAGGGATTACTGAGAACAAAAAAAGGAAGTTTTTGAAGTTTATTAATTGTTCAAAATTTATAGCTAGAAAAAATGGTATTCAAGCTGATGGGTATATGAAATTATGTATGTAATAATATTTTACGGTAATACAATTTATTAACTATTATATTATACTACCGCAATGTAAAGAGAGATTAACATCACTATTGTCACACATTAATTGATGAATTTAAATTAATGATTAATTACAAAATTTTCAATTTACTAACAGGGTTGGAAATAAATGTGTTTAATCTGTACAGGTGGAAAATATTAATAGGTTTTGATATTTACATATTAATGATATTATGTGAGAAGATTAATTATCAAATATAGATATTTAAATTGAAAATAGATGACAAATCAGACGAAGCCGTATAATAATATAATGATAAAAATACTAAACATAATATTTTATTAATATTAATAACGACGGAATTGTTGACGCAGTTTATATATCATTTCCTTGTCACAGCAAATTGATCATAAACACAACATGGCGTCGTATTATGATACTGTCTTTTGTTATTTTATGTATTATATGACTGATAAAACCAAGCTATTATATGAGTGCTTTGTTATGTAAAACAATATAGTGAATTAATTAGTAGTTTAAAAAAAAAACTTTTGTCACTATATTTTCCCAAATAATAGTTTATACAAGTAGTCTTATTCTAAATATTGTTGTTTACAGATGTAGTGGCGTATATCCTGAAATAGTAAGAAATACTTGTCTATATTATAAATAAGCCATCGACTGTTGCTTTGTTTGGTGAAGAATATCAAATGCTTTATCCTCTTTAATCTATTATCCATACATATATATACGTCAGAGTTAATCAATAACCAATCTTAATATTCCTTAAAATATTTTACTTTAATTATCCTTCCGTAAACAATCCATTACTATTTTAAAAATAAAAGTGTTCTTATTTTAGAGATTACCTTAGAAGAAAGTAAATTCAAAATCAACATAACAATAGATTGTAATGTTGAATTAAAATACTAAACAGGGATAAACATTCTTTCAACGAAGTAACGACCGCGGACGTGAACCGCTTTTGTATAATGTAACTTAATTATACAGAAGCGGTTCTTGTCCGCGTATAATTACAAACAATTAAATTGTTCATGAGATATATAGAGCTAAATATGAATTATATAAAACTTTAACGAATACCGCAATTAATACTATATTTACAAGGGTTGGTTACTAGTTATTACTCTATTACTGATAACTCTACCATAGTAGTACATTATCTTTTATAACAAACGAGTTCTTATAAACAATTTATGTAGAGGTCGATGAGAATGAGTTTGTCTATGACTTCAATCTGAAGATCAATTCTTTTTTTTCAAAATATTCATAAAAAAAATTGTATTTTAAAATACTAAGTTATAACAAAATAACTCAGTATTCGTTCAGATTATCAGTGAACTGAATATGTAATACAAATGAAATATATATTAATAAATGACAGGATATTGTTCAATAATATGCTGTTTTAATGAATGTCTCATTTTCATTTTAAAGCTTGTGGTGTCAAAAGTTCATTTAATTATTAAAAAAACCACTTTTGATAATGGTAATTAATTACAAAGTTGCAAAATACTTAATTAAATATATAATTTCATTTAAATTATTTTTGATACAAAGATCCTTAACGCGGCGTAGTGCGATTTAGTAGGAATAGTCACGTCATTAAGTACTGTATTGTTACCTTATTATATCTACTGTTAGCTACGAATTTATATTGATTTATATTTCAAAATAATTAAATGAAAAGATTATATTCAAGAGCGTTAGTGTAATAGGATATAAGAACTTTAATGGCAGTGGATCGTTTCTCTCCAGTAATTGAAAATGATAACAGTCACTGTATGATATGTTATTAAGTGATATGTGTTATCTAGTTTCTGGCATGTTTCGGGAACCATAATGTAGCACAATAGAGTGGTGCGATTGCTTCAACGCGCTTATTTGTAAACTACCAGTGGCATTTGAAAAATATATATGTTGGTAGTTTCTGAATTAATGTTCCAAATACGAGTTGCGAAAATCAGGTAGAACTCTACTAAAAATTATAATATATCTTATAGCGATAGCAGTAGAAATATAAAAAAAATCTAAAATTTTTTTTTTTTTGGGGATTAAACAAAACAAATACTATGAAATCTAATATTACTAAATGTTGGGGTTTTTTCATTTGTATAGAGTGTAATTTTTCTATATCCTATATAAAAAAATACTTGTTCTATTTGTATTAATTGAAGCGAAAATTTCAGATATTTCTCTTTTTTATGTTTATAAAAAATTTGAAAAGCAATTCTTTTGGTATGAGATGAAGTAACAGATTAAATTGTTTTACTTCGCTTATTTTCTTTATAATGTTTTGAATAATGTTTTGAACCAGAAAGTTTCATTAAATATTTCTGTGTCGGGTCGAACGGACGCTGATTTACGAACACAATATTATGAAACGACTTTATGTTTTTTTGAAAAAGACAACTCCAATAAATGTACCATTTCGTTTTGGTAGAATCTTTTTAACCACTACTGTTTTGGGTTATATTTATAACCCAAAACAGTATTATATAACCTATATTATTTAAAAAAATGGAATCAATGTTATAAATAACTACGATCATAACTCATTAGAATTAATCTGTTTAATTTCGCTGTATGTAAGGAAATGTAAGCTTACAAAATCTCATAACATGAATACAATAATAAAAAATCCTATTCTCGCGTGTTCTCTTAATTTAGACAAGGTAAATAGCTATATAGATTATAATTTAAAAAGAGTATTCCATACACATTTCTCATTGCTGATCGATTATTTATTTGAAAAGATCGATTATTAATTTGAAAATTTGAAAAAAATAATAATTTGAAATAAAAATACATCGTATTCACTATTCTAATACTTTGTAATAATTGTTAAAACTAGTCGTTCTGTGAACAGTGGACCTCAGTACGTTGGGGGATAAGACAATTTTGGGAAATTATTTATAGTGGATTTCACGAGGTGCAGTGGTTACGATATTTCACCCGTGAACCAAGTATGAGCGCCACACCAGTAACCTCCGTACACTGGACCTACAATGAAACAAAAAAAAGGATACTTAGACAAAATTTGGCCGCCATTTTAGATTTTAAAATAACAAAAAACACCTTAGATTTCGGCAAAGAATACTTAGACGAAGTTTTAGCCCGCTAGCTGCCGCAAAGTCCGTTTTTGTGCTACGGATCAGAAATCCACCATTTTGAAATTTTTCTCCCAAGCAAAAAAATTCAAATAATTGAAGGAACACCCCCGCCAATTTTGGTGACGATTGCATGAAAAGTACGCCTGCTATGCCAAAACAAAACTCAAATCACCGCCATTTTGGATTTTTCCTCCCAGTAAGAAAAATGGCCGCACAAAATAAAATTTAAATAACTCAAAGAACATGATCACCAATTTTTGTGGCGATCGGATGAAAATTGCTCCTGCTATGCCAAAAACAAAACTAAAAAAAGCCGCCATTTTGAATATTTTGGCCGAATAAAAAAAAACGGCTCGACATAAAAATTCAAATAATTCAAGAATACGCCTGTCAATTTTCGTGACCGTAGGATGAAAAATACGCCGGAACAAACGTGCTGAAATGCATGTGGAAAAATAGCAGAATGTACCTATCTATGCGTCAGTATATACATATAAACATATACTAGGTCACGCAAGCTGGGTCGTGAGCTGAGAGAACTTTATTGTATTATTTTTTTTAAAATCTTAATTCTAAATTCAGTATACATAATTTACTAATTCAGTTTAGGACAATTTACGTGCTAGCTCAGAAACTACGCATACCACAGTTTCGAAACTCGGCATGGTGACTGTGCAAAATTTCTGATAATTTCGATCGACAGATCTTGAACAATTAACAGAACTAATTTAGTTCGATTAGTGACTCACCAGCGCGCGCCTGCTCGATGCACGAGTTACGAGTGGATTGAAATCTAAGAAAGTTTGTAACTACTTTCATACATAGCAGAACTGACTATAAATTCATCAGAATGCAGTTCACATTGAGCTCGAAGCACATTAAAAGAATGGTTAGTTTTCGAATTACAGAAAAAAAGTTTCAATTCACCAGAAAATTGTCCATAGCCTTATCATATGGAACGTCTCATACCGCCGCGCGCCTTAAGTTAAAAGAATAGCAAAATAGAAGGAACAACTGAACGAACGCTTCAGTTGCGTGTGAGGCTTCGAACAGGCAAGGTTCCCTCCAAATATTTTCTTTCACTTTTATTTTTCATTTTGCTATCCCAATTTAATATTTTATATCCACTCGCTATACATTTCATCCATTCCATTTAATTATTGCTCAATCTTATTATATCATCCCATTATCATAAAATGGAACGTGGACGAGGCAGAGGAAGAGGCAGACGGCGTGCAAGTGGCATATCGCGATACACAGCAACTTCTGTTCGTTCACAACAATATCGAGATAGTGCAGCCACACATATCACGCTTCCTAATATCGCAGCAAATAAGCGTCGATTCAATAAAGAATGAGAAATATTGGCATACGTTTCCTATTCTAAATGTTCAAGAATCGATTTAAAAGAAGCAGGAGTTCCCTATACTTGCTCTGCATGAAAATTTTATGGATCCTGGGGCAGTGCCACCACAATTACAAGGCCTGATACAGATCGAAACTATGCTCATTGCACGCATACTAGCAATTATACGTTACCAACCAATTACTCTCGTAGCGTTTGTAAGGACTAACCTAAAGAACATCGGAGTAAATAGCCTGCCGTGCACAGAGCTAAAGTTAGCTCAGCTCACGACCCCGCTTGCGTGACCTAGTATAATACTCGTATAAAAACACCAAAATCTAAGATGTGAACTTTAAATTGTAGTCTAGACAGTCCAGGGACACTTACTACGTGCTAATATTACGTGTAATACTAGTAGACGGTATATATAGGTAGAAGACTGATAACGCATACCTAATAACTGGAGTTAGTGTTTTACTGTTTGGGAGTCACTTACTTCTTATATGTATTCTTTACGTAGTTAGTCAACACTTGTATATTTAATGAAAAATCAGATTTTTATCTCTAGATTCCATTAAAATAATCTTATCTACATTTTTAAAAGCAAACCATAATACAACATCGAGTGAGCTCCTTATATGACATTTTTTTATATTACAGATATCAGTTACAAGCAACTTGTATCATCCCGCCGATAGACAAGAAAAGGCACATTCGTTAATAATTCTTATTCATATTTTATTCACTATGTGGTGCTATACGTTTTCTAAATTTAGATTAATGAAGTATTATATTATAATATAAATAAATTTATTTGTTAGTAAATTTTGTACTGTAAGAATGTTTAGTAATAAATTATAAATTAAAAATAGATTAAATGTTAAAACAATGGGGCCGAATAAAATAACATAAGTGTAATAGAATATACATACCACCACACCAACTACCACATTTAAATAAATAAATAGTAATTATAAAATATCACTACTTTATTCAAAATAGACGAATTCATAAAAGTACTGGAGATTATGTAAGAGAGTTTTAGCTCAATGTCTTTTAAAGAACATTCGAAGTTGTACGTATTTTATAAAATTACTAGCTGGATATATATTTTCATTTTATTGTTTACTACCGGACTCTTAACAATAACCCCGGTTACATACAATTTAAATAAGATTCATAATAACAAAAAATCCATTTGTGTCTCAAAATCCTGACTTTTATTCATGTGATAATATTTTTTTTTAATAATCTACCATTTTGGAATTAGGTTACAAAAAGTAATTGAAATATAAAGACAACTAGTTTTACATTACGCAAACTGTAAAACTATTTTCTATATTAAAAAGTTATTTAAGTTCGTGTGGTTTTGATATAGTAACATAAGCCTCATATAAAATATTATATAATCAAATATTTTTATACAAGATACAGCTATGTCTGTATACAGCAATACTTTATACAATATGGTTTATAGCATATTATTTTTTATACAAAGTAAATTAAATCTTTCGAAGTAGTTTTAATTACAAAGTAATATTTATAAAGAACATTAAGGTGGTGTAAAATATAACGGATATTTGCATTCTTCATTAAATATGCGTAAAGTATGAATAACTAATCTCATGCAAATGGAATGTTCTAACTTACTTCAGGGAATTATATTTTTCTTTTTATAAAAACCAAAAATATACTTCGTTACATTGCACAAATTAGGAGAGCAAAAAAATATACATCTAAAAGTACAGGGTGGGCCAAAAATTTTTGCAAATAGCAACACTTGATTTCTCCAAAACCGTGAGAGCAAGGGGCGCGCGGGTGGCGGGGAATTGTGCGTCGTTTGATGCAATTTTAGTCACGATGGAGCGCTTCACGGGACACCAGCGTGCTTTTTGCGTAAAACGATTTTACAAAAACAACGATTCCTACGTTACTGTACGACGCCTCTTTAGAGTTGAATACGGATTACAACGTGTAAGTATGACACTCGTCAAGTGTTAATTTAATTAAAGCTTGGGTTAAAAAGTTTGAGCAAACGGGATCGACAACGAATATTAAACAAACTGGGCGACCACGTACAAGAAGAAGCGAAGAGAACATTCGGGAGGTTGAAATTTCTGTAAGGGACGGTCCAGAATCATCTACGCATAAGCGGTCGGCGGCTCTTGCTATACCAAGAACTAGTCTGCGGCAAATCTTGCATTTGGACCTTAAACTGCACCCATATAAGCTTCAAATTGTACAGGAGATGAAACCAAACGATTACATTCAACGCAACTTATTTGCTGACACTATACTGGAGCGATTCTCTAGCCTTGAGAATGTATTGTTTACGGACGAGGCCCATTTTCACATTAATGGTCACGTAAATAAACCTAATTGTCGATACTGGAGCACGGAAAACCCTCACTTTAAACACCAAAAGCCTCTTCATTCACCAAAAACGACTGTGTGGGCTGCCATATCCGCAAAGGGCATAATCGGTCCATACTTCTTTGAAAATAATCAAGGAAATAACGTAACTGTGAACTCAGTGGAATACGTGAAAATGTTGCGAGAGTTTTTGACACGAAAGTTGCATGAATTTGAAGGATACAATAGCCGGACTTGGATGCAACAAGATGGAGCAACATGCCATACATCAAACGTGACTTTACCGGTGGTCAAAGAAATGTTTCCTAACAAATTGATTTCTCGCAGAGATGATATCCCATGGCCTCCCAGAAGCCCGGACTTACACCTTGCGATTTTATTTTTGATATCTGAAGAGTCGAGTATACCTTAATAAACCGACGACCATATCCCAATTAAAAGAAAACATCCACGAGGAGATAGCCGCGATTCCTCGCAGCATGTGTCAACGAGTTTTCCAAAGTTTACGTAGTCGATTGCAGGAGTGCCAACGACGAGACGGAGCACATCTCGACGATGTCATTTTTAAAAAATAAATTTTAATAAATGATAATTACGTTAAATAAATCATAAACAAAATAACATTTGTACTTTTATTTCTAGACATGTTTCAAAAGTGCAAAAATTTTTGGTCCACCCTGTATATGACTCATACTTCAATTTAAATAAATTGTAATTGTAAAAATTTTATAATAAATCAAAAATGTTTCTTCTTCAGAGATTTACCCTTCAACGATATGATGAAAATTAGTGACTCATATTATATCGATCTTTCTTATTTACAAAATATTGTTTATGATCCACGTCAAGTAGCATAACATAGTAGTTGCATAAAGACGCTTAAAAAAACAGAGTTACACCCGTTTGAATTATGTAACTGTGCTTGTTAAAAATATTCTAAAAACTAAATTACATTAAATTTAAATTAACCTAAAAATATATATATTGCGAATAAATTTTAATATGTACTGAAAAACATACGACTTATACAGTTTACAACTTTCAACTTCTCCAAAGTTAATGTCATGTTTTTAAAGTTGCCATGAATTTTATTGCATCATGAAAAATGTCTTAGTTCTGTGACATTTTAACTTCAGAACCAATATTCTGATTTATTGTACCTTTACTTTCTTCGACAATATTTATTTTAGAAAGAAGATTTTCGAAAACATTAGAATGTTTATTATTTTCCATTTCTATTATAAACCAAGCATTGGAGGCATCGATGACGTGGTTGTGAAATATGTTTCATCAAATATGTTTGATATTATCGACAATAAAACTGTCACTTTCCGTCTCTCCATATGTTGTGAGAAAATGAAAAATAGTCGAACACAATTTCAATGCAACTTGCAATCTGAATATTGCTACATACCTATGTTATTGTCGACTTTTATATTATTTCTGTGATTAATTTTTTTTTTATATTTTTTTATATTGCACATAGAAAATACATATGTTATGCTAATGGTAAACTATTACATGCATCCTGAGTAATAAAAAATATTGAAAAGATGTAATTAACAGAAACGATACAAATCATATGTGGTGGTTTCGAAGTTGATTTTAAATAAAATTAAACTATGTTGAGATATAGCGGACATAATGCGAGGTAGATATTGTATAAAAGGTTTAGCTTTTAAGTAGATTCCATAGATGAATCTACCTATTGCAATCGATGCGATGACGGCACCCAGACCCCAGAGTAGGGGCACTACGCCGTTTATGAACTGGAGATTGAGAATCCGTCGAAAAAAAAAATATATATCCCTCTATTTATATATGTAAATATGATCCATCAGTCCAAATTCATCGTAGGCGAAATCTGACTTCACAGGTCGATAGGATAAATTAGTAGGACAAACGAAACATCTCGATTTTTTGGAAAAAGTGAAAGGGGTGGCTGGGAGGGGGGGTGAAAGTGCAAACCTTTGGGACACGCTACAGGTCGCAAATATTGACGGAGGATTTTCAAACTCGGTATACACATTCTTAAGGACAAAATAAAGGTTAAGCTCTTGAACGGGGGAAATCGGTCAGGGGGTTGGGGGGCTGGGTGGGTTGAAAGTTAAAAACCGAAAAAAGTCACAGAAGAATGCAAAATTTTGGTGTCGAAAAAATCCTAGAAAATTAACAAATTAAATGAAGAAACTTTTTTTTACGAAAAGTTTTTTGATGCGACCCCCCGTTTAGGAGATAGGGGTGGGTGGTGGTTCCCCCCTCACCCAATATATGCCGAGTGACCCGTCATAAGACTCGTAATGACTAGTAGAATACTGTTGGCTAGTTTTTCTTTGTCGATCCGACCACCGCCTCCCCCACAACTAAAGTAAATCATTCATTCTAATCATAGTTACCTTCGAATATTGCATATCGAGAATCGCGTGACGGGAATCTACCTAACACGATCGACCCTGTCGAACGAGGTATTTTAGTAGCTGTTTAACATACATCAATTCCATCACTTTACTAAAACGTGTTCTGACTAAGTACAACAGTCCGATTCATATATTTCTGGGTGCAAGATTAATTTACTATCACGTAAATACTTATAACTGACCTCCTATGGAACAAAAAGATTTCGAAATATCGTTCAATGAAAAAATTCAAACAAAAACCTAAAAAATATCTGAACTGAAGATTACTTCATTCGCTATTTAAAAATTATCTTATAATCATATACATACAGAAAAGTTAAAAGTTGTAATTGTATGGCATACTTAGTTAATCATTTCTTAGCTTCTTAATTTTCTTCTTTAATTGTATATCAGTTTAGTAAATTTACACGTAAAGACATAGCATGTTTTTATTTTAATTTAAAAAACTCCTCTTTGATATGCAAAGTAAATTCAGAGCTTGCGGCAGACGTCATTAATTCTCAATCTGTGATTTGTATCGACTACTAAATAACAACGTAGAATTGGCAGTCGCTAAATGCTGTAGTTATATATCAAATGGTCAGATGTATATAGTTCTATGAAAATGAGTATCTAAACTTATTTCTGTCGATTATTTATGCAATAAACTTTCCAAGAACGGTGATTGTTACATTACATTAGTGAATGCATCCGAGTAAGTCAAACCGGAGATTACTCGGAAATAAATTCAACGCAGTTTCAAATTCAAAAGGAGAATAAATTATAAGTTTAGTTCCGTGGATTGCGAATATTAAAAATATCTTACAATTTTTAAGTGTTTAATTAAATTTGTTTTTAAATTTGTAAAATAGAAAGATAATATGTTCTTCTTTGAGTAATTATATTACTTTTATATCTATATAACTGCTAGAACAAATAAAAAAAAATGGTTTTCAGTGTTTGAGATTATCAAACTTCTTTATATTAGGAGGTGAAATATAATGAAATTATAACTCTCACCTAAAAAATCCCTGTGTCACATTTCTTTGCGAGGTTTCAAACTCTTAGAGAAATTCATAAATAGAAAATTATAATTTAATATTTAATTTTAAGACAAAAGTGTTTATGTTTTTCTCTAATTAAAAGCTTATTCTGCTTTTAAATAAACTATTTCACACAATCAAAGATATTAAGTAAAGCTGTTTGTGTCCATTAAGTCCCTCTTATATATACTTTATAATCTAGAAGTCAGAGTTCATAGAAATATACCTTTTAAATTGTTCTTCAGCGTTTAAGGAAACAGATTTATTTATTAATTTATTAATTAAACTTTTTGTTTTTATTATAATGTTCATTTTGACAACATATATGTTGTTATTATGCGATCCATTTGTAATCATCTTAAAATAAATGTAAATATTTTTGAAGTCGCAGCAAAAGCTATCATAATTAAGTTTCTTTGTATTTTAATACAAAGAAACTACAAAGAATCATGTAAATGTTTATAGACTTAAGACAATAAAACCAGAGAATTTTTTATTTTTATTTATTAATTTTTATTTTAACGCAAAAATAGTTTGCGAATATGGTATTAAAAGTTACTAAATTTATTTTAAATTGTATTTGTAAGTTTCAGTTTCTATTGTATGTAAGATTAAAAAACAACAGAAATAAAAGAAAATACAGAATGTTAATAATATTTCATCAACGTCATTGAGTTGAAAAATGGCGGCTGAAGCTCAGGTGGCTTGAAATTACAAGGTGAGTGCTACAATGCGTCTGTGTGAAATATTAGAAAAATATAATTGACTAGGTATTTTTTTCCATCATCTAAAGTAATATTTAATATATAAACGAATGAATATAATAATCGTCTTATAAATAATTTTATTCAATCGAAAACCCGTAAAGAAAAAAATCCTTTCATGACGTATGCGATAGGGATCTTTTATTAGGATGAATAAATTTAAGAAATGATTCAAAAATAATTCACACACTCCATCCCATATTAAATATTATAGTTTTTAAATACAAGTATTATAGGTATAGTAAAAAAGGTTATTATTTATTTATTTATTTATTATTTATTTAGCTTCACGCCATATCCCTTACGGGGTAGCCAGAGAAGACGGAGTGCCAAACACTACGGTCCCTGCATACCTCTTTCGCCTCGGCCACAGACATCAATCCCTTCATACATGCCCTCCGGAGGGTCCTCATGCTTTTTACGTGACCTTCCTCCAGTATCATAGATACAGTGTTTTCGAAGGTCACTCGAGACCTCCCCCTTTGTCTCTTACCACTCACTTTTCCTGTATAAATCTTTTTTACCATTCTTTCATCACTCATTTGGTCGACGTGCCCAAACCACCTGAGCACGTTCTTCTTCATTCCCAATGCAACATCTTCACTAGTACCGGCCATTCTGTGGATCTCTTCATTGCGGATTCGGTCAGCTAGGATGACTCCCCATATTCTGCGAAAAGATCGCATCTCCACAGCATTCATCTTTCTTAGATTCTTCTATGTTACCCACGTTTGAATGCCATATGACAGCGTCGGTAGCAAAATCGCATTGTGTACAGCCAAACGTGCAGCTATGCTGACGTTTCGCCGTCTCAACAATGCAGCCAGAGCACCGTTGACTCTGTTACCGACAGCAATACGCCTTTCCACATCCATTTCGTATCTTCCGTCTCTGCTAAACATACTTCCCAAATATACCACTTCATTAACTTGTTCTATTATCTTACCATTCACTTTGATCTTACATTCTGTTCTTTCTTCATTTCTTTCAAATATCAGAACTTTCGTCTTATCTGCATTTAGGTTTAGACCATTATTTTCACACCCATCTTTCAGAGTGGTGACCAATGCCTGCAAATCGCATTCTGATGATGCAATGAGCATTGCATCATCTGCATATACTCGTTGCAAGCAATTAAACATAAGGTCACCTACTTTCACTCCCATGTCACTGTTTTTCACGGCTTGGAGACAACTATCCAAATACAAATTGAACAACCAAGCTGACATAGCGCAACCTAGCTTAATACCCGATTGGGTGTCAAACCAGGGCGACATGTCAAGTCCTACTCGCACACAGGCTGAGTGATCTCTGTAAAGAGACTTAACAGCCTGTAGCAAGGGTCCGCTCACATTGTATCGGGGCAGTAACAAATTTCTCTCCGTACAAAATTCCAAAATAAGCTTCCCAGCCTCATTTACTCTCTTATCACCGTTCTTGCCTAGCACGCTTTCGTAACCACTTCACGCGCTTCCAACCCATCCATTCATATCTCCACATACTCATTCATCATCAACTTTTATTATCTCTGACACTAGTTAGAACATCCCTGACACTCTCCCAAAACTCCTCGAGCTCGCTCATTTGAGCTGAGGATACTGGCGCATACACGGCTAACAAGAATACTTTTGTTATCCCCAGCTTAAAGCGAATCCAAAGAAGCCTCGGGTTGATCGCCTTGTATTCTACCATTGCATTAACCATTCGAGAGGACAATAATACGCCAACACCTTGGCAACCTCGCTCACCCTCTGGAACCCCAGCCCAGAAAGCGACCCGGTTGCCAGGCAAATTGGTCGTATCACTGCCTTTTCGCTTGGTCTCAGACACACAAATAACATCCAGATCTTTGTCATCCATCACATCTAATAATTCATTCATCTTCTGTTCCATTCCTCCTCTTACATTCCACGTAGCTATTTGTAGCTCCGTCCTCCACCTCCCGCCGTTCGGAACATGGCGTGTTGGTTGGCGGTCCCCAACGCCGCATTCGTTCATTTTACAAATAAATTTTAATAAATTAAATCATTATTTCGAAAATAAATAATTCATTATAAATCAATTAAAAATTACAAAAAATAAAAATTAAAAATTAAAATTAATATATGTCACAAAAAATTTACTTAAAAAATATAATAAATGTCATAAAAATAAAAAAAATAAATAAAAAAAAAAAAAACAAAAATACAAAATACAAATACATACAATAAAATTTCAATAACAATTAGATATAACAATATTGATATTAATAAAGTCTTGCTGAATGCCGTGTCCCACAACTAAATCTGGATCCAACTTCCGGAAATGCACCATGAAGTATTTGATGAGTTCCCTTTCACTTTCACATTTGGTTAGCATCTTTGCTTTGTATTGAGGCAGGGTTTGTTTTCGATCAAATCGGCCTCATTTCTTTGTCTTCACACAGAAATGCTAATTATTTTAAATAATATCGGTTACAGATTTAGTTAACGACACTTTACTTTTATTTAATTTTTTAAAAAAAGTTTAAAATAGTTTTTTCATACTTATTTAATTTATTCTGTTTACATTGTCACCATGACGTATTTTACTGCTTTTATAAATCAATTTTTAGTAAACCTTTTAATTACTGAACATTAAAAAGTGCTGATATAATAGAAATAACTAATAATAAATTATTATATAGAATATTTTCAAGTAATGTGTTTAGTTAGATGTTTATTTAAAAATAACATACATTTAGTAACATCACTCATATAAGATATACTTTTAATAAGATAAGATATTCGTAGCTGTAAATAGTTTGCTACTTACAGCCACGAATATCGAATATGCTACGTAGGTTATTCCTATCTTTTGTTATAACAAATAAAACTTGCAGAAAAATTTTATATTATAACTTTTGGCATTTCGACTTGCCTTTTTTCTTACCCCACAGTAACTCCAGATTTTGATTTTAAGGAATCGATACAAGTTGCTCTAACTGCGCATTTGAAGGTTTTTATCCTGTTACAACTTCACTCTAAGACTTCTACAGAACTATTTTATTTTGGTATTTATACACAAAAATAGCCATTTATTGTACAAACACAATTTATTTCAACAAATACATGAATTTTATTGTACTCGTCTCGCCGTTAAGCATAACAGCTTGGCGAGAATAAATTGTTTTTTGTAAAATCTTTTTAAATAAATGAATAAATTAAAAAAAAAAAAAAAAAAAGATAAAAAGCACTTCAGAAATGCGAACTCAATAGAACAGACAAATTCAACCTCAAGTAGATAAAAAAAGGTAATCGTCCAATCGCGAAAAAAACAATTTCTATAAAAAAAATATGTTTTCTTTTATTAAAATGAAGGGAAAGGTTTTTTGCAGAAATCAAAATCTCTGAAGATTTTCATCTACATTTTGAAAAAATTGCCTTTATTAAAAATAAAATATTTTTCTGATTTGCAAATAGCTCATTTTGTACGAAATGTATATTTATTTTGAAAGGTGAGTGAGAGAGGACCCCCAACCTTATTCTTTCCTTTCTAAACTACTATAATTTTTTTGGCGTCATATATTTTTCATAGACTTTATAAGTATTTTTGTATAAAAGTAGGTATGGTTTCTATAAAGGCAAATATAAAACGTTTTTTGTATTCTCTGTATGGTATGTTAGATGGGAAAATTCTATCACATTGGCCAGGCCTTTTAGTAATATTAAATATTCGTCATTTGTAAAATCTAGTTTAATAAAATAAAATAAAAGCTTTTAGATAAAATACTAATTTTAGATCAGATTATGACCACACTCTAAGGAAAAACTATTTCCTTAGAGTGTGGTCATAATCTGAAGAAGGCAACAATCATAATGAGACCGCCTGAGTAATATCTTATTTATTACTAAATTATATGCTGTAGGCTTCGTCTTTTCACTATAACGATTTAAATACTTTTATAATAGTCTTTTTCTTAGCAAAAACTATTTTAACTGTTGTTATATTTTTATATAAGCAACATATGTTGACTTCAAAATTTACGCAGAGCTCACTTGCGTATAAAATCTTTCTATTCATATCAATTTGGCAATTTCTTTACACGAGCAGTCTATGAGTCAGCAAATCGCGACAAACTTTAAACATCCCTCGTATTGAATATAATAATTTTCCTAGAAAGTCGTTGAGGCTACTTCGTTACTGTGTTCAATCTCAATATTCAAGGACGAAAGCAAATATGACTTTTGTAATATAATTTATAAAATATGTAATAAAACTATTTTAAAAATTTGTTTAAATAAATAAATAGTTTTTATTGTTATTAAATTTGTTTTATACATTTTATCACGATTCAAGTTTATATTAATTGTAATTATATTTATACGCCACTGAAACCGAATATTAATATTATTTGCATAATGACTATGAATATAATATTATTATTATAAGGTCTGAATATGTTTAACGACAGGATCGTGGACGCAGTTTTTCTGATATATTATTTCCTTGTCACTCATTAATAATAAATATAAAGATAAAATAAAATATAAAAATTAATGGCTACTTAAAGATCAAAAGAAATAATAGTAAAATATAATAATGCTGCTTATAACTGTTCTTTGTCTCAAAATCTTTATATGGTAAAAATATGGACAAGCGATTGAGTCTTTTTATTTGGTTTAAAATACTAGGATCCGCCAGACGTGCGCGGCGGGTATTGAGCTGAGCCCCTCTCCTTTCTTCTTTTCTTGATAACTTTTGAATGGCTTAACATTTTTTCAATCTGTTTTCGCTATAATATCCGCGTCCGGCTCAAACATACATGATAAAATTTTTAGCTAATTATATCATCGCATTCTGAAGACAACTAAACACAAAAAAGGTCTCCCAAACGGTTAAGAGCTTCGCATACGCTCAACTCAATCAAATATTATTTTTTAAGAATTAACTAATCTAAAAACCTGACGTTCCTAGAATTAAAGTAGATATACTTTAAATATCTTATTAGATTTTTTTAAATAAAGGAAATCTTATTTATATAAAAGTTAAATGTGAAAATGTTATGCTTCGTACTTTCTTGGAATGGCAAATCAAAATTAATATATTAAACAGCTCTCAAATATCTTTAAATGATGTAACGACCGTAGACAAGAACCGCTTCTGTTTGTAGAAATTAACTCTAGGTGAGTATAATTAGACATGTGTCATTACATATAACTAAACGGCTTAACACAAAATGTATAAAACTATAATGAATACCGCTATACTATAATATTAGTTAAATTCAGTCAACACATATTTACACAGTATCTTTATAACTATACTTAACATTAGCCATACACTTACATTTGTAAGTACCACACTGTATACTATATACATATATAAATCATATCATGTTGACAACTCAATATTCATTTATTAATCTAGAGAATTGAATGATTATTTAATATAGACGAATTACCCATTTAATTAATTATATAAGAATGTTCAATAATTCTGTTTTATTAAAGAGTTAAAACCCATTTTCATTTTAAAGCTTCCGGTGATTAAGGATCACTTTTATTTATAAAAAACTATTTCCTTTCAACCCAATGAACAGTAATTTAAATTGCAAAAACACTTCATTAAGTATATAAATAAATGAAGTCTGTTAGATAGAATAGAAAAATTTATTCAATAAGTAAAAGAATAAGAGCAATACACATATTTATTTCTTTACGAAAAACAATAATATATATTCTTGTAACCACTATAAATGAATTTTATTCCTTTTATGCTTTTTATTTTAACCCTTAATTTGGCAAAGTATAAAATGCTATAAAACCTGAATTTTGTCATCAGAAATGTTATTTATACACATAAAACGACTATAGAAAAATTTGAAAAAAAATCTGAAAAGCTTAGTTTTCCTGAAAACTCATGTATGCCACAACATAAACCGCCAACAACTCAAGAATACAAATCGTAAATGTGTTGTATGCAGGGGCATACATTGCCAATTACTGTATGTAGGTACTGACTACGTATGTAAAAAAAACAACTATTATATTTATTATTATTTTTATAAAAAAATACATAGAAATTACGTAGGCACATGGTAATCTAGTTGACAGTTACGGGAATTTTTGCCAGTTACGAAACAAAGGCGGACTTGGCACTTCATACATTGTACGACTGTAAGTTTTGAACACAAACGGCATCTTCCTTGTGTGGTCATTATCATAAAATGACCAACGTTGTCAAATCGTGACGTTTCAACTGGACTGGCTTATGGTTCTCTTTTTTTGGTGCCTTTGTTACTACCCTCAGAACGCTGGTATTTTTTTAGACCTTCGTACTTTTTAAAACCCCACTTATTAGGTTTGTCCTTCATATATTGACACCGCTTCCCTGCTTTTGTCCCTTTTGTAGCGGATCATCATCTCATCGACGCTGAATCTCCTTTCATTTTCTTGAGCTAAACAATTGTCTCTTACTTTTTGCACTAACGGCTTAACTTTATAGTATCTGTCAGAATCTTGAACGTAGTTGTCAACAAAATGTAAAAAACGACGTATTTGTTGATAACGTTTTAGTGGCAGCAAATCAGCCACAAGTCTGTATCTATATCGCAAACTCCAATAATCAGTATAAGACGGCATGCTTACAACACCCATAATGATATGAATCCCTAAAAAATCCCGTAATTCGTCTTCAGTCAAACCCAGAGTACGTCCAGTTTGAGATATAGCATACGTATATGTTTGTTCGACAATATCTGTCAAAATGTCTGGGGAAAAGAACTTGTAGAAATACTCCAGGGGAGTTAGGACTGTGACGCTCCCGACAGGTTCCGATTCCTCTTCTATAGAAGCCACATGTCGAAAGCCAGCTTTTTTCCAATTATAACTAAGAGTAAACTTTTGCATTCGTCTAGGTCGTTTAGCAACATGAACAGCGGGACGTTGCGATCTTGTTTTTCTGGAAATACGTGATGTGGAGGAGGCATTCGTCGACATGCTAGGTGTTACCAAACCAGGGGGTGCATTAGGTGCAATTAGTGTAGCAGTTGCAGGAGTAGCAGGGGTTGTAGGCGTTGCAGAAAATGAGGGAATATCACTCAGTACTGGTACTTAACTACAATTCGGTTCTAGAGATGGGCTTGAATAAACATTTTGGAAAATTGGTGTAAGGCGAACATTTTCGCTGGTGGGGTCTTCATCATCTAGAAGATTAAGTCTTTCTAAAGAGCTATCAATTGAGGGTACAGAGGAGCTGGACATGAAAAGCGGTGTGTGCACACGTATTTCGTCTTCAATATCAGAATGTTCACTATCATCAGAGGGTGCATTTTGAGCAGGGACAAGCGCTAAAATTCTACCACCACGAGTTTCAAGCTTTTGCTGCAGACAAAGAAAAAAAATGCTCATATACAAACTAAGCAAAGCAAAAAAAGCAAAAAATTGGCAATGTATGCCCTGACATACAAATTAAATAGGGGTATTTTTTTACAAACTTGGCAATTTATGTCACAGCATACATCATGTTAATATCCAAAATAACACCAATGTAAGAAGTTAGAACTGCAAACTTATTAGACAAATTAAATAATCATGATATCAAGCATAGGATTCAGTCGTGAAACTTTTCCCAAACTGGGTAATAATCAATAAAATTATATAAATACCTTGGAGAGAACAGTTGACGGCCGCCGGTACGCCATTTTCGTCAACTAATGTCAAAACTAGTGATACCAGATGCCTGTTCATATTTTCTACTAAAAGTTGTTTAAGATGCAAGGTGATAAAAATATAATTTTATGTTATTTATGTATTTTCTAATACAAAATATTTTTTTAAAGTTGATGTATTGGGGCATACATTATCAAATTAAGGGTTAAGTTGGTCATTATTTACAAGTCAAAGTTAAAGCCATATATAGTTAAGTCAGTCATCAAGTCATCTTGCATAAATTTAAAAGACAATAGAGGAAGTGGTGCACTGCAATTATGAAACATGTACATAATTAGTTTCACATATAAAGCAGTGATTACTTGTATTTATATAGTTCCTTCTCTATAGAATCAAGTTAAAAAAGTCCACGAGTATCTCTTTATTTTATTTATTAATTGTTATATTTAGGCGGTATTATGTATGTTTTAGTTTTGTGAATATTTCTAATTGTAGCCATAACATTGTTGGTTTAACTTTTAATTAATTTGCAATTAATTGGACTTGATTTCAAGATTTATAGTTTTCTATATAACGTTAATTCTGTTCTATGTTCACGTAACACCAATTGATGTAGTCGGCTAAATTTAATGCTCTTTTTTGTGATATTTCCGGATCGATACAATACGGGTACCTTCGGAATGTGATGTTGCAAGAGTTCATGAGTACCTTATAAACTGTTAAATACATCGTAGCCTTAAAATATATATACTTAAACTATGGTTGCCTATTGAATAAACATAATAACATATCATCAAGAAATTGAAATCACAACTTATTTCGCGTTCTGGATTTTATGTACATACATAATGAACGTTGAATTTTAAGTTACGAAAAATTAATAGAGCGCAATTTAAGAGCCTTACTTAGCCGCCTGCCATTTAAAGTTTTACTTATTCTAAAGAATTGATAACTAGCTTTGGTTTTGTTGCTTTTTATCTACAGTTTATATTATAACTCCGGTTGTAGTAAGTAGTAGTTTCATATTTATCCAAAAATGTGAAACTGTTTTTAATCAAACTTTATCACCCTGAATGAAAAAATAAATATACTGACTTTATTTAAGAACAGCTTATCAAATAAAGTAAAAATAAATCAATATTTATTAACTGAGTAGGAGTGCGGTACATTTATTTATCCAGTTCCTTTCTTGGTTTAATTGAGGATCAATTTTCTCAGTATGACAACTCCTTATTTGAATACAAATTTGGTAAAGGGATTTTTTCGGATAAGTAATGTATTTATTAATTTTAATATTTATTTAATATAAGAATATTAAAAATATACATTCATACATATTAAAAGTTTACATTCAGAGATGGCTGGCTGGATATTATGTATTAAATCTAATAATTACCTTATGAATAAATAGAACTATTGTTCCAGTTGCAATATTACATTCGTTTGGCAATTCTTAAAGAATTTAATTTATTGGTTCGCTCATACATTGATGTAGTTTTAAATTTTTTTACTAATAGCAATTAATAGTGTAAGACTAAGTAAAATTATTTTAAATGCTATTAGACCATAACTATTTTAATTGTTTCTTTGTACTGGGTATAAATGTTTCATTCCTGCTGGTTATAAAAAATATACTTATAGAATTAATGACTCAAATTAATATAATAATAAAAAAACAAATTCATTCTGCCAGTGTTGTAATTTATTTATACTAATAGAGATGTTATATTTACTTTACAAAAAGAACATGAAAATAAATATGTCGACGATATGTATGCTAAGAAATGTATTTTACGACCAACATATTTCTAAAGATTGCTGTTAGCCAGGCTTTTACATCAACGTAATTGAGTTGAAAAATGGCGCCTGAGACACAGGTGACTGAGAATTACAAGATGAATATTATATTACGTCTAGCTGTCTGGAATTTCAGGAAAATATAACCCTAAAGAGATTAATGTATAGGATTAAATTTTTCACTCATTTTGTATAAAACACAAAATGACCATATAAAATAAAATTGACTTCAATAAGCAGAATAATCATTTTTAATCATTAAATGCTCAAAAGTTATATTTTGAACATTGAAGGATAAATGGTAAAATAAATCATCACTATAAGGATTCATTCCATCATTTATTCGGCTTATAAATAATTATTTGATGTATATTTCTAAACTATCATTTACAAAAAAAATTGAACACACAGAAAAACATTTTTAATAATTGACTAATGATTTCGTGTAAGTAAGTATTATTACTATTGAGGATTCTCGTGGATCTTATTTTATAAATTAAACACTTCACTTCAGTCAAACAAACTTGGTTTTATTTATAACACACAAAAGAAAATACAGCGTCCGTCCTACATTTTTCTCTTTTCAAAAATCCCTCGAGCACTGACAATATAAACTTACCATAGATTGAGTTTTAAAAACAGATAAAAAACGTTATACAATTGCATACACCATCAATTACAAACATAGAGGAATTACTCAATAATTGTTATATTAACAGATTACAAATACAGTATAATTGTTATTTCATCTCTAGTCAGTGCAGTGGTTGTTACGCAAGCTTTGTCGTTAACTTAACACTGGTCGTTGGGTCGACCTTACACTTACAAATTTTATTATTATCAAAGCTGGCAACACTTTTGTGAATCCTCGGATGTTGCAGGAGTTCATGGGCGGCGGTGATCATATACCATATGTGACCCGCCAGCTCGTTTGCCCTCCTCTTACATAAAAAAAAAATTTTTTTTAGAGGAATATGTGGAATATGTCACATGTGGAGGATGGAATTTATGAAAAGAAAGTCAATTGAAACAACGTAAAAGTTAGTAATTGGATAATTTATGTCTATTTCACAAACGTACAGTGTGAATAATGTGATTATTTACTGTAAATTCCAGACTACGTCTGCAAGACGAGGTTCCTTGTACACAGTAAACAAATATTTACACAAACCTTTCGTTTTAAGCAAAGCGTTTTAACGAGAGCTAAGATTTGTATTCGTTCCTAGTTTTGTTTTTATATTTCAATTACTGTACTACTTTATTTTTCTAATATATATTTGACCGAAGGACGAATGCTGAGCGTAGCAAAGCGTTTGTCCGAAGGGCTACGTTTCCACTTGATTTGCCCATTCTGCTATTTTTCCGTATGTATTTCAGTATGTATGTTTCGGCGTAGCCGGCGTATTTTTCATCCTATCGTCACGAAAATCGGCAGGCGTATTCTTTGAATTATTTGAATTTTTATGTCGAGCCGTTTTTTTGATTGCGCGAAAAAATCCGAAATGGCGGCGTTTTTAAGTTTTGTTTTTGGCCTAGCAGGAGCAATTTTCATCCGATCGCTACAAAAATTGGTGATCATGTTCTTTGAGTTATTATTTTTTTTTGTTCGGCCATTTTTCTTACTATTATATTATATTATATTTCGTCCCGTTTGTTCCGGCGTAGCCGGAGTATTTTTCATCCTATCGTCACGAAATTCGGCAGGTGTATTCTTTGAATTATTTGAATTTTTATGTCGAGCCGTTTTTTTGATTGGGCGAAAACATCCAAAATGGCGGCGTTTTTTAGTTTTGTTTTTGTCGTAGCAGGAGCAATTTTCATCCGATCGCCACAAAAATTGGTGATCATGTTCTCTGAGTTATTTTTTTTTGTGCAGCCATTTTTTTTACTGGGAGGAAAAATCCAAAATGGCTGTGATTTAATTTTTTGTTTTGGCGTAGCAGACATATTTTTTATGCAATCGTCACGAAAATTGGTAGGTGGTATTCTATGAATTATTAAAATTTTTATGTAAAGTAATACTGATCCGTTTTATAAAGTAATACTGAATTTAGTTTTTATATTTTCTAATAAAAGCATTAATCAAAACTGAATATAATAATCATTATATAAATAATAAGAATAAAAGACGATAAACACTTGCAATCTATGCAATTGTCGTCTTACATAGAGATAATAAAGTTGGTTAAATAAATGTAACACAGATTCAGTTATGTATTACATAATCTAGTTTCTTAAATGTAAAGAAAACATTGAGAAAAGATCTTGAGGTATATTTATTAAAAAACTTTGCTTATATTGTACTATAATATATTTTATATTTGAATTAATGAATATGGCAATAAATGACTAAATAATAATAAAAAGTAATAATGTATCACTATAAATAATATTCTCAAAAGAATATGTTAAATTAAAACATTAATTTTAAAAGGAATACAATATATTGACATTCATAAATCTCCTAATATGACACCATTAATAAAGCTATACGTAGCAATAATCTAGTAATAATGTAGCATCTTGCTGCGTAGTTTATTGCTACAGACAGTTATGTCTTACAAAACTTATAGAAAACTTTTATACAGTAACAGTTGGCGTTTCGACTTGCCTTTTTTTTGCCATAAAGTATGATACAAACATTGTTAGTTTAGGGCAGAATGTTTTTATTATTAGTTTGACTAAAAAAGTATTTTCAAAAATTTACTACAGTTTCTATTAAGAATTTTTTTTCTGTACTTGGTTAGATGTTATTGATGTTTGATTATTATTAATAAGATGTACTTATTGTTGAATCGACATAATATTTGGTTATTCGTGCCTAATAAAATAAAATAACGGCCATCATTGAGAAATGTAAAAGATAATATTTAATTCAAAGGTCATTTGTTAAATTTAGTTTCATAATATAAAATACAAGCTTAGATAAAATATAAAAGAATACATAATGTGTAGCTTATCGTGAGATTGAAATCATAAATCTAAGAAAGTCTACAATCATAATAAGAAAGTTATAAAAGGTATTAACATTATTAGAATCATATGTATAAGATTTATCATAAATACGACATTGAGTAGATACGTCGCATTTGTTAGTTAAGAAGTTTAAAGAATCATTTGGATTTGCATAATGTGTTTTCATTTGACATTCCATTTATTGTGTATTTATTAGCTATTTAAAGTTGTTCTAATATTCTACTGTATTACCGTAAGCTTTACACAGACGCGAAGATAGTTTTTTATAAAAAAAATATAATAGACTAGAATAGATATTCACTAATAGTGATATAGCACTTATAAAGAAGATAAAATAGAATACAAAGTAATAAATAGATAATGGCATTAACTCATTACACTGATTGTTGCTGTGTCGTCGGAGATCACAATTACCTAGAAAGAGACTCGATCATTTGTCTTATGGTTTGGTTATGGAGAGCGTTTTGGTGTTGTTATCACTTAAAGAAAACGTATTTCCATAAATGCTGAAAAGCAATATTTCATGTAGGAGCCGAGTTTTATCACTTATTTTCAGTGAATGTGAAAGTAATAAAAACGAAATGAAAAGAAAGTAATGTTTTCATTGTTAACAGTTTGAGTTTGGGTTTTAAGATTTTGTCAATCAGTCTAGACATAATATTATAAACATTGTGTATTAAGAATTTTGTAAAACAAATATAGTATTTATGCATTGGACAGATTTAAACATCGTTCAGTCATTATTACAATGAACTGTAAAAGACCTATTATACATTTCTATCATGGATAGAAATTATACATGATAGTAATCTAGAATTACTCGCACCCCCTCTCACTTACTTGCTCAACTATATTTAAGCTGCTACTTCTGAGCTTTCCGTCTGAGATGTCCGTTCCTGTTACAGAAAATAATAATTTGAATTTAGTACTGAAGTTAATATTTTATTTCACTCTGCAAATAGAAAATTACATCAAAATGAAAATTGAGCAGGAATCTGAAAGTGAAAACTAATTTAACATTTAAGTAAAATAAAATGTTGGTTAAGCAAAAAGTTTCTTTTAAATTGGAGTTTAAATAATTAATCAGGATTAAAAAATACTTTCAAAGACGATACTTTCATAGTTTTGTGCTATTTTTATTCGATTTAATAGAATAAGTAGACACAATTACGGATTGTTACTTATTGACTTTGACTGTCTTTTGTCACTAGAAACAACAAAATATTTTATTGGAATAATAATTATTTAATACATTTTAAAAGTAAATATTAGCATTTATTGAACAATATATAAAACACGAGATTATTTATACCTTTTATGAAAACTGTTTAAGTAAAAAACTATATACAAGTTTAAGTAGTTTAATATTACTCAGGATTTCAATTTGAATTAAAACCTAACATCTCTTAGTTTTAAAATAGGAGGATTATATTAAGCCATCTCAACCTAGAATATTTTAGTGTTTACTAAAAACAACATTTTTACTTACACAATAAAAGTTTTGATTACACTAAATAATAGTAATATAATTTTAAAATTGTAATAAATTGGATATACACAAAAATTATAATAATTTAATATCAAGCACTATATATAATAATATATAATATAATTATTTTAATTATCAAACCTTATTTAAATTTAGCTTAGCTTTAGCTTTAAGTTTTAGCTTTAAGTTCCGTTCGAATTTCCGATTCACCTTTTTTTACAAAATTAATAACAAAAATTCAGGTTACTTTTAACAAAACGATGAGCTCTTATTTTTTAAATAAGTAAATATGGAATATAGAATATAAAAAATACACAACAAGCCGAACTAAAATCCTGTGGTCTCTTAAAGTCAGTCGTTAGTGTGAACAACCTTAAAGTTACTTCGGTATGTCTGAACACAAAAAACAAACACAAGCAAATAGTAAACACTAAACCGTAAAGGCAAGCAGTATTTACGTCTTCATGAGAAACATTAGAAAACCCACTTGACCTTACCATGTGTTCAGGGAACAATATAAAGTTACTATTTGAATTGTCTTTGGTTTATGGACTTGGTGTCAACATTTCTCTCTTTTAATTAGAAACAAAGTTTAATTAATAATCCTTTGTAAATAGAAACTTTGTACTTCTGTTTCCAAAGAGATAAAACCGGCCCTAAAAGGATACATTTAATCCGTTTTTAAACATTTAAGCTGTTGTCGTTATCTACTTAATATATTAGTAAGTTAGCTACAGACATCATTATATATTGATTACAAAGGAAAGGAAAATGTATAATCTCTTCTTAAAACTTTCGTCTAATATCTATCACATCTATACAAACTTATTAAAATATTTCTTGTAACTACCGGTACCAAACAAAGTATAAATTGACTTACATTACTTTTATCGTTCCGTAATGTAATGAACTTACCTCACTTTTCGGTTTTTCTTTTGTATTTATATTAACGTAAGATTTATTAAGATAGTTTCAAGATTTACAATATAAGCACAATACAATATAACACAAATGTATTTTTTTTCATACCTCCATAGTCAATCATTTAGTTAGGGATACACATACTTAAGTTTAACAAAGCCACCCTGAAACCAACCACCTTAAAACTTAAAATTAATATATAAAATACTATTTATGGCGGTTATTTTGTGCGAAAATGTATTATAGATTACATTGAAATAGAATATATGTCATCAACTTAATAATGCAAGCTTTTATAGAAACAGAGAAAGTCATAATAACAAAAAAAAAATATCAGCGGAATATAAAGCGGCATTTCAACATAGATAGTTTTGTATTGTGATAAAACGTGTGACTGACTGAAATCTTTAAATATCAATTTCGAGAAAATTATTTGTATGTTGTCGGGACCACGATGATATTTAAATAGCGAATTTCAATACGGATGATATTTTGTCATTTGTTCACGGCTTACTTTGAGAATCCACATTCCAATATTATAATCTCCAATTTAGTATTAATTTTTGTCCTTGTTACCTTCCACTGCATTGTAATAAAAATTATATTTATTATATTATTTACTCATTAATGATTCTTAATATGCACTGAGTAAAATGGTTTTAAAGAATTACCAACAAACTAAAGGTAAAGATAATGAAAAGTAAGTAAGTTAAGATAAGCACTTTATTATCTATTTTATAGTGAAAAATTAACAGATTTAATGTTACAATAATTTATAATATAAATCCAAACTATTCTTTAAAATATAACATCAATTAAACCAATATTGCACGTACCAATATAAAATATGAAAATATTTTTAAAATTTTAAATATCCTTTTCTATCAAAATATAATAAACAGAATTAAAGTTTTTTAATAAAATTTTAAATTTTGAAGATAATTATTGGTAGCATTGGTCTGTATAAATACATTGTTTCTCTGCAAATTTGAATAAAACAGCATAATTTCTCGTTGTGTACTTCTTTCTCTTAGGTGAGTACTTTTAATTGTTTATTTATTAATCGCGACCGTTCCCATCCTTTGTGTTAATTCAATAAATAGAAATCTTATTTACAAACGCGGTCGCAGTCGGTTGTTTCATTTAAAGATACTTATATTTTACTTTATTAAAACATTTTTTTTATTTTGAAATTAACAATTTTAACTGATAACTTAAATAATGACCCTGGCATTAACTGAGAACAAATCAGCGGCGGTAAGTAAGGTTTACTTTCTTTTACTGTATAAAAAATTAAGATATAATTCTTAAAAATATATATATATATATATATATATATATATATCACTATTATAAATTACAATATGTTATAAGATTTTAAAGAGATATAAGTTTCATTATTTCTATTATTAAGATATCGTATATGACATACAACTAATATTAATGAACGATAATTAACAATTTTCTTTTGTTACTTTATACCTTAAAAAGTATGACACTTTAAACAATAATATTTCTCTAAAATATAAAATAAAAAGATATGTAAATAAAAATAAAAAGGCAACTGAGTAAAAACAAACACAGTAATCACAGCGCTATTCCCATTTCAATTAATCAGTGAAGTCGCATTTGGTTTTTTTTTTTAAACCAAAATTTATGTGGTTTTACTAACATCGAAACACATATTATATTTTACTGATATGAAATATAATATTTAAAATACTCATTGTGAAGGTTAAGAAAAAAAATATTTCTGATTAGTTTTAACATATGTAACAAAGAATATAAAACTAACATCTTAATAAGAGAGTACTACAGATAGTTGTGTTTAGTCAATATTGGGTTTCAACGGATGTAATAATGTAAAATAAATGTCGATAAACTTTGGAGATAAGTGTTCCAAGTAGTGTGGTGTAAAATCTAGCTGTAATTAAAAGGTTGGCTTGGCTAAATGGCTAAATGAGAGTTTTTGATGTTAAAAAAACTCACAAGGACACATTACACTTATATTCTGCATATAAAGTTCAACTGAAAAAAGTGGGACACAAAACTTTATATGTAACAAGATATTAAGAAAAACAACATTTCTGTTCATTTCTTTTGTAACTTAATGTGTTCTATGTAACTTAAAGTATCAGATATTTATAAAGTTTTTATACAGCTTTTATCGATTATATAATCATTATTATTATTCCTCGGCTATAGAAAATTAAATCAATAAAATAAGACCAAAATAGTATTTTTTGAAAAAGTCTGAAATAAATAAAAACTAACAGAATATTCATAAATTTAACCTATTGAAGTACTTGTCCTTTCGACGGAAGTAACATGTAATGTATTCTAACTCATTCTGTTTGTTTATCGTCATGCAGTTTTAAAATCACTGTCATACACATACTAATCTATAAAAATGTTGTATTCAAACTACGTTGTTTAATACTGTGAAAAATATTATAAACAAAACGTCCCATCAATCATGTAATATTACTTTGTTTCTTTTAAATAACCTACATTCTTTTTCACTTTCTTAAAACAATGTATATTTTTAACGCCTGAATAACATCGATAACTGAATATGAAATTGAAATTTAATATTATTTCAGAATCGAAAGTTAATATTTATAGATTATATTTTTTTATAAAATTCAAAATAGAAGTACAAAGAAGTAGTTTATCAATAATTCAATACAACTTTCATTTCATTTGGAACTGAAGTGTTTATTGAACTTAAAATTGTTTGCTCTGTAACATTCACGAGCTATATTTTCTACTTCCAAATAGAATCGCACATCTATATTCATATTATGTGAATAGAGATTTAAATTTACACTAGGGATAGTATTTCCAATACTTTTAAAACAACTATTTTATATATTTCAGATATAATATTTATATATAGTTTTGTGGTCTATAACAAAATATATGTTCTGATTAAGTTTCGTTTACGTTATTTTATATAAAAATATATTGTACTGTAACAAATATTTATTTTTAAACATATTTTATGTCACTTACAAATTGAAATGTGTTTAATGAAAATTTAAATTAATAAACTATGAAGTGCATGTACGTTATGAAGTGCATTAACAAGAATTCTTTGTAAAATGTTTCAAACGTTTACATTTTTTCATATGAAAAATGTATATAGCTTTTGATAAGTTTCAAAGATTTCTACCTTAAGCAAAGAGACTTCATTGCTTACTGAGTTGACTTATAGACAATATATGCAGTTTTGTCTATAAGTCAACTCAGTAAGCAACAACAACAACAAATAATCTGAATAAAAGGTTTTTTAATTATCTGTATATTAAATTAAATTCAGAATGCAAAAACTTATAAAGGACAATAAACTCTGAAAGATCCAGAATTGAAAATATAATATTTTTTAATATAGGTAACATGTTTATAGTCCATTTCAAATTATTTAGCACCTCGACTAAGAAGGTGATATCCGAAACACGTGTTACTACTAATGGCAAAGAACATATGATTTTTAAGGTTACCCACAAACATTTTATTATCCTCATTGCCATAAATGCAACGTCATGGGGTAATTTTTTACAAACCAACAGTGACGATGAACTGAGTAGATTCTGTATACCAAGAAGTTTTTATTTAAGGTAATCTTTCACTTTGCTAGTTTCTAGAATAAAACAATCTTATAACACCGAAATATAAGAAGTAATTAAAAGTAGACCGACCGACGTACAAAGTGTATTACTAATTTTCATTTAGTATTTTTCATTTTCCTCGTATTCTTATTCGTATTATATAAGTAGAAAAATTGAGATATGTATGACAAAGCTCAACTTATCGGAGTTTAACATTTGATTTTATGAACAAATGACTATAATCTTAAGTGGCGTATACTATAATTGATGTTAATATCACAGTATTAAACATCTTAGCCCAGAGCTATAAATTAATAAACATGCTTTAATGATATTTCATTACTATATGTATTTGTTACTCTCAGCTGTCTGTGTCTGGAACAAGCTGTCTTTGTAAAGAACAAAGCATGTCACATACGTTTTCTGTGATAAAATAATACTGTTAATAAAGGATTTTTTATTATTATTTCGTTCGTTATAAGTCTTTATTTTTATTCTTTACTTTATATCTACTATATTATTTAGTAAGACTTGAAAAATAATAATGATACTCATTAATGTAACATTAAATAAACAATTAATTAAATTCGTTTTAAATGTATACAAATCCATAAATTTCGAGTTTATTGTAATCATAGCCTAAAGTAGTAAGTGAATCTTATCAAACTAATAACCAGACAAATGACAGAATCATTGTTTTTTATTTATAGTTTATTTTTATCCAATACGGTTTGTCTTCACAAATTATTGATACAAATCCTCAGCAAATTATTGATAAATTTATTTGTAATAAAGGAATGATAAACTTAGACTATTAAACTAAGAATATTGAACGGATATTGTTAAAAGCTTGGAAATAGATTAGTCTACTATTTTAAAAACATCTAAAAATACCAACCAAGCAACCAATGGCAAACAGTGGTACCCCGCTTCCCGATTTCACTCTAACCTAAACGCCGTCCACCTTCACCTTGAGACAGCGCAATCTGCCTTTTTGTTTTTGACGGACATGCAGATATTTCAACCTAGCGTCACAGCGTATCGATCATACCCCGGTTATAAACTAATACATCATTTTTCAATCAATCTTGGAGGTCGGTGCTATCAGTAATCTGCTTGCGCGTAGACATGGCTTTTCACGTCAGGGTCTACGCGTGCCTCTACAGGTCCCATAGTAGTAAAGCAGAAGCAGATCAACTCTTGGGCCACGTCCAAGCGAAGATTAACGACTTACTTTCACAGACTCCCACCACCAAAGTCTTAGTCCTAGGGGACTTCCACGCGCTCAATACCGATTGGCTAGGGTCACGAGTTACCGACTACGCGGGGAGATCTGATTGAAATTGCCCTGGCAAATGATTTGTCCCAACGGGTTAACTCGTCTACCAGAAGTGGACAGCCACAAGAGCTTTTTGTTGGATCATCTGCTGACTAAACATCCAGGAAACTACGAGGACACTGTCGATGCCCTCTCAGGGTCCTCTAATCCCTGTCTGGTACGGACTGTAGTGCCCATTCAATGTCTCGTACAAGACCTGCGACCCGACGCGTTTGTTACGGTAAACGGCAGGCGTATAAAGCTTGAGCTAATGCGTTAGTCAATAAAGATGAAAATCTAGAGTTCTGAACCGTGCCTTCAGATTTTTCAAACGGCAAATCGCTAGAGAAAACTCAAGCATGTCGTCAAAACTGGGAAAATTGTAGAAATGTTACCAACCATACTACAACTACTGCAATAACGCAGAAAAAAATAATCAAATAGTTGACCAAAGGACGAATGCTGAGCGTAGCAAAGCGTTTGTCCGAAGGACTACGTTTCCACTAGATATTCCATTCCATTCTGCTATTTTTCCGTATGTATTTCAGTATGTTTGTTCCGGCATAGCCGGCGTATTTTTATCCTATTATCACAAAAATTGGCAGGCTTATTCTTTGAATTATTATTATTTTTTATGTAGAGCCGTTTTTTGATTACGGAAAAAAATCCAAAATGGCGGCGTTTTTTAGTTTTGTTTTTGGCCAAGCAGGAGCAATTTTCATCCGATCGCCACAAAAATGTTGGTGACCATGTTCTTTGAGTTATTCATTTTTTTGTCCGGCCATTTTTTTTACTGGGAGGAAAAATCCAAAATGGTGGGGATTTGAGTTTTTATTTTGGCGTAGCAGGCGTATTTTTTATGCATTCGTCACGAAAATTGGTAGATGTGTTTTTTGAATAATTTAAATTTTTATGTTGCACCGTTTTTTTGGTGAAGCCAAATTGCGTTCGGTAGTTATGTACCTACATACATACTTAGGTATACTTATTCCTTTTTGGAAAAGGCACTTAAAACATTCTATCATCCCCTAATGTACTGGGGTCTACTGTTCACAGAATGAATAGTTTTACCTAATTTTTCACATTTTTTTCTTAACATATTCATTTTATATTCGAGAGCAATGTGAATGTTAAGGTTGCAAGTAACAGAGTACTTATAAAAGTGTTTAATATCGTTATATGATTTCATTACGCTGCTATAATTTTTTATAAACAATGATTATAGCATCGTACTTGTACTTGTTATTGAAATAAAGCAATTTTAAACATGTAATGGTGTGGAAGATATTTATGCATCTTGATTGATGCAGTGCAGAAACGAAACAGCCTCAATAACATTCTAAGAAAGTTGTTAAATTAAATACGAAGGGTTGACGATTCGTTGCGAATAGATGATCTCGACTAAAAAATATATAGGAAATAAGCATTTAATATCATGATTTCGAAAGTAGTTGAGCTCCAAGTAAAACTGCGCGTGTACATACTGTGACTTTCCACCAAAATCTTATGTACTCTGTCAAGACAGAGTCAACTTTTAAATTGTCAATGAGGACATGTCCAAAATTTTTAAAATTGTAATTTTGTTTAATATCTAATTGCCTTAAACCACTAAAGTAAAATATAAATCTCAATAAATAAAACACCGCCCGAGTTTGTAATTACTTCTTGTATTTACTTAAATTAACACAAAGGATGAGAACGGATACGTTTAATAAATAAACAATTAAAAAGTGTTCATCGAAGGAAAAGTAGTACAGAGAACGAGAACGGATGCTGTATTATTAAAATGTACAGAGAGATATTATATTTATACAGGTAGAATTCAAAATCACCCATGAGGCATTGTAAGAGGCATGTCTTATAGAACAAAATTTTGAGTTCTACTCATATTTCAAGACAAGTTGAAACATTTTGCTTGATTTTACAAACTCTATTAAATCGTAATGTTAATATTTTAAGTCAGATAACAAAGTAAAGTAATTAGATATGTACATATTTTCTTAATACGCCATTTACTTAGAACGTATCGAGATATAATAATAGTCTAAACGACTTATACTTTATAATTTTAATTTGTTAGGAATTATTGAAAACGATGTCACTCGCCTAAAAATAAAAAAAAATGGTTTAAATTAATAATACATACATATAATAAAATAATTGTATAATAGCAACATATCTGACAGACAAAGTAGACGGGAAAAGTCTGAGGTGGACTGAGAGCAAACCTAATGTTTACCCTTTTTATAGACAAATTTTTACATTACCTTAGGTTCGGCAATTGTTGTTAAGGGAGGGGCTGAATTGTCTTTTACGATCATTCGAGATGAACCATAAATTTATACTGGATTTTGAAATTTTAGGACAAACAATTTTTCTAGAAAAGCATTTTGTTTTGATGAATTGATGATAAACCATTGAATAGGAACTTTGAGATTTTGAGAAAAAAAGATTAGGATAGTTAAGAACAATAAAAACCTTCAATAAAGGTTCTTCAGGTCAAAATTCCGACCGAAAGTCATGTTCTTAATCCGTAAATTTAGTAAAATCGCTTCAAAAGAAAAGTTTTTGTTTTGAATATCGATAACAATAAACGACTTTTGATCACAATAAACGGATCATTTTCAATGTATTTTGAATAGGGTGAATTGGGACCGACCATTTTTGATAACAATAGCCGATTGATAACATTAAGCGTGATTATAATAAACGGCCTCTACTGTACATATAATAAAATAATTGTATAATAGCAACATATCAGTGCTGTAATAATAAAAAATACTGATAAATATATTATGATTTGTATGATGTGGATAGACAAAGAAAGCTTGGAACAACAGACAGAGAATTATCCTCTCTCTAACTACTTCGTGGTCGAGGCGAGAAACACTTCGGTTGGAGATGAAACTCTCTAATGTAATGAGACAGTATCAAATTCCAGAACGTTGATGGGTGATTACTTGAGAACATTATTTATATATAATATAAGACAGTAAAGTAGTAGAAATATATTTACATATTGTGTGTTTTTGTACTTAATTTTAATTATTTAAATGATAACAAAGTTTAAAGTTGATAGTTAACAAAATAAATTATTTAATGATTTTAGTTGTTATAAATGATTTACTTTCATTTGGTACCGTTTTAATTTTGAGTGGGGGTTGTTGAAAATAATAAATAAGTCTTCTGAGTTAAACAATCAGAAGTAGAGAAACATTAATTAATAAATTGATATTGACTTGGAATTACTGCACCTGTTGCTTTGTCTTTACACATACCGAAGTAACTTTAAGGATGTTTAGACTAACGACGGACTATGACAGACAGCAGGAGTTAAGTTCTACTATTAGTTTTATTGTTTTTATTTACGTTATTATAGTCTAAAAAGGGTAAATCGGAATAAATAAATATTTTTAGAACACAAAGACGTATATTAAATATTCAGATTATAATATAAACTCGACATTGCACTATTGTAATTTATGTTTATAAATAATGACGGTCCATTCAAAAACTCTGGTGATGTCAAGTGATATCCGATTTAATTGAATCTCTAAAATTATATTTCTGAGTACATATTAATAATTGTAATCCAAAACTTTTATCGTTTAACGTCAATTGTTGTTTTAGTAAATACTCAAATATTCTACTTTGTGATTGTTTAAAATAATTCTATTGTTTTGAAGTAAAAGGTTTAGCTTTTAATTAAAATGTAAATCCTGAGTAATATTTATTTTTGTTTAAATAATCAAATTGTGTACAGTTTTTTACTCTTACAGTTTTTATAAAAGTTATGATCTAATATTTTTTTACAATTTTCAATAAATATAAATATTTGTTTTGAGTTGGTAAGAGTTTAAAAAATATTTTGTTGTAGTTGCTGACGACGGTTTTTTTAACGAAAGTCAGACAAATTCAGTAAATAAGTAACCGTAATAGGTACCTTTTTCAATTAGATCGAATAAAATAGTAGAAATTTATGAAAGCTTCGTCTTTAAAAGTATTTTAAATCCTGAATTATTTAAGTTCAAATGAAAAGAAACTTGTTGCTTAACTAGCACTTTGATTTTATTTAAATGTGAAATTAGTTCTGTTTCAAATTCATGTTCTTTTTTCATTTTAAATTACGTAGTTTTGTATATGCAGCGTCAAATAAAATATTACCCACGGAACTAAATAATTGTTTAGTTTAGTAAATGTGAAAGCTCTGAAGTGTAGTAGCAACTTTAATATTAATTATTAGAATGTTACAAACCATAATTTATGGGAATGAAACACTTTGAGATAATTAAATTGTTTCAATATTTTTAATATATTATACATATAAAATATAAGCAATGCACTTCTTGATTTGATGAGTATATAAGTACTGTGTGCATATTTTCATTGTAAATATTTTTTAATAATAATGATTGAAAGATGTTTGAATCTGTCTGATGCGTTGTTCAATATTTTATTTTTGTCAAAATTCTAAATACACAATATTCACGATATTAAGCCTAAACAATAGTATACATTCCTCGTTTTGTATTTCATTTTTATTACATACACATTCACTGAAAAAAAAATTTTAAAACTCAGATCCTAAATGAAATATTATATTTATTATTTCATGTAGGAGCATTTTTTTACAAATGCTTAAAAGCACTAGCTTTTAAGCGTTTACGAAAATTAAAATATTTTTTCTTTAAATGATAACAATACGAAGATGTCCTCAATAACAAAACAATAAGATAAGAGAAGTCTCTTTCTAGGTAATTGTGTTCTCCGACGACACAGCATCAATCACTGTAAGCAGTTAATGGCATTATCCAATTATTGTTCTGTTTTCTATACTCTTTTGTCTGTTATGGAAGCACCATGAAAATAATACCTAAAGATTTTAATTTTCATCCTTCATCAGCTTAAATTACGGAAATATACAGTAATACATTATAATATTGTAAAATGGCTATTGCAAAAAGATTGCAGTTCTGAATGTTACTTTCTAGCGTTTACTGCGTTTAAACAAAGTATAACTCTTAATCTTCTATATTGAAATTTATGATTAATTTAAATTTAAAAACCATTTCAACTCAAACTTATTAAGATTATTGACTTAGTTCCATAATTATTAATAATAAATATTTTGGTAAAATTACATAAAAAAGTTGTCCTACTAAATCCAATTGTACAATTAATGGAGTTAAGGTTATTAATAAACGTAAAGACTATTCATAATATAATGAGTTTGAATCAACGTCTTCCTATTGAATTTATTGTAGCCAATATTAGTACATCGAAAAACAACGAAATTTTTCAACTTTCTTTTTTTATCGTTCTGGTAGATTAGCATGTATAATATTTAGATAGATTCCTGATTCCTTATCTATCATATAAGTCATATCACTCAGTAAAGTAGTAAATAGGATATAATGACTGTAATAGATATCAAAAAACGCAGATAATCTCTCCATTATCGTTCCTTAAAATTTTTTTTCTTACTACTCTCGGCTACCTACTTTATTTAGTTCATATTATTAACATTTTAATTATATTTTTATATTTTAATAGTCATTAATATATAAAATAGGAATATATGAACTGTGAATCTGATAAGTAATCGCTAATATTTTAAATTAAAATATTTCGAATAAAAAAATATTATTTCGAATAAAAAAATATTATTATTATTATTTATTTCAATATTATAATTTTTTTACTTTATAGGTCCTATAGCAGCCCTACTTTTCCCAGCACCACTTGATAAAACATCCCAAGTTCCCTGTTTTTTATCTTCTGAATTTAAGATTTTATTTCGAATATAAATCGACTTAGCTTGTACGCAAACGTTCTTAAATATTTTAGAGAAATTCCTAACTTTATTCAAGAACACCGAATCATGTTTCCATTGTCTCTCACCACATACATCGTATAATTTTTCTCTGCTTCTATATATTACTATGGTAGCCTAAATTTAAGTTTTTGATATATATTTATATTATTTTGTAAGATGATTAAAATATTTAAAATTGTGAGGTGAAATGTTTTAAAACTTTTCCTTTCCTGAAGAGAACATTCTGTCAAAGCAAGTGAAGATACAATAAATTAAGTACTTTGTTTTGCAGGTAAAATGTCTTTGCTTTACCTTTGTTGCGGTTTCCATATTATTCAAGATACGACTAAAACGACCTAGATTTTTCAGACATATAGTGAAGACTATTGTACGGTACGGTTATATACGGTTGAAGAACCGTACTCAAGTTGAATCTTTTATAGTACGAGATCCGACCGCGTGATTTATACGTTCACATGTTTGATTAATAAAATATAATTTTTATCGATATTTATAACTAAACCAATGCAGATCCGCAAAGGTGGCCATCCAAATTTGGCCGCAATTAATTTTAATTAAAATGTAATTAATTATTTATTTTTGAACAATTACGTTCACTTGTAATTGTTAAAAATATATTTCATTAGAAAGAAATATACCTGAGATACCGAGAAAGTTCAAGGTGCCATCCCTCACTTGGCCGCAACCTAATGTCAGCCAGGTGTAAACAGGTATAATTTGGTTAAATATATACGTTCATAATGTATTATCATGTCATACATACCAAATTGAAGATTAATTCTTTCCCTACATGATGAGATATAGGTGCCTATGCAAAAATGCCCGCAAATAGTGACTGCCAACGATTAAAGATAAATAAAAGCGAGAGAAACTTAAGATAAACACCGCATGTCGAATAAAGATAGAGCATGCCAGCTGCTTGTCGTTTTCATGCTACTGCGCATGCGTCCATAGATAAGGTGCTCAACTAGTAGCTCGCGTATTTGCTTGGAGTTTAAAATACTCCAAAAATTGAGCAGTAAAAATAATATGTCATAATAATTAATCTACCAAACTAGTGTTTTCAATATTTTTTTAATTATATTCAACTAAAACAATATTTTTTAACTGTGAAACGTCATTTTAAATATAAAATTTATCTTTTAAATAAATTTTGTTTTATTACAATTTTTAACAATATTAAGTTTCGTTTATTTTCGGTCTTCATAAAAAATGTCATAAAAATTACTATCCAAACCAGTGTTTTTAATTTTTTTTTTAATTATATCCAACTCAAACAATAACTTTGAACTGTAAGACGTTAATTTGAATCTATATTAAAATTTTGTCTTTATACACAAATGTTTTTTTTATTTTTATTTTCATCAATATAAAGTTTCGTTTATTTTCCTTGAATCCTTTATTAAAGAACTGAATTAAAAACAATGGTAACAGAATTAAACAGAATAGATTTTTTAATTCTGTTGAATTCTGTTTCCATTGCTTTTAATTCGGTTCTTTAATCAGGGATCTGATTAATATAAATTTTTCAGTTTTATTTTTTGAAAACAAAAAATGTTGGAATCATTTATTTATCTTTAATCGTTGGCAGTCACTATTTGCGGGCATTTTTGCATAGGCACCTATATCTCATCATGTAGGGAAAGAATTAATCTTCAATTTGGTATGTATAACATGATAATACATTATGAACGTATATATTTAACCAAATTATACCTGTTTACACCTGGCTGACATTAGGTTGCGGCCAAGTGAGGGATGGCACCTTGAACTTTCTCGGTATCTCAGGTATATTTCTTTCTAATGAAATATATTTTTAACAATTACAAGTGAACGTAATTGTTCAAAAATAAATAATTAATTACATTTTAATTAAAATTAATTGCGGCCAAATTTGGATGGCCACCTTTGCGGATCTGCATTGGTTTAGTTATAAATATCGATAAAAATTATATTTTATTAATCAAACATGTGAACGTATAAATCACGCGGTCGGATCTTAGACTATTATTTATGAATGTGTGTGTGTGTTTTCAAAACCTTTTTTCAAATAAACATCAATACTTTTATTTTAATTGGATGTGGTTTCAATTATAATTTAAAGATTTCTTTTCACGGTTAAATTAATTGTGTAACTAAAGATTTTTTGTTATTTACATGCTTTGTAACACACTAAAAATATAACTTCTAGTATTATATATTTATATAAAATATTATTATCCCTGTCATCGCTCATCGTTCTTCTATGTATTTCACGTTATTTAAAATTAAGAGTAAGGTGAAATAAAAACCTCATTACTCGATTGTAAAGAAAAATTCAAACCTAATGAAAAAATATAAAACTTCTAAAAATTTATAGTATATATATTTCAATTAATCGAGTTTAAAAAATCTTGTAATTTATACTTATCTAAGCCTTTGGTAATTTGTAATGCATTTATAAATTTATGTAAGTAAATAGCAATTCACGAGATGTTCGCTTGTAATTTAATATTTACATGTTTTTTGTATTGTTAATACAAAAACATTAATACAATTATAACTAAATAAAAAAGATATAATATATGCATGGAAATAACTTTGCAAGAGATAATGCTTCATGCTGCTTTGCTTTGCTATAGGAGGTATTAAAATTACTATGAATTGTGCACACATTGGCACACAATATTTTCTATAAATCAGGAGAATTATATATATTTTGCGGGTACAAATATAAAATCAAAGAATTAATTGAAATGAATAAACAACAAGTAAAATATAAGCTGTATCTTAGTAGTTAATCAACAGATTATACTACTACTGTTTTTTTAAAAGGTAAAATGAATTGAAAATTTAATTACAGTCAGAAACTCTTTTAAATGTTAATATGTATAAATGTGTGTATGAAATTCCTGATTTATTTTATAATTAATGCTTAGTTTGTTTGTTTTGTTTCTTTCACATTTTATCTAAGTTTTTGTTTTATATTATTAAACTAAATATATTAAAAGATCTTTGAATTAAAAATTATCCTTCACATGTCCCAATTCCGAACAATACGGCCCATATTTAATTTTATATAATTAAGGTATGAATGTTTAGAATAATATATATTATGTTATATATCATTATATATTAAATATGTAATTAGTCATGAATTACCAAATGTTATACAAATTAAAAAATGAGTAAGAATAAAAGATTAGTCGTGTTCCGGTACCATGTAAGAAAAAGACGTTTATGGGAAATGGGCCTGAATAGCTGCATTGCGTTAGCGAATCGGATCGGCGACGAGTTGGGTTTTATTGTGTCGGTTGCCTAGTCACGGATTGTATCAGGATCTGAAGCAATAGTTTGCCGCTGACTGACCGCAGGTAGTTGGAGGCCCAAGTCCTGATGTAAAAACAGATAGTATATATTAATAGCTGAGTTTCTAAACATAGTCAACATGCATCCCAGTGAAAACCTTTATTATATTTATTCTCGTTCAATACTGAAAGAATAACTTGATAAATATTATAGATAATTTGCGATAACTGTATGTTCATACATTTGCTTTTAAATAACAATAAATAATGTAAAATTTAATATGTTTTCATTAATATTGCTTATCTTCATTCAGCAATGGAGATAGGCAATATTCAGTCACAATATTTCAATGTATTTAGGATTTTAATTGTTAACTTAATTACTTAATTGTTAACTTAATTAACTGAATTATGCTCCCTTTGTACATTGTATATTTTCTCTTTACATTAAAGTAGATGTTTCGGTTCCTGGATTTACTTTCGATTATTTTTATTTTTAGTATATTGCGATTATTGTCATGGGAATAAAAAAAAATCCAAACCAATAATATAAAGTTTAATAATAACATTACATAGTTATTAAAAAATTCCGATGATTATTAAATATACGACTTTGTATGTTTCTCACTCTTTCACTCGCTGAATACTCACTCGATTAATCTTAATTATATCAAGCTGCTGTCAAAACTGTAGCTTGCTAATCAGTAAGCGTATTACCTTACTGAAATTAAATTCTATTAAATATGAACATAATTTACTAATTATTAGGTACATATTAATTACCTGATAGGACTACTACTTACATTATGAATATTATATACAACGCAATATAATTAAGTAAACGACTCCGGTTGTTAGTATAAAATCTCATTATCTCAATTCTTCCCATGCATATTAAGTACAGTCACGTGCAATGAAAAGTATACACGGGCAGATTTTCAAATAAATATTCACGCTGAAAATTTCAAATAAATTTCAAAAATGTATACATTATTGTGAGAAACTCTGGTGGTTATATAGTATGAATTGTTAAGTGGCTACATGTTTTTGAAATTTTCACAGTGAATATTTATTTGAAAATCTGCCCGTGTATACTTTTCATTGCACGTGACTGTACGTCAACCAAATATCATAAACTGTACTCTACAAGTGTTAAAAATTGGCACTCGCTGGCGCTGTATATGTGAAAATAGGTTTTCTATCGGACGCTGTTAATCCTGTTGTGCATCCATGACAATGTATGTGCCAGATGTTGTGATGATCAGTTGTATCTATAGAAAACAAACAACCAAACTTTCATTCATATATTAGTGAGGATTTAATGTTGTCCAGTCCCTGTGTCTTTGTCTTGGAGACATAAGATTAAAACTGATGACTAATGTGGATGGTCGTCTTTGTGTGTGTGTGTGTGTGGGTGGGGTTACACACAAGAACTAAGTTGTTACTTAAAAATCTCAAATGTACGTTAGACAGTTACCAGTCTGTGTAGTTGCTGGTTAGTATAGACATTGACATAAACGTAGGTTATATGTTATCCACTGATGACGCTGTCATGGCCAGTAGGACTAACAGCAGAGACATACAAATACATATATATATATATATATATATATATATATATATATATATATATATATATACCTTATAACAAAACTCAAAAAAAAGGAGGAATCATATTTCATTACTAGCTGATTCCCGCCCGCTTTAGCTGGGCACACTATTCTTTTGGATGAGAACTTAGACTTCTTGTATTAAGAAAATGTTTTATATTTTTTAAAGTTTATTATTTTAAATTTATTGTAATATTTTTTATTTTAAATAGTTCCCGTTATGTAATGTGGCGGGATCCCCAGTAAGCCCGAACATAAAAATTGCCAGCGTATAACTAAGGACCAATTTTATATTTTTTTAATAACATTTATTTATTTTTTTAATATATCAAATCCAATTTCATAATCAATTATATTTTTTTGTCCTTGATTTTTTAGGACAATTTTTAATTTTCTTAACTTGATTTGGCAGTTTATACTAGTGTTATATGGAAAGTACTCAGATTAATACAGTTTCAGAAAAAAATAAGAAGACAAATTAAACTCTGTACTAAGCATAACCGTATATTATATTGTCACATAAAAACACTAAATATTTATAATTGTCTCTTAGTATTCAAAATACGCCAAATAGTTATTGAAAACATTTTAAAAATACTATAATTTGTCTCAAACAATATGATATTGGGTATTAGATTTTTTTAAAGAAAGCACTGTTAAGCTAACGTTTGAAGATCAGTCAAGAGTAAATATTCTTGAGGCAATGTCGTCAAGCATCCAATCCATTCCATCAAGTAGGTTTTCTCCTGTCATAGCCGAGCAGCTTACTATGCGCCAGTTTTAATGCTATCCAGATCTAAAGCCTGGAAGGTGATATATGTAATAAGATATTAACAAATTCTGTACTTCTTTTTATTTTTTGTCTCTATTCATTCGTAGATCATGGAAAATCTACTGCAATTGGTGGATTATATTTAAATTGGATTTAGGTATATATATTATTAAAATAATTTATTTAGCGTACAAGTTTCAATTGGTTTACAATTTTATTTTACAACTGGCGCATACTTCTCTAATTTCTTGCAAAGAAAGGGCTCCAGGCAAATCCACCTTGTTGGCAAGCACCAGCAGTGTAGCCCCAGCAAGTCTTTCCTCACGTAGCAAGGAGTGTAGCTCATTGGCACAGTCTGACAGCCTCCTGGCATCAGCACTGTCAACTACCCACGCCACCCCATTTGTACTCTCAAAGTAGTTTTTCCAATATGACCTAGAAATTATATTATAACATGATTTTTTTTAAGTGGAGTCAAAAAGTATGGCTTAATATATATAAAACAGTTATATTAGTATTATTCTTAGATGATTTTTATGACACGCCATGTTCCTTATTTTAAAAACCACTTTTTTTTTATAAAGAAGAGCATATTTTACAACAGGTGTCATATTTTTTATTGTAGCAGATTCGTTCATTTAGATATATTAAGAACATACTGGAACTTATATTGTAGTAATCAAACCTGAGTGATTTCTGCCCACTGACATCCCAGATATTCAATTTATACCCACGGTGTTCTAAGGTTTTAATATTAAAACCTAAAGTTGGAGAAATAGTATCTATCGGCTCACCGTTGAAGCGCTTTAAAATAGTGGTTTTACCTGCTTTGTCGAGACCTCTGTATATTTAGAATTAATGAAATTAATATTTATAATAATAAACTCAGGATTTACAATAAAATAAAAAAAAACATAGTGATCCGTGAGTCATTAAAATCGACGTATAATAAAAAGGCGATTGTGGCTAATCTAAATAGTTTCAATGTTTTGTAAAGGATACAGCATGAGTATTCGCATTTCTTTTTCTTTTTGTCGTAGTTTTTTCAATATAGTTAAAAATCCCATTTCTTGAACTACTTTATGAACCTCCAATAAGCATTGTTTAATGACAATTGACAATAAAGTAAATGTTTCTATAACATTGACAGTTCTACGATTTTTTTTTACATTCACGAAAACACAGCCAAAGGTTCAAAGTCATTCGAGATTTTGTAAAGTGAAAAACAACGTAAATAATTGAATAAGAAAAACTAATAAGGATTAAAACAAAGATCACAGTCTATCCAGAGCTTATAATAATCTTATTTAATAAAATAAATATATCACAGGTCTCATCGTTGGAGATAAAATCTTTTTATCTGCATTAAGATATGCTGGTCGATTTTCTTGTGTTTATACATTTGAAGGCTAGGCTGGCAATTATATTAGATCACGTATGTATGAATAAAAAACAAGAGAAAATCAATAATCAATGTATCAAATCAATTATACTATTTATTTAATACGCCAATTTAATTACAATTACATATCATTGTAAACCAGTTTTAATAAAAAATGATACACACGACGATTAAAAATCAATTTATTATTAAAATATTAGGTAATTAAGCTTCTTTTTACTATTAAAGCTACAGTTCTAAATACCCAAATTGTTAATTAACTTATTTAATTTATTAATCAACAATTAATTTTAATAAGATATAATTAAAAAAATACAGAAACTCTATACAACATTTTCAAAAAGGAAATCAACATAATTGTTTTCATTTTAAGATGTTCTCTACCGATTGGACCTGACATTCAAAATCACAATCTTTTTTGAAAGTGAGGTTTATAGCAGTAATCGTTTCATTGTTAAAGTTCCACCACCACCTCAAAAAGTCATTTGCCACAGACCTGAAAAAAAATGATTATGGAATCGCAGCGGACTTCTTATATGTATTTTAGGCTTATTAACCACGCATTAAAGAATCATTAAGGAATTAGAAATACGTTAAAGTATAAAAAATATACATTTTAAACGAATTCTATATTTGAAAAGTTTTCTAACCATTGAGAGAATTCGAATAATTGTGTCCTTATTCTGAAAGCAATATTGCCAGTCTTTTCTCACGATAAAATAAAATAGAAATAATATTTCTTCGACCGTTGTTAAAGTGGGTTTCAATTCTAATTATAGTAAACTAACTGTAACCTGCCATCCTTCGCTTGGCAGGTTACAGTTGGTCCAATAAGTTGTCATTGGCTATTATTGCGTCTGTTTCAACAATAGCAAAGTAAAAGAAAACAGAAGAATTCGATAAAAGTTTTCAAAACGTTCGAATTTCAAAATCGTTGTCCCAAATTCAAATACGTTTCATTTATAAACTTTTCATCGGAACGCCTCGTGTAAGAGGGAAATGTGAACTGAATCGTTTACAATTACAAAAACTACATTAAGATATAATAAAATGAGATAACAACCATCTCCGCACGTTTCGTGAGATTTTCAAATTGGAATACCTTTATTTTCATAAGTTTTATTTTTAAACTTGTTTTTAAATATAATTAATTTGTATTAAAGAGCTTCTAATATTAAAATGACTAAAAATTAAACAACTTTACTTATGATTCATACTAGAGATTATAATAGTTTTTTATTGTAACCTTTTTATATAACGCTTTTACATAACGCTTTTTTTTTTTTTAATAAAATAAATCCTGAAATAATTACGTTCATTTGAAAACATACTCGTATTTAATGTACCAACAAAATTAAAAGATATTTTTTGTAATATCCGTACGAAACGGAATGTAAAATGTTTCTTATTTGATATTTGGAATTTCGTTTAAGTTTAATCCAAGTAATCTCCAGCTTTTACTTACTCGAATGCATTCAGAAATGTGATGCAGCCATCACCATTCTTGGAAAGATTTTGCGTAAATATTTATGAAAAAAAAAAATCAAATATAGATTATTATCGTTTTCTAAATATATCGGATAATTTTTAAAAAGATTTTATTGGTTTCTAAAACGTACTAGCGATCTACTAAATATTTTAATTTAATAACTTGAACAATTTGTTTTTCTAACCATATTTTAGTCCAGTTTGTTATAGTTTTCTATTTTTAAAATAGACATTGAAAGTCATTTCACTAAAATTTTTAATATAGTTATTTATTTATGGACATAAATATATTTTTAATGCAAAATTAATTCTAAACATATCTTGATGCTTTTCATAAATTACAGCGGCTCATACACTATGAAGACTACACTACACTACACTCCACATAGCAACACAGAACACCACAACAAACATGTTGAGGTACTGGAACCATGAAATCTAGCAAGAGTTTGAGAAACTAAGGTTATTGAGTTTCAATTTATCCGATTGCTAATGTTTTACATACCTAATATTTTTGACCAAAGGAGGAATTCTGAGCGTAGCGAACGAAGCGTTTGTCCGTTGGACTACGTTCCCAGTAGATAGGCCCATTCTGCTATTTGCCGTATGTATTTCAGTAAGTTTGTTTCGGCGTATTTTTCATCCTATCGTCACGAAAATTGGCAGGCGTATTTTTTTAATTATTTGAATTTTTATGTCGAGCCGTTTTTTTGGATGGGCAAAAAAAATCCAAAATGGCAGCGTTTTTTAGTTTTGTTTTTGGCGTAGCAGGAGCAAATTTCATCCGATCGCTACATAAATTGGTGATCATGTTCTTTGAGTTATTTAATTTTTTTTGTTCGGTTATTTTTCGTGCTGGGAGGAAAAATCCAGAGTAGCAGTGATTTAAGTTTTTGTTTTTACGTAGCAGACGTATTTTTATGCAATCGTCACGAAAAGTGGTAGGTGTGTTCTTTGAATTATTAAAATTTTCATATTGAGCCGTTTTTTTGCTCGGGTCAAATTTCGTCTAAGTATTCTTTTTTTGTTTTATTTTAGGTCCAGTGTACAGAGGTTAACGGGGTGCCGCTCTTACTTGGTTCACGGGTGAAATATCGTAGCCACTGCACTTCGTGAAATCCACTATAAATAATTTCCCAACATTATCTCATTCCCTAACGTCTACTGTTCACAGAACGACTACTTTCAATGTAAAATTGCTTATTATAATGAAAGAAATAATAATATATATATTTTTTAATTAAGATATATAAATTTATTATTTGTTACTGTATAGTGATATCTATTTACCTATCTTTCTATTATTGAGTAACAGCTAACCTGATTATCTACATGCAATCTAAGTTAGTGCGATAAATGCGCGAAGGTAAAAAATATTTTTTTATATATTTTTTACGTATATCATATAGATATTAAAACCATAATTCTCACCTAACCTTTATAAAATTTGTGAGATATCATAGTGTCATATCATATCCGAGAAAATTGATACTCGATTGTTTATCAGAGTAATATATCAGATATAGTGTCGATATGTGGGCTTGTGTCTAACTGCTAGACAGCCTGCGATGCATGGAGCAAATCAATCAACCTCACTCTCACTCAGTCTTGGAATATATATTACTTATTTTTACTTTATTTCAAAACTTGATCGTAAAGAAAGTCGATACATTACACTTTTTAATTTTTCTAACAATTTTCAATCTGAATTCCCGTAACCAGGGTCATTATAGAAACAGAAACAGAAAACAGAGCTTGTTAGTAATTTTATAAAATACATAAAACTTTGAATAGTCGGTTAAATGAAATGAGCTAAAACTCTCTCATCATTTCAAGTACTTTTATCTATTTTAAATAATGATGTCTAACTATTATTTATTTAAATGTAGTAATTATAGAATGAATATTTAAATTGTTGTTTTTCTCTTCTAGAATTTTTATATTTAATCTATTTTTAAATTTAAATTTATTATTAACCGTTCTTACAGTACAAAGTTTACCAACAGAAAAAGAATACTTTTACTTTAATAAAATATACTTTATTAATCTTAATTTAGAAAATATTGAACACAAAATAATAAAAAAATAAATAAAGACGATTAATGCTCTTGAAGTAATTAATGCCCCTTTTTATATCAATCGAAGGGAGGGTTCAAGTTGTCTTTAAGTAACTGAAAGGCTATATAAAAAAAATCATTTAAGGAGCTGACTCGATGTTGTATTATGGTTGGTATACTTTTATTTTTTTTTATAAGATTGATTTTTGGTTATCTCGGGATAAAGATCTGATTATTTCTTATCAATGATTACTCTTTGTCGCGATGTGTCTATATTTGTAAAAAATATCTTTTATTGTGCTTTTTTTAATAAGGATAATATTGATTCTCTACGTAAGGAATACCATTTACATCACATGAGAAGTAAATGACTCATACATCGTACCCACCTCCAGTTATTGGGTATGCTGATCGGTCTTCTAACTACTGGGTATACATATACCGTATGCTAGAATTTCTATGGTATCTTTATGGTGAAAAAAACAACGTAGTAAGTGCCCTCAGATAGTCTAGACTGTAATATAATATTCACATTACCCATTTTGTTGTTTTTGTATTATAATAATCTCTCTCAAGTTCTTTGTAATAAAATAATTTTATGGGTTTTAATTTACTATTCGCTATAACATCCGCGTTCGGCATACATGAGAAAATTTTTAGCTAATTATTTCGTCGCATTCTGGAGATAACTAAACGCAAAAAATGGTCTCCCAAACGGTTAAGAGCTTCGCTTACGCTCAGCTCTAAAACCATCTTCTTAAGTATAGTGTCTATTTTAACCAAAATATATTTTATTATAACAACTACCTGTACTTTACAATATTAAATATTTCAACCGCCACTGCACTTCAGGTGCTTTTAGTTTCAGGAGGAATTCATTATTTTTAAGCAACATGTTATAATTTGTTTTATCAAGTTTTATAATATCTTATATTCCAGTTTAACTAATTTACAAATATGTTGAAACGACTAACTATATCTCAAGATTCGAATTATTATTTCTTTTGAAAGTTATATCAATTTAATAAACCTAAAATAGGAGAAATCATATTATTACCATTATATAAATAAGAAATCATATAAATAAAATCATATTATAAAAAAAGAAAGTTGACAATTGTCAAGTAAAAATATTGAATTTTGTGTTAATTTATTATTTATTATTTTATAATAATCTAAAATTCAGTGTTCTCCTCCGTAAATTTCGTTATTGTATTATACAATACATATTTATTTATTTATTTATTTAGCTTCACGCCATATCCCTTACAGGGTAGCCAGAGACGACGGAGTGCCAAACGCTACGGTCCCTGGATACCTCTTTCGCCTCGGCCACAGACATCAACCTCTTCATACATGCCCTCCGAGGGGACCTCATGCTTTTTACGTGACCTTCCTCCAGTATCATAGATACTGTGTTTTCGAAGGTCACTCGAGGCCTCCCCCTGTCTCTCTTACCGCTCATTTTTCCTATATAAATCTTTTTTACCGTTCTTTCATCACTCGTTCGTTCGACGTGCCCAAACCACCTGAGCAAGTTTTTCCTCATTCTCACCGTGATGTCTTCGCTAGTATCTGCCATTCTGTGGATCTCTTCATTGCAGATTCGATCAGCTAGACTGACTCCGCATATATAGCGAAGAGATCGCATCTCCACAGCATTCATCTTTCTTACATTCTTCTTCTGTGTTACCCACGTTTGGCTGCCGTATAACATCGTCGACAGCAAAACTGCATTGTGTACAGCCAAACGTGCATCTATGCTGACGTTTTGCCATCTCAACAATGTAGTCAAAGCACCGTTGACTCTGTTACCGGCAGCAATACGCCTTTCCACATCAATTTTGTATCTTCCGTCTCTGCTAAACATACTTCCCAAATATACCACTTCATTCACTTGTTCTATGATCTTACCAAATATTACATAATAAACAATACATAAATAATATTAAATCTTATTTCAAAAGTAAACAAAGCGAAAAGACTTTTGATGAGACAATTTGGTTCAACAATCAAAGACGCCGTGGTGGAGCGATAAAAAAATATCAAATGATCCGTATTCCGGACCTGTTATAGCCTAATTCATAACAGCATCCGTTCCTATTAATTATTATTAATAAATCTCAGCAAGTGCAGCCATCGCAATAGGGAAAAAAATAAAAATTCAAGTGCTTAAACATGTGTCATGGTCCTGCTGCAAGTTGGAAGCTTTCAGAAAGACTTAGAGCAGAAGTGAAAAATTTTAGATACGATATAAAAAATTTTCTAGTCATAATATTATTATAAATTTTTTTGTTATTGTTTAATTGTAATAAGTGGTTACGAAAGCGTGCTAGGTAAGTACGGTGATAAGAGAGTAAATGAGGCTGGAAAGCTTATTTTGAAATTTTGTAAGGAGAAAAATTTGTTTGTGGCAAACACGACGTTTGATCACAAACAAATTCACATGATAACATGGGAGCGAGCGGAAGAAAGAAGTATAATTAATTTATTCCTAGTGGATCAGCGTATTCGAAGCCAAGTTATGGACATGCGAGTGTTTAGGGGTGCTGATCTGGGAACGGACCATTATCTAGTCGTTGCTAGAATAAGAGGTCTGTTTGCAGGTTGGCGCAGCCGCCGAACGTGTCCTGGCTTGGAGTCGAATTATCGTATAAGAAGCTAGAAGCTTCAAGATCCACCGATCAGAGAGGAATATCAAGAAAGGGTTTCTAAAAAGCTTAAAAGCTGTGATTCTGGAAATGAAAGTGTTGAAGTATGCTGGCAGAACCTTAGGAATGGTATGGTGAAAGTAGCGACAGAGGTATGTGGTAAAAGGAAAAGAGGTTTTAGTAAAAAGCGCGATGAATGGTGGAATGATGAAGGTGAGGACGCCTCGGCCTTGAGTACCAGCGAAATGCTGAGTCCAGATTTAGCCGATGGTGAAATCAGTTTGGAAGAAGTGGAGAGCGCGATTCGAAGTCTGAAATGTGAAGTTTTGTGCAATTTATGCTGGAAATCAGGGGAGGTCCCAGGCGATTGGCGAGGTGCAGTCATCGTACCTTTGTATAAAGGCAAAAGTTCACAGATAGACTGTGCAAGCTATAGGGCTATTAGTTTGATTAGCTTGGGTGGTAAAGTTTATGCTAAAATATTAGCGAGAAGAATGCAAGAGAGATCTGAAAGGCTGTTGTGGGAGGCCCAAGGAGGTTTTAGACCTGGAAGAGGGTGTATAGATCAGATCTTTTCTCTCCGCATGATCACGGAAAAGTTTTTGGCCCTAAACCAAAAGGTTTTCTGTGCTTTTGTGGATTTGGAAAAGGCGTTTGACAGGGTTGTGAGGAAGAAATTATGGGAGATACTGCCCCGATACAATGTGAGCGGACCCTTTATAGGCTGTAAAGTCTCTTTACAGAGATCACTCAGCCTGTGTGCGAGTAGGAGCTGGCATGTCGCCCTGGTTTGACATCCAATCGGGTGTTAAGCAAGGCTGCGCTATGTCAGCTTGGTTGTTCAATTTGTATTTGGATAGTTGTCTCCAAGGCGTGAAAGATAGTGACATGGGAGTGAAAGTAGGTGACCTTAAGGTCAATTGCTTATTATATGCAGATGATGCAGTGCTCATTGCATCATCAGAATGCAATTTGTAGGCATTGGTCATCACTCTGAAAGGTGGGTGTGAAATTAATGGTCTAAACCTGTATGCAGATAAGATGAAGGTTCTGATATTTGAAAGAAATGAAGAAAGAACAGAATATAAGATCAACGTGAATGATAAGATAATAGTACAAGCGAATGAAGTGGTATATTTGGGAAGTATGTTTAGCAGAGACGGAAGATACGAAATGGACGTGGAAAGGCGTATTGCTGCCGGTAACAGAGTCAACGGTGCTTTGGCTGCATTGTTGAGACGACGAAACGTCAGCATAGTTGCACGTTTGGCTGTACACAATACAATTTTGCTACCGATGCTGTTATACGGCAGCCAATCGTGGGTAACACAGAAGAAGAATGTAAGAAAGATGAATGCTGTGGAGATGCGATCTCTTCGCTGAATATGCGGAGTCAGTTCAGGTGATCGAATCCGTAATGAAGATATCCACAGAATGGCAGATACTAGCGAAGACGTCACGGTGAGAATGAGGAAAAACTTGCTCAGGTGGTTTGGGCACGTCGAACGAACGAATGATGAAAGAATGGTAAAAAAGATTTATATAGGAAAAATGAGCGGTAAGAGAGACAGGGGGAGGCCTCGAGTGACCTTCGAAAACACAGTATCTATGATACTGGAGGAAGGTCACGTAAAAAGCATGAGGTCCACTCGGGGGGCATGTATGAAGAGGTTGGTGTCTGTGGCCGAGGTGAAAGAGGTATGCAGGGACCGTAGCGTTTTTCACTCCGTCGTCTCTGGCTACCCCGTAAGAGATATGGCGTGAAGCTAAATAAATAAATATAAATAAATAAATAAATCATATTATATTGATACACTGAAAATACTTATACAGTTTTGTTACATTTTAAGGATTTTTATTATTATTGTCTATATTTACTGTTAAATATTTTAATATTAATGTCTTTGCAGTTCAAGATCTGAGTTGTGCAATATTTTCTTTTAATTTAAGTGACAAATTCTAACACTTTTGTAAATAAAAAGCTCTGGCATCTTTATTTCCAAAAGAGATAAATCGATTATTTGACAAATTCATTGTTTTAATTTAATTTCTATTTAATTCCCCTAAAATTTGATTCTAGAAGTTGTAGTTGATGTTTCTTTATTATTTTACAATATTTTGTTTTAATGTATACGCGATTGTATATAGATCATGGATTTGATGTTGCAAAGCAGATATTTGAATTAAAATGAATCTCTTGCATATCAGAAAAGTAAAGGATAACGTTCATTTTATATAAACTAGGTAGATTTATTATTTTGATAAAGAGTTTAAAATATTTTGCTTGCAGTTATAGATAATCTAGTGGTAATCTTCATCTGAAGATCAGCTATTTTGTGCTGTAATTTTAAAGTTATCCATTAATTTTAATTGTCACCCCCCAGAATTACTTTTTCTATCTTATCTTAATTATTGTATATTGTAAATTTCAATGTTGAAACAATATCTACATATTAATATCCTTTTACTTCTATTTCAATGAAATATTAAGAATTTTTGTTTGGAATAGTGTCAAATTCATTCCAATCGTGTTACATATAAAGGAAATTTAATTAAGTAGCATCTTAGTATTCAACATATGCATATAAGCAATATGTCTCTACGAAAAAATATATACAAGATGCACGGTCAATGAAACCTTATTAGTTTGAAATTCATAGTTCATGTATTTAAATGACTTACAGTAATGGCAAATGTGTTTATTTTGTATCCACAAAAAAGGAAATATATTTTTCTTATCTTATAATAGTATTTTAAAATGACTCTGGGACATATGTGTGTAAGATATATTCTTGTCAATAAAACAACTCTGTTAGTAAAACTTATTAATTAAATTAATGGCCTTTGTCCATATCGATTAGTGCTAATCTTTAAACCGAAAAAAAAATATTTTCCGTTCAATATTTGTTGATTAATTGCTTATATTTTTATATATATTATTGTGTGCTCCTCGATTAAACTTAATTGTCAGTCATATTTTAAAAGATAAATCGTGGTTAGCAGGAACCAACTTATATCTTTCAATATATATATATATATTGACGAATCCTGAGCGTAGCGAAGCGTTTGTACGAAGGACTACGTTTCCACTAGAAAGGCCCATTCTGCTATTTTTCCGTATGTATTGCAGCATGTTTATTTTTCATCCTACCGTCACGAAAATCGGCAGGCGTGTTCTTTGAATTATTTAAATTTTTATGTCGAGTCGTTTGCTTGGGCGAAAAAATTTAAATGGCGGATTTCTGATCCGTATCACAAAAAAGGACTTTGCGGCAGCTAGCGGGCTGAAATTTCGTCTAAGTATTCTTTGCTGAATTCTAAGGTGTTTTTTTGTTATTTCAAAATCCAGAATGGCGGCCATATCGAATTATCAAAAATTTTTAAGTTGAATAACTCCGTTGTTATTTGGTGGAGCCAAATTTCGTTCCGTAGTTATGTACATACATACATACATAAGTACACTTATTCCTTTTTGGAAAAGGCAATTAAAACATTCTCACATCCCCTAACGTACTGAGGTCTACTGTTCACAGAACGACTAGTAATATAAATAAAAACGTGGAAGTACTCGTAGTTTATTGAAAGCTCATTAAAATTTACGATTAACTTGAAACTGAAGAGTTACGTATTGAACTCCAAATTGTTTGTTGTGTGATATTCATGAATCGAATGCAACGTTTATTGTATTTATTGTTATTTTCAGTAATTTTAAATGAATCATTTCATGTATTTCAGGTCGAATCTTTATCTATAATTGTCTGGTTTGTTACAAAATTCATGTGCTGTTCAAGTTTCGTTAACATTTCATATTTAAATCAATAATAGAAATCGTTACGTAACGAAACGCTGTGTGTGTGTGTGCGTGCGTTCATCGAGCTTACTAGAAATAAATGAGCACATTGTGTAGCCGAAAGTGCCGCCGGGTGCGCAACTCTCTCTCTCTCTCTCTGTGTCCCTGTCTTTTATCAAATACATTCACACACATTCACCTCAACACACATTCTTTGTACAGAAATAAACTGAGAAAAGGATGTTTAAAATATCGTGTTATTATTTATATTAAAAAGAAAAAACTTTTAAAATACATAAAACTTAAAAATCTAAATTTTAAAAATAAATAAATGACATTACTGTCGTATTTATAGAAAAATTCAATTTTTTATTTTGTTTATTTTAATATTCTATTTGATCTTGTATTGCAATTTGAATAAATGGCAAATAGATTGTAACCTAGTAATAATAACTAATTATAAATAAATCAGAATTGGTACTTCTTTGAACCTTTACAGTTACGTATCAACTGATTACATCGTATATTATATTAACCGTCGTCGTCGTAGGATTAATTATAAATTTATTACAGTTAAATGTACCAATTCATATCTACAATCGGCAGAGAACTTGCATACTGTTACATATAAGATGTTGAAACATGTTAAAACATTGAAACATTTGTGATTTTGTATGTATGTTCGTAATGTTTTCACCCAAAAACTAATGGACCGATTTCAAAAATTCTTTAACCATTAGAAAACTGCATCTTCACAGAGTGCAAAGACTATATTACATTTTCAAAAAACGTTTACTTAAAAGGTTACAGAATAAGCTAGTTATTGTCAGCGACTTCAGGCCGTTCAAACTCCAATTGACGATTAATTTTCGTTTAAATTGTTTACAAATTAAAACTTTTTAGTTTTATTTTACAGTATTTTTAGTTCTTTCAATACACATTTCCCCTACTTTTATTTCTAATATTTTTTCATGTATTGATTTGTCTTCACATATTAATAATAGATAATATGTGATCAAAGCTCACTGAGTTATTGGTGAATTAAATTGTGATAAAACAATGATGAACTCTAGAAAATTAAATATGATTATAAACGGAAATCTTAGAGATCAAACAGTAGTATTCCAAAAAATAAATTGAACACTGGGAAAAAAATTAACAATACTTAAAATATATATATGTATATATTTACCACGAGTCAGCTTTAAATCTTGACTATTATATTTTTATTCAGTCTTAACACAATAACTTAGTTAATATGTTAATAACATTTTTAAGGGGTTTAATATTTCTGTAATAAGTTTATGTCACAAAACAACATATCTGTTAGAAGATAACTTTGACAATTATAAAGTTTTCTTTATTTTGCGACTTAATTTTTAGTTTTTGTTCCTTAAATATTTATAATTACATTATAAAATAATTAAATGTTAAGTTAAAATCTATTATAACCTGAAATGTCCGCAGTAACACAAACTGTCAAGCTTATCAATGGTCAGATTATAGCTGACCGCAAAACTTTGACTGATACTAAGTAGAGGATGGAGACAAAGGAAGTTTACATTATATCTTATAAATATATAACATTTTAAAATATAATTACAGGAATTAATAATAAAAGTTTCAATGGTAATCAAATATTTTATTTATGTGCTGAATGAAGCGTGCAGTTTAATATTACTTAAGACCTATTATTATTAATCAATGTGGACTTTCTTAAGGTGTAATAATCATATGTTATACTATTTAAGATTATATTTACACTTCTTTAATCATGATATAAAAATCTGTTTCGAGAGCTTTGTTCATCGGTGTCGCGGATGAATTTTAAAGAAACTTCTAATTATTTTACATACAACGGCATACTGCAGACTTATATATATTTGTTAAAATAAAATCTAGTGAGACACTATTAAAATTATGAGAAATATACATCAAGGTAAAACTCTTTGAAATAGACTAGAATCCGCCAACCGTGCACGGCGTGTGTTGAGCTGAGCCCCTCTCCTTTCATCTGAATAGCTACAGGAAATATCGATTTATTAGGACTAATTTTCACCTTCTAGCTCAGCACATTACTAGCACTTGCAGAGCAGCTCTAATGTATTTTCTATGGCAGGAGTGATCTTTTTTTAATAACTTTTGAATGGCTAAACATTTTTTCAATCTGAATTCATTTTTTCGCTATAACATCCGCGTTCGGCTCAAACATACATGAGAAAATTTTTAGCTAATTATCTAGTAACATTCTGGAGACAACTAAACACAAAAAAAGGTCTCCCAAACGGTTAAGAGCTTCGCTTACGCTCAGCTTAATTATTGCTTTTTTAATTACAGAAACATTAAAACTCCATAAAGTTTAGATACTTTTAAATAAATAAAACTCAGTATTTGTAAAACAAAACATATTACAGTCCATCATTATAAACGTTACGTATATTTGTAAGCATCACGGTAATAGCGGTTTTGGTCTTATCATAACGAGTCAAATTGGGTCGGAGCTTAAAAAAGTAAACAAAATCATGAATATACTCGTATATAACATACATAACGTTTACATTTTAATATAAGGCCTTCGGTAAAATAAAAAATAATGCATACCTTTTTTTAAAAATGTGTTTTATTAACGTTATAATATATTTTACGATGTCATTGTTCAGGTATTTTATATGTGATGTTATAACGGTACCTTATACCTTAATACCTTGAGTGTCACCAAATTGGTCATAAAATATCACACAAAATTATTTTGTGAAGATGCTGCTTGTTAAATGTTAGGTACCTCAATTAAGAGACTGGCTACATATATTATTATTATATTATATTCTCCATAATCTTGTTAGGTTACCTATAAAACAACCAATTTACATTTATTAGCAAAGCTACATAAGGCAAATAAAGTAAATGACACTAAATAGAATTTAAAAGTTACCTCATCTACACCTTATAATATCATTAGTTCATTAGCGTTATATTAATAACTGAAATCAAATCAATTATTTATATTTTTTTGTAATATTTCATTAATATTCACTAAATTAAAGGCGATTAAACCTTTCCTTTCTTTAGGTTCAATTTTAAATTTAGTGCATGTTTCATTTTGATATTACAAGTTAACAAGTTGTTAATTAGTTGCTATATATATATATATAAATATTAAGTCTAGTTTCTATTTTATTTACAATTTTGTAAAATTTATAAATTTCTTTTTATGTCTACAATTAGTATAACAATAATTTACGAAAGCATCGACTATAAAACATAACCAAAATGAAGCCTACAGTAGCTTTAGTTGCATATAATTTTAATATAATAGACATCATATTTTCATTGGGTTTTTTGTTTCTACTGTGCTGCTAATATTTTTTTTTCAAATTGATGAACCACCCTCTTAGAGCTCGATAATTGTGATACTCAGTAGATTATGTTGTCACAATTGTATCTCACTGTGTAAATAACAAAAAAGCACATATATATAAACTGTGAACATTAATTTATTAAGTAAGATAAAAAAAAATTAAAAAAAACACAAGCGAAATGTAGAGATCTGTTTTATCTTAAAAAAACTGATTATAAGGATTTGTTTTACCAAAGGGACTATTACTTAAAATTTATTACAAAAATTATTAAAAACGAAAGGAAAAACTTGGACACTTCGCTGGTTACATTTGAAGACAAATTACGGTTAACATTTGCATGGCCTTTATTAATTTAAAAGGAAAATTGATTCGGAAAAACTTTACTTGAATATTCGTTAACAATGAGACAATTTTAAGACTACGAGATTATGTCTACGTTTTTAGAAGTAATTCAATTGTATCCATTAGCATTTTTTAAATTATTTTGTAAGAAGGTAACTTTGAAAAGTTAAGAGGTCTTAAGTTTTTTAACAGGTCTTAAGTTACTTTAGACTTTTTTGTATTTATTTGGAATAAATAAATAAGCACTTGATATGATACTATTATTAGACAAAATATTTTGAATTTAAGTAAAAAGTATGACATTACAGAACATGTTGTTTATTGATAGTATAGCATTAGGTTGTCTAAAACAAGTAGATACTTGAGAAACTAATAGTGCTAGAAACATAAAAATAGCTTAAATAACTTTTGTATCATATTGGTGTACATTTATCGTTGAGCCTATACTTGAATAATCATGACGGCCATGACAGATATAAAAAACAGAGTCTATTGAGGTGAGGTTCATGTTTTATGATACAGGTGACATAAAAATGACCTCGTCGTGACTGTCATTAAATATGATGTTATACTAAAATATCGGAGACGATTTTCATAAAACGATGTCATGTGAGTTTATGATTCAGTTACAGACTAACAAGGATATAAAAGTTAATATACTCGTATACTGAGAAGCATATAGCATCATAAAAAATATGAATCGTTATGATACGATTAAATTCAGAGTTAAAAAGTTATATATTTTATTATATTGTTTATTATATAGTAAGACATTACAAATGTTATTTTTGTTTGGATTGTGTGATATTTAGGATACAAAGAGTAGGTAACTACTATCATTACCACAAGTAAAAACATTTTTTCAAATTAAATATCTAAAGACTTTGACCTAAACATACTCTTCTGTTATATGATATTAGTATAGGAAAAAAATTGACAAAAAAATAGAAAGAAAAAAGATTATTTTTATAAAAGAATAATCTATAAATATTAGAAAATAATATATTTTTATTGATGTACATTTTGTAACTTTTATACATTTTATTAATTGATAAAAAAGCAGGCATTCACTTGTTAATACATAAGTGATGTCGTTGCCATCTGACATCTGCAATTAAGTATTATGTTAATGTCTTTCATTATAAACTTTCTAAATGGACCAACATAACATATCTCGGACCAATATATAATTAAAATAATAGTTATTGGGTTAAGACCACAAGTCTTTGGTGATACTTAATACTTTGGAAATACTTTGGTGAATTTGAAACTTCATAGTAATAAAATTTAGATATTAAAAATAAATTAGTTAGTTCTAATAACAGGTTAATTTGTTTGTCACGGAACCTGTAAAACAAAATGTTATTCGTATGGAAGGTTATATAATTTTAATGTAATTTAATAAAATCATTATATTTACTAGACAAGAGTGGTGTCATAATTGATGTAAACAAAAACAATTAAAGTTTAAATATCATGATCATGGACGATTTGAAACAATTTCATTTCGCAATTGTTATCAAGCATTAAAAACAATATTATTAAACATTAAAAACATTAAATGACTGCTAGAATATTAAATATCGAACAAATAATTTTAGTAACAAATTTACGAATACTGTTTGGTTTTGTATCAGGAAAGTACTGTAATAATTCGGTAATCAAGCTAACACGTTTGCTCTTATTTATTTAGTAAACTAAATTATAATAGTAGCTACTTGAATAATATACAGCTGTATATGATAAAATCAATTTATCCGACTTTATCATTGACAGTACAGTACTTGATCACTTAATATAAATAGGATTATTGCGACTTTAAAAACCTCATACAAATTGATGAATGACGATGGAACAATACTCTAAAGGTGCCAAAGTGGTAAAAAAATATTTTAAAAATACATACACTTGCCTATTGGATGTATAAAAAAGTCAACTCCCTTGAAACTAGCCTCGTTCCGATACAACGATACGTTACATTAAATTTAATATATTTCTCTTTGTCGGCAGTAAAATTATGGTACGGGATATCATCCAGTCAAATGTGGTTTAGAAGCGGTTATTGAAGAAGAATTCAAGTCGTCTTACCTACTCATATATACGGCGATATTTTGTCTGTATCTTGACAGTGCTATCGTGTATTTATTTTGAAGAATATCTTTGTTGTGATCTCTTTTTCTACATAGCGTTTTCAAATTAAAATTATTAATCAAAAAGATATTTTATGAGAAAACATAGTGATATTTTAGCAGCTCAATAGGTTTAAATAAATCGATTATCCGAATATTCGAACGAACGATCACATAGATCACCTATACATTATTGCAACCCCATGTAAATAATAGTTAGGATTATAAAAATTGGAAACTTTAACAAAGATAGCAAAACTTTACTTAAGTGATTTCAAAAAGAGAGCTAAAAGGTATTAGTTCAATAAAAGTAATAGTTGAATTAACCAAAAAAAAAAAGGTTTAACCGTCCTATGGGACAGTTACTGCAAACAATAATATATTTTTAACAAATTTTCGTCTTAATTTTAATGCTAATTAATATTCAACTTGTCACAACTATACATGGCATCAGGGAACGTTGAATGAGGATTTTTTTTAAATATTGGAAATAAATATATATAGATTACTTTTATTCATTTACTCACTAGTTCTTTTATAACAGTTTTCATTTATTTATATATTTAATGGAGTATTAGCAACTTTGAGATAATTAATTACTGATCAGTGCTATGAAAAGAAATTGCTAGAAAGTAAGTCTTCAGACTGAATAAAGTTAATAATTGACCAGTGTTCTGTCATTAAAAGACTATTTCATTTGTATCCAATATTGAAGTCATTGTTTTTCTGACTCAATATTTATTTGTTTCTACTAGGATCCGCCAACCGTGCGCAGCGGGTGTTGATCTGAGCCGAGAGGTCCTTTCATCTGAATAGCTACAGGAAATATCGATTTATTAGGACTAATTTTCACCTTCTAGCTCAGCACATTACTCGCACGTGCATTGCAGCTCTAATGTATTGTCTATGGCAGGAGTGATCTTTTTTTGATAACTTTTGAATGGCTAAACATTTATTCAGACTGTTTTCGCTATAACATCCACGTTCGGCTTAAATATATATGAAAAAATTTTTAACTAAATATCTCGTCGCATTCTGGAGACAACTAAACACAAAAAAGGTCTCCCAAACGGTTAAGAGCTTCGCTTGCGCTCAGCTTAATAATTTTAGTTATTCTTTATAATATATGTAAGCACTAAAATTTTAATATAGTTTGATGTCTATTTTGAGGAAGTTTAAAAATATTACGTTTAACTGTTATAATACTGTAGCGATATCTATTACCATTTTATATAATTTTATATTTAATTGTTTCAAATTGTACGTGTCTAATTACAGTCGCTCAGAGTTAATTTCATAAAACAGAGGCCGTTCTTGTCTGCGGTCGTTTTATCGTTGAAAGAATTTTTTAGTACTGTTTAATATTTTAATTCGCTTCGGAGTTGTAAGAGAATACGAAGTATTTTAAATTCATGTTGAAATTGAGGGTAATTTCCTAAATATGTTATATATTTTAATTAAGTGGATTGTATCTGGAAAAATAATAAAAGTAAAATTATTTTATAGGAACGTAAACAGTTATAATATTATCTCTCACGTCATTCGTCATGAATGTAATTATATTTATATCTGCATTAAATATAACAAAAAAATTACATTTTAAAGCTTGCTTAAATCATAGAACTCTAAGTAATAAATATTTTGGGATATCAGCAACAGTTTTAAATGACAATGCTTTAAAGGAGACCTATTATTATATAGAAATTGTTTAAAACTCATTATTATAAATGCATCAGGTTATATTTAGTATCATCCCTAACCATAAAATAACAAAAGACAGTATCATAATATAACGCCATGTTAATTATTTATGATCAATTTTCTGAGTGACAAGTAAATAATATGTAATTTTTTTTTACTATAACTTCCTAGAATTTTATTAGACTTTTGTTCTTATTTCCATGTTATAATTAATTTTATCATATTATATTATCACTATGTAAATAATGTGTTTATTATTCATCATCAAAATTGTAGAGATTAATCATATTTATTTTACTGAATGGTAAAATGAACGCATGCTATTTAATCTTTATTCAAATTATTCAATTAATGGGTGACAATAATGCCGTCATTGTAATCCCAACATCACAATGATAATCATTCCCAGGTGTAAAAAAAATAAAGGATGCATTAAACTATAGTAGAAAATATAAATAATAAATATGACTACATAATTTTGAACACCCGTCACCTCGAAAGTTTAAATATTTTATATGTATCTGATTTTTTATTTAAATAATAGTTTTAGTATAACTATTAAAGATGTACCTTCATTTGTCTAAAATATATAACTTATGACTCTGTATTTTCTATATGTTGGGAATTTTATACAGTTTTTATATATCTGTTTTACAATATAAAACTGTTCTTGACATTTTATTTCGAGACTAAATAAACACTACCCAAGTAATGTTTTATGTCGATATGTTGGTATTGACGGTCTTGTCTTACAACCTCTCAGATTTCCAATGGGAATTGATCATCATTTTATATTGTAAACGTGGAACGAATACACTGTAAAGTAAAGGGTGAATGATACATATTTTATCATGACCTTAATTTCCAAAAGCTATTTCCACAGAAGATGGCACCTCTTTTACTGAGTTCTTTATTTATGTTGGAGCAAATTTTCAATACTGGGACATGTAAACATATTAAAACATATTAGTGCTGCAAATAGGTGAAAAGGAATCTATTTTATGTTTTGGAAACTAAGCTAAAATTTGTTATATCTATATAACTTTATACCTTTTTTATTTTTTACATTAAAATAAATTTTAGCTTAGTTTCGAAAACATAAAAACGGTGGTATCGCAAATTGACATGTAATAATGTGTTGCTACATTTCTGAATACTTTTTTAAAAGTAAGGTTCAGGCTACACCTATATTATTATTCCAATCTCGTTTCAGTAAAATTGACTAAAGAAGATTAAAACTATTGAGACTAAATTTGTATCTCAGTCTTTTATCTCGGAAGAAACAACAAAATATCTCTTTTAAAATAATTAAATACTCACGGGAATGGAATATCAGAAAATAGAGCAAAAGTCAAGATTGGAATTATTGAACTGACGTATTACGAATTATGCCTAGGAAGAGGTTTACTTTTTGGTCGGACGATACTTTTTTATCTATCACTGATTTATTTCCAAGAAGATGGATTGCATATCGTATTCAATATTTCGTTACCGGTATTATATGTATGCATAATTGCACATCTGAATATACTCGCTGTCGTTCGGTGTATAATATACTATTTTATAAGTGTCTATTACATGTTTTTTCAATAGCACATCGTAAGTCTCGTAGATGATAGATTACCGTAGTCATACGAGCCACCTTTTAAAGACGCTGAAAAAGTTGTAGTTAGTGGTTATTTATTATTGCACATAATTTTGGTTTACTATATATTCGATGTTATGTGCCCATTGCTGCATATTGTATTTATCTTAGATTGTACAAAAATAGTATTATGTAGGTATTATAATAAAAAAAACTTATAATAATTTTTGAATTATTGTGCTCTTTGTTGTATAGCTCACAGGAGAGTATGCTCTCCTTTTTATATCAAACTTTGCAAATGAATTTTTTTATGGATACTTATAAGTATTCTTTAAAATATTTTGCTTGCAGCTCTAGATCAAATTAAATTCTTCACATACGTTATATTGGGACAACAAAATTAATATAGTTTGTGTTGTTGTAAATAAACTTTCATGATACACTTTGAGAGAGGTAGTTGGTGAATATTTATTATATTTTTATTTTTTATATATAAATTAATTTTGGTAAAATTTTCTTAAATATTCTATTCAATTTTATTAATATTTAATGAAATATTGATGAAGGAATGTATAGAGCCATAACAGAACGAGTACTCAAAGAAAGTTCATTCGTTTGAAGAGAAGCTAAGAATAGTTCATGTACTTAAATGAGTTCGTCGTCACTCGTTCAGAACGGTCGCATATCAAGTTTTATTCAATATTTTAAATAAGTGCCCTTCAAATACCAACCATACCTCGTTAGAAATAACACTCAAAGTGCAGAAACATTCGACTACGTAATTGTGCCATTTGTCTACGGGTCCTAAGTCACACAGCAGGCAGCAACAGCTACGCACCGAGCGACTCGCAAGCACCTCACCCCCGCGTGAGTGACCAGTTGCTATTTTTTAACTCGCTCGCACATAGACTCTGCGTACTATGCAACACCCGTGAGCGAGGTCTGTTCTGCTGTTTACTACTTTTTAAACCATCTACCTACATTTTGGTGGTATTAAATATAAGTCTAAGTAAAGAAAAATTTGCAATTAAAAATAGACATGAATGTACAGAGATCCCCACCGGCAAAAACTACTAGCAAACCTATTGGTACAGGTTCGCATCCGGACCTGTCAAAGATCAATATGTTAGACGTAGAACCGTAAATCACTATTCGGAAACGAAAGTATGAATGTGACTGTGCCTGTGAGATTAAGGATGTACGATCAGAACAGTCTAATATAACATCCCTTTTAGAAAAATACGTGCAATCGAATGAACAGATAATTATAAAAATGCAGGCAAATATAACTGAAGTTAGAGCGGAAATCGGCGAATTGAAGTCATGCAACGAAAAAACTGTTAATATGGTACGCCAAAATACAGACCTGGTTAATGAAATCAAAACCTTCACATCTGGTATATTAACTGAACAAAAAGAATTTAAGAAATCCGTAACACACCTGGAGAATCGATTTTTACTAGGTGAAAATAAAATGAAAACCATCGAATCAGAACTTAGCACACTCAAATCTACATCTGTATCTCTGCCATCAAACTCGCAAAATCAATTATGCCTGAAGGAACAAATTATGAAAGAGATAGTGAACAGAAGTAATCGAGAAAAAAACGTCATTATTGTAGGCCTTAAGGAACAATCCGCCTCTAACGCGGCAGACAGAATATCCCAGGATGAAGACGATATCTTTAAAACTATAACTCTTTTAAGTCCAGACATCCCAAAGCCAACTAAAATATACAGATTAGGCAAATTCATACAAGGTAAAGACCGCAGAGTCAAAGTGTGTTTTGATACTCCAGAGTCAGCTAAATATCTCTTGCGTAATAAAGAAAAGTTGCCAGAGCACATCAAAATATTTTCAGACCAAACCCCGAATCAGCAAAAATATTTCAAAAATTTAAAAGAAGATCTCGCACAGCGACAGATCAACGGTGAAGCTGGACTCACCATAAAATATATTAACGGAACTCCTGAAATTATTACAACCACTTCAAAAAACTACAAACAATAATCGACACTATACCACCAACAATTATAGATAATACTTACCAGCTAGTTAATAACTACCGTGATATAAACACTAACAAATCCCGACTCAGATTTTTCTACCTAAATGCCCGAAGCATACGTAAAACTGGAAAGTTTGATGAGCTTAAGTGCATAATAAGATCATTACCTAATACGATACATGTTATTCTACTGACTGAAACCTGGATCAGAAGTGAAAACCAAGCCCTAGAATACCAAATAAACAATTACACCCACTACTATAACTATAGAACAGATTCAAGAGGAGGAGGAGTCTCTGCATACGTTCACAATGACCTAAAACATAGTTTAACTGATTCTAAGTACACTGGTGGTAATAACTATTTATGGATACAGCTAGATAGATGCGCATTAGAAGTAGGAGTCGTATACAAGCCCGGCGATACTAACCACACAACTTTTCTAGAAGAATATGAATCACAACTTCAAGGAAAAAAGAGAACAATAGTGTTTGGAGACTTTAACATTGATCTTTTAAACAAAGATCAGAAGACAAAACAGTACAACGACCTCTTGAAGGGTGCTGGGCATAAACTTTTGAATAAGGTTAAAATAAAATACTGCACAAGAGAATCTAATACTCGGAAATCCATTTTAGATCATGTCAGCTCCAACCTGAAAGACGACTATTTCCACTTTGCAATAGTGAATTCCTCAATGTCTGATCATAAACAAATTTATGTGGAACTGAAAAAAACTAAATCCCCTAGAAAAATGCGAACCCAATACAAAGCAATTAACTATAACAAACTACAAGAACTGCTAGAACAAACGAAGTTTGATGAGCTAAATGATAGCTACTCATTACTGGAGGATAAACTAAAATCGCTAATTGAGGAAAGTAAAGTACTGAAGACGAAAATTCTTAATCTTCCCCAAAATGATTGAATTAATAAAGACGTTATCGATGAGATGAACCAAAGAAATGAAATATGGGATAATTATATGAAGAACTCAGAGAACTCCAACCTTGAAATAAGTTATGATATTAAAAAAAAACGTGTAGCCAAAATCATACAAGAAACTAAGAATTCCTACTACTACAAAAAATTTAGTGATTGCATTAATAAGCCAAAGAAAATGTGGAAATTAGTAAACAATCTAGTAAATAATAAAATAAAACAGGATTGTGCTCCCTCAAAACTTATATCTGATTCAAAGTGTATAACCGACCCAAAAGATATTTGCCAGACTTTTAATAATTACTTTTCTGGGATTGGAACCCTAGCTAATAATATACAGAGACAGTTTCATAATAATTACTGCCAAACTTTACCAAATCCTTCTTCTACAGATTCTCCAGTATTATCTAGTCTAGATCTGTGTTCACCATCTGAAATTACTAAAATTATAATGAGTCTTGACGCCAACTGCAGCACTGGACTAGATGGAATAAGTACCAAAGCAATAAAATGTATAAACAAAATCATAAGTAATAACTTAAGCAAAAGCTTTAATAAACTACTAACTGGAGGTCATTTTCCAGAATCCCTTAAAATTGCAAAAGTAACGGCTATTCATAAAACAGGTTCCAAAACGGACCCAGGGAACTATCGGCCTATATCTGTACTGCCTGTGCTATCGAAAGTATTAGAAAAAATCTTGCACACTCGTTTGACTAAGCACTTAGACAACTTAAACTTTCTATATGATAGGCAGTATGGGTTTAGGACAAGAAGTAGTACCCTTGCGGCAACAGTTGACGTTGTTACTACAATTAAACAGAATATAGATAACAAAAACTTGGCTCTCGGTATTTTTGTAGATCTTAAAAAAGAATAACTCACAATATACGAAGAAACTAAAATTATGACCATCAAACAGTTATATATTTATCATACTAGTATTTTTATACGTAAAGTACTTAATAAAACAGTGCAGACACACTTAGCATTCACTAAGATAAAACAAATTACGCAACGTAGTAGTCGCCGAGCCAGTCATTTAGTTTTACCTAAGACAAGGACCAAACTTGGAAAAAAGTCGATAGTATTTGAGGGGGCACAGTTCTATAATAAAATACCATCTCACATAAAACAGCTACCCTCATTTAATGCATTTAAAACACAATTAGCGCGACATTTAATCGCAAATAAATTTTGATTATAAGTACTATTATAAACTGCCAACCTAATCTAATGAATGCATTGAGTGAGTACCTGGCTTACATTTTATATTGAATCGTGACGGCATGAACGAAAATTGTATCTTTTTTGAGAAATAAAGATCTTTAAACCTAAACGACTTTACAGGAGTGGTACTTGTATGTGTCTTTATTACCGGAGGAAGAAAATTTATTTACTTACTTTAAAAATAAATTGATTAAAGTTTTATTATTTTATTAGGATAACCATATTCAAGCTTTGTTATTAGGAAACAGGAAAATTTTTGAATAGTTAGTTTTTTCAGTATAATTAAATCCCAATGAAAAGGTATTTAACGTGTTGGTATTAAAACTATGAAAGGGTGAATTGAAATCATGTTTTTGTTTAACAGTACTCTTCATAAAATCACAAAAATATATTTAATACTGATTTTGTTTAATATCCTACATATTTGCAGAGAATATTAAAATACGTGTCGTTATAATATTTATTTGTAATTGCTGTAAGCTTACAGTTTTAAATTATGAGCTTATAAAATTTTAAACTTGTATAGAACTAAATTATATGCTTTGGTAATAGCTGCTAAAATATATAAATATTCCAAATGTATTTTAAAGTATACATTTATGTGTACTATATTCCATAATGTCGGCAAATTTACAGCATAATTTTTATGTTGAGTATGAGAAAAATAACATTAAAAAATCTAATGGCATCTTTTTTGTAATTTATTTAATAGTTTAAAAAGGTAAAAAATTAATACTTTACTTTAATTAATACAGAATCTTGGAGATACGACCTCTAAGAGACGATGTAATTTACGATTATATATCGTGTTACTAAATTGCATGTACAAGTGTTACTAAGTCTACTGTTGTTTCAATGACACGAAACACATTTTAAGATAAAAATAATTCTTATAATATTAAATTATTTGTACATAAAATAATTCTAACTAAACATGAATTTTGTTACAAATCAAAAATGTATAGTTAAAAGATTCTATCTGAAAAACATACGTAAATTTGAATCCCTATTCACACAGTCTGAAACGAAAGTAGAATATAGAGCTCGTGAATGTCACGAGTAACTTACGAGTTCAATACGTAAATAAACAGTTCAGTATCAAATGAAACGAAAGTTGTATTTCAATAAACTATTTCTATTTACTATTTCTTTTGTATATTGTATAGAAAATACTATACTATTATCTATAAATATGTTTTGAATGCTGTGCTAACATATCTAATTATATTTTCTTATTAAAATGAAGTATGCGCTGTTTTTTTTTTCAGATTATTGAGTTTATCTGTTTTTAGTAATGATTATAAATATGTTATTATGTTATATTAATTAAGAAAAGAAACTTATTAATTATACATGGTTAATACGACTTTCTAAAGTTTTGTTTTCAAGAAAGTTCCTACAAAGGCTATTTTAAGTCCAATATTGAGCTGAGCGTAAGCGAAGCTCGTAACCGTTTAGGAGACCTTTTTTGTGTTTAGTTGTCTCCAGAATGCGACAAGATAATTAGCTAAAAATTATCTCATTTATGTTGGAGCCAAACTCGGATGTAATAGCGGAAACAGATTGAAAAAATGTTTAGCCATTTAAAAGTTATCAAAAAAGGATCATTCCTACTATAGACAATACATTAGAGCTGCCCTTCGCATATGAGCCATGTGCGGAGCTACAAGGTGACAATTAGTCCTAATAAATCGATATTTCCTGTACCTATTCATTCATATGAAAGGAGAGGGGCTCAGCTCAACACCCGCCGCGCACGGTTGGCGGATCCTAGTAGACTTACTGTTTGGACTTATAGTTATTACATAAATTGCATAATTTGCGTATAAGAACCGTCAGGCGCACAAAATCTTTTAAGGGGTATTTGCATATTCTTTAATTATAATAAACGTAGGTAGTTGCACTGGATGGGGTGACAAACATACGCACAGCGGTCGAAATTGTTCTCGTTGCACTCGTTGTACTTAACAATTTTGCGGAGTCCGGTTGAATTATCATCTTTTCAAGAAGTTTCCAAAAGAAAAAAAATCGTTGTTGGTGTCGAGTATTTGAATTGTTCGCTGCAGTCCCGAAGTGTTGGCTGCCTTTTTATTCAAAGTGTACGTAGAATCGACGGAACGATTAAGTATCAAATTATCTTTATCTCATAATTGTTTACCTTTTGAGGAATTCCAAAACCTTACAGACTGACTCAGATTTCCTTATTACAAAATTAGATTATTAAAAAATTTTATTCCATCCATATTTATATAGTAATGTTTATATACGTATGTATGTATACATGTATATACGTGTATAAACATATATAATTTTTTAATTTGTTATCGGTTTTCGTTAATAAATTAATATTCAAGTTAACGTAAAAAAGTTTTACTTCAATAAACAAGAAACAAACATTCGCTCAATGTTAGCAAACTCGAAAAAAAACTACTGATTGAGATATTTTTTCATGTATTGGCTATGAGAGTAAGAAAGAAAGAAAATATGCGTGCACTACTCTCTCTTGCTCCTACAGTGTGACACAAACAATAGGCCTGCACTGTATCTCAGAATACTCTTCTTTTTTGCTACTACAGTAATATACGAAACGTACCTCCTTCTATATTTCCATTCGCATCATTCAATTACAATTTTCGTAAGGCTCTCATTACGCATTTACTAACTTAATCTACAAGTCAAGCTTGTGTAAAGAAGATTTGTTTCAAAAAATACGTATACTTTTTAGTAAATACCGATACATACAATTGACACTTCTGGTAAGTAGTTTAAGTACTTTAGCTGAGAAGTTCAAATTGACGAAGCTTCTTTGAGCATATATCCTATAAATAATATATTCATGGAGATAACTGTGTGTGTGTCGACGCTTATCCGCTTACATTGACAAGCCTTGATACTTAGATTTCATTTGAGAAGTCGCTTTTATAGTCGTATAACGCAATTGGAACGAACATGACTATAATCTAAATCAATGTTCTGAAGATTTCTTTGAAATATAAGTAATGTTTAAGTGTTTCAATATTGAAATTTACAATATAAAATAAGATGAAGGTAAGATAGAGGTAACTATCGATATTGACTCATAGAACTCTATGAGTAACTTCGAAATTACAACCCAAAAAACTTATCTTCAGATATTACTAGTCGTTCGGTGAACAGTTGACCACAGTACGTTAGGGGATAAGACAATGTTGGGAAACTTTTTAAGTGCCTTTTCCAAAAAGGAATATGTATACCTATCTATGTATGTAGGTACATAACTACAGAACGAAATTTGGCTCCACCAAATAACAACGGGGTTATTCAACTTTAACATTTTTGATAATTTGCTATGGTCGCCATTTTGGATTTTGAAATAACAAAAAAAACACCTTATATTTCGGCAAAGAATGCTTAAACGAAATTTCAGCCCTCTAGCTGCCGCAAAGTCCGTTTTGTGGTACGAATCAGAAATCCGCCATTTTGAAATTATTCGCCCAAGCAAAAAAACGGATCGAAAGAAAAATTTTAATAATTCAAAGAACACACCTACTAGTAATAATAATAACTCAGAGAACATGATCACCAATTTTTGTGGCGATCGGATGTAAATTGCTCCTGCTACGCCCAAAAACAAAACTAAAAAACGCCGCTATTTCGGATTTTTTTCGCCAAATTAAAAAAACAGCTCGACATAAAAATTCTAATAATTCAAAGAATACGCTTGCCAAATTGCGTGACGATAGGATGAAAAATACGTGGGCTACGCCGGAACAAACATGCTGAAATATATACGGAAATATAGCAGAATGGGCCTATCTACTGGGAACGTAGTCCTTCGGACAAACGCTTCGCTACGCTCAGCATTCGTCCTTCCGTCAATAACTGCAAGCAAAATATTTTCAACTCTGGATCAAAATAATAAATCTACGTAGTTTATATAAAAAGAAGATTATCCTTTACTTTAAAGAACTCATTTTCATTCGAATATCTGCTTTGAATTGTATTAATAACATAACATTTACAATTATAATTTTAACAAATTAAATTTTCCCAAGGAGGGTTGGCGTCAGGCAGGCGGCCGGCCGTAAAACAAAGCCAAATCTTTAAAGCAGTATGGTAATACCGGTGCCACGCGAGAAGCTAGCCCGGGAAGAAAGGGATGTGAAACTGATAGTGATACGATGACTGGAAGAGGAAGAGAAATTGCGGATGTGTTGAAGAGAAGACGAATAAACGTAGCGTGTTTATAGGAAATGAAATGGAAGGGATCAAAAGCGAGACAGATTGGTGAGGGACACAAGTTTTATTATTGCGGGAATGATGGAAAAAAGAATGGGGTTGGAATTATGCTTGATGAGAAATTAAAAGAGTGTGTGACGGGGGTGAACAGGGTGAGTGATAGAATCATTGCTGTGAAAATGATTTTTGAAGGTTTAATCATTAATGTATTAAGTGTGTATGCTCCTCAAACCGGATGTGATGATAGGATGAAAGACAAGTTTTGGGAAGATTTTGATTATGTGCAGTGAGCAGATATATGTAGGGGGTGATTTTAATGGGCATGTGGGATGTATGAATGATGGTTATGAAAGAGTACATGGTGGTTGGGATTTCGGTCACCGTAATGACGAGGGTGAGGCCTTGCTGGAGGCCGCGCTAGACTTCGATATGGCTATATCCAACACTTGGTTCAAAAAGAGGGAAGAACACTTAATTACATACAAAAGTGGCCGCTATAAGACGCAGATTGATTATTTCTTAATAAGAAGAAATAAAATCAATTGCGTCAAAAACTGCAAGGTACTGCCGGGCGAAAGTGTAGTCTCACAGCATAGGCTCCTCATCATGGAAATTAAACATGTAGTACGTGCGTATGTTCAAGAAACGACCCCCACCTAAAATAAAATGGTATTTGTTAGAGAAGGAAGAATGTGCGAGTAAATTTAAAATAAGATAAGATAAGAAAAAATTATAAATATGCGTAGTGTAGAAGAAAAATCCTTGAACGATAGTTGGAACGAAATGGCGGGATGGATAAAAACTGTGGCAAAGGATGTGTTAGGCGAAACGAAAGGAAAAAGTGTGATAAATGAGGAAACGTGGTGGTGGAATGAAGATGTTCAAAAGGTTCTGAAAGAGAAGAAAGATACGTATAAGCAATGGCAGGAAATACCGGATGATAATGAAAGTATGAAAGAGGAGATGAAAATGTTATATAAAAGATGTAAGAAGAGAGCGAAAGTAGCTGTAGCCATTGCTAGAGCTGAGGTGCTAGAGGAGTTATACAGGTCGCTAGATTTTCCTGCAGGTCAAAAGGAACTCTACCGGATAACAACGCGTAGGGAGAAGAATGCGAGAGAAGTCATACATGTAAAATGCATAAAATATGATACTGGAAAGGTGTTGATTAGAGATGAGGATATAAAAAAGAGATGGAAGGTATATTTTGAAACATTGATGAATGAAGAAAATAATTGGAGTGGAGTTTTGAAAAACCAGCCGGTTAATAAAGGATTAGTGAAAAAAGTGACCGATGATGAAGTGAAAGCAGCTATGCAAGGTATGAAGAATAGAAAAGCTGTAGTGCCGGATGCAATACCAGAAGAGGTATGGAAGGTTTTAAATAAATATGGGTAATAAGTGGCTAGCTTTATTTTTCAATAAGTTGTTGCATGAAGAAATAATTCCCGATGAATGGTGCAATAGTGACCTAGTATCCATTTATAACAATAAAGGTGATATACAAGACTGCAACAGTTATCGGGATATAAAGTTCATGTCACATACTACTCGTATGAAAGTGTGGGAGGAAGTGATAGAGAAAAGGATGCGAGACGAGAGTGATGTTTCGGAGAACCAGTTCAGTTTTATGCCTGGTCGGGGTACGTGACGGATGCTGTATTCGGTCTTCGTCAGTTGTGTGAGAAATACAGACGAGTAAACAAGAACCTGCACATGGTGTTCGTTGATCTCGAGAAGGCATACCACCGGGTTCCCCGTAATGTAATATGGTGGGCTTTGAAAGAGAAGGGTATACCTGGAAAGTATGTGGAGTTGGTTCGTGCAATGTACAGTCGATCTAGTACACAAGTCCGATCGATCGGAAACACCGACAAGTTCAATGTGGCAGTAGGTTTGCATCAAGGGTCGGCTCTGAGTCCCTACCTCTTCTTGTTGATAATGGATGCTTTGACATTGGACATACAGGAAGAGTCACCCTGGTGCATGCTATTTGCTGATGATATTGTTCTTGTTGGCGAGGATGCAATTGAGGTGCAGAGTAGACTGGTAAAATGGCAACAATGGGACGACATGTGATGCCCGAATTCCAATTTAAGTAAAGGTAAGAATTTATAAAAACATCATTAAACCCGTCGTTATGTATGGATCTGAGTACTAGGCAATAAAGGTGATGGATGAAAAGCGTTTGCATGTAACGGAGATGCGAATGTTAAGATGGATGTGTGGGGTGACTAGAAGGGATAGATGAAGAAATGAGTATACTAGGGGAAGCTTAGGAGTAGCGCCAGTGACAGAAAAAATTAGAGGTAGCCGTTTGTCATGGTATGGGCATGTTATGAGGAGGGATGAAAGGCACGTGACCAAAAGAGTGCTAGGTATGGTAGTGGAGGGATGGACAGGTAAAGGAAGGCCGAAGAAAAGATGGATGGATAGAGTGAAAGACGACATGGAGAAGAAGGGAATGTGTACAAAGATGACGAGTAACAGGAGAGTATGGAAGGAAAAAACATACTGTGCCGACCCCAAAATAGGATAAGGGCAGGAAGATGATGATCTGCTTTGAATCGTCACATCAATATACAACCGCATACATATAAATAAATATATAGTAAAGTAATTGTATATCTGCGAAGTTTGAACAAATAGTTATAAAAAATCTATTTTTAAGCTTGTTGTAAATTCTATTTGCTTTAAACATTATCCTTAAAAACAGTCGAAGTATTTTTATACCATCGAATAGTTATTTTAATGCTAGGTTAAGTTTTGGTAAACAGTAAATATATACTTTGAATAACTGCTAATGTATTTGTGTCTCTACTTCTATCTTACGAGTATATGTGTGACCATTCTTTGCTCGCTTTATAAAGGTAAACAAAACGTTATAATTATGTTGGTTTCATAAACATTAATTAAATAAATGAATAAAAAAAACCAACATTACTCGACGATAACGTCTCTTTCGGCAGTTGAACGAATTTATAATATCGGTTAAGTAGTTTTTGAAATTACCTAATACTGAATGTATGTACGAAATAAAAGTATATTATATAATAGCCTATTGTTGTTTTTTTAATACATCACATATATATATACCTGTACAAAGCCACACTTCAATTGAGAAATCGGTTTTGTAAAATCATTTCATCATTACGAGTCTCAAGAAACCTCATTAAGGGTAGTATTTTTTGTGTAATAGGACATTAATGTACCCTCATTGGCTAATTAAACAACATGTGACCTTGAAATATTTCTGTTGACTATATTTTTTTGAAAGATTAATATATTTATATTCAGGTAACAATTAAATAATAATAAAAAAAAACCCACGTTTTACAAATGCACTCAAAAGAAGAAAATAATTTTGTACTATGGCAGCTCTGAGCTCCACGTCTGCCTCACTCCACCACCCCTCCTGCAGCTGTTTCCTTAATTTGTGTCACTCGTAATCTTGTACTAAGCTGAAGACTGAAAACGTGGGGCGCATCATTTGGTGATTTGGCTTATACATGTGTATTGATTAGTTCTAGGTGGTTTTAAATTTTTAGTCAATTGAGAGTGAATTTTTATGTATGCGTTTGATAGCAAGGCTGTTAGAGTTAGAGAGTTAAGTTTATGAGATTCATGGGAATCTTTCCTCAGTGAGTTTGTATGAGATGTGTGGATGTTTAGTCTAGGAGTATACGGAAAGTTCGTAGTAATTGCTAGTGTTGTAAATCTATATCAGCATAATTATGGATTAGAATGCACAATGAATTTGATCGGAAGAGAAATTAAAGTTGACATTCTCGACGGATGTACTTGGAAGGAAGATTAGAGTGATGTTTATATGAGAGTAGAGATGTGTGTTGATGCGCCCCACGTTTTCAGTTTTCTACATTGTTGCATTAAAATTGTTCATTTATAGTAGTCATTTTCATCAAAAATATTGTTCTAGAATTTTTCATAGTCGATGATTATGGAACGAACTACGCGAATTTTTGGCGCTTTGCAGCACGCTCCGCCTTGCCCCATCATCTTGTTGCGAGCACTTTTCCAAATATTTCTGGCGCGCCTTATCCCGCCGTCGCTTTCTTTGAGTAGCAGTTTCTTTCGCCATTCTCAATATTAAATTAATAATTTTTTTTCACTCACCAATATCCTTGATAATGAACTGAAAAGGAAAAGGATATGGCGTGTAAGAAACATAAAGGCTGAATTTTTCTTCATCCGAACGAAGCGGTCACAAGAATTTTTCTCTTCTTTCTCGGTGGTAGACCATAACATCGGGTCGCTGGCAAGGTTACCACCCATCGAACAAAGTCGTGCCGCAAAAGTGACCTAGTCGTGTTCCGGCACGTTGTGCGATGAAGCCGTATATATATGGGAAATGGGTCTGCACAGTTGCGTTGCGTTGGCGAACCGGTTTGGCGTTGAGTTGGTGCTTGTTGTGTCGGGTGCCTAGTCGAGGAGGATAGCGGGATCCGAAGCAACGGCTTTCCGCTGGCCGCCCGCAGATAGTTGGGGGCCTAATTAGTGGGTCAGCCACCCATGAAAGGCTGCCCCTCCAGCTGCGTAAAATCAGGGTGGCTCTATCGTGCTGGTTGGCGACCAGACGAGGAGGCCCGATGGCGATCCCTGGGGGGGGTTCGGGCGTCCCCGCAGTCTCCTGACTAGCCTCCCAGTGACATGACAACACCAATTTTGACGTCGGGTTTGATACGTACCACCTCGGTCAACTGCCATTTTTCTTCCTATTCACTCTTTTATTTTTATTATTTTTTAATGAAAAGGTCCAATAAGAAGATCAGGTTTTTACAGCGGTTGCACTCTTCCTCATATAAAGTGCACCTCACTAACATCAGGGGCTTGCACTCTAATCTCTTACCTGTCCACCACCACCTGGAGACAGAGCAACCGCACTTGCTCTTTTTGACGGAGATGCAGATACAATGTCCTTTAAGCGCTGCGTACCTGGATCATCCCGATTACTCGTTAGAGCACAACTTTCGCTCACGTGCCGAGGTCTATGTGTACGCACGGAACGACCTCTGTATCCTGCGTCTCCGTCACCTTGAAGACCCCACTTTTTCTTCCTTATGGATTTTAGTAGACACAGGAAACGAAAAAATCCTGTATTCCTGTGTCTACCGTTCGCACAGTGGTGATCAGGAGACAACTAGATTATTTAAGTATCTCGGTGAGGCTGCTGGTATGGCTCTGCATCAGTACCCTTCAGTGCAGCTCGTCTTTCTCGGGGACTTTAATGCCTGTCATCAGGACTGGCTGTTCCCGTACCAGAAGACCGACCATGCAGGAAGAGAAGCGCGGAACTTTGTGTTGTCCTTCGACCTCTTTCAGCTGGTGAGGCAAGCGACGAGGGTACCAGATGTAGTAGGCCATACAGCCAATTGCCTGGACCTTTTGCTGACAACTGATCCGGACAGGTATCGTGTAGAGGTGACCTCCCCCTTGGGAACCTCCGATCACTGTTTAGTGAAATCTGTATTTACATATTCCCCATCAGCTTCCGAACCACATAGTGTTAGGCGAGTATGGAAATACAAGTCAGCAGATTGGGATGAGATGCGGCACTTCTTTGCGTCTTATCCTTAGCGGCAGGTCTGCTTCTCTTCTTTGGATCCGTCGAGTTGCGCGGATGCTATAACCGATGTGGTACATCAGGCAATGGAGTACTTCATTCCTTTTGCTGACGTACCCATCGGTGGCAAAGCTCGCCCATGGTTTAATGCCGAATGTGGTCATGCTGAAGACCGAAAACATTCGGCATACCTCATTTGGGCTCATGCTCGAAGCCGCAAAGCTCCGGATGTAAGTTTAAAGAAGAGAGCCTTTAACCAAGATGCCAAGTCCTATAAAAAGGCATTACGGAAGGCTCGTCGCGATCGTATCGCTAAGGATGGCGAAAAGCTCTCTGTCAGACCTACTGGCAGTCGAGCTTTCTGGTCTCTTGCCAAAGCGATCGAGTCGAACTTCTGCCAACCCTCACTACCTGCTCTGCTGAAGCCGGATAGATCTCTGGTCCATACAGCGACAGAGAAAGCGAATGTATTTGCTTCTCTGTTCACTGATAATTCACATCTAGACACTAGCAATGCTTCTCCAGCACATCTTCCTCACTGCGGTATTTCGATGCCTGAAATCCGCATCACTAACAAAGAGGTATGGAGAGCATTGTGTCGCCTTGATGTGAATAAAGCCAGTGGTCCTGATGGTATACCAGCCATTCTGCTTATGACATGCGCAGCTGAGTTGTCTCCTGTATTGACACGTCTGTATCGCCTCTCCTTCAAGTCTGGAATAGTGCCGAAATCTTGGAAGCTTGCTAACGTGCAACCAGTGCCCAAAAAAGGCAGCCGTGCTGATCCTGCCAATTATAGACCGATTTCAATCACCTCCATACTCTGCAAGATTATGGAGCGTGTATTGAACTCGCGCCTTCTAGCGTACCTTGAAGGTAACGATCTCTTCAGTGACCAACAGTACGGGTTTCGCCGAAATAGGTGCACTACGGACCTTATAGTGTACGCTACGCACATTTTAGACGAGGCCTTCGAGAAGAACGTAGAAGCGGTCGCCGTCTCTCTTGTCGTCTCGAAGGCATTTGACAGGGTCTGGCATGGGAGCCTTATAAGCAAGCTTTCAGCATACGGTATATCTCCTGGTCTGTTCGGCTGGGTAACGGACTTTCTGAACCAAAGATCTCTCCGAGTAGTTGTCGACGGGTGTTCCTCGGAACCCTTGACAATAAACGCCGGAGTGCCTCAGGGGTCCATTCTTTCTGCAACTCTCTTTCTGCTGCACACTAAAGATCTGCTGAAGCCCGGTATCTATGGGTATGCAGACGACAGCACAGTTGTAGAAAGATACCTGCCGAGTAGTAGGACTGGTAGAGATCAAATACATTCTGAAAGAGAAGTCATGGTGCAACGTTTGAATGACAAACTTCAGGCAGTCTCCGCATGGGGCAATGCCAAAATTGGCAAATTCAACGCCACCAAAACGCAGACGTGTCTGTTCACCACCAAAAGGAGCCCTTTTACCTTGGCTCCTACTTTCCAGAGTGTATCTTTGGAATACAGTGACCGGCTTCAGTTGTTAGGCTTAGAGATTTCCTCGAACCTCAACTTTGGTCGGTGTATTGAGTCCAGAGCAAGAGTAGCTGCGGGAAAGCTTGCCGTTCTTGCGAAGGTCCGTCAGTACTTTACACCGGGACAGCTTCTTGTATTATACAAAGCACAGATCCGGTCGTGTGTGGAGTACTGTGGGCATATATTCGCTGGTGCCGCAAAGTCTCTTCTTGCGGTTCTGGACTCAATTGAGAGGTGAGCAAAGAGGCTTATAGGTGACCCTGAATTGGTTGAAACCAACCTCTACAGCCTTGAACACAGGCGTAGGATTGCTAGCCTCTCAGTATTCTATAGGATACATTTTGGTCAGTGTGCGCAGGAATTACACGATTTAATTCCTCCGTCCCCCTTCCATCACAGGACGTTCCGACGCACGGCGGATATCCATCTTTACGTTGTGGACATTCCTCCTGTCCGAACGAAGCGTTTTGCTTCGTCTTTTTTAATGCGTACAGCCAAGGACTGGAATAGCTTGCCTGCGTCGGTATTTCCGTCCACATACAATGTGCGTGTCTTCAAGAGAAGAGTGAATAGGATACTAGGTTAATACGCCTTACCACCTATGACTACATTTCCACTTTCCATCAGGTGGAATGTAGTCAAGTACTAAACTAGACAGTATAAAAAAAAAAAAAAAACGTTTCATGCCACAACCGAGCGCAACCAACTTCACGTTTTTATTTTCATTGTGGCGATAAATTTCTTGCTCATTGCCAATTTATGGCAATGGCTAAGAAGCTAATCTAATCTGAATTTTACTTACCTTACTAATACCTTCCTCCCACACTGTCTGACTTCACTAAAATCACTGTATTTCACTTCAATTCACTTTCTTTCCTTCCTTCCTTCCTCTTTCTAAATTTTAATTTCTCTTATATTCTCTCTCTCTCACTTATTTTTCTCCTCCTTCACTCTCACTATATTAATTTTCAATTAATTATTATTATTCTCACTAAATCACTCACTAAGTTCCACTTGAATCACTTTAAAATTACCAAGTTCACTAAATTGCACTTTTAATTATTTTGAGCTGAATGTTTATATACGCTTTGAATCTCAAATGACCGTGACATTCGAACTAAATTTCTCCATAGTGAAATATAAATATTATGGAAATGACATTTAATTCAACTGCTAGCGAGTTTTAAATGCTTGAATATTGCATTGCCGTCGACTTCTGAGCGATCCTGAAAATTTCAGCGCTCTAGTTAGCTGGAAAGTGGGTAAAATGTCGATTGCAAGATTTGATCGCCACAAACAGACAGACGTGATGAAGACGAGCTAAGTAAAACGTGGTAAAAAGGGGTATTGATAGATTAATATATGGGTTAAAAGGTGTAGTTTTAAGGAATTTATTATTATAGACTTGTAACGAGTCAAAGTATTTTATTACTTTTACTAAAACGCTATTACACATCCCTTGCTCTATTTTTTCTCTCTTTCTCTTCTCTCTCTCTTTTCGTGTCATCATAGATAGCATATATTATGTATAGACTATGTAAGGATATCAGTTTGCTGAATATTTGTTTTGTTTGTTTGTTGTTGGTGTTTATTTGACGTTTGTTGGCGTCGCTGCGTCTGCAGCTGTTGAAACTAATACTGCTGCGGTTACGACTGTTGCTCCTGCTGCTGTTGTCAAAGCTATTACCATGCTTCGTGCCGGTCATCTAGAGTAGACGGATGAAGCCACTAGAGGAAGTACCCATGTCATTGGGTCCTGGTGCTTTAAATCTTCTTAAAGCTATTTATTTATGTAGTTATATAATCTTCTTATGTGATAATTAATTTATTAAATTGATCTGTATTCTAAATTTTGATGTAGATCTACTTGGAATAATAAGATTGATTTCACTAAAGTTCACTGGGCTATGAAAGAAAATAAGACCGTTGGACGATCGTTTACTTAATGGCTGTCTGTGATGGTCACAGTCACTGGCAAGTAATGGACTCTCACATTGATAGTAATCGCTTATTATTAATATCTTCTGCTGGCTTATCGTTTACTTAGTATTGTATGAGTCACTGGCAGCGGGGGTGATGGACTCTCACGATGATAGTATTCGATTACTGACTATGTTTTCGGTTTACTGGTCAATTGCTTGGTACAAATTTAATCGAACTTAGAATTTGATATGTTTAGACAATTGACAAAACACTGAAAACAAAAAAGAAGTAAATATGACTTTGAGTTCTTTAAGAGCGAAGTACATGTCAGAATGGCCGCAATTTAAAGATTTCATTTTCTTCTACATTTTTACTAATAACTATGTCGATCCGATATATTTATATAAAGTTTATAGTTTACAAGGCCTAAATTACGTCAGTGGCTGGGTTACTTGAGTGAAATAGTTATTCTGCTACTTCGCGAGGCATTGTGAGGAGTACTTTCGAAGAATGGAAATATGACAAATATGTATTTTGGGAATTGAACTGTACGAGGTTCACTTCACTCCATTCTGAGACCAAACACAAGGACACAAGTTTCTTTCGGTACTCATCAAAGTTTTCCCGCGAGCCCTGCCGAGCCGGAATATACCGCATCCATCCGTCTAGTGATATCATCATCCACATAACAATGATATGTTGGAAACATCCAACATATTATTGATTGTCTTTTGGGGTTGATTTTTGTGTCCTATTCGTTCTTATTCTGTTGTTGTTATTGTTCTTATAAGATACTTGACTCAGTTCTTAACTTGATACTTCTAAGGACGCTCTAAAAGATAAAAAATATGTTATTCAAGTGTTGAGATGAAGTCTTGTAAATTACTTGTGCCAAAATGTCATAGAAGTTTAATATAAAAAATATACAGAATATAAAACTAACTCATTGTTTATGTGGCATTGAAGTATATTAGTGAATACAGCTACTTGAAATTAAGAATGACAATATTAATGCATTTTTGATGTATTTATAAAGGCAGCTTTAATTTAATTGGCGTCGTTACGTAATTAATTATACAATACAATATCTCAAATACCATTGTATTTAACCGAAAATAAATGCAATCTTTGGACATTTCCAAAGATTGCATTTATTTTCGGTGTTCCTTCACTGGCACTGATGCATTTACTTATAACACCTATATCTTGATAAAATAAATAGCATTACAATATCTTAATGTTTGTAAGGTTTTCAGCATTATAACAATATATATCTGATTTCAATAATTTCAACATTTAGGTGGTGACCTGGAAATTTACAGAAACGAAAACAAGACAATACAATATATTTCGTATTTTTCCTAAAAAGCTAGCGTTAAAGTAAAAACGATAATAAGCTTCTCCTGTTGCCTTAATACAATATATTTTAATCGAAAAAAACATATTTTAATCGACCAAGAAATTTTATAATCCTACTGAAATGGTAAATATATGTATGCCAAGAATATATCTCGATTATATCTGTGTAAATCTCCTTTGACCATTTGGATATTTTCTTCGACTTCAACTGAGGGGATAACATAAGTCTAAGATGAAATCTCTTTATTTTGGCAAGAGATTTATACGACAAGTTTAGATAAATTTTCGGCTTAAATAAATAAACATTATTCAGCAACAATTTATTTTAATAATAATTTTATTCAATAAAAAAATATAGTTTATTATGAAAAACTGCTAACCAGTTTAGATATACAGATAGGTTCGGAGATTTCGTGATGAGTCAGTGAGTGGTATATATAGATTGAAATATCAGTATTTAAAAGTACTATTGATTATTTAATTGGTATAAGAAATTAATATTCAAAAGGTATAAATATATCTTATATAAATATATCACCTAGAATCTACACAATTCATCCTGAAAGTAAACATTTGATTTGATACGGAAATAGAATATAGACTCGACAAATGTTAGAGCAAATAATTTAAAGTTGAATAAATAAATATTGCAATTATAAGTTTCAATGACAATATATTGGAATTTTTAATAAATAAATAGTTTTTGACACTTGATACTGATATTATAATTATTTTTTATTGTATTAATTAACTATTGAGTGATGCGTGGAAAAAGATAATTATTAAGATATTAATAACTAGTGAATATACTGGATACTAATGAATATCTAGAAGATATTAATAATAACTTAGTGCTAACATCGCCGGAGTAAAAACATGAAACTTGTATTACTTTGTGTATTGTATTTTTGGTTAAACATTATAACAAATACAAAGCAACGAGGAAGTGAGCATCACAAAAAGATTTAATTTCTTCAACTAAATCAGAATAATATTATTTGAGAGTTATTAAATTAATAATATTATAAAAGTAATATAAACTATTAAAAATTAATCACGACTATTACAAAAATAAAAAAACTTATTTTCGAGATTTACAAATAAAATCTTTGTTTTAACAGTGATTAGTGTTTTTTATAATTATTTTTATTTCTTTAGAACGAAGATTAAACTAACGCCTTTAATTTGTTGTTTATTAATTAAAAAAGTCAATTCACTGGCACATAATTGAGCGAAGCGAGCGGAGCGCTCTACTTTTACACATTCTTGGTCACAATTAGGTTGGAAAACTACTTGACAGAAAATTATGAAGTTTTGCAATCAAAAAGACACATTAGGTGATGGTTTTAAAAAAAAATTGAAAAATGTCATGTCGTTGAGGAATAATCGTCACAAAACTGATATCCCATTGAAGTCAATGGAAAACGATGAGTACACTGGGCTCGCTTCGCTCAATAAGCAAACGGCACCCGAGATTTCGCGAGCGAAGCGAGTCGAATTTGAGGGTTTCTTGGCGCCCCTAGTACTTACAGAAAGTTGTAAAAAATAACAGAATATTATTCGCATTTCAATTTCGCAAATTTTTAGTTAACATAGTCTTAATATGTTAACAAAAAATTTGCGACTTGACTAAACTCAACGGTTGCTTTCTTTAAGAATATACAGTACATACGTTACGAGACAGGAAAGTGTTCAAAATATAAATTTTACCACAAAAAAAATAATAATAACCATTTATAATTAGATTTTTTCAAAATTGATGCTTAAAGATTTGTAACATATATCAAATATTTTTTATACTATTTTTATTATAACAATTGTGACACATCTGCTACTTCTGCAATTCGTTTAAGTACATGAAGCTAAGAAGTTTAAACTAATAAAGTTTTTTTGAGCGTGCGGCTTATAAATAGCGTCTCTGCAACGGAATGCCAATGTCTGTGTGAATGCTTGTCCGATTACTTACTACTTATTAAGAAAACACTCAAGTCCGTTAGCTTTATACGGGATAAGATTCGAACAAATGTGCTCGGTATTTAACACAAATTCGGAAATAAATTAACAATTTTAATTATACAATAATGTGGTGTAGAATAGAAACAAACGTGATATTGGCTTGGGTATGATATGCAAGTGTGTGTATCGTATCACAAAGAGTAACCTGGTAACGGTAAGGTTTACAAAGAGTGTCAGTCACACGCTTCACAAATACAGAGTACAAAACTGTTTAAGCTGAAATACCGCTTGATATGCCGCTGATAAAATTTTTTATGTTTTTTAATTTTCTCTATATACAAAACGGCTTGCATTATTATGTTGGTGAAATATATTCTATTTCAATGTACTCTAGAATAAATTTTGGTAGTATATAATTTCCGTAGATTGTATTTTGCGTTTATAAATACATAAGGTAACTTTAAAAATGTAATCTTTAACGACAGAATTTGAGAGACCAAAGAATGAGTTCTGCTCATTTTGATTATATTGATTATTCTTTATTCGATTTTTGCAAAAAATAGTAACAAGAACTATCTTCTTGTTAACAGCTATTATTAATAATCTACAGAAAAATCGGAATTTCTAAACTTTTGTAGAAGATAAACACGGAATTCAAATCTTTAGGAAATTCTACTTTGTTAATGACATTAATTTTAATGGGGATAAATTAATAAAATAATCAGATTATTGTATAGACTAGACTGCTCTATTTGAGTTTCTAAAATAATATTACACAATTATTATACTTAAAAAGGGTTAGTGTTTAAGATAAATTGTTTATTAAAAAAAAGTATGTTTTCATGTTTGCCTAAAATAATCCTATTCTAATCCAATAAATGTAATAGGGTCTGCATGATCTTATGAATGAATGATTTAATGAAAGCATCGTCATTAAATTTAATCCTGACGAATTATTTAGTCATTTTAAAAGAAACTTGTTACTTGACTAGAATTTAGGTTTTATTTTAATGTAAAATTGCTTCTCAGTTTCAGATTCATGCTCGATTTTCATTTTAAATGACGTAATTTTCTATTTTCAGCGTAAAATAAAATATTGCTCTCATCATTAAATAACTGTATTAAAATTATTATTTCTTATAACAAGAACGGAAATGAGAAAGCTTTGAAGTGCAATAGCAGCTTACATATTAATTATTATAACGTTAACGAATAAATTATGACAATGGAATTCTTGGAGATAATAAATCAATGCTTTTATATATATATAAGAATATACATATATATATATATATATATATATATATATATATATATATATCAGTTGAAGTTGACAACTCTCGAGTTGAAGAGCATATAAGTTAATGTATCTATCAAATAAGTTGAATGGCTATCATATATAATTACTTTAATCAATACGTACTCACTCAACCGAACGATAAGAAATATGATCGAGTCTCCTTATAGCTAATTGTGATCTCCAACGCAACCGCATAAATCAATGTAATACTATTACCCAATTACTCTCTGTTTCATTTTATACTATTTAGTCTGTTATGAAAATATATTGCTAAAATGGAATAACGCACTCGTATTCCATTTTTCCAATTCGTCTTTTTATTGAAATATTTAGAAATATATAATTAAATGGGATAATATATAACAGTTAATATATTATCCTATTTAATTATATAGTTATTATTATTTATAAGTATGTAAAGTGTTAATGTAAAAATAACTAGGATCCGCCAACCGTGCGCGGCGGGTGTTGAGCTGAGCCAATCTTCTTTCTTTTTTTTCTTAATAACTTTTGAATGGCTAAACATTTTTTCTATCTGTTTTCGCATTATCATCCGCGGTCAGCTCTGAGAAACATGAGAAAATTTTTAGCTAATTATCTCGTCGCATTCTAGAGACAACTAAACACAAAGAACGGTCTAACCAAACGGTTAAGAGCTTCGTTTACGCTCAGTTCAATAATTAAATTTTATGTTCACTTTAAATCAAAGTCTGTTGTTATTTGATATCCGTTTAACGATAGTCTGAAAAATTATAATCAAAAGTTCTGATTTACCTTAAAATTTAATAAATTTGACAGTGGTTTACAGACAGTTTTTGTTTGTTGTTTAGCTGTTATTTTGATTCATCAATGTAAAATTAAAACAACACTTTATAAATGATATTTCGCATAACTCACTGCTTTGCTGATAATTGGATTCCTTTTCATGATAATTTATATTATCACGCAAAGGATAATTATTATAATTATCAATATTTAACTAGACTGTATAAACATTGTTAACAGAGGTTTTAATCTACACAAAAATATAATTATATAATCTTGAAGCTGTTTGAACAAAAAATATACGCCCTATTTATTGCTTGCAGTTTTCTTCTAAGAAAATAATTCTGCTCTTTTTTCTTTGTTATGCAATAGTAATCACGTACGTAACTGCGATAATTGAAATAAACCTACTTTTAATGTATAACAAAAATCATATCTATCAAATTATATACATTTAAAAATAAAAATTGCTCAATGTCGGGATGATGTATGGGTCTTTACTCTATAAAATTTCTATATATACTCGTATGTATATATATATGTGTGTGTATATATATAACAGTGTAGGGTTAATGAACTTCTGCTAATGAGCTTGTTTAACATAAATTTTATAAATTACTTATTTTGTTTCACGATCAAGTTCTGAAATAAATTTAAAATAACTACATATCTATTCATAGACAGAGTGGGAGTGAGGTTGATTGATTTGCTTGCCCATTCATCGTAGACTACCTAGCAGTTTATCTCATGTACACATACCCAATATTAAAATTGTCACACTAACACTATGTCTAACATTATGTCTGATATATTACTTTGATGGTACAATAGACTTTATTTTCACATATGACAGTATGATATATTACTATTTGTGTAAAAGTTATGTGTGATTTCTTAAAGTACTATCTTTTTTTTCTGTATTTGCTTGTCATATTTTGAATATTAGAAACTTATGTCTTCGTGCAGTGATATTACTAACTTATATTAAAGTGAGTTGTTAGTTGTTATTAAAGAATAAAAAGTTAGGTGAATAGATAAATAAAAAAAAATAATACCTTTTCCTATACTCTGAAATTAAATTATAAAACAACAATATAATTTTAATATATGTAACTATTTATCATGATTGTGGAAATTTTTCTTACTCTATGCAATTTTTGTCCGTGGAAGCAAAGAATGAATTAAATTTTAGTCACATACAAAAAATTATATGACGAACATTTATTGATTAATCAGAAATATATATATATATAAACATATTTTTATTTATAAAAACATTTTCGACAAGTTGATTCTATTAAATAGTTTGTAAAGTCATTATGACAAGAAATACCTGAAAAATGTTTTCATGAGAATCCCTCATTTATCTTCTGCATTGACCTTATACCAGAAACCATTCTGACTAGATATAAAGAGTATAGATAAATAAACTGGAACATAATCACAATTTCGTGCAAATATCTTTATGGGGTATAAATATTTATTTAGTTATGCTAATAGTTCCTGTAAGTTAATGCAAAAGGTTATAGTATAGTAAAAATTTGCCCATCGGTAGCCATTCCGTTTATTAAGCTGGTGATCGTGTGTGTGGATGAAAAAGAATTACCACTTTATCCATTAAAATATCCTTTTCACATTATATTATGAAATAGAACAATAAATTTATTTTCTTATATTTATGTGTTTTCAATATTATTTCATACCGCAATTTTAGAAGCATAAATTAGGTATTCCAAGCAATTCCTCATATAACCTCTCAAACAATTCCTCAAACAATTCCTTACTTGTTTCGAAAAGTTCCCAAGAATTGTAGTCGTATCTTGAAAAATTGCAAATTGTTATACCTTGAAAACAAACAACTTGAGTTATTATACATTTACTTTCTTTGACAGTAGTATTCGTTTTAGAAAATAGAAGATTTTAAACAGCACTAAGATTTTACTTATTTTAGGTGTTTATAACATAAGAATTCTTAAATGCAGTTTTTATGGCATAGTTATGAAACATATTTCCCGGGGTTGATATTTCCTAGAATCAAAATGCTGTCATATTTCGTCTTTTCAAATGTGAAGTAATGTACAATTAATAAGACAGTTTTAAAGACGATATTGGATTTTAAGATATAGTGTTGCGTTGTGACCTCTCATACAAGGTCGAAGGTTGTATAATAGGTGCGTATATATGTCTTTAATACAGCAATTTTCTAAATAATAATCACATATATTTGTGGAGGATAGATAAAACCATTGTATATAACTAAACTTGGAAATGTTAAAGATTTTAGTAACTAACAGAAGGACGTATGCTGAGCGTAGTAAAGCGTTTGTCCGAAAGACTACGTTTCCACTAGATAGGCCCATCCTGCTATTTTTCCGTATGTATTTCAGTATGTTTGTTCCGGCGTATTTTTCATCCTATCGTCACGAAAATCGGCAGGCGTATTCTTTGAATTTTTATGTCGAGCCGTTTGTTTTATTGGGCGAAAAAATCCAAAATGGCGACGTTTTTTAGTTTTGTTTTTAGCGTAACAGGAGCAATTTTCATCCGATCGCCACAAAAATGGATGATCATATTCTTTGAGTTATTAAATTTTTTGGATATTTTTCTTACTGGGAGGAAAAATCCAAAATGGCTGTGATTTAAATTTTTGTTTTGGCGTAGCAGACGTATTTTTTATGCAATCGTCACGAAAATTGGTAGGTGTGTTCTTTAAATTATTAAATATTTTATATCGAGCCGTTTTTTAGCTTGGGCGAATTTCAAAATGGCGGATTTCTGACCCGTACCACTAAAAACGGACTTTGCGGCAGCTAGCGGGCTGAAATTTCGTCTAAGTATTCTTTGCCGAAATCTAAGGTGTTTTTTTATTTCAAAATCCAAAATGGCGATCATAGCGAATTATCAAAAATTTTAAAGTTGAATAACTCCGTTGTTATTTGGTGGAGCCAAATTTCATTCGGTAGTTATGTACCTACCTACATACATACATAGGTATTCTTATTCCTTTTTGGAAAAGGCACCTAAAACATTGTCTCATCCCCTAACGTACTGAGGTCTACTGTTCACAGAACGGCTAGTTTTATATTTATTTATATATAATTTAATCGCAATTGTCGAAAATAGGAAACTATGGCTTACAAATTGTGTGTATCGAATTAACAAAATAATATAATATATTATGGCTTTTTCCAGGAGCTCGAAAGAAGTGTTGGGGCGGTGCACCCACCAGGAATAACTTAAATGAAGGAATACCTATAATGTTTTTGTATTTGTATTAACCAGAGATTGTTCGAAATATAACAAATTAAACAGATTAAAACTCCGTTTATTTGTACTGAAGTAATTTTTGCAACCAGCTACGTGATAATTAGTTACTTTTTTTGTTTTTTTATTTTAAAATCTATTTTTATCTAAAATTATAGTACTGTATATGTACATTTTTTTTTATTAACTGATATATAATAAATTATAAATGAAATTTATCTAAAATACATTTACAAATAAATTTCCATAAATAAAACTAAAAAAAACTAGATGTAAGTTTAGTAATTTACACTCGTAGAAATGATTTTATGTTTTTATATTCATTGAAAGCACTTCTCTTTGACATGCAAAGTAAATTCAGAGCTTGCGGCAGACGCCATTAATTCTCAATCTCGAACACTAGATTACAACTTAATTTGTAGGAATTAAGTTGTGATTCATTTATAAAAATGCTCTTTTGAGCTCATAAGGTTTTTTGATTCATTAATGATATCAAGATATATTTAGCTTTAGTTTTTTGTTGAAACTATGTGTTTATAAAACTGTTGATAACATAAAAACGATGTAAGAAATGAATTGCCATGTAATTGAACGAGTGATGACAGGAGTGGTTTTTTGATTATTTACTTAAGTAGTTTGATTTTATATTCGAATTGCTATGCCCAAGTTATGCATTTGCCTAATTTAAATAAAAATCTTTGTTGTTTCAGGCTGAGACTAGTTTTAGGAAAACGTAAATTCCAAAGAAGCGGTTATTTTGTCTTTGTCGTAAACAAGAAGGAATCATTACTTAAATATCCTTAATAAAACAAATACTACAATATGGATTCCTATACAAAAAAATTTTGAAATCCAAATAAACTGACTTTGTAGAAAATAGCTAGTAGGTAGATTTTCATATGAAAATAAGGGAGCTTATGAATAAGAATCTTGAAAGGGTTTGGAACAAACCGGGCAAATTATGATATACTCGTAATTTTATGAGAAGAGCCGGTTAAATACATAAAATGATAATTATTATGGATCACAAAGATGTATTTTATTGATTCTCCTATTTTAATGTGCATTAAAATTAAAAAAAAAAAATATTTAACTTTCTTTAGAACTTATATCATAGTAATTATAATTAAATTAACATTACAATACAATATTAAATCAAACTTGTAACTTGATAATAAGAAAAATTTTAATACTTATGTTCTTTATCAAGTCACAAGTACTGTTTGATTTCGATCAAAGCGTTTCCATATAATATCTTTGGATGTAATAAAAAAAAACTACTTACTTTTATAATAATTGTTATTCCGACTTTATATAAACAGCAAATACGGGAGGATACAATATAAATAGAAACTACTACATATAATTAAAGAGCCATTCATTCATTCATTCATTCATTCAAGTTGTTTGTGTTAATTAAGTGACTCTTAAATAAACTTAATAATTTAGAAGTCAGGGTTTTTATCATTTGATCTTTTGAACTGTTCTTAACGGTTAAGGAAACAGATTTGTTTATTGTATTTTAATTATACTTTTTGTTTTCGTTAATATTAATACTCCTTAATTTGTTTGAACGATAAATTCTCGGACTTAAAAAAATTGAATAGTTTATATTTATAACAATTACAGTTATAATGTGATAGTTTATATTAGAACAAAAAAATAGGATGGACATAATGTTTTTTTTCTTTTATTTTACAATTTTTTATTGTATTGTACTGTATTTGATAACAATTTTTTTTTGGTTGTATTGTATTTAATAACAAAAATAAAGTAACTATGTTGTTTTTTATCTCAACAGAGCAGCCGTAGCCGCTGGCAAATTATAGTTTATAATATTTGTAAGGTAGTATATAACTTATGGTAAAAAATATACACAGTTGAAGGATTGTAATATGTCGAGCACATAAACTAACGATATGAGTGATTTGCGTAATTACAATGCATTGTATGTAATTATTGTAATGTAAATTGTAGAAATGTATTATTAATTAATCAAATATTTTACTAAATATTGTCAATAAGGAAATACATTGTTAATTAGCAAGTTGTTGACCTAATATAATTTTACGATGATCTGTTCAGTATTTATCGTATAAAAGAATAACAAACAAATAAAATATTTTAAAGATCTTTTATAAAATTATGTACCTTTATCAAATCTATTTGATAATTTACAAGTTATACATTTTGTTTTTAATATTGCGAGTAGGTTAGGATTGTTTATTAATTGCCGTGGTAACCAATTCAATATACTTAAAAGAAAAACTAAAACAAAGCGAAATCTACAAACATAATGAACTATTACGACGATGTCTGATGAGAAAATATGTCATTTATAAAGAAGCCTAAACTCAGTTTATTGAGTTACAAGATGCCTTAACCCGCGTAATTAACTTCAAATATTAAGACATGTTTTATGTCATAGTAGAATTAAGATAATCAAGTTAACATCCAGTAAGTATTGTTTGATTTCAATCAGGGTAAGTAGCGATTTTAATGATCACTAACATTAAATGTTGCTATTATAAAGTGTTTCAACCATGACCAACATTCAATAATGTTAAATTGCCTATAAATTTTGGCTATAAATAATTCAATTTTAAATTAATAAATATCTTTTTTAACTCAATAGTAATATATTAAACCACATAGTTATTGGATTACATATACTGTCTAAGTGACTTTATTCTTTGTAGCATAACAAAAGCGGACAGGTAAATCCTTACTTTAGAAAACGTAAAACACAAAATAATGAAAGAAAAAAAATTGAATAAGAATGATTTATGACCTCATCATTGTGCTCCCTTTTCATATATTTCGATAGGAGGGCTTAAGTTGTCTGTAAGCAGCTAAAAGGGTATATAAAGAGAATCATATAAGAAGCTGACTCGATGCTGTATTGTGGTTGGTTTGCATGAAATATTGAAGTAGGAGTGGCTATTTGGAATAAAGATCTGATTATTTCGTATCAATAATTACTCTTTATTGTGATGCCTCTAAATTTGTGAAAAATACTTTTATTTTTTATTAATTATACATCTAAATATTGACACATTACGTAAATGGTATTACGATTATATTAATTGTAAATTAATTTCTGAATAACGCAACAATTTTAAAAAACAAATTAGAATCTTTTGTAAAGTTGTAAAAGCTAACTACATAAGTTTGTAAAAACTAAAGAAAGAGTGGTGAAATTTTATTCAGAGAGTAAAATGCTAAAATATATAGTTACATAAAGTTTACAATTTAATAGAAGGTTTTTTGTAAATTAGAAACATTTTATATCTTTCAAAAACGTAATTTATGGACATTATAATTTCTCAATGTATATACGATGTCATTGTTCACGTAATTTATATGTCAAGAATAACGAGACCTTGAGAATCGCAAATTGGTTATAAAATAATACACTACATCACTTTATGGAAACGCTGGTTGTTATACGAGTATATTAGGTATATCAATTTAGAGAGAGTGATTTCATATATTTTTCTTGCAAAATCTTGCAAAATCACTTTTATTATGTAACTTACTAATTAAAGTAAATGAAACTAATTATAATTTGTACATGTTTTATTTTCTTACCCCAAGTCAACGAGTCATTAATTAGTAGATATATCGACAAATATTATTCTATTTCATTTATTTTTATCATAATAATAATAATAAACGTTTATTTCGGGACAAGCCCATATTTTGTTAGTAACAATTATTCTTAAAGACTAGTGTTAGTATTATAAAACAAAAATTCAAAAATTAACAAATTAAAACAGCAATTAGGTACTAAATAAGCCAGCAATTTACACATGTAGTTTAATCCAATGTTGCAGCATTGGACTCTCCCATCTATCAACAAATATTTTTAAAATACTATTACGGCTGCCGCGGAAACGCTTTAGTAACGATGCGCTTCTCTTACGCATAATAGCTTTAAAGTCATTAATGCGTCTTTCCGCGAACATCGGCGAGGCACTATATTATTCGTAGGTGTTAGAACCCAAAATGTAGTGATCTGAATACAACTTATATTGGTCTGGCTCAACCGGGGAAGATTCACCCTACCACAGAAGAACGACGTGTAATAACCAAATTCATTTAATTATGCTTCGGCGGTGGGTGAGAGAATCCGGAAGCCCGACAGACCTCCCCAAACATTAAATGTATTTAGCTAGCGAAAAAATATACCCTAGGAGGGTACCAGCTTTGTTAAAGCCCTAGAAACCCTGCCCTATCAAAATGGGGGGAATAATTCTCGGATTTTGCTGACGACCGGCAGCTGGGCGAGCAAAAGTATCAAACTTTGTATTTTGTGAGGACAAACGAGACGGAAACAAAGCGGCACCCTGCTCCATTATAAATGGAAACTTTTACAATTTCCGGGGACTTCATTCCAACCTAAACGCCATCTATTATTGTTCAACTTTATACCCGGGGTATGGTAGTTACGTTATGTAGCTAGATTGAGATGACTACGTTTCTATCAAAAACAATAAGGCCGGCACCGCACCACCGTCTCTAGATGATAGTGGACGGCGTTTAATTTAGAATGAAGTCCCCGAATATTTTTAAAGTTCACATTTATAGTGGAGTTGGGCACCGCATGCGTTAACTCGTCGTTTGACCTCAGTAAACATAAAATGAAATATTTTACCCGCCCAAGATACGACGGGGAGCCGAGCCACATTTTAGACAGGGGCCTTCCGGTTTCGTCAAAGTCGGTAACCTGCTGGGGTATATTTTTAGAGGCATCGCTTTCATGTGTCCCGGTGAAGCCAGCCCATTGCAGATATGCAAACAAAAAAGCTAGGTTCTACCACCCATAAAAAGTACTAAACATACTATTCCCAGTGTAAATATGCATCTCTCTTCACATAATCTATATTTAGATGTTTGATTCGATTCAGAAGTAGAAAATAGAGCTGGTGAATATCGTAGAGTTACAACTTGTAGATTAAAACGTAGATAAATACTTCAATTTCAAATGAAACGGATTTTGTATTTATACCATGTAGTTTATAAAATATATATTATATATTTATGTCTTATTAAAATGAATTTAGCGATGTTGTTTCAGATGTTGGGTTATATCGGTTTTTACTAATAGTTATAAATATGTTATTTTTTTTATAATATGAATGATAACAAACTAAATAGTATCACATGATTGAAGTGACAATGTGATATTTTTTTGTTATTTTCAGGATTATTAATTACTTAAAATATTGCCGAAAAACTTTAAATACTACCGAATATCATTTTATTAATGGCGTTCAGTCATAATGTAATTGGAAGGAGATGTTAAATTGAATAGTAAAATCTGTCAAAGATAATTTACATATTTAATTACTTGCTGTTTTTTTTAAATATTTTTGTTATTTTCGTGGCAGAAAAACAAACTACATTATGAATTTAATATATTTCAGAGTTACCTGTTGCTATATATGGTATAAAAGAAAACTAGAAACAAAAATAAAATATTGCCATCTCCTCGTTTACAAAGGCCTTTGCACTGGATATTTTAAAAGTTCAGAATAGAGGAACTTTTTTAACGATTTTTCGGTTATAAAAAGATGGTACTTAATCTGGCTCGTACATAGAAACCCCGTACCAATGAGATATAATAAGTATATTATATTAAGATATATAAAAATAGATACAAGTTGTTTTCTTCTTATCAAGGCTTCTTTTAGTATATATTATTTGCTAAATTGAGAATTGACTTAATTTACTTAACATTATATGTATATGACCAATTGTTCAACAAAGATGGAACGGATTTTAATACTATCCCATTTCCTCTTGAAGGATTTGCAGTAATCAACTAGAAGGACAAAAGCCTTGACGTGGTTATTTTAATTAAAAGTTTTACCGACAGTGACTTATATGGACAAGCAACTTACAAACATTTGTCCTCGGGGTGTTTGCAGAGACTATTATAAAAAAAAAAAAAAAAAATTATTGAATACACACAATTGTCACTTCAGGTAAGTAGTTTAAGTACAAGTTAAGCAATTCAAACTAATGAAGTTTCTTTGAGCGTGTATCCTATAAGTAATTTATCCTTAGAAACCTATCTCTCATCCGATTACTTTGACAAGACTTGATACGTAGACGCTGTTCGAGTAAGTCTCCTTTATATGCAAAGCGATTGGAACGAACATGTCTTTAATCTAAATCAAAATTCTCAAGATTTCATTGAAATAAAAATATAGGATGTTAATGTGCAGTTATCGTGCTTACATTATAAAATAATTAAGATAAGATAGAGCAGATACGTGAAACTTCAAAATTACACAACAAAATAACTGATCTTCATCTAATTTAATCCATGTATGGATTAAAATTATATGTTTACATAGTTTGTATAAAAAAAACTAGCAATATAAAAAAAAATATACGGTCAGTGGAACTCCGTCAGGACTGAAGTTCCTTACGATTTTTCTTCAACTCCTAATGTAATTCGAAATGAATTCTGTATATTTCTTTTTTAATTGTATTTAGTTTAGAAAAAAAATATTTTAGAAAAAATAATATTTATAAAAAAAGATATACAAAACAGTAAAATATATATTATATAAAAATAAATATTAATTATATTTTTAAATATCATCATTATGATCTATCATAGAAATAATTGGCTTATTTTAACTATAATAAGATACATATCACTATTTATTATCTTTTTTGATTTTGGCGGAATTATTGTTGACGTTGAGCATTTGTTTTCGGTATTTTATTCGCACTCTGACGTTTGAACTTTCCGTGCTCTTTTGTACTCTGAACAGATGACTTCACTATTATTTCGATATATACTTTAAATACGCACACTCGAATCACATGTACAACAAACGAATGTATACAGTAAATACTTATTGTTTTATACAATTTTATCAACTTACTTTTTTATATGTATAACACACATTTGCGATAGTATTTATAATTTTTCAAAACTTAATTGCAATAATAAAACAAAATAAATAAATACGCACAAAATAATACAAATGCGTTATCCCAAAACAGAGAGAGAAAGAGAGAGAGAGTGTTGCGCACCCGGCACGCACGCGCACATATACATAGCATATGCATTTTGTTGCGTAACGATTTCTATTAAATTGCACCCCCATAAAAAATGTTAAGGAACTTTGTTCCAATGAACTTCTACTGTAGCAACAACTGAATTAAATAGAATGAACAATCAAATTTTTAAACAAATAAATTTTGGATTTTCGATATTTAGCCGAATGTAATTAGCGGACTTTATTAATTCTAATATTACATAGATAATGGTTGCTTATATTGCTAAAAAACAGAATATTTATATTATTGAATACTTAAATGTGATTCACTAATCTACTTTGCTGTCGAAATTAAAATTAAAAAAAAATAGAATTCTGTTTCTGCTAAATTTGTGTATCCGCGAAGTATGAATCAATGAATTATAAAATAATGTCTTTTTAAATAATGGAAGCTAGTTATAAATTCTATTTGTTTCAAGCATAACCTAAGACCTAAAAATACAATTTTAGATATAAAGATGTTTTTGGGTGAAATCAAACGGTACAAAAGAACAGACCACGATAATAGGTATAATTTAAATAAATGCCCAAGTTTTTACCAGATGAATATTTCGGTATAATAATTCCATTAAATATTATAGGTGATAAGTTTCGCCAATCCACTCTCGATATCATACCGAGGCTGTCAATAACGATAACTTGGGATTTAACTGAATTTATGTTAAGAATAAATAGCTTACTCCAATTACTAATTGAATTCCAGTCATTATTAATGGCAATAACAGAAAAATAAAGTCGTGATTAAATAAATAAATTCGAATGTAATCTGCATACATGTGATAAAGAGAAGAGATATATTGAGTGATCGAGTTAATGAAAGTTACAAAACTTAAAGGAGACAACACCCCGCCCTGTACCCTTGCTGAGATATTACGCCAGGATGTTAACTATTTGGGGGGCCATGCTGGAAACCTCCTCGTGTGCCCGTCTGCTACCAATGTTGTCCGGATTGTCATGTATGTCATTGACCGCCCGGCGGGATTGGAAGCGGTACGGGCCGGTGCTCCCTGGGGGACGGTTAATGCGGTCTTTCGGGATCGCGTTAGTCGTCTGCTAATGTCCAGGGCGGGGTTGTCAGCCATGAGGTGCTCGAGTCTGGCTCATGGTTCAAGCGGCGGTCTGCCCTTAGGTGTGGTCCGTCTGCGGCGGCGGGCTCGGGCCCCTTTCCTTCGGCTCCAGCCGTTGGAAAGTGGGTCTGGGCATTTCGGTGGGAGGGCACAGGCCCTCTTTTCCGGGGGACAGCCGCGTGGTCATTCCGGGTACTTCTCTGATTGCAGTGTTGACTTTGGGGTGGCCTCGTGGTTGCGGGGTTTTAGGGGCGTTTAGGGCTTCGGATTCTTCCTGTCGAGTCGCTCTCTAAGGAGCGGTTTGGAAGGTCGTTTCTCCAAGCAAAAGATGGTGCCCGGATTAACCTTCGTGGAACGTGACACCACGGTCTTGCTCGGCGATCGTTAGTCCCGGCTTGGTGGGTTCCCGACTTATGCCTCTTTCTTGCTGGACTCGGTTGACCACCGTGTTCGGCGGTAGAGGCCTGTCGGGTTCGAGGTCGGGCTCCCTTTTTGAGTGGTGGTCTTGCGCCGCGGCGGTCCGTTGGTAGTCTCCCCTGCCAGTCAGTCGGATCGTGCTTGGCTGCCCGCTCATGTGGGGTCGGAACGGTGGTCTTCCTTCGGGAAGATCACCGTCGAGGGTGCTGGGCCTGGACGAGGTCCTCAGGCGTTTTGGGGTCGAGAATAGACTCCCCCGGGCGTTTGGGTTCCGGACCGGGCCTGGCTAGAAGAAGGCTTCGGCCTTCTTCTTAAGGTGGGCTTGGGTGGGGGGAAGGGACCCCCCCGCGATCTATCAAGCCTGTCAACTATGGAGGGGGCCTCTCGTTGCGGGGTGCCCTCTACGTGGTGTCCGTCGGGGCGCCGCGGTTGTATGCGCAAGCGTTCCCGCGGTGTCCCATCATGACGGCGACGGCAACCGTCTGGTTTAGTGAGTAGGAGTCTCACATACCCACCGCCTTCCTCCCCTGGAATGCGGTGGCACCCATGATGGGTTCCAGACGTTAAAAGAAAAAAAGAAAAAAGGATGTTAACTATTTATTAGTCCGAATGTTTTTAGATATAAGTATTAGAGTCCGTCAACCGTGCGCGGCGGGTGTTGAGTTTAGTCCCTTTCCTTTCATCTGAATAGCTACAGGAAATATCGATTTTGTAGGATTAATTGTCACCTTCTAGCTCAGCGCATTGCTCGCACGCACAGGGCAGCTCTAATGTATTGTCTATGGCAGGAGTGATCTTTTTTGATAACTTTTGAATGGCTAAACATTTTTTCAAACTGTTTTTGCTATAATATCCGCGTTCGGCTCAAACATACATCAGAAAATTTTTAGCTAATTATCTCGTAACATTCTGGAGACAACTAAACACAAAAGGTCCCCCAAACGGTTAAGAGCTTCGCTTACGCTCAGCTCAATTAAAATATTTTTTTATTTAGAAACCTTAAAATGTAACGAAAATATATTTTACTCTCGCTGTAATGGGGAAGATTTTCAGTTTATCCTATAATATGATTTCTTAATTCTATATCGGTAGTGTTATTTGTTCTGTTGTTTTTGGGTTGTTACATTGATATCACTTACAAAAAAAAAATATTCGAAACTAACGATTTAGTTAGTCCTCTCAAGATAAAATATAACAATACATGATAGATCATAACATATAAAATATTATTTTAAAACAAATGAAGTGCAGCAGTTGAAATATATAATATTACAAAGTACTAGTACTTCTTAAAATTAAATCTATCATGTTTGTAATATACACCAGGAGTATATGTATAATATTAGAAATGTTAACAAATGTACTGATGGAATTTATTGTTTCTCATTGTGTATTTTATCTAATGAATGTTTATTTATATATATATGTTTATATTTTGAAAAAAAAAAATAGCACAATCGTTTTGGCTGTAATTAATTTTATAGTAACAGTACAGTTTATAATCATTCCCATTTTTATTCATTCGCTAATGTAAGAAGTTATTGCATTCAAAATTTAGTTTTTATAAAACGCTACTAAAATATCTTCTATTTAGAGTTTCTTTTCAAATGAGATTAAGTTTAAATGTCCTCGAGCTATATTTCTTCTTCCGAATTGAATCGAATTACATTTTCAATATGTTTTGTGCTGAACACTTTTTGCAATGTTCGATATATTTTATTATCTGGTAAAATCTATTAATATAGGAGGAGGATAATATAAAAAAAAATACAAGTTTATGGGCCTTAAGAAAATGCTTGCCTGACTGTTTTATTGCTTTAAGGCCTTATTCTATTATCGACATAACTCTAGTAGAAAGTAAGTAGTATAAACATGTGTTACATAAACTAAATGTCAGTATTTTATCATGTAATAAATTTATATAACCAACCGTATATCCATATTCGGTTTTGAGGTATTAATAATATGCGATAAAATATCACTAATATTTTTTATTCAGTATCAATCGAAGTAAACTAAGTGGAATTTGTAATATACGATTCCCTAGTAATAGAAGAAAGCAAGCAGATAGTCTCTAATGGCGTCCATCCCTCGGGACCATACTTAGAAAAAATCTAAATGTGATATTTAATACCGAGGAAAGGGGTTAGTGAAATAACTTGACAAATCGTTGCTACAGAACGAGGGTCGTGCATTTTTAAAAGATTACCTATTTTATGTTCAAGCATTTACACGGTATCTTTATGTAATGAAATACTTTATTTTTACTAGTATATTAAGACATAATAAAAACAAGTAAAAATTATATTAAATTTGCTTATAATTCTCCTGGTTCCTTAAAATATGTCTTAATTAAATAATATATTTATAAACATACCCTATCTTAACAAGGACAGGAGAAAGGAGGGCTTATGTCTTGGAAGAGATTTCTTCCAGCTACCCCTAAGTGTAAGAGAATTGTAATTGTAGCGAGTCGGTTACGAGAACAGGCAGATAATATTAAATATATAATTTGAAAAAATGTACCAAGATAAGCTGAGCACACTACAGCCTCAAAAGTATAACTTTAAATATTTTTTTCTACTCTTTTACAGTATAACAATATAATTTCATATATTAAGTGGTTCTACGTTTGACGTAAATTTATTTTACGTATGTCTATATTTTTACCTTTTATGCGGCATACGTAAACGTAATAAAATATGTTTTACATATTTTTTTATTTTAACCGCAACGTTTGTTCTGTTCAAAATAATATGATTTTCATGCTTCATACGATCATGCCATGTAAATAACAAGAGCGTAATAGTAATAACATTGTAATATTATTGTATACCATTTGATAATAAAAATGATTACATTACGTTCATGCCTTTTTGCCATATTTATGAAGGTAGTTTTAAATGAATTGACGTCGTTACCTAAATTACAATACAACATCTCCGAAGAGCGCATTATTTTAAGTGTTCCTAAAATTGCACTAATATGTCAACTCGTAACACACCTATGTCTTAATAATATAAATAATCTAATAATACCCTAATATGTGTAAGATTTTTAACGTTATAACAATATAATCTTGATATCAATCACTTCAACAGTAGTAACGTGCGAATATACAGAAACGTAAATAAGGTAAGCCCATACATTTTTTATATATCTACCCTCTGTAAACCGAGGTTTTTTTATGTATCTTAAATGTTCAGATAAGATACATCTTCATTGTAAGTATATATACTCGTGTGAAAGCTGATGATGATATACCTGGAAAACAATTTTTATTTTTTTACCTTTAAATTATATTAATTTTCATATATCAATAATTTTGAGAGTTTATATAATTTATGTAGTATGAGCCATGCCGCAAGACAATAAATACGTTTGACAACATTTTTGTATTGAACCGAGACATTTGTTCTTTTTCTTACTAAAATACGCAACGAAATATGAAAATAAAAATAACTGTTTGGATATTACAAGTTCAAAAAGAAGTGACAGGTACAAAACTAATAAGTTCATAATAATAATATATATTTTAGTTAATGTCTATACCTAGCTACTCAATTAAAAAAAAAAATTACAAAAAAATTTACAAAAAAAATTACAAAAAAAATTACAAAAAAAATTACAAAAAAATTTACAAAAAAAATTACAAAAAAATATATAATGAAAAAAAAATATTTTTTTCAAATTTATCAAAAAAATTGATGCAAAAAATTATTTACAAAAAAATTGATGCAAAAAATTATTTACAAAAAAATTGATTCAAAAAATTATTTACAAAAAAATTGTACAAAATATTTTTCAGATAAATCGTTAAATAAAAGCGTGGCGCGTTTTCATCAAAAAATTTTTGTTTTTATATCATACGTAAAACCTGTCTCTTTGCTGATTTGCATCCATGTTCTTTTCCAATAGAATACTATTATTATGAAGCTGTCAAATACTTTATGATGTGTCGGTTATGTTTTTGTTTTTGTTTAAAAATGACAGAATTTTTTTTTCGAATGATATGAAATTTAACAAAGAGAAACTTAAGAATTAATTAAGTATTTGTATCAAATATTCCGATTATGCGTAAAACCTTATAACTCATATTCTGTTTTGTCTTAGGAGTAAAAATATTTTTATATTATAAATACATAGTCACTATGAGAAGCTAAGTTAGAACATAGTTTAATTTTGTATGAAATATTTTATAGAAGAAAGTCCGTAATTACCCCATTGCTTCATTAATCTTACTTAAAAAATATAAAATACGACCAAAGTGTAAAATCGATGAATGAAAATGAGTGATGGACTGTTTTATGTAATGTTTTTATCAGGCACTAATAAAAAAGGCTAAGAGCGTGATTTAATTATACATATAACTCTTGTTTAAGTAATTATTGTTTAGTAAATTGCAGATAATAAAAAGTACCTCTCATTTTATGTTATACTCGTATAACTCAATTTTAAGTATACTAAAAGATACGAAATATACTATAGAACAAAGGTCAGGGCCAAAATTGCAATATAGTAGTGTTACAGTTTTCTTGACGTTATAAAACTTGTTGCACTTTTTATTTTATTCTAATATTCAGCAATATATTCTCATGTCAACTAGTTTTTTCATAAAAAAAGTTAAATAACACGTTTATCTGATATCAAGCCATCAGATTTATATGATATAGCAGTCAGATTGTAATCTGATGGATTCGTCTTAGGCAGTTTCTTTACGCTATTGATAAAAGGCTGTACTACATAATTTTTTCCTAAAAAGCTAGCGTTACGAGTAAAAAACGATATAAAGAAAGTAAAAGTATACCTTAAGCCAAAATATATTTTTAGATCAGATTTTATAATCTTACTGATATCGCAAATTTGCCAAGAATATATCCTGATTATTTTTGTGTAAATCTTCTTTGATAATTCGGATTTTTTTTTCATCTGAGAGGATTATATAAATCTAAGATAAAATCTTTTTACCGTGGCATGTAACATATACGGTAATTTAATATAAAGTTATTAAATGCTTTTATTTAACTTGACATGTATCGGATCAAATCTTGTAACGCGAAATTTTAATACTCAGACTCAATGAATTTCGATGAAAATTAGAGCACATGTTCGGCTCCGGTGACAATACAAGTAAATGGGGTTACCCGAAGAAAACATCCCCTTTTGACCCCTGTTTGCCACCCCTACGTGTTTTAATCGCGTTTTCGACCATATTTGCCGAATTTTATTGTCCGGGTTAAATATATTTCACGAAAATTAGTCTTTATGTTATATTTTAGTTAAAATACAAGTGGGTTTTATTTCTAAATGCTTTTTATTATATTAGATATACTTTAATTTTAATATGTTTATTATACACAGTTTTATTTATTATTATATCATCAAAAAGTTTATGGAAAATAAAAATATTACTCCTGTCAAAATTTAGAAATTGTATGCAAAAAAAAATTCAAATAAAAAATTACAAAAAAATATTTTTAAAAAATTTACAAAAAAATTTACAAAAAAAATTACCAAAAAATTTACAAAAAAATTTACAAAAAAAAATTACAAAAAAATTAACAAAAAATATATAATGAAAAAAAAAATTTTTTTTAAATGCTTTTATTTAACTTTGTAAAAAAAGAACTAAAAACTAAAAAATATTTTTTTTTCAAAAATAACAAAAAAATTGATGCAAAAAATTATTTACAAAAAAATTGATTCAAAAAATTATTTACAAAAAAATTGATTCAAAAAATTATTTACAAAAAAATTGTACAAAATATTTTTCAGATAAATCGTTAAATAAAAGCGTGGCGCGTTACATCATCACATCATATTTGATACAAATACTTAATTAATTCTTAAGTTTCTCTTTGTTAAATTTCATATCATTCGAAGAATTCTGTCATTTTTAAACAAAAACAAAAACATAACCGACACATCATAAAGTATTTGACAGCTTCATAATAATAGTATTCTATTGGAAAAGAACATGGATGCAAATCAGCAAAGAGACAGGTTTTACGTATGATATAAAAACAAAAATTTTTTGATGAAAACGCGCCACGCTTTTATTTAACGATTTATCTGGAAAATATTTTGTACAATTTTTTTGTAAATAATTTTTTGAATCAATTTTTTTGTAAATAATTTTTTGAATCAATTTTTTTGTAAATAATTTTTTGAATCAATTTTTTTGTAAATAATTTTTTGCATCAATTTTTTTGATAAATTTGAAAAAAATATTTTTTACTTTTTAGTTCTTTTTTTACAAAGTTAAATAAAAGCATTTTTAAAAAAAATTTTTTTTTTCGTTATATATTTTTTGTAAATTTTTTTGTAATTTTTTTGTAAATTTTTTTGTAATTTTTTTTGTAATTTTTTTTGTAAATTTTTTTGTATATTTTTTTTTTAATTGAGTAACAAACGGTTTACAGACATCTATTAAAAAAAAGATACCCATTGTATTATTCTACACCTGTTATAAATTTGCTGACAACAGCTAGTATTATTATAATTACTGTCATTTTTTGGCAACCAACAAAAGTAAAATATTTTATAGTTATAAAAAAGTAAAAAAAATGATATCAGTGACGTCACAATTGAGTCTGTAAACACAATCAATCTATCAAGCTAACATTTATTTCATATTATTCTCAGCAGATATATTATCAGCAATAACCCTCGAATATTAAAACATAACTATAAAAATGAAAAATTATAACTAAGTTGTGTGCACAATTTTTATTTATTTTACCTCATAGTTTTTATTATGCATTAAAATATTATTTTTAACAGATATTTTAAATATTAAATAACTGCTGTTAATATCATTTATCGATAATCTTTAAAGAAAAAATTACGAGTTTTTTGTAGAATACTGTGTATGGTTGTACCGAAAACCACTGGCATAATTAAACTCAACCATTCTGCCGTCATCTTAAAACATCCTTTATGAAGTTAATCAAATTAGAACAGCAGCTATACGCAATTATGTAAATATATACGACTATATCAATTGGCATTGCAATAGTTGAACGCACAACCGAATTACCATTATAAAGCCTCAAACCAAAGGACATTGAATTCAAATGAATTGAAAGATAATCCAACAATATTATAGATACCTACCCACATATGTGAAACAGACAAAAATGTCAATTTATAAATAAGATAAAGAGAGATACAAGGTGATTTTTTAGGGTTCTTCTTTATAAAACCGTCTAAACCCAAGTAATCACTACTTTATATTTGAACTAGTAGTAACTAGAGTTAGTAGTTTCATAATTGCAATGCACCTCTTATTCTATTGTCATTTAAACTTACGCCAGATGATTTTATGACCGACTCAACTATGTATAACTTAACTTTGAGCTCTAAATAATGACCAACTTAAAGAAAAAAGCTTTAAAGGAATTAATTAATTTATTATATCAAGACTACACGAAGTATCATTTTTTGTAAAGTATTAAGTATGTGTGGCCAATACACATTTACAATAATATTCTATTACTTACTTACAATACACAATATTCTTATATTATTTTCTATTATATTATTACTGATAGAGTCTTCATTTATTTGTATATTTAAAGAAGTCTTTGCAAGTTTAAGTTTATTAATTACTGATCATTGCTCTGAAAGGAAATTGTTTTTATGAATAATTAAGAGAACCTTTGACACCGGAAGCTTTAAAAGGAAAATGGGTCTTAGGATAGAATTAATAAAACAAATTATTGAACAATGTCATATAATTAATTAAACCGGTAACCTGTTTAATATTTTAACTTTACTTTATCATTTTAAGAGAGTACGAAACAATAATTTCACATACAACAATAGGATAAACAATATTTTTCTAATAAGATATTTAAAATTAACAAAAATTAGGAATTTCAAGCTTTTAAATTAGTGAAATCTTAAAAAATAATATTTGATATTTACAACCAAATAAAAAGACTCTCAATCGCTTATCCATACCATATATCATTTACCATGTAAAAAGATTTTGAGACAAGGAATAGTTATAAGCAGCAATATTTAGCACAAGGCCTATTATATAAATTTTATTTTTCAATAAATGCTGACAAATGTTTTGTTAAGAACTACTATTAAAATCATGATAATATCTATTATAAGGGATGCAAGAAACACTTTCCTTTCATCTCTAAGTAGCTATGAAATAACGTGAGACGGTATCATCACACTATATTACAAAAGTTATCCTTCCTTTCATGGACGAACATGAACATTAAGGTTGAACATAGTAACGAAGTAGCATTGTAGGAAAATTATTATATTTATTAAGGTTGTTGTAGGTTCTTCGCGAGTCGCTGACCCACAGACTGTATTTTTCAAAAAGTGAGAATGTGTCAAGATAATTTGAATAGCATGATTTTATACGCAAGTGAGCCCCGAACAATTCTGCAATTCAGTCAACATACCGCTAATTATAGCGAATATGAAAACAATTAAAACAGTTTTTACGAAGAAATTGAATAATATAAATATATTTAAACCATTATAGGCTATATAATAATTTAATAATAAAGAAGATATTACGCAGGCAGTCACATTATGATTGTTGCTTTCTTCAGATTTAGTTATGTACTTAGACAATAATTACCACAGGTAATACCCATTTAAATAATTTAATAAATAGAGAGAGAGATAAATTTAATAAATAGATACTATCAAAAATAATTAAAAGGTCTGCTTAACGTGATGGAAATTTCCAATCAGAATACAAAGAAATTTTTTTTAATATTTGCCTTCATAGAAACCACAATATAGTTTGTCCGTACAATTAACGGCTGTTAATCATTTATTACATTATTTATAAATACATAGTTTTGTAGTATTGCCTTATAATAAAGTTGTAACATGATAAAAAACTTTAAAGCCGCAATTGAAGCAACTTGTATGCATGAGGATTCAATAATATCACATTTGGATTTTTAATTATACGTAGCAATAATCTCTGCAGCATCTTGATACTTACAGCTACGAATATGTTATATATGTAATATCAAGTGTTATGTTATGAGGTGTTACTAAATGTATATTATTTTTTCATAAATATTTTAAATAAACCTATTACTTGAAATTTCTGTTTATTATTCCTTGTTGATATTATGTCACATGTCACAAGTACAGAATAAACATGGTAAATAGCAATTGATTTATAAATGCAGTAAAAAGCATCTTAGTAATAATATAAATAGTACTTTATGTAAATACTACTTTACGATATCTTAGCCTTTTTTGTATTATGGAAAAATTTAAAAACTAATATATAGTATTCAATATAGGATGGAATGTGTTAAAAAGGATTTGAATCGTTTCTTAAAGTTATTAATCCCAATATACGATGATAATCGCGTAAGTCGTAAGCGATTTTTGTCATTTATAATTTTCTGTTGAGTAGAATATATTTTTCTAAAAACTCAAGGGCATAATGTTGCATTCACCTTGTGAATCCATGCCACCTGAGCCTCAGTCGCCATTTTTCCACTCAGTTACATTGACGAAATATTATTACAAATAGTATAGTTTTCAAAACATTCTTTATTTTTTTTTTCTTATTTCTGTTTCATTTTAAGCTGCAATACAATTGAAATTAAAACATACAAGTATAATTTTAAAATAAATAGCTTTTAAAACCATATTTCGTGTTAGTTACAAAATTAATTAATATAGATAAAATTATATATATATATATATATTTACTTTGTGATTGTCTTAGGTGTGTAAACATTTATAAGGTTTTTGATGACACATGAATCTTAATTTGAAACTTTTTGCTATGGTTTAAAAAATATTTGCATTTATTTTATCATTGAGATGTTTTATGTTATAATAGTAATAAATAATAAGTAAGTAAAAAGTAATCATTAAAATCGGTAATTACCCTGATTTAAAAGAAAAAACTCGGATGCTAACTCAATTACCTTCTTTCAGTAATTAATGAAACACGGTATCAATGTATAAGCTGAATTACACGGGTGTTATTCTGGCACCTTGTTAACTTAATCAACTGAGTTTATCCTCCTTAAAATTATATATTTGCTTGTCACATTAACAGTGGTATTATTCTCAGTTATATTCTACCCCTGATTTGTTACCATTTTAATTAACATACAAAAATAGCACATTCTAGTTTACTTGTAAATTATTATATTGTTATAATAAAAGTATAATTATCATAACAATAATTAAAAAATATTTCTGTTATGCTTTTATGTCCTAAATACTAAACCGATCAATGTAAAATTATATTTGTCCAGCAACTTGGTATTAAACAATGTCATATCTTACTGTCATTAAACTGTTATAATACGAAGTGCCTAAAAATCAAAGGCTGTATGGGGTCACAACGAACGAAAACCTGAGAGTTCTTCCATAGATTTTCATGCCAACCCACCTACTTTGGAGGAAATCAATAAAATAATTAAAAAGAAACCATCTAACCATCATCAGCACCAGGTCCGGATGGTATCCCTTATATATTTTATAAAAAATGTCCGTCGATTCATAAAAATCTATTGAATATATTCGGTAAAATCTGGTCAAGAGGATAAACACCGGTAACATTCGGAAATGCTCTATTTGTCCTCATTCCCAAACGCGACAATGTCTGGTATCCTAGGGACACTAGACCGATAGCTCTAACAAATACAATATCAAAACTATTTTTTTCTTTTTTACAAACAATAATGACGCAACTCATGATAAATAATAAATATTTCGGGCCTAATCACCAGAAAGGGTTTTTACCTGGCTTTTCTGGATGCCTCGAACATAACACATTACTATCGGAAAGCCTTAAAGATGGGAGAATGAGTGAAAGACAAATAACGGTATGTTGGATAGACTTAGAGAACGCTTTCGGGTCGGTACGACATGAACTGATGATGTTCACGCTAAGGTGAATCATATTATTCAAAATAAAAATTATCCATAAACACAATTGAAAATCATTCCAAACCATTAAATTACGACATAGGTTTATTTCAAGGCTGTTGTATTTCTCCAATTATATTTAACATAGTCATCAATATTTTAATAAATAAATTGATTAAAAAAGAAAAGAAATGAGGTTATCGGTTTAAGTTTAACAATAAATACACAGAATCCATACTAGCATTTGCGGACGATCTCGCGATACTGACAAGTAATCCAAAACAATGTCAGCTACTTTTAAATGTTGTGGAGGATTTCTGTGCTTGGACGGACGGATTGAGGACAAAACCAAATAAATGCTACAGTCTGTATCTGGGTAGGCGGAACACCAGATATACCTCTTACAATCCGGGTCTTATAACAGGCGGGTGGGTCTTATAACAAGTGGGTTACTACGATTACCGACGCAGCTACGTTCAAATTTTTAGGTAAAAAAATCGATTACCAAGGGCGCACTCCACGTTAGATATAATAGTCGATAGCTTTTTGAATGATCTAAAAAAGGAAGACAATCAACTAATAAGTAACATCAAAAAGGCTTGGATATATGATAATTATTTAACATCACGTCTAAATTGGCCTTTCCTCGTTTACGATCTCAATAAGACCCTTTTGTTGAAGTTAGATGCAAGCATCGTAAGGATATTGAAGTCATGGCTCGGGTTAGCGCATCCAGCGGACTCTTCTATTTTATTTAGAGACCGACACAATTTTTTTGTTGAAATTGAAGAAACCATCGGAACTCTATAAACACCTAAGAGTGACCAAAAGAAATATCATCTCAAAATTGAATGATGATACTATAACGTCTCTTCCAGAAGATAAAATTGCCACATAGCTAGAGTCAAGACTTCCATTCCATAGACAATTTATAATAGGTGCTCAAACAAATAAAGCAGGGCTAGGATCTATTAGGAAAGAACAAGACTTAGAAATAATAAAATCCTTTATTCGGCAAGATGAAAACGATAATTACCGGTCGCACGCGATGAGCCTAGAATCGCAAAATGAATAGGTGACACAGGAGATTTTTGTATTCCACTAGCTTTGAAATGGCGCACCCTGCTTCATGATTGGTCCCCAGCATTATTAAAGTTTTATCTTAATGCATTCCAAATGACCCTCCCAGACCAAAATAACTTAGTAAGATTGGGTAAAGCCACCGAAAAATCTTGCAACATCTGTGGAGAGGCAGTAGGATCCGCGAAACATTTGCTAGTAGGTTATAGGGTACTTTTAAATAGAGGTAAATACTCGCGTCGCCACGATAAAGTATTGGAAGTCGTACGAGAAGCGGTTAGTCTTTCTGTAGCAAGAGCGCAGAAGGTATAACAACCACCAAAATATCAGTAGAGTTCGTAAAGGCAGATTCGTCCAAAAAATCAAAACTAAAACCTTATTCCATCTTGGACGCGTCTCCTGATTGGACTCTCATGATGGACACGTATGAAAGGCAATACAAAATCCCCGGGGATGTTTGTGTTTCGTCATCTAGGCCGGACTTATTCCTGTACTCAAAACAACTAAGGCGCGTTATACTTGTGGGGCTTACTATACCCTGGGAAACAAACATACCCAAATATCTTACGTTTAAGCTTACCAAATATTACGAACTATGTAACGAACTGATCAGGAATAAATTTATAGTTAATTTGTACGCTGTAGAAGTAGGAGCAAGAGGTATAACAGCAAAATCTCTCTACAATTTATTTACGGATCTCGGCCTTTCTAGAACGATCATCAGTTCATTTCTGGAACGTATTTCAAAGGGGACTTTAGTAGGTTCTTACGATATTTGGTTAGGTAGGGAGAGGAGCGTGAACAGTGAAGGTGAGCGTGTATGCGCATTGTAAAGGGGCCCCTTAAACCTACACCTGGATCGCAAGTCCCAGGCATTGTTTGCACTCCTTTTCTTGCAACGTGATGGGCCCGGCACCCGCACCATGAATCCATGGAATGCTAAGATACTTCGTCTCTGTCGTCTGAACTATTGTAATTTGCATGTAATAAGGGAAACCACTCCAATCCTTACTTTCACTACTCGTCAGATCACATTCCTACCTAAGTATATCAACTGTGTATTTATCTATCTATCAGAAGTTATAAACTCCACCCTACAAATGTGAACTATCAACCGCCAAAAGCTCTCCTGCACTTTTTAAATAAAAAACAATGTACTTATTTTTTTTTTGAATTTTTTACAAAATTATTGTTACAAAATACAATATAATAAAATAAAATACTTTATAATTTCAGGGTATCAATATCAATATCTTCTGATGAGTATTCTGTAACATTTCTTGTATTAGGTCATATAATTATAATTATTGTAAATATATGTTTTCCTTTTAAATAAAATGTGCTTTAATTTATTAACATTACAAAAAATATAATTAAAAAAATAATAAATAAATCTATTTTCTTAATGGTTAAGGAACAGCTCAAAATATCAAATTATATGAACTCTGACTTCTGATTTAGTAAGTATATTTAAGAGGTACTTAATGAACACGAACAACTTTAATTGTGTGAAGTAGTCTCTGGTTATATTGTATCCTCCTATTTTTATTATTTTAAGTGAAGGCAGATTTAGATTTTTTTTAAAGTGAGTCTGTTTTGGGTAGACCTCGAAGAATTCGGTCTGCCCATTCATTTGTCCCCGACTTTCGAATTTTGGAAAAATTTCTTCACAGGAGGTCTTCTTATGACCCCCTGAGTCCGAAATGACCATTGGTCAAAATGTTTATATATATATATATATATATATATATATATATATATGCGTGCGTGCGTCCAGATTCGACTTTTGTCAGCACGATAGCGGCCGCAGTTTCGCTCGGATCGCTTTCAAACTTTGCACAAAAATCAACCATCCAAAAATGAAGGTCAAGTTCGTTAACCAGAGAAATCCGGCCACAGGGGGCGCTAGGGCCTCATTTTTTCCGATTTCAGTTTTTCGACCATAACTGTTTCCCTATACAAAGTAGATGAATCGCGTTCATATTATATGATGTCCTTGATGAATACCTATAACTAATGTAGATAAACCGAAAACCTAACTTCAATAACTTAGGGGTGGGGGTAAAATTACCGAAAATTTTTGGAAAAAAATTCATAACTTTTTTCTGGTAAACATTCTTACATCACAAGTATTTTTAGTAGAAAGGTTATTTTTTACTCTAAATTTAGGTACCAAAAGTTTTTCTGTAAAAGGTACCGTTTCTGAGAAAAAAAATGAAAACCACTTTTAGCTTGAAAAATTAAAGTAGGTAAAACCACGGCAACTTTTTTCTGGTAAACATTCCCTCCTCGCAAATATTTTTAATAGAAAGGTTATTTTTGACTCTAAATTTAAGTATCAAAAGTATTTCCAAAACAGATACCTTTTCCGAGAAAAAAAATAAAAACTGCTTTTTGCTTGAAAATTTTTGATGTAAACAACGGCATCATGTGTTATTCTTAGGTAGTGAGTTATATTTTAAACGAGTTACACACGAGGTCTACCCACGCGTGTCCCCCTGCGGGCACGGATTTTTTAATTTACCTTATATAAATTAAATGAAACATTATGAACACATTTTATTTACATCCAATATATAATTATTATATTAAGTGTCCAAAATATTCCAAAGGTGTGATAAAATTTATTTTCTATCCTTAATCAACAAAAAACATTATATAAATAAATAAATATGTATCATATTCTTGATGTTATTATTACATTTGACGACAACATTTGAAGCTTAAGTTCAGATAATCCTGACTAACGCGGTGTGAATTTACATGATAAGATCATTATGGTTAAATCTATCCGTCATGTTCAACGTAATTATATGTATGTAATATCTATACTATACCATAATTGAATTTATTGGAAATTGATGTTATTTTTCTTTTGGAAAATACTTTTAATGTATTTTCATAGAATTATATAACTTAAATTATTAATTTGTTTATATTAGTTGCTCTTAGAGTCCGACAACTCGCAAAGTGATGTGACACAGGGAATTTCCTTGTTTTCACTAATGTAATGTAGAAATCACCGTTATGAAATTTTATTGATTAAATAATACATATATATATATATATATATATATATATAAATTTCTATTTCTCTAGGCATTATAAAAGATTTTTTCGGCACTAAAATCATAGAATTCTATTTTAATCACTTGTGCAATTATATTCAGTTCATCTATTATATAAGTTTAGTTTAATATTACGAGTGTTGTAATAACAAAAAATTATTATTTTTTTCTTTCTAGGTTGTAATAAGGCAAAAAGCTTGAGATTTATTGTTGATACGTAGTCACCGCCGCCCATGAACTTTTGCAACATTCGAAGCTTCACAAGGGCCCTGCCGGCATTGGAGTTGGGAGTATACGTACCTTTTGAAGGTAATCATATCGTATCGATCCGGAATACCACCGAAGGGAGTTCGTTCCATATTTGAGTGATACAAGGAAGAAAAGTCCTTGAAAACCGCACACTGGAAGATCGTCACACATCGAATGGTGCGGTTGATATTGGAGGCGACATCGTGCTGTGCGGTGATGAAATTCTTCAGTCTTCCAGTGGTCGTTCAAAATTGAGTTTAAAGTAAAAAGAGTGCCCAAGAAATCAGCTTTCTCTTTTGCCAGGTAAAGGTTTTTTTGGAAAGGGAGTCATTCCCCATGTGCAATGGCGGCAGGGCGGTACGGACGGATGATAGGTATTCTAAATATATCCTGGTATTTTTGATTTAAAAAAAAAATGTTCATACACCATGAAGGATATTTTTTATTATTACATTGTAACTCGCCACATGACACACACACGGCTGGCGGCAGAAACTCCACTTGCTTATTTAGAGATATTATTTTTAAATACCTTGGCAGCGGGCGTATCATACTCCTAATGTATCCCGGTCTTAGCATTGGATAATCTAGTATTCGTTAGCCACGTTCCTAATTACTTTTTAAATTCATAAATTCTAGAAAACTTATTAAAATCTTTCTATTATATACTTCTTAACACTAATAAATCACAATGTCGTTTTCTTATTTTTGCTTGTTCCCGCTCCCGCGCTAACAATTATTTAATACTATGCAGTTATTTCAGTGTTACAATTTCAAGACATTTAATTTAGTTTTCAAAAGTAAATATGAATAGTACTAGTAACTAAATTATATTATAATTAATTAATTAGTTAAATTTACGTGGTTGTTTAAAACTTTATTGAAATGTAAAAATATTTGCTATTAAAATTTTTTAAACAATATTTAGTTTGTGTGTAACATTGGTCATGCATCAGATATGGATACTATTCTTATACTGCAGTATCCTGGTACGGCTGGGCGAGCAATCTACAACATCTTATGTTGTAGATTCATCATTCATTCATCATCGAAGATCATCACAAAAATAAATTCAAAGAATTAAAAATTCTGACTGTGTACAATCTATATAATTTAATTTAATTTATGTACATGTAACTATTTCGAAATAAATAAGAAATGTGATTTACACAAAATTATCAGGTACTAGAAATAAAAAATTACATGTTTGTTTTTATTTTTTAATTCAAAAAGATTGTGTTATTCTGTTAATGTCGCTATTTCATTTAAACTGAATTAACATACTAATTACCCGAGGCAAATAATTCCCTTCCAAAGCAAATTAAATTTTCTCATAAGTATTCATACTTTCATATTTTCAGTTTTTGTGTTAATCAGAAAACTTCTAATTGGTATATATATCAAAATAAATAATGGGAAGGCGCTTTATAAGAACACTAGCTTATTCTCTCCCGCTTCGCTGGGCATACTATTAATTTGGATGTGAACTTAGATTGCTATAGTAACCTTTGTCACATTATCCGTTGTCATTGTAACCGTTGCTATATTAATTCTTACCCCCGCGTTAAGTGTATAGCTCTTCATAATTCTGGTTGCTCATCAACATTCTGGTTGCCATGGTAACCGTTATCATAGTATTGTATAGCTCCTACAGGTTTAAAACTTGGCGAAATGCAAAAAGTTGAAATTCGTTGGTATAGGTTGGTATAGGAATTCCGTAAAAGCCGTTCTTAGTGGAAGTCTACGTCACAAATATATAATATAGAAAAGAAATCAATTACTTTATTTATTGTACCATGTGTATATACATTTAAGTAAATTATATACTTTTATAATACTTGTATTCCTTGAGATCTAATTAGAAATTTGGTAATTTACTCATTGAGCTGGGCGCAAGAGCAGCTCTTAACCGTTTGGGAAACTTCGTTTTGAAGCAACATCACATGAAAAAAGTAATGATGGTCAAAGAACTGTTTTCTCATGGACTTAAAGTTATCAGAACCACCGCGCGCTTGCCGATCGTCAACCTAGAAATACGCTTAAAAGCAATATCACATAAAAACTACTACATAAAAAAAACTAAATAAATACAATATTATATTTTACATAAAAGGTGAGGGGGCTCAGCTCAACTCACGCGGCACCCGGCGGCAGATCCTAGTTTATTAAAATATCAATGTAAAGCTTAATTCTAATCATATTTATATTCCAATTTTATTTAGGTGTTTAGTAAATTGCCTCAATATATTTCACTTAATGTAATCCAGTCGAATGGAGTCGCTGTTAATTAAACATAACCGTAATTGATTCCCATATGCTTCAGTTGAATATTTCATTTGACCACCACCTTAGACCATTTCATTTGACCGGGGTAATGGTGATGCTTAAGCATTAAGTACATGACTAGTAAATGGAAGAACTTACACATATCATCAGAGAAACAGATACAACACGTTATTTATTTTGAAACAATTATTGAAAGTAATATACCTTCAATAATTTTTCCCCGTATATTTTACAATATCATGTTGAACTTAAAACTAAACAAACTTAAACGTCTCCGGTATATACAAGATACCTCGGGATTGTAAGTGTTATATAGAGGAACTTCGAGGATGTCACTGCCAAGGTGACTGAACTTAAAAGAACTGAAATTGGTCACCGATAAGGGAACACGTCTAGGGTTTCGAAACGGTCCATCACTTACGGTTTGACAAAGCCTTCGTGATGGTTGTAAAAATATTGTTAGTACGGGTAATGTACGTGAAGCCATTGAAATGAGCGTGTGCCGAATTTTAATAAGGACATTGGTTGAGTGTCACCATGTGACTGAATGTGGTCATTAATACGATCCAAGTAACGACCAAGTATTTTCACTTTTTTTTTGTCGCATTTAGTGTTGATTTCAATTTGTTTCATTATTTTTAAAAAGTTTTAAAACAGTCGCTATGATTTTTGTCATAGAAATAACAAAAATATGTAAAGCTTTTATATCTAAACTTAATTTTTATTTATTAAGTGTGATAAAAAAAATAGAATGTTATGAAACAGAAGTCTTAAGACCAGTTTTATCTGTTTAAGAGGGCAGTTTGTAAAGATTCGTATTTCTAAAGGACTATTATTTAAAATGTGTTATAAAATAAAAGTAAAATTTTGTACATTTCGGCCGATGAACTTCAAGGACAAATTAATAAAAACATTAGCTTTAATTACTTTTTGAATTAAAAACAATGGATTCTGCAATATCTTTACTTAATATTAGTTAGATATTAAGCAAAATTAAGTAATAAAAAGCTAAAACTTGATTATTTTAAAATACTCTGTTCCTTAGAAAAATAATAATATAAATGAAATAAAGGCTTATTATGCAATTTATTTGTGGTAAAAAAATATTTACTAATATTAATTATTACTCTTCTGTGATCTAGAACTAATAACCAATAATAAAAATAATACTATCCATGTAAGATATGTTTTAATGTTTAAAATAAATTGATAAAAATTATATTAAGAGAATAAAACAACATTTAGTAGCTGCAGGACCTATTTAATTCGTATGTCTTGAAAATATGTCATCTTATTAAACTATATTTGTTAAATCTATAAAGTCTTTATATATAAATGGCAAATCTATTTTTTTATCAATTAATATTGCCAAGCGCTTTGTTAAATAAAACACGTTTTCAATTAAAGTTTAGTTAAGTGTCGATGCAGTTACGAGTTTTCTAATATAACTTACTTGAAAAGCATTTATCTATACTGGGTTCATGTCTAAAATACAAATAACGTTAAGATTTATAACATGAGATTTGGTTAATTATTGTATCATATATTTGTATTAAATAAATATAGTTATAATATAATATAAGACCCTTTTTAATGTGATTTCTTATGTGATAAACATTTTCTATCTGAATACAGACGTTAAATATTACAATGCATTTATGATATGCGGTTTCTTTATGATATGTATTTTATTTTACCAACAATATATAATTTTCTGCATTTATTTTTAATAGGGATGGAACTATTTTATATAGTTATACTGATCAGATAAAATAAGGAAAGGGACCCGAGAGCTAGTAAATTATTATTGTATTCTTAAGCATTAAAAAATTAACTCCAATCAAAGTATTGACACAAGTCAGCGTCATTTTGTAAATCGATATATTTTTTTAACAGTAGTTTAAATAATTATTATATATTGAAGTTACATTTACTAAAAACTAAAATTAGTTAAACTGAATAAGTGATCATTCACATATAAACTGAAATTTATTAATTGAATTGTTAATTCATCGAACAATACCATTGTTCAATATATCTGATACATTAGTAATAAATGAAATAATATAATATAACAACGCTCTTTCTATCTGGCCCTGAGCAAGCAATCGGAAAACAATAATGTTGAATTCCAAATTAATCACGTCAAAACGATATTTAACGTTTATATGGAACCAGTTTTGAGTTAAACAAAGACTTGGGATAATTACAATTTATTTGTATGTCATTAAATATTTTATATACAGGTTTCATTTCTTTATTTCAATATACGAAATGCTTTAAACAATATTGAAACATTGTATTTTTTGTTTATAATTTAAAATCCTCAGGTCTTTTACGGTCCTTTTACGATGGAGGCAGTAAAAAAAATGGGATTTTTCATCAATTCTCTCTCCGTTATGAATTTGTATGTCAGGGATAGAGTATTAATACTTTATATATATTTATAAATAAAATATAAATAGAGATTAAATTGTAACTTTACATAAACATTTACTAACGTAGTATTAATGATTCATACATAAAAACGATAGTATGAGATATTATTATATTATGTAAGATCATTGTAGTATACTTTACTCGTACAGTTACTATATTTTAAATTATTTATTATTTGCAGCATTTATCCGTCACGTAATTTATATAAATTAAAATTAAAAAAAAATTAAGTTTATCATATTTAATAACAATTCTTTTCCATTGCAGTTTAATATTATATTCAAATAAAAACAGACCTTCCAGACTTATAGACGTCCAAGTACTCTTTACTTATTACAAGATGTTCCCTATGACTGTTGTTTCTATTTCTCAGGCAATAAGAGACCTCGTCAGTGTTTTATGTAACACGCTATGTATCATCCTTTGATATCCATCCTAAATTTGATGGTAGTATATTGACTTATATTGAAGATTTAGTCAAACTAAATTGGGCAATCAAATCAATACCAGTACCCTGATAGAGTAAGATAAATGATATTATATTATAATAATTTATAAGAATAATATATTATTATAGTAAAGTAAAATTGACAATACTTTTTTTAAGACTTAACTCCTAAGTCAGTATATCTCAAAACCTGACCATAATCTTTTGCAAATAGGAGGATTTAATAAACGAAATCTGAAAGATTTATCTTTAATAATCCGAGTGCCTAAGCTTTAGGTTTCTTATCTCCGTCGTATTCCGAGTTGTATTCTTATAAGTAATACTCAGCTTTTATTATTAAAATAAGGCTGTATATATTTTTCTTTTTAAAATCTGTTTTCCATAATTATCGTTTTTGATTTAGAATCGTAAGCTAATTTCTTTTTCTTTCGCTTTTAATAATGAAATTTGAATTACAATTAAAGATTTTATGTTTCTGGACTTTCATATTATAGACTATAGAAATTATAGCATTTAAAAGGAAGAACATTCAGGTGATTGCCACATATATACTCGTATATCCATATTATTATTGGGCAATTATTATGTTGTTAGTTTTATATGTTTAACAACTGTTACAAAGTAATATATACGATTTATTTTTACCAGAAATTTTCAAAGTAATCATTGAACAGCAATGAGTAGTATATAGAACCTTTTTGTTTAATTATAGTCTAACATATATTGTGTAAAGTAAGAAAACATGCGAGAATAAGAAACAAAGCTCACATACCCTTTGCACTATTTTGGTGAACTTTGACCATGACAGTAATGAAATAGTGACTTACGTGAGATATGACACAGTGTGTGACGTAAAACACCACGTCACGACTGTTATTAAATGTGATATTATACCAAGATAACAAAGATCATTTTCATGACGATGTCATGTGAGTTTATGATGGAGTTGCAGACTAACAAGGATATAAACGCTCATATTAACTGTGTAAACGATGGCATAGTTAAACAATATGGAGGCGTTATACGAATAGACTTAAATTTACCAACTTATATACTTTATTATTATGTTAATATTACAAATCTTTTTCAATTTTTATAGACACGAATGTATATTTAATTATATTTTTTATTATTGTATTTATGTTACGATATTTTGTAAGGTTACATTTACTTATATAAAACGATGAAAAAAAACAGAGTAATTCTAATGAAGTATGATTTTGGTTATTTATTATATTGATCCACTTAAGGTTTTTCTAATTTTGAAATTATTCTACTTAAAACAACTATAAATAAACATAATATATGCCAACGATTTGCCAAGACAGTAATCAAGATGGTCTATTATTTTTGTTCATAACTTTTTTATTTTCCACTTTAATATAACAAATAATAAAAATAAAGTTGTAGATAATGTAATTTGCTACCAATAATGTTTTATAATATTTTCTGTAATGTTGGTTGTTAATGAAATGCAGCGCGAGAAATCTTTGCATCCCTTTCATGAGATAGCGGCCAGGGAACAGGGCTGACGACCACACAAACTTGAACATAATCATATACTAATCCTGAATACACATCAAAGAAATAAAATTGGGTTCTCTGAAAATCCCCCTATACGGCCTAAAAATGTAAAATTTTAATGGACTAAAGCATACGAGTCGATACAGATATAGAACAAAGATTAAAAAAATGTTAGAGCAAATAATTTGGAGTTGAATAAACTAATACAAGTTAATACTATTACGATATAAATATTACTATTACGAGTTTCAAGGACTATGTATTCAGCTTTTAATAAATACTTTTTCTCAAAACATACATATCCTTATACAGATTTTTTAAGTAAATCTTAATTTTTATATACATTAATTAAAATGATTGATAATATTTTTCAAAAAGCAATATTTTATTAATAATTAATTGTTTTGTTTTGTTGTTTGAAGCTGTCGAAATTGTCAGATGATTTTTTTTATTTTATCTCAATTTGTTATTTTATAGTAATCATAATTTCTGTGTTCTCTCATACATAATATAATTATTATATAAATTTATCAATACATTTTGTTAACTTTGGTGCATATAAAGGTATCATAGTGAAGACGTAATCAAAATGAGCTCAAAACCTCAAATATATCACGAAAAGGGAGTAAAAGAGCTAGGTGTTTTGCAGGTGAATTTATTATATATAATTTCTCAGTTTTCTTCCGTGATGTCGTACGAGGCGACAAAGGAATCGGTTTTCCGGAGGATGTTCAACAGCAGCAGCAGGCTTGTCAGCCTAAGCAGAAAGGCTGACAAGAAGTAGAAGAAATATTAAAGCATTGTTGTAAAAAATCTTTTACAATCAATATATCAAGAAATACCTTTATATCTTATTTAAAGGTTCCAAAAGATAAGTCAATTGGGAAGAACCAGCAAAAAACATCTTGGACATTCAACTGATATAATTACTATTTCCTTTTTTACTTTATTGATTACATATTAAGCTTATTATAAAGCGCAAAAAGTTTTATTAAGATGACTATTTATATATTCATATATGGTGACAAATTATATGAGAAATCCATATTTCATTTCATAAATACCCAGCAGTGATGTAGTCAACAAAACAAACAATTATATTTTTTACATAATCGAGCAAAGGCACGTAAACACCTACATTAAATATAAATTACTGTATTACGATTATGTTATAACAGGAACTGAAATGTGAAAGCTGTAAAGTGTAGGAGTAGCTTTAATAATAATTATTACACCGTCAATGAACCATAATTTACAGGAAACACTTGATGAGCATATAAGTTAAATTATGTGTCAAATAAGGCTGAATTGTTATCATATATAATTTCCTTAACTACCACGTACTCACATAGATTATTTTTTTTATTTTTTGGTAAAATTATAAATACTCAATGTTCACAATACTATTGTTTAGGCATAAGCCTAGACAATAATATTCATTCATTCCTTATAATTTCATTTTTCATTATTAATTCATTCACTGAAAATGAGTTTTGAACACTCAGCCACATGAAATATTGCTTTTAAGCGTTTATGGAAAACGTAATATTACGTTTTCCATAAACGATAACAATACAAAGTTTTAATGATAACAGCACAAAGACGCCCTCGAAAACCAAAAATAAGATAAATGACCGATCCTCTTTCTAGGTAATTATGATCTCTGACCACACAGCATCAATCAATGTAATGAGTTAATGCCATTATCTATTTATACTGTTTATTTTTTTACTCTATTCTCTTTTATTCTATTTTATATATACCAAAATATTCTATAATCATTGTAAATAAATATCTTCTTATTGTAGACCGTTCGTTAATTTAAACGATAACACAGTATAATATTATTGTTTTAGAATAACGTTAAAAATCTTATAATAACACAATAAATGGATGTCAAATGCAAAAACTTATTGCAAATCCGAATGATTGTTCCCGAGATTAAAGCGTTTCAACACACAAAAAACTTTTCAGATTCATTATATTAGGATTATTACGCAACTTTTAACTCAAACATTTAGATTGTTGTTGACTTTGCTCCATAATTAATAAGCTTCATATTTTTATAAATTATATTTTTTTGCAATATTATAAGATATACAATTTTACATTTATAAATATTTATTAACAAATACATAAAACAAGTACCTTACCAAAATAAATATTACAATTAATGAAGTTGTTATTTTAATGAATATAAAGTCGTTAACTTACAACACACCGCTGCCTACTTTATTTATTTATTATTATTATTATTTTAGTTACAATCTTTTTTATTTCAATATTCTTAAATTTAGTTCATTGATATATAATACATTCAATGTTGGTTCAAAAAGGCTCTTAAATATAAAATACATATTGTGAGAAGATATTGCAATTATAATATTTTCGTGCTAATATTACATATGTGTGTGCTCGCGTGAGACTTCGTACATGTCGTGATTCAACTTTATGCTATCCATTTTGGTAAATAAATTCGGTTACTTTAATTTATACATCAAATATTGAATAAGTACGAAATATAACTGCTCATATTTTAAATCAATACATTTAGGATATATTCTTCTTGCTATGTTGCTAACATTTATTGTAGAGGTAAAGTAATTGATAATATATAAATAGAGGTCTTCGACATTACAGAAAATAATTTGCATATTACAAGGAAAATATTTGTAATTAAAAGTAAGTATATAATATTATTGTTAATCACATAAATCGTTAGTAATATAAGTTGTCAGGATTGCAATGAAGGGCAGTTTATTTAGTTAATATTGTTTATATTATATTGCTATTCTCTGCTTTGTTCTCCACAACACACAAACTATCTATTATTTGTTGTTATTGTACTGACTGTGTTTAAATTTAAATAAACATATCAGGAAATGAGTATGAGTGTACAATGCATAAATTTATTGCTAACCTTATCCTTTTCCTGAGTTAATGTAAACATTTTACTAATACAACCATTAATTTTGCCATAATTTTAATTAAAGATAATAAAACAAAAAAAAATATATGTATTACGCATAAGCATAAAAAATCTAATGGTTGTAACGTAAAATCGCTAAATCGTAGCCATTTTAATTGAATATTGAATAGAAAATATTCCGTTACACAAAAATACCTAATTATGAATACGTTTATTTAAATTATATGTATAATTTAAGAGCAATATATTGTGTATAAGTACTTTAGTTTACTACTTCAATACAAATATTTATTGCATAGGAAAAAATACTTACTAAAAAGGCATATAAGTAACTTCAAATAACAGATTATTTATGTATCAAAATCAGCTTCAAATATTTTTTTATGATGGTCAAGAGCTCTTTTTTCAATTTTCGAATTGAATTGAACAAAAAAAAATTGTTACTATTATTTGTTTATAGTGAATTATTGTTATTGTACTTTTTAAACACGTTTAAGGTATATAACTATTAACAGATAATAGTTTTAGACATCATCTAATCTATTATTTTAGCATTTTAACGTTTCCTTTAGTTTATAACCTTTATATTTTCTATTGATAATAAACAAGCGTTTCTGATAGCTAATGAAATATCACTAGCGCTTCATAGTTTTATTTTGTAAAGCAGCATTTGGAGAGCGATATAACGTATAGTGGCGAATGGAAGAATAAAGATTGTAGACAATAATAACAACTATTACCACCTTAAATTAATGGTTTTCAATTTGTTTGTGTATTTCTTGTCTTATAAAATTTGTAAAATGCACTGAATTAACAACAACAACATTGAACAAAAATAACAAAAACAAGCACAAATTAATAGTGTGATCTCTCAAATTCCGTCATAAGTGTCAACATACCTAAAATAACCAGGAAGCAGGAACCGTAAGCACTAAACAGTAAACACAAGCAGTATATACGTCTTCTAAAAGTACACTAAAATGCCGTGTATTTATAATATAAAATTACAATTCAAATCGTCTTAGCGATTGGCTAGGTGTCAACATTTTTCTCCTTTAATTAGTAACAAATTTTAATTAATAATGTAAATAGAAACTTTGTGTTTCTATTTTCAAAGAGATAAAACTGACTTTAAAAGGATCCATTTACTAATCTGTTTAATCTGTCTCTCTATCTACTTAATATATTAGTAAGTTAGAAACAAATATCATTATATATTTATTACAAAATACTTTATAATACATTTTCAAAGTTTCGTCTAATATCTATTACATCTATAAAAACAAATTAAAATACGTACGTTAATAAAACTTAAATAAATTTTTCTTAATATTAAAACAAGCCTTTTGGGCCACGCGTGATGTAGGGTTCTATCGTTGCCCATGATGGACAGATAAAAACATAGACATACCAACTCGCGGACTTTTTGTAGATATCTTTACGATATTATACAATTCAATAATAATATATTTAGATCTATCTGCTACTATTTAGATAGCGTTTGCAAAAACCGTGATAATGTTTTAAGTTAATCGACTAATATTCGTGAAGTTGTAAAGCCTGATTAGTTGTGATAGTTTTCCTTTAAAATAACAAAACTAAATATTACATAGATCTCCCCGCGTAGTCGGTGGCACGTGACCCTAGCCAATCGGCATGGTGCGCGTTGAAGTCCCCGAGGACTACGACTTCGGCGGAGGGAGTCTGTGAAAGCAGATCGTCAATCTTCGCCTGAACATGGCCCAAGAGTTGTTCCGTTTCTGCATTACCACTATGGGACCTGTAGAGGTACGCGTAGACTCTGACATGGTCGTCCACGTCCACGCGCAGCCAGAGTACAGACAGGTCCCGACCTTCAAAAACCTGAAGGCGACGGTGGCAGATATCCTCCCTTACGAACACAGATACCCCGGCGTGTGGTATAAAATGATGTTCTAGTTTATACCCGGGGTGTGATAGGTACGCTGTGTCGCTAGGTTGAGATATCTGCGTCTCCGTCAGAAACAACAAGGCCGGCTGCGCCGTCTCTAGATGATAGTGGACGGCGTTCAAGTTGGAATGAAGTCCCCGGATGTTGCAAAAGTCCACATTTAGAGTGGGTCGGGGTGCCGCTGCGTTGACTCGTCGTTTGCCCTCAAAAAACACAAAAGGCGATACTTTGCCCGCTCCAGATACGACGAGCAGCCCGAGCAAAATCCGAGAATCATTTCCCCGATTTTGCTCGGGGAGGGGGTCCCCGGCTTCATCATAGCCGGTACCATCCTGGGGTATTTTTCTTTTAGGCATCGCTTTCATGTTTGGCGTGGGAGGAGGGGGGGGGGGGGGGGTTGGGCTTCCGGATTCTCTCACTCACCGACGAAACATAACCAAATGAATTTGGTTACTACACGTCGGTCTTCTGTGAAAGTGTGGTCCTTCCCCGGTCGAGCCAGCCCAATACGAGCTGCACTCAGATAACTACAGCCAGGCTCTACCGCCTAGTATAAACTTTACAACAACTACCAGTATGGTGTATCATATCATAATAGTTTTATGAATGGTGTTACTAAATAATTAATTAATATAATATTTCTTTTAAACATAATATTTGAATTTAACACATTCTTTTGGGAATCTTGTGTATGGTAATTTTACTAGCCATATATTTATTATTGACCTTAAATATATAAACGAGAACATACAAAAATAAATATGACGATATTTACCTAATTTTTTAAATTAGTTAATTAAATTTTCAATTTTTGACTAAATCTGAATTAGTTTTTAGTTTATTTAATAAACTATAACAATATGAGAGCACAATCACATTGTTTGTAAACGTTTTTGTCTTTTATTCTTTTCCAATATTTATATAATGATTATTATATTTACGTTTCTTTTAGGAAAAATTAAATTAAATTCAGAATAACTTTATAAGACGATCTTACCTTAAGAGTTATATTTTCCTTTAATCTCTGACAGCTACGCGTAATCTAATGTTTACCTTGTAATTTACAAGTTGCCGGATTCTCAGCCGCCATTTTTCAAGTCAATTACGTTGACGTTAGCTACAAATAATCTTTAGAAAAAAGTTTTTAATAAAATGTTGTTATGACAATTATAATATGTATGTTTTGACAATACCATATCATAAAGTAATGATTCGAAATGTAAAAAGTTTATTTATGACAAAACATTTCCAATGTATTTGCAAAGAATTAATGATAAATAAATATATAAATATACATATTTAAAGTAATCTAATAAGAACATTTTGCTACATTTTGTGTAATGGTTACTTTTTTTCCTAATACATTGACAATATTTGTAGAAACAGCGTTAATTTCAACTAAATAATATAAGTTTCATCCACAAGTATAAGTATATTACGGTAATGTTGGTATTATTGCAAGTTCCACGAGTGATTTCGAGATTGTTGTAAACAGAAACATCTTGCAGAGAGTGTAAAATATTAAATAATATAAATTCAGCTTTAAACTAAAATAGAAAGCAAACTGTTTGAATTTTTATATATTATGATAAATAAATGTAATCCACCATAAATTCTTAGAAGAAGTTCTTAAAAACTAAGTAATAATATCTAAAAAAATATGTACTCAAAAATATCACAGTCCACTAATAATTACTATAACAAAAAAAAAAGTTTATTTTTTTACAATTATATTTAATGCATTAAATAAATTACATAGATTGCAGAACAGTATCGTTGTAGTACATCATTTTTAATTTTTTTTTATTTACGGACGCTGCATGAAACGCAGCTTGTTGTCTAAGTGGAGGCAATACCATCGCGATTACGTCTACATGGATATTTCATGTTACGGTGGAACCTACATTGTAGAGGGGTGTTAAAGAACATACACTTGCCTTTAAGCCACGCTGTAGACTACTACCCCACTAAGAACTGTCATACGTTTTGTTTATTGAAGACTAGTGCAGATATTGAAGATTTCGTTTTACATTGTTGTTTGTTGTTGTTTTATTTGCAATAAAAATAATCATAAAAATAAAATTTATAATATAAACAACAAATAAAAAGTTAATAATAATATTCGATTTAATATATAGAATGCAACTTACGGTGATAATGTGTTTGAATATTTAGGTATTTCTCACCGTATTTGAAAAGACGGAAAGTGACATAGCATTTTTATTCTGGGAAATATCAACCCCGGAAAACGTCTTTTATAACCATGGCGTCAAAGCTGCTCTTGTGAGACATAGAGACCAAAAATAAGTAAAATTGTATTGTTATATAAATCATCTATTTTCTAAATCGAATACTGTCAAAGAAAGTAAAGGTACAATAAATCAAATTGTTTGTTTTGAAGGTAAAATGACACGAAGTTATAAAATTTGTCATTTTTTAAGATATGACTTTAACACTTAGTAACTTTTCCAAATATGAGGGAATGTTTGGAATCCTTAATCAATGCTTGTAACTTTGTTGTATAAAATAATATGGAAAAGACATACATCACAAAAAAAAATTATAGTTAAAGCTTTAAAAAGATGAAGTGCTAATAAAAGGTTTGAATGAAAATAACAAGCGGAATTACAAGCGCGTCGCTAATTGATACTTTTTTATTGTACCTTTTTGTTTTAACTGAAAGGAACTAAAATCACAAATAAGTACTTGAACTCCATAAATATACGTGTAAGAAAAAGATACTAGATTCCAATTAATTTATATATTTTATCACTATATGCAGTCTTAATGGTTTTTTATACTTGTTGTCATGTGGTAATGAATTTACAAACTTTTTGATATAATCAAGTTGCCAAAAATATTTTTCTGGGTAATTTATACATAACCTAATTAAAATAAATAACTAAATTTTTTTCATGCAACTTGAGTTAACTGGAAAAGTCAAATCCGTATAAAGCTATTATCCAATGGGGGTATATTTTCCTGAAATTCCAGGTAGGTAACTGCAGGGTTCGTCTTCGTGCGAATTAAATAAAGTGCAATGTTAAATAAAAACAAATTGTTAAGAACTTCAAGGTAGCAAAAGCAAGATAGCAAAAAGCTACTACTACAATAAGTACTATCATGCAACAAGCCATTAAAGTTATTCAGTTTGTTCGACATTTAAGTCTAGTCTCTGTTGGTATCAAGATCTGAAAAGACTATTAAGGTCTTGTCTCAACCATATATAATATTTATATTTATAATTACAATAATTATAATTACCAAGAATATGTATGACTGTGGAACATTTCACACTGTTCATTTTTTTTACTAACAAGTATTTTTATGCATATACAGTTTACCAAATTATCCACAATAATTAATCCGGAATTATAGAATATTTCACACGTATTAGGAAGTGCCTGTTGTAATCTAGACTTGTAGATTATAAGAATGAATCAATTAATTACAACATTAAATTACAGTATCTAGGCACGGGTTTCGGTTTTTGGGTAGACCTCGAAGGATTCGGTCTGCTCATTCAGGTATACCCGACTTTCGAATTTTGGAAAAATTTCTTCACAGGAGGTCTTCTTATGACCCCTTGAGTCCGAAATGACCATTGGTCAAAAAGTTTATAAAGGTTGCGTGCGTGCCTCCAGATTCGACTTTTGATGAATACCTATAACTAATGAAGATAAACCGAAAACTTAACTTCAATAACTTAGGGGTGGGGGTAAAAAAACCGAAAATTTTTGGATAAAAATTCATAACTTTTTCTGGTAAACATTCTTACTTCACAACAATTTTTAATAGAAAGGTTATTTTTTACTCTAAATTTAGGTACCAAAAGTTTTTCAGTAAAAGGTACGGTATCCGAGAAAAAAAATAAAAACCGCTTTTAGCTTGAAAATTTAATTTAGGTAAAACCATGGCAACTTTTTTCTGGTAAACATTTCCTCCTCGCAAATATTTTTAATAGAAAGGTTATTTTTTACTCTAAATTTAAGGCAACGCACTAGGTACTTCTTTGACTAAGCCAAATAAAATTATCACAGTTTATTCTCGCAAGGGGTGTTGTTCTTAAGTAGTAAGTTATATTTTAAACGAGTTAGATTAACTAATCATTACGACTGCTTATTGTTTTGATTGCGGTGGTTCTAGCTGCTTGTATATTGTTTACTTAATATTGACGTTTGTGAAACAGATATTACTATTAAGAAATATCCGACTGAGTTTGTTGTGTATTTCCTTTCAGACTGGAGCACGCTTCGAACCCTCTTAACCTTCATTTTAAGTTGGAGAGTGTCTTTACAGAAGGACTTAATTTGATATGTATAGGTATAAAAATAGGCCCTCTTGCTACTCCCATTTGACATATACAAATGATTACTGGTATTGATTCTAAGTGAAAAAGATATAAATAAATAAGTAAATAGTTTAAGTTTAGTTTAGTGAACATATATTACTCATATATGCGCTATTTTCATTGGCTGTGATATAAATTAGGATGAGACGTGTGCTAATATCTTTTTAACAGTACACAGGAGTGCACTTACTTAATGGATGAAAAAAAATACTGAGAGGATAACTGCGGTTAGGTATGATTTTAATAGATTAAAGTTCATTTTTATTGACCGAAGGACGAAAGTTCGTTTTTTTATTGTAGTAGTTATGTACCTACATACATATACAGGTATACTTATTCCTTTTTGGAAAAGGCACTTAAAACATTGTCTCATCCCCTAACGTACTGAGGTCTATTGTTCACAGAACAACTAGTTTTTATAAAAGGAAAATAGCAGCAACGTTATATATTTTTATTTAGCGTCAGATATCGTGATTGATTTTTGGGTATATCACCCAAAAATTCAGTATATAAAGTGTTGTCAATTTGAGTACACTATGAGAAAATGTAATCCAAGGGTACGCTGTTACAAGTGGGCTCAAGAACTGGAGATATTGCAGGCTCATGTTCGTTTTAAAATGCTACTTGTTATTTGTGCCGAGAAAATCATGCAGCAAATGAAAAAAATGTACTGAACACTTACGTCAACGGCAAATTATTATGTCTTAGGATAATATTTGTTATTATTCTGAGGCATCTCTTAGATTTCCCGCAGTAAGAAGACCTTAAGCGGAAGTTGGTTCAGACCTTCGCCGCAGCAGTCAGTACACTAAAACTTTTTATTTGATTAAAAAGCAACATAAGCCTGCTTTCAATCAATCTAGCCTAACGGAATTACAAAAATACTTGAAATATAAAATAAAAACACTAGGGGACAATGCTTGGAAATCGAATAATAACAACTAATTGTTTATTTGTGGTCTCAGTATCTTAGGTTTACTACGGGCAGTCGGGATCTATAAACTGATTTAGTTGTTGTAATTCTTGTTGCGTTTTTATGTTAAAATAATAAATAAAAAAAATATTTTGTAGGAAAAAATTCTTAGACCAAAATATGTCAAATAATGGAAACACTGTAAGGAAGATGGGCCTAAATCACCTTAAGAATAAGTTGAAAAAATATTGGTTTATAACTTATTATTTTTTACAAACAGTTCCATTATTAAACGCTTTTATAAGATGTATATTCAGATTCATCAAAAGTCCTAAAATATAATACTAATATGCAAATTACAAGATCTCTTTGATTGTCCCCTTATTCATCATTTAAAAAGGAAAACCAAAGAAACTATTATTTATTATATTTTAACATAATAAGCGGGCAAACCGGACTTGGTGTCGTGCCCACTTTATTCTACCCGCTTTACCTCTTTCGACACTTGAAATATGCAAACAAATTTAAAAACAAAAACCAAATAACCACCCAATAAGTAATATATATTAATTACAGCATTGTTAATACAAAAAAGAGGGAGCATATGAACAATTTTTTTTTAAAACCCACTTAAAACATTTTTATCATGCAACTGCTAACGGCGCGCTCGGATGTGAACTGGACGATTGACATAAGGATGACGGCCCACATGGGCGTTTTTAACACGTGTTTGTAGTCAACAAACACGTGTTAAAAACGCCCACTTTTTTAAAAACCAAACAAAGGAAAAAGTTAATACAAAGCATTAAATATAGATGTCAATTAATAGTTGCTGCAAATATTTGCAGTAATATTACTAAGTGCATATTTCGATATGATTTTAAATGATTTTAGTAACGATATCAAATTACTATCTCTTAGTACTATAATAAATAATGCATATAAAAAGTAACAAGCTTTCAATACTCTTAAAGGAAATTAAGTGTTTTTACTTATTTATATGTTATCATTAAAGTTTATAAAATACAAACACTATAGCACTAACTATATCTGTATGTTTGAACTATAATAATTTTTAGTTTTAGTTTTTAGTTTGAGACCACATCAATGTAGATGTAGATGTTCTATTTTGATATTACAAGTTAACAAGTTGTCAATTAGTGGCTATATCAATTCTAGTTACTATTTCAATTTTTATATTGTTAAATTTCTAAAAATTTTTACATCTACGATCAGTCCAACAATAATTTCATAAAACACACGAACAAAGGCACCTATTATATATCACAACCGAAATACCACAGTAACATTCGTTGAATAGAATGAACATCATATTTTTATTATATCTATATATTACTATTGTACTGACATTATCTTTTTCTAGTAAATTGATGGAGTAGATATCGAACGTCTGATCCCTCCGTTGCTAGCAAATAGTTTCGTAGAGTGGTTTGAGAAAACCATTATAATGGACCACCCTCTTAGAGCTCGATAATTGTGATCGACTGTAGATTATGTTCTCGCAATTTTATGATAGGACAAGCTTCAATATAAAAACATATACATAATAAGGTTAGGCATTCAAAGAAATTGCGATTGTAGTTTTAGATATGATAGCGAAATGAATGTCTGAAGGGCGATAAGTGATTAAGGTGAATAATTAAGAGACTACACACACTGAACATTACAGATCCGCCTGAGTCGCACCGTCGTCTGAATTTTATAACAGTTTCCATCTCTTTCTTCTATGTAATAGATATAACAAAATAAAAACGTATTTATTTCCAAACTCTGAACATTCATTTATTAAGTAATTAAAAAGTAATTAAAAAATGTAAAATAATAAACCAATATATAATGGAAGTAGTGATCATTTTATCTGTTTAGAAGCAGATTAATAGGGGTTTACAAAGGGCCTGTTACTTCAAATTTGTTACTAAAATAAAAGGAAAAACTTTATCCGACGAAATTTGTAGATATTTAACGTATTACATTTACTTGACCTCTAATACGTTAAATAGAAAATAGTTATCTGAAGATTACAGTTATTTCTATGTTTTTATATATTGTACCAATTGCCAATATTTGAACCTATTCTGTTAGGCGATTACCTTTTAAAATTAAAAGTTCTTAAGTTTCTCTTACTGTTAAAAGTTTAAATTTCAAATTTTATTATAATGCCGCCAAGAATGACAATAAAAAAATATGTTAAAGAAATATATATGTGGTCTTTTTTCGGGAAGATCACTGCCGAGAGAGCTGGGATAGTACTCGTACTGAGAACCTCGGTTCTCAAGCTTTCTGAGGGTCAAGTTGTGAGCTAAGTAATCCGTGGCAACTGGCGAATCCTCCGGAAATCTGGTTCTGGACTGGGTCCGGCTAGAGGAAGGCTTTGGCCAACTTCTACACGTGTACATGGAGGGAAGGGGGGAGGGGAACCTCCCGCGTTATAACAAGCTTATCTGGTTTAGTAGGAGGAAGTCCAACATAACCGTCGCCTTTCTCCTCTGGAATGTGTCGTGCAATCATAATGAGTTGCAGACGCTAAAAAATATATAATGACACTTAATAAGGTAATCCTTATCATACTGTCATTATAATTGGATCGACAGATATAGATGTTTGTCAAATGTCATACAAATATTATTAATAAAATAATAAAATAAAAATATATGTATTCCGTTCACTCGCTAACTCACTAGTTTTATTACATAACCTTACATAGCCCCTGCCTAGGGGACTTCAATGCGCATAATACAGAATAGTTAGGGTCACGTACCACCAACTACATGGGGAGATCTGAGTTTAACTTTTGTCTGGCAAATGGTCTGTCAAAGCTGGTTAAGACGCAGACTCGTCTACCAGACGTAGACAGCCATATGCACTCTACATCCTTGCATGACATCAACAAATCTTTCCGCATAAGTAGAAAGATTTGTTTCATTTTCAATGATCCCCGTGACTGCGTTGCGGCTGTAGCTGATGGGATATTACAGGGCATGAAACTACTTGTACCTTGCTCTGTGTTACCACTTGGTGGCAGATAGCGGCGTTGGGTTGATGTATCTGTCAGGGCTGCAGCAGCTGGCAAACGGCAGGCTTATCAAGCTTGGGCTAATGCATTAGTCATTAAGGATCTGAACTCTAAAATTCTGAAGAAGAAATATAATCGTATATAATATAATTCTTCAAACGGCATATCGCTTAAGAAAAGGTTAAGCTTGTCATCAAAATTAGGGATCAGTTGGCTAGGTACCCGCAAAGTTTTGAACGCTTTCTAAGGCAACTTTGGGGAACTTTTGTCAGCCGTCCATACCGCCATTGAACATGGGAAATGATTCTCTGGCCCACAGCCCAAAAGAAAAAGACTATCTTTTGGGCATTTTTTTGTCTCAAACTTGATTTTGAATAACCAAGGAAAGATACGGCCAACACTCCAGCGGCGTCAGAGCTCAATGCCAGAAATAGTTTTTCGATAAACACTCTTTGACAGTCTCTTTTTTCCTAGGACGTTCTTAAGCCGAGTGAGCCAAATGGTATTTATCCTTTGATGCTACGAACATATGCCCTTGAGTTGACTCCAGTGCTAACGCGTCTATTTCGGTACTCCTGTCTTAAAAGCTCAGTCCCGATTTCATTGAAGTGTGGCGTTGTCCATCTGATTAAAATTATTATTTTCTCTATTAACAGCGACAGCGGCTAACGTACCTCGAGGATCGTCAGTTGATTAATGATCTTCACTATTGCTTCCGCAATGGTCAATCGGTTAGTACTTAATTGATTGAAGGACTGCTGAGCATAGCGAAGCGTTTGTCCGAAGGACTACGTTTCCACTAGAAAGGCCCATTTTGCTATTTTTCTGGATGTATTTCAGTATGTTTGTTCCGGCGTACTTTTCACCCTATCGTCACGAAAATCGGTGATCATATTCTTTGAGTAATTTTTTTTTGTCCGGCCATTTTTCTTACTGGGAAAAAAATCCAGAATAATTTAAGTTTTTGTTTTGGCATAGCAGACGTATTTTTTATGCAATCGTCACGAAAATTGGTTGGTGTGTTTTTTGAGTTATTTTAAATTTTTATGTAGATCCGTTTTTTTGCTCGGGCGAATAATTTCACAATAACGGATTTCTGATCCGTACCACAAAAACAGACTTTGCGGCAGCTAGCGGGCTGAAATGTCGTCTAAGTATTTTGTTCCGAAATCTAAGGTGTTGTTTTGATATTTCAAAATCCAAAATGGCGGCCATAGCGAATTATAAAAAAAAATTAAGTTGAATAACTCCGTTGTTATTTGGTGGAGCCAAATTTCGTTCGGTAGTTATGTACCTACATACATACATAGGTATACTTATTCCTTTTTGAAAAAGGCACTTAAAACATTTTCTGATCCCCTAACGTACTGAGGTCTACTGTTCACAGAACGACTAGTCTTCTATTATATCCTACGCAGCGGTTATTGAAAGCAAGAGAGTGGGTCTGGCAGTTAGTTTGGATATGGAAAAAGCCTTCGATCGTGTATGGCACAAGGGTCTTCTTTCGAAGCTCTTTATGGGTTTCCTGAAAGTTTATGCAAGCGGATCACCAGCATTCTCACTAGGCAGAGCATACAGATCGTTCTTGACGGTTTTTTCTCGGATTCCCAGCCCGTGAATGTTGGTGTACCCCAATTCTGCGTGCTATCTACAACATATCCATACAACTCTATTCATCCTTCATTTGATATGCAGGATGAATAGAGTTGTATGAATATGTTGGATATTTCCAATATACACTGTTTTGCTAATAACAGCACTGGAGATGCGGTATATTTCGGTCTTGCCAATCTCTTTCGGGGAAATGTCAACGAGTGCCGAAAGAAACTTAATGTATTTTATAAAGACCTTCCTGGGGATGATATGAGGTGAACTGAACCTCGTTCAGTTCAATTCCCAAAAGATACAAGTTTACGTATTTTCCACTAACAAAACACCATTTGTCGTAGTAACACTCGAGGCATTAAGAGGAGTGTACTCACACTCCTTTTAATGCCTAGTCAAGAATCAACACACTAGGCCTCGATATTTCAAGCTATAGTCAGTTTTCTGGTCATCTGGAGAGCAAGTTTAAGTTGCTCTCGATGAAATTGGGACTGATTATTCGAGGCAGTATATCAGGCCTAGCCAAAGACTTGCGCTCTATAAGTCCGACCAAATATGTTCGCATTCGTGATCGTGATCACCCTAATATCAGCGTCTACCGTTGGACCGTGCACAACGGAGAGCCGTACACCTCGATGTAGGGCGATCTTCCACTGTGTGGTTTTCAGACACCTTTCTTCTGCATACTATTAAGATGTAGAACGAATTCCCTTCAGCGGTATATCTGACAACCTTTTAGATTTTCAATGGGAATTAATCGTTTTCTTATATCGTAAATATGGTATGAATACAAACAGTAAAGTAAAGGGTGATAAATATATATTTTATCATGACTATAATTTCAAAATACTATTCTACAAAAGACGGCGTTAATTTTAAAACTATGTATATTAGTGGGTTCATTCATTTGTGTTGTATAAAATTTTAGATTACGGAATATGTAAATATATTATGTAAAAATGTTTTTTTAAGCATTGTAGTGATATGGTTATGTTTAGTGTGGATTTGTATTGTCTTAAAATGTATATTGCAACATTATTAGGTGCGTTTTAAAACAGGCCGTTTTTTTAGTGTACTTTGCATTAATGCTAAGTTTTATAAATTAGTTGTGTTGAAAAACATTAATTTTTAAAAACGAATTAATGAATATATACTCGTATTTTAATATCAGATTTATCTTTTTGAGCAATCAGATTATAAAGGTTCGTATCGAAAGAAACTTTTACTTAAGTTTGTTACTATAATAAAAGGAAAAACTTCGACATTTCGACCGATGGAATTTGAGGTCGAATTAAGAAAGACCTTTAATTTAAAAGAAAAGTGGGGTCTAGAAAAACTTTACTTGAATAGTAGCAATAATGAAATATTTAGTCTACTTATAATTCAATAATAAATTCGTACCTATTGCCAATATGTAAGAAATGTATTGTGAGGTTGTCACCTATATCGCATAATCCTTATATTGTTATTTTTTTTATTTTGATCTAAGATATTTTTTTTGTCCTTATGATCTTTCATGTTTTTTTAATTTATTAATCTTAGTGTAAAAAAAATGAAAATATTTTTTTCATTTCTCCATAAACATTTTATAACATGGTAAGCTAGTAAATTATCATTATATTTTAGTAAAATATTTTTTAAAATAAACTTTTTAAAATGACGTGCATTATTTGGTAGAATAAGATTTTTTTGGTAAATTGGACTTTAAAACAAATATAATAAATTCAAGTTATTTTTTTTAATTTAATCACTTCAAAACGATATTTTAAGTAGAAACGGATACAGTTTCAACTTAAAATATAATGAAATGGTTTAAATATATATGATGATTTTTACATATTTTAATATATAAAATGTTTAAAATATTGATAACTGAACATATTTGTTTCATTCCTTCAAATTCAAACTTTTAATAAGGTGTTGCTACTTTACGTCGTCCGAACGTCGTTCCGAACTGTTTGTAGTAAATTAGACCAAAGGAGATTACATTTACATCAACCTCTTTTCGTGTGAGAAACAACAAAATATCTCTTAATAACTTAACACTTTTAGGGAATTTGTATATACAATATAATAAGTATAAATAATAATCATAATGTTTATAATAATAATATTACAAACTTCTAAAATACATACCTTTTACAATTATTTTAAGAAGATTTAAATAAATATGCTTATTAAATATAATCTGAATTACAAAAAATGGCTCTAATAATTTAAAGCTACTATTATAGCACTAAATGAAAAACTAAATTCTGTTTCTTTCCTTTCTTTTCTGTATTTCACTAATAATTGTGTATATTGTTTTATTTCTAATAATAGTTAGAATATTGGCGTAGAGATGATGTTACAATCGAAAATGTTGATGACATCTGATAGTAGTCTCTTCACTTAAATTAAAATTTAATCTAACCTGCTTGAGGTACCAAATTTAGAACCATCTCCAAATTGAAAAACATAATTTACTTGTTTTATAATTTATAAAAATAATAAATAATTCTAGTAACGTTTACTACGTAATTAATAAAACGGGTCAAAATCTTTTGATCACAAAGATTCAACATTATTTAAATATAACTTTCTTTCAACCTCGATCCTTCAGTTAGTATACCTCAAAATCTGACCATAATCTATGCAGATAAGGAGCTTTTAATAAGGAGCTTTTAATAAATGAAATATGAAAGATTTAACTTAAATAATCCGAGTAAGCTTTAGGTTTCTTGTGATGTTTAGGATATTTATACGAGTATTTGTTCGTAAAAATAAGAATATATATATATATATATATATATATATATATTTACATTTTTAGAATGTATGTGTATTAAAAATATTTTGTTTGATTTATAATCATATGTCAGTTCATTAATTCCAATCTAGGTTGTTCTATTTTTTATATTGTTATTCTTTAGAGATTTTTTTAAGAATTTGAAGATAAAATAAAGTCCGTAAATTGTATTGAAAAATAAATAGCAGTTTATCCTATTTTATTCATTTGATGTTGCAGTAGGAGTTGTTTGTAGTTGGTGTTTATCTATGTTGATTTACTATATATTCGATACTATAAATCCTCTTATGCTAATTATATTTATCATGGATGCGATATCATTACTATCGCAGATGTATTATTTCAATACATAGCTAAAAATTGGCCTTATAATATTTTACAGCGCTGAATTAGATTAAAGACATCACATATATCATCCTGTGTCGTAATTTTAAGATTTTATTTCTCAGTCAAAGCAAAAGTTACCCCAGGCTCAGAATAGAATAATTTGGAAAGAAGGAAGACCAACGCGTTTATAATTTTAAATTCAATAAACCCGACATTTAAACTTCTATGAGACATTCTAGGTAGTAGTTGACCGTGTATCTTTCTTTTATTTTATTATATTATATTCTAGACTTTAACGTTTTTTATTTAATTAAAATCAAGTTCGTTCCAAATGTACTACAAATAATAGAGAATAATATAAAGTCTTGTCAACGTAAACGGATAAGCGTTTACCCACACATTGATATTCCTTTACAAAGACATTACTAGACGGACGCTTAAAGAAACTTTATTATTTTGAACTTCTTAGGTCATATACTTAAACGACTTTACAGAAATTGCACTTTCTGCATCTTTATATCACCTGAGAAAGAAAATGACTTTTTTAAATTTAAAAATAAATTTTATTGGTCTGTTTGATTATGAAAAGGTATTCTTTAAATTGTTTTCTTCATTTCAGAATCCGAGTGTCAAAGTTTATCCTTTTATTTTAAAGACGAAGGTTTTGTCATTCTTCTTCACTAAATATTTAATCGGTCGGTCGATGGATCCGATGACTTATTTAGTTTTTTATTTAATATTTATTCGATTCTATAAATCTTTTAATCTTAATTGACTACCATAAATTAAATAGCATTTGTTTTACAATTAAGTATAAAATATTCTTATAGATCATTAAATTTTAGTATAAAGTGTTACAGAATGAAGCATACTGTAATGTAGTTATAGCTTACTAGATGACGTTAGTGTCAACAATAAATTTCGCTAAGATTGACTACCTATTTTGTTAATTATTCAAGATACCTTTAAAAAAATTATCGATTTCCACTATACTGAGATTGTTTTTCAATAAAATGGAGACTTGTATTTACATCGAAAATTTACGAAACTCTAACTGACAGCATGTTTTATTTAACCCTTTGTGCTCGAGAGGTGACTTGCGCTCACCACGTGACTTAACACAGCAACTCAATTATTTCAAGGAACTTTGATGGTTTGTGATAACTATTTGTTTTGTTATTTACGAGTAGTTTATATTCGTTTATGTTTAATCTTGAATCAAAAGCATCCGCCTAAATATGAAACTCCACATCATATCCTTCGGTGCTGTTTAGTCCGACATTAATAGCCTCGAGTGCAAACGGTTAACAACACCCTTCCCAAAATAACAAAAACATTGAATACTGATTTTAAACAATATTGAAACATGTTTCGTTATAACTTTTATTTACTTCCTGTGAGCTTATAATTTTAATATTATGAACTTATAATATTAACAAATATATCTAAAATATATGCTTTGGTAACAGTTACTAAAATTGTAATATTTTAATATAAAAAAATATTTTTAAAATATACGTTACCATATTAAATCATATTAAGAAAACTTTTCTGCTTATTTTTCCTATAGTAATGGATAAGGTTTTTACGTAAAAGAATCATTTTCTTGATTACATATAATTGTGAATAAAAAAATCTTTAACTTTAATTTTCACAACATATACAAAACATACTGAATACAAATCCCTTGGTTATAAATATAAATAAGGAAGAAATTAATACATCACTTTGAACAGATTCTTGCAGACACTATGAAAGACCTCTAAGAGACAATGTAATTTATCTTTCATGAAACTAGATTGTCTGTTTCAGTGAACTATTAAAGCAAGAGATTTCACTCCTTTTAAGAATTTAATTTATTTATTTCAAAGAGTTTTAACTTGATGTATATTTTGTCAAAATTTTAATAGTGTCTCACTAGATTTTATTTTAACGAATATACAAAAGTCCGCAGTATGCCATTGTATGTAAAATAATTAGAAGTATCTTTAAAATTCATCCTCGACACCGACGAAATAGATTTTTGGATGATGATTAAAGAAGTAAACAGAATCTTAAAGGTTATATGATTATCACCCCTTAAAATCAGATACCCACGTTAATAAATAAGGTTATAAGCAACATTATATTGCACATTTTATTAAGATATAAACTTTTATTTTTAATTCCTGTGATTCTATTTTAAAATGTTATAAAACGTAGGCGGTTTTCATATAGTAGTGCAATGTAACTTACCTATGCCTTCTATTGCTATGTTACTTGGCTAAGTTGTTGTAGGAGCGACTGAAAAATAATATATATATGTATATTTCATGCAATGATGTCATAAAGTGCTATTGCAACACAATACTGAATACCGCTACTTGAATATTAATTTCAGTGTTCCTTCAAATGCACTAATTTATCTACTCGTAACACACATATATGTCTTAATAATACCATAAGAATACCCTAATATGTGTAATGTTTTTAGTATTATAACAAAATAAACTTGATGTCAATAACTTTAGCAGTTAGGTACTAACGTGCAAATCTACAGAAACAAAAACAAGGCAAATCAATTATTTTGTATTTGTTTCTAGAAAGCTAGTATTAGAGAGAAAAACAATATAAAAAAGCTTCTCCTGTAACCTTAATTCTATACATTTTATTCCAAAAATAATCTAACAGAATTTATACTGTTACTGACATCGTAAATATGTGTATGCCAAGAATACTCATATATCTCCATTATTCTTGTGTAAATCTTCTTTGATCATTGATATATTTTCTTCGACTTCGACGATCTGAAGGAATTACATAAGTCTAAGATGAAACCTCTGTATCTTCTCAAGTGAAGGGTACGGTAGCTTTCTTATAACGTTTTTTAACATCTTAAAATTATAAATAAACATTATATATTGTAAACCTAGCATATTACGTTATAATGTTTTGTATTTTGTGTGGGGTTTCATGATATGATTTTTACGACTAGATACCTTTTTTTTCCGACAATTCAACCGCAGTCACGGCATCACTGTCAGATCCAATATAGAATTTTAAATCAGTACAAGTCGCGATATTTTTATAAACATTGTTTATAAAAATATATATATATATATATATTATAAACAATGTTATAACATATTCATAATAAATGAATATAAAATATGATAATAAGCTAAAAACTAATTACATGCTACATTTTTATTTGCAATTTAATCTTGTTCGATAAAATAAAATCATGTTTTGCAAGAAAAACTGATAACCAGCTTAGCTATGAAATATAAAATAGAAAGTATGAACTAAAACAGGGTTTCTCTTTATTTAATTATTAAAAGTTTAATATATTGCATCAAACAACATAACTTTTTTCTTCTTAGATAATTATTAAAGTTACAGCGATAATTTAAATATTATATGTCGTCAATCTTAACGCTATTTAATTATTAAACTTTTGGTCTATTATTTGCCATATTTATTAGATACGATAATTAATTTTCTTATATCGTTGCCAGAATGTCTAATTAAGTAGGTACACCATTATTGTTACTTGTACATATCATGTTACTAATGTTACAATAATATTAATTCAAACTCAAATTCAAAATTAAAATTCAAATATTTTGGTAGGCATTTGCACGCACTTTTAAATCTATTCATACTTATTATATTAAAATTAAAAGGTCAGTGTAGACAGTGCGTGAGTAAATTACAACTGGCTCGGACTGCTGAACTGATGAGAAGAGGCAGTTGCTCTTTTTAAAATAAATTAAAAAATAAAATAACAAAGTTTATGTGTACATATGTGTGACATAGATTCGTAAACAATTTCATCAAATTTGCACTGTTTAAAAACTAGGAAGGGAAGGAAGTAATAAATATACATTTATTATTAAAGGGGTTATATTCCCAAAAATAGTAACAGTATTCATAATTTTATAACACCTATATTCATTATTTGAAAGCTGATAAATAAAAAAGTATTAAAATTTATTAGGAAAATATTTTCTGAGTATATTTATATACATAATTATAGATATTTTGAATTGTAATTGTTATAGAAACATATTCTTTAATAATATTTCAAAAATATACTGATACTTGTATAAATCTAAAATCGACGCAATTTATTTTGAATGCAATCGTTTGATTCGATTTCGCAAATAGAATATACAGCCGACAAATATGAATTTTATATTGAGCTATATGGTATATAATAAAGTTTTTCTTATAGCATATTTAATTATTCTTAAAAAAGCTTATTCCAAGTAACTATCTATTTTGCAATAAAACTTTTATTAAAATTAAAAGTTATTTTATTATATAACAGGTAATAATGGAAATAACTAAAAGTAAAGAGTGAAGACAATATTATACGCATATTCTAAGAATTGTGATGTAGTTAGATAACGCTATTATAACGATTAAAAATGTGTAAGTTTTACAAAAGGTTAAGAACGGTCAATTTAACCGGTACTTGGTAGGTTTAGTGTTAAAAAAAGAAGCAAAAAAAAAATATTTTGAGATTTACAAAAAAAATCTTTGTATATTTTGTAATTAATAAATATTGGTTCACAAAACTTTTCATAAGTTGACAATTGTGTTAAATGTCCAGATTTGTTGTCTTGTAAAATGAATTTCTCCAACATATCTGCTTGATTTGGACATAGGATAACACGCTTCGCACAAATGAATTTCATAGTGTTACATAGTTAATATTGCTTTAAATCTGATATAGATCAAATATTACTGTCTGTCTTAATCTCTCTGTTTGAGGTATATATTGTTTTGGAACAATTTTTGTATACAGAAAAGTAAAATATTATTTTTTGTTCTTTCTTTTATAGAGAAATTTGACATACAAAATTGATTTTTTATATTGAGAAAAATGTCATCGTTTAAAATATCATATTTTTTATTTTCAGGAAACAAAATATTTAATTAACCATTTTTTACATGAGCTTTGTTTTGAAGTATTGAATAATATTTAAATAGTGAATATTAAGGGGTTTTTAAATTATTGAGGTATTCTTGTGCGTGAACGTTCAGAATAGAGATAAATGCAAAAAACAACGAACTTTGGGAATCGTATTACATGACTACTTTTTTTTTTAAATATCAAATGTAATTTTTAAAGTCGTCTGTACCTTGGAATCAAAACAATATTTAAATAACAATTTTTATAAAAAAAAAATTAAAAAAAATTACCTTAACTTTTTTTCAAATTTCTTCTATATTGCTGGTCAAAAATATAAATATGTAAAATATTTACATAATCGTATCCGTACTCTTTGTATAAGTAGTACTATTTTAAACACATAATATTGTGGAAGCAACCTGAGAGCGCTTTCCTAAATATGGAAGATGCATTACAGTAACGAAACAGTCGCAATAACAACCTAAGGGAGTTATTTATTATATTTAATACGGAAGGCGTTGAAAGCTCGTTGCAAATAGCTGAAATAAAAAGATTACCAATTTCACGGCTTCAAAAGTAAGTAAGCTCGGAGCAAATCTGCGAGTCGATACATTGCTTCTTGCCACCACAGCACTCTCTCTGTCTACACTTAAATTATCATTGACGACATGTCCAAAATGTTTAAAACTGTTAATTTCATTTAATATAAAGTAAAATAGAAATCTTTTTAAACGAAACAGCGGCCGCGTTTACAAACACCGCTTTTATTTGATTAAATTAATTAATTACAGGCCGAGACACGTTTAATAAATAAACAATTAAAAAGTGCTTGCTGAAGATAAAGAAGTACACAATTAGAACGGATGCTGTTTTATTTAAATTGACTGAGGATGTTAAATTTATACAGTCGTACCCAGGCTGGAATCCTTTCATACAAAGTTATGGAGAATATATTACAATAAAATATTTGTAATTTTAATTATAGAATATAAAATTCAATTCAACAATTCATTACGAACTATCATTAATATTTTATTATGATAAGATGCTTGGTATAAGTATATTCAATTGGATTATAAAAAGTTTTCATATTACTATAGACAATAAAGAGTTTATTTAAATGTATGTATTAGATATTGATGTACTTTTTTTCAATTAAGTAACGTAAATAATCTTTAAATAGTTTTGAGTTTTTTTATTTATTTAAGTTATCTCTAATGTAATATTTTAGAAACATTTATTAGTTAACATAATGTGTATTATAAAGCTGATCTATATTAATGAATACATCTGACCATACAGCGCTAACCAGCACGTAAAAGTAACTTAGGCTTAACTTCACATTAAACCTCTTTTCGTATATTTTGTTAAACGTGAAATTTACATTTATTTAGCTGTATGTAAGTAAATGCTTTATATTTCATTCACGCAATGTAAATATATCAGATTAAATTTTAGTAATATTGAGTTCTATCATATGTATTTTGTTTTATTTAGGTTTACTACGCAATATGACCTTTAAGTCGAATTTTAAATTGTATCCTAAATATTCGCTAAAATTATTGTCAGATTGTTTTAATGTAATTGATTTCAATAATGATATGTCTACACACACATTTATACATTTCATTTTTGTGTCCAGGCGTGAATATTAAATACTAGGATCCGCCAACCATGCGCGGCGGGTGTTGAGCTGAGCCCCTCTTCTTTCATCTGAATAGCTACAGGAAATATCGATTTGTTAGGACTAACAGTCACCTTCTAGCTCAGCATATTGCTCTCACGCGTAGGGCAGCTCTAATGTATTGTCTATGGCAGGAGTGATCTTTTTTAATAACTTTTCAATGGCTAAACATTTTTTCAATATGTTTTCGCTGTAACATCCGCGTTCGGCTCAACCATACATGCAAGCATAATTTTTTTTTGTTATTTATCTCGTCGCATTCTGGAGACAACCAAATACAAAAAAGGTCTTCAAACGGTTAAGAGTTTCGCTTACGCTCAGCTCAATAACTTATTTGTTTATCGAGTTTAGAAAAATACTGCAGATAAGGTTTATTTTTATTTATTTTTTAATAGTTCTACTGAGTTCTTTTCTCTTTGAGGTATTAGATTTACATTTTTTAAACCATTAATGTGAACAGAAATATTCGATTTTCATTTCTTGTGACGGAGAGTGCATTGCGAGTCATTTTTTGTATTGGTAAAAGGTATTTTGTTTTTTAACGACGTAATGCAGTATAACTTTTGTACATAAAATAATATTAACATTGCTTGACTAATTAATTAAATGTCATACAAACGTGAAAATTAGAATTGCGAGAAATCTTATTGTTGAAAGTAATTTTTCAAAGCCTTCAATAATAAAGAAATTATTTTTACAATAAATTTTTATTTTTCTAACTCGGTAGGATTAGAAGTTATACAATTATATTTAATTCATTTATTGAAATAATTTAAATTGACATTATTCAGAATATCAATGTTTGTAGAAAAATAATTAAATATTTACGAGTAGGTAGTTTTAGTTTCATATCATTGCAATTTGATATTCTTGCAATTGGAAGATTTATCTTTCTTTAGGAAGTTTTATGACAGAACAATATTAACAAAAATATCAAGTTAAAAGAATTTAAAAACTCGCGACATCCAATTCAAAGTAGGAGTTTGGTCAAATTTGGTCAAATTGAAAACTAATTACTATCAAATATTAAACTCATTACATATTATTTCTGTTGCTATAGAAAGGCTCAAATTTGACGATTTCAATAAAAAATCTTTTTTATTTTCAAAATAAGGTATTTAAGAGGTAGTTGCTTAAAAGTATTATAATAGAATCCATGATAAGATAACATGTTTTTGTTTATTTTGACACGAGGTAATTAAATGTAATTGAGTTTAAAATACATCGGCGCGGCGACAATGTTAAATATGTAAGTACCTTGAACAACAAGAACTCAAAAATAAATAATATTCATAGAGAATCTGACGTTTCATTTATATTGTAGAGCGATGTAAGCTCAATCAATATAAAATCATTAAGGTTGTCCATCCAGCAGGCAGGGCAGGTTGTGATTTTTGGACAAACTGTCAGTTTTCGACCAGTTTTTATGACAATACTGGTCATCGGATAAGCTTAAGTAACAGAACCAAAGTGCATTCTTACTAAATTTTGTAGGAAAGAATATAAAAAGACTAGAAAACACAAAGAAAAATTATAGACTTAGCTTAGATGATAAACAAGATATAAATTTATTGAACATGAAAGAAGAAAGATATATATTTATTAATCATGACAATCATATGAATTAATCATATGAATAAGTTTCAGTTATTTCGAAAATGTTTGAAATTAAATATCAAAATATTAATATTAATCACATGAATTGCAAGGTCTTTAACAAAATGCAAATGAAAGCATTTAAGTTCGTGAGTACTGTTTATATTATATTTTTAATTATGATCCTCATCCTGCTCCAGAATTTGCATATTAACTATGTATTGTTTGTTGTTATTGTACTGTCTGTATTTAACTTTCACTTAACAAAATAGTATTTGAGTACGCGTTTACACTACATTCCCTTAATATAGTAAGGCGCTTTATACTTGTGGAGCTTACTGTATCCTGGGAAACAAATATACCCAAAGATCACACATTTAAGCTTAACAAGTATTACAAATTATGTAACGAACTGATCAGGAATCAATATATAGGTAATTTGTACACTGTAGAAGTAGGAGAAGTATAACAGCAAAATCTCTCCACAACTTACTTAAGGATTTTGGCCTTTTTAAAACGATCATCGGTTCATTTCTAGAACGTATTTTTTGTTGTACAATATAGTTTTTAAATAAATAAAATAAAATAATGGCCCGACTTGAAAATTAGTCGATTTTTGACTTGGAAAATAATGGAACAATGATTGTTCCTATGAAATTAAATCACCTGATTCCAATATAATATAAGGATAATAGAAGAACAAAAGTTTTAATACAAAATAAATCTAATCTCTGAAACATAGCATGCAAAAAGTTTACAAGTTTTACTTTGAATACTGAATAGAAAATAAATTTCAAATGAATGTATAATACAATTTGAATATAAAAGTTTGTATTAACGACTCTTGTTTATTACTTCAATAAAAATATATTGTATGGCTTGGGTTATTGTTTCTATGGTATGAGGTATTGAGATTAAATATTGCTTAGAATTGTTTTTTTATGTTCCTTCACATAACTACTTTTATTAGATAAATTGTTGTATTTTATTGAAAAATTGATGTTCAATTAACTACCGATAGAAAGTTAGTTTAAAGATCACCTAACGATTATTGATTAATTTTATCATTTAACTGTTGAAACTTACATTGAAGCTTGTTAGCGTCAATGTATGTGTTGTTACAGTGGTTGGTGGTGGAATGGTGGTTTACAGCCAATATACAAAAGCACTTAAAATAAAAAAAAAGTCTGTTTTTTATATATTATGTTCTTATTTATAGCAAGTGAATGCTGGAAAAAATAACAAAATTGTTTCATAAATTGTTTATGGTGCATTAAATTAGATGTAGCCCCTAGATCTTATTTTGATCCTCCCAGTAGGATCAAAATTTGACCTTTCTGACCTTTACTTTTTAGATAAAGCATTGAAAGAAAATACTAAAAGAAATGATATTTTACTCTTTCATAAAAAAATATATAAATAAACCACTCCAATATAACAAATGCCACTCACTCCGTCTAAGTTGTAATGTAGTGTTCGAAATTATTCTCAGACTAAGTCTCAGACACTTTGCATATCAAGGAGAAGTGTCTTTATTTAAATGGAAACATCGTAATGACGATTTCATCCATATCAAATAGATAATATGTGAACATTATTTTTTAAGTTGTTACTATTGAGTTATTATCAAATTTTATATGAGTTATTACTGTAAGTAAGCTACACGAACAATAAGCTATTATTTTAGCTGAATTAAAAATCTCTACTTAGGATCTGATGTAAGTAGCAACTTTGAATTATAATTTCACAATATGTACAGGACATTCATTCATTACAAATATATATTATTTCCTATTTTTAAAAGTAAGTTTTTTTAAAACCCATTCTATAAAATATATAATCCATTGACTTTTAAATTGAATTCACAATCTTAAAATTTATCAACGACATTCTCACAAAGTAAAAATAAATTTAATAAAAAAGTTATGATAATGATTCTACCCTCGAAGTTACAGTGAAAATATATTTGAACATTTTCCTATAACTGTTGGTAGATGGGAAATTACTTGGGGTGTCTTTAACTACTAAAAATTATCATTACATTGAAACCAAGATTCAAATTACCCAATTTTCAATTAAATTAATTAAAACCATTCAATTAATTTCAATTTCATTTAATTGATTCAATTAATTAAAACCATGACTGGATCAAAATCTGAGTGTAAAAAAACTTCTAATTATGTAAGAGATAAATAAGCAAAATTCTTATGTTACATTTTCTAAATTCTTCCAATTCTTGTTCAGAACATTGTCTCAAAGCAAGTCAAGGTATAATAAATAAAGTACTTCGTTTTGCAGGAAAAATGTCATATTGCAGTTTCCATAGTATTCAAGATACAACTAAAATGACCCAGATTTTTCAGACACTTAGCATATAACTGTGCAGTAGGTGAATTACTTGTTGTATGAATGTTGAATGTTTTTGAGGTTGTCTTAATATAAACATTAATATTTTTATTCTACATTCTGCCATTATCTATTATTTGTACAACAATAGAATAAATTTAACAATATGTTATTGTATTCTTTTGGGAATCTTCTAGAAGTTAAGGAAAGATATGATGTGTATCATACACATTTATGATTTTTATTAATCCTCAATCATTTCACATTAATAAAATATGGATTAAAAAAAATTGCATGGAAACCTTGTACCTGTGACCTCTATACAACTGTCCCATTGCCCTACCTAGAAAGCTACTGTGCCATATGTATCGATGAATCTAGCCGTCTAAATATATTGTCTGTATAGAAACGGCGACGACATTTTTTTGACTTTATTAAAAATTCTAACCGATATTATTAACAGAGCAATATAAATTTACATAGAAAAGTTGTCAAAACCGAAATTAATGTTTGAATATATCTATGCACATGTTTAGCCATGTTCATCATCATCATCATCATCAGCTATCGTGTGTCCACTGCTGGACGTAAGCTTTCCCCATTGACCTCCACTGCCATCGATCCAAAGCGACCCGCATCCATTGGTTTCCGGTTACTCTCTTCAGGTCGTCTGTCCACCTAGTTGGCGGTCGTCCTCTAATTCGCTTGCCAGTAAATGGTCTCCACTCAAGGATAAAGGGTCCCCCATCAGCCATCACTTGAGCGGTCTATATGCCCAGCCCACTGACACTTCAGCATAAAAATCCGTTGGGCTATGTCGGTTATTCTTGTCCGCCTGCGAATCTCCTCATTTCTGACTCTATCTCGCAGCGAAATTCCCAGCATAGTCCTCTCCATCACATGCTGAGTGACTTTAAGCTTCTCTAAGAGTCCCTTTGTTAGAGGCCACGTCTCGCTTCCATAGGTCATCGCTGGTAATACACACTGGTCGAAAACTTTCGACTTAAGGCATTGCGGTATTCCGGACCAAAATACGCTCCTTAAGTTCCCGAACGCTGCCCATCCTAGTTGGATTCGTCGGTTGACCTCTCCCTCGAAGTTGGACCTGCCCAATCGGACTTTTTGTCCCAGGTAGACATATTCGTCGACAACTTTGAGAGTGGAGCTCCCAACGGATACCGGAATAGGCGTAATATGGATATTTGACATAATTTTCGTCTTGTCCATTTCATTTTAAGGCCCACCTGTTGAGACACTCCACTAAGATTACCGAGCACAATGCTGAGGTCTTCCAGGGATTCTGCCATGACTACTAAATCGTCGGCAAATCAAAGGTGAGTTAGGTACTCGCCGTTTATATTGATGCCGAGTCCATGCCATTCCATGAGTGTGAAAGCGTCTTCCAGTGCAATGGTAAACAGTTTCGGAGAGATAACGTCTCCCTGTCTCACGCCTCGCTGTAAAGGAATAGCGTTCGTGCAATGCTCCTGGACTCGAACCGACATGGTGGCGTTTATGTACAGATACTTCAACACTTCGATGTACTCGTACCGATAGTCAATATGGCACCTCTGAAAAGACGACAGTACCGCCCACGTTTCGATTGAATCAAAGGCTTTCTCATAGTCCACAAACGCTAAGCGTAATGGCCGATTATACTCCTCGGTCTTTTGTATAATCTGCCGCAGCGTATGAGTGTGGTCTATAGTACTAAAATCTTTTCGGAAACCAGCTTGTTCAAGAGGCTGGAAGTCATCAAACTTGCTCATGAGACGGGTCGTGATAACCCTCGAAAACAGTTTATGAACATGGCTCAGAAGCGAGATGGGCCTGTAATTCTTCAGCAAGGTAGTATCTCCTTTTTTGAAGAATAGGGCCACCCACACTTCTGATCCATGCTACTGGCGTCACACCCTCAAGCAGGACGGCATTAAAAAGCTTCTGAAGGACCCTAAGGAATGGCAATCCGCCCGCTTTCAGAAGCTCTGAAGTGATACCGTCTTCACCTGATGCCTTGTTGTTAAGTTGTTTTAGGGCCACACTAATCTCGTGCAAGCTGATCTCGTCTGGGATTTCATCGGAATAGTGCCGGGTAAGCTCCGCTCTTGGGTCTTCTGCTAAGCTATAAACAGGTTTAGTAACCAAGGTATATAACTGTCCATAGAACCTCTCGACCTCCATCAAAATGTCGGCCCTACACGACACTATGCTTCCATCCCCCAATGCCCAATTGTCGAGTCTCGCGCAAACACTTTGGAGCCTTGGTTCCACTCTATCGTATCTTTAATACGGTTAGTATTGAGAATACGGATGTCGTGTTCCAGAGATTTCTGTATGCGTCTGTTGAGCTGCCTATATGTCTCATCAAGGTATCATTGAGGGATTGAATCGCCAACGAGCGTCGTTCCGCCATAAGTTTGAGGGTTTCGTCGGCTAGTTTTTGGGGTCTATTTTTGCGGCCGGGTTCGCAGGATTTTCATCCGACCGTATGGACAATTTCTACCAACCTGTTGTTAATTTGGTCCACGGATACGCAATCATCTAGGCAAGCGAAGCGGTTCGATAATTCAAGTTGAAAGCTTTCGAGGTCTTGAATATGAGCTTTAGATGGACGGAGCGTAGACTTCACCAACCGAGATCGTTCCAGCCTGACATTGAGATTCAACGTGCCTCTGACCATTTGGTGATCGCTCCCGGTTTTTACGTTGTTGATCACAGAGATATCGTTGAATATCTGGCGTCTAGTGGTCAAGATGAAGTCAATCTCATTTCTAGTGGAACCATCGGGACTTAACCATGTCCACTTCTTTTGAGGCGGCTTCTGGAAGAAGGAATTCCTTGGAAGGAAGAAGGCAGCTCCTTGCACCGGTGGCGCTGCTGCCCGACACCAGTCTATATTACTTCGAGCTACATTAATTGTGACGGATATACCGCCATCGGTCGGTTGGAGAAAGATGGGATGAGGGTAGGTATATTCAAGGGAAAAGATGGGATAGATAGGAAAGGAAAGGGGATATTGCTTACATAGATAGAGAAGGGATTGTAAGCAAATAGCTCGAGCAAGTCAGGGTCGCGTACCTGTAACTCGGACTGACAATTGTCAGGAAGTCAGAGTCCTCTACCATGTTAAGATTAATTAAATTTTAAATAATAAATAAATTCTCAGTTTAGAATTAAATGTTTACATGTGTATAGTATTTTGCAATAAATATGTAAATATACCTTTAAATATAAACACACGCAAATCAAGAGGACCTTGATAGTACTTTATTAACTAAATAATTTATTCTATCCCATAATAGAAACACTTCTAATATTAACTTAATAATAAAATAATAATTATGACAAAATTCTAGTTAACTTTTGATTATTACAGTAAACGTTAACTTGAGTGTTGAGCACGCGATCATTATCAAGTTTTCAAATCAATCTCAATATGGAAAAAGCATTCAACAAATAAAAATATATATTTTTAATAAATATTAAAAATATGTTTTTATTTGTTGTTAAATTATTGTTTATTATTTAATAAATTATTGTTTTATTTGACATTAATCAATCATTAAAAGATATTATCGCTATTAATATGATTAATTTATTTTTTTTAAACATGTGTTTCGAAATATATTTTTGTAATCACCATATGATTAAGAAAGCAAAATATTCTAAACTTTTAATAAGTTAAAATGAATGTGAAAATATTATTCAATTCATTCATTACTTTTTCTGTCATCTTCATCATTCTAATTCCCCAAAACTCTTTAACAAACTGAATAATTTAAATGATTAAAGGGATTAAAATTTAGATTTTCTTAACAACTTGATACTTTGACATCATCTAAGATATAAATGGCTTTTAATTATATTGTTTTAAATCATTTGGTCATTAAATACTTTAGCTAAATCTATTTGAGATGAATTAATTGACAGATTGTTTCTTTACTGTGTGTTTCTCACCTTTCAATTAATTAAATAATTAAATATATATATATATTATGGTAATAATGGCAACAAGTTATCGAAATTTTTAAATTAACGTGTGAAAGTTCAATTTTAACATCACAGAATAAGTCAGCTATAATAATTAACAAAATACAACATTATTAAAAGATATAAAACATTTTTACTTTAATTTATCCATGCTCAAACCCTTCCATTTTCGTTAACAATTATCTTTTATAAAAAAAATATTAGTTTTTAATACATACATTTTAAATAATTAATTTAAAAGAAATTTCTCTTCATCTTTTTTATTATATTACTACCTATATCGTCTGAAATACTGTTAACATTTTTACTGTCTGTAACACGATTATTTTTTTTATATGTTAACTTCCAACGGCCTTAACTATGTCATCGGTATTGTATATGTCGGCGATAGGTCAGAGATTCCGTGTTCGTTGTCCATTATAATGAAATTTCACTTAGAATTTGTATAGTTTATTTTCGCATAACTGCTAGTAACAAGAATGACGCAATTGAATAATAGCAGCCATATTTATACTTATTTCTTGGCGTGGTCACAATCAAAACTTATTTTAAAGCAAGAGTTGAAATTAATGTATATAAAATCTTAAAATATAGTTCAATATTCACAATTAATATTATAATAAATTTTATATAACTCTAAGTGTTTTATTTAATACAAATTACATTTATATTAAATAACAAGCAAAATTTGTTTAAAGCAAATATTCAAATTACTGTATATAAAATCTTCAAATATAGTTAAATCTTTACAATTGATATTATAATTAATTTTATCTAACTCTAAATGATTTATTTTATACAAATTACATTTATTTTAAGATTATAAACTCCATTTCTTACAAGTTTACATGAATCTTCAACAGATGTCGCACCACGTAGAATGCAAATTGAATAAAGTTTGGTTTATTTAATAACATAATGAATGTTGGAGTTATAATAAATCTAATTTAGTTTTACTTTAAATGTTAACATGAAAAGGTGCAGCAATATGAATTATTAAATAATAAATTTTACATCCAATGTGAATCTCACCGATTGGATGTGAAATTTACCAATCACCAACCAATCAGTCAATACAATGTCTTTAAGATATTGAAATTAGAGAAATAACAGTTCTGTGATTACGAATGATTATTTAAAAACTAATTATAAATAATTACGGAATTTTTAAAACAATATAATCATTACATAATGATTTGCGCCCATATATACGTGTTGGGGGGCCTACCAACGAGACGTCCGTCTGCCCATCAGTCGTCGGTTGCACAGGCGACGTGCTTCGCCTACTGCCACTTCAGACGAACAATTCTTCGAGCTATGTCAGTGGTAAAAAAAAAACTTTATTTAGATATGTCACAAATCAACATGGTGATAAAAAACACATAATAATCAAAATAAAAAAAAAACTAAAGCAAAAATAACAAAATATAAAATAAATACTGTGACATCCAAAACGGTTAATCATTTAGCATGTCCCAAAAGCTACCCGTCCGAGTTGGTTGGATAAAAGTTTATATATTTAAAAATATTTGACAATATTTCATCAAGTTATTGGAAAATTAGTTTATGTAAAGCGGTCATTATATTTTTCCTAATCTTTAATTTACAAACGAATTCTAACTTCAACTTCAGCGACGTTTGCCTTTCAAATAAATTGAAACCCTTTTATGTTTATGGAAATAAAAATACAATATAGAAAACAATAAACAAATCAGTTTCCTTAATCGTTGAATAACAGCTTAAAATAATAAATTATATGGACTCTGATTTCCAATTCATTAAGTATATTTAAGAATCACTTCATTAACACAAACAGCTGGTTAATGTTTTTTTTAATTATATGAAGTAGTCTTTATTTTCATTATAAATAAAATTATCCCGTTTTAACTGTTTAATGAAACCGGATTTATAAATATTATTTTAATAACGTGCAGATGTTATATAAGAATATAAAGAGCATTAACTGGCAAAATATTAAATATAATTTATAGTATTCATTTATAGCTCTTGCATAATTAATGTTAATTTAAGTAGAAATAATAAAATGTTAACCTTAAAGTAAGCTAAATATTTTTATTGTTTAAAATAAAAAATACAAGCAGTTTGATTGAAAAAAAAACTAATTTATTTTTATCACCCTTAAATTGTTATATAATATTTATAAACACTCATACACACAATTAAGGTAATAAATAAAATTAACCTAAGGACATCCAAAAATGGCGTAACAAGATTTGACGATCATTTAGAGACTGAGCATCCAATTACTAGAGACTGCGTCGAATGCATTCAATCTAGCTACGGTTAAAACCAACATTGGTCTTGTGTTTTGCTTTAATGTGACGTCACGGTTCAAATTCAAATTTGAATTCAAGATAACTCTATTCAAGTAGGCATTTACACACTTTAGAATTCTCAATTATTGCAATATAAAAGGTTAGTGTAGTCGATCCGTGAGTAAGCTACCACCGGCTCGGAATGCTGCTCTGCTGAGAAGAGCGGACCTGAATCTCAACAGTTGCTCTTTTCAAAAAAAATTTAACAATATTAGATGTATACATTATACTATCAACCCTACAAATAAAACAAACAACCTAAGTTTCACATATTTCAATCTACTAAAAACTCTTGAATGTAATATAATACAATTCATTTATTAATACACTTTTTTTTTAATTTAAAACTGATAAAAAGGAAGGCCTAAGATATCTTGTTGAAATTTGTTATATATGCTTACACTCAAGGCCATGAAGGATTTGATAACTTTTTGTAGACGAAATTTAGGCTTTACGAGTTAATTTTTATTTCTTGTATTTAGTTCAATCAAAAAGAGAGAAATGCCGAGATTATATAATTTATCAAACGGTGTACTCTATTGTATAGGAAATCGGAATTGGGCTGCTGATAGAAATAGTTTATTCATTTTAAGGGAAGTGAACCATTTCTTTAGAAATAAATAGATACGATATATTTTATATAATAAGTAATAATTGTTAAATAGATTATTAAGTTATTATACAAAGAATCTCTTATACTAAATTTTTAAATATTATGGTATATTTACTTATCAGTTCACTTGTTTGTAATGTTTCTAAGTAGCCTATCGTCTTGTTTTTCACCTGAATGTGACAACAACAAACGTATTTCAAATATCTTTGTTAAGTCATCTCTAGTAAAGGTATGCTTGGAGAGATATTTATAAACTTCAAAGATATCTGTCCCTTCATTGAACACTCATTCAGAATACTGGATACCACATATAATCAAAACGGATGTTACACTATATTCGATACTACTCAATATCTCAAGGATGTTTCCCCTAGAAGTTAAGAAGCGTTAGTTTTTTTAATTTATTTGAGAGTAGGGCAAATGAATGGGTCACCGATGAAAACCGATCGTTGCTGTCCATGAGTTCTTGCAACATCTTGGGATTGGTATTGAAGGTGTGACTATACTTTTTGAAAGTATCCCTAGAATTAAAATGTTCACTTATTGTATTTCCATATTGTATATCCATGACGAAACAAATTGTTCAATTATTGTATTTATTTGAGTATTTATTAATAAGTTCGACTTGCCTATAGTTTCTTATAATTCTAGTAGAGTATTATAGAAGATTGGAGTAAAATAGCTATTATAGCTACGTTTCGTACTTTGGGTGAGAGGATCAGATGTCTTAATCCCTTCCTTCCTTTTTAAATGTCCTTACTATTTATTATTATTATTCCTTATTACTTACTTATTTTCTATAATTCCTTATGGAGAGCAATGCATTTGCGAATCTTCATTTTTTAGATGTCACAAGAAGAACAATAGGTTACGTACATAACTTTGTTACCCAATTCTGTAAAAACAATATTTCATAATATTATCTTTGTAGTTCCTTCTATTATTCGAGTAAAATGTTATATATTTTACAAATGTTGAAAATTAAACAAAGTGAACCCTTTTTAATTGAAGCACACATTGCGGTATTTAAATCATAGTCCCTTAAAGGGTTTTAATTTAAATACAACTATTTGTATTTGCGCCACCCAGTAAATGAAACAATCTAAAGCCCTCAGTCTGTATTTCATTTAGAACCTAAATCACAGCTTATGCTATATTATTTATACCCTATAATTTAAAAACACATACTTAAAGTATCAAGACGCATATAATATTTTGTTTAAACAACTATGATAACTAACTAATGCAACTAATATTATGTTTTTCTATTTTTTTCATGTATTGTAGCTTTAAATAAACGTTACATTCTATGTTTAAATATTTTTTTAATAATAAAAACATTATGAATAGCCTCGTAGATCTAGTGTCTACAGTTTCCTAACCAAGAGTTCCTAAAAAAAAATATTGTTGTTTTTAAAAATGAAATCCCAGGAGCAGGACCTTCTTATAAAGTAAGACGAAACATAATCTGTTAAAATTGCATAAAGTGCTATTCTTTCAACTATTGATGTTTCTGTTTATGACTTACTTTTTGTAACATGTCGTTTTATCTTATATATATTTAAGTACATAGTATTATTGATCGTAAACTAACTATACATACATATATAAAGAATAATTTACATACATTATAAAAATATATATTTTACTAGTATAATATATATGCAAATGATATTAGTAAATTTTTACAATAATACATACTCATACTTTAAAATAATATACAGGCACACAAATAATTACCAAGGTATTAGTCCTAATTTAATCATAAGTGTAAAGTATGCCGGTGAAAACTCAGACCTTACCACCCTAGGGTACGGAAAAGGGGAAAATTCGCGCATCCTCACCATCAATGAAGCTCAGGGATTAACATACGAGCCGGTAGTAATCATCCAAACCAAATTCAAACCAAAATCGTACCTGACAAGTGTCCCACACGCAGTGGTGGCTATATCTATACACACAAGAAGTTCTACGTACTACACGGATATCAACGAAGATGCTATAGTGAGATTCATGAGGCGGGCCGGCGATACCTCCGATAGAAAGCTTATAGAGTACAACCTCAAGATGGCAATTTCTCACCGTGACTCCGAGGCTATGAAAAAGCTAGTGAACTTATTAAGATTAATAAGTTGCCAGCTAGATAGCTTACTATAATACTACTACTACTATTTACTTTATTTATTTTTACCATTAATTACTAAGCTTTCTATAACTTGTGCAGGTGTACAATTTCCTGCGAAGTTACCATCGCAATTAAAATCATGACAAAATTGTTTTAAAATTACAATGAAAGGCATGGACAAATGTCTATGGACATTAAGTTGAAACTAAAAAAAAAAAAAAAAAAAAACTGAGGCAAGCGATTTTGTTGTGCACTAGAAAAACGTAAGAATTACTCCAATATCTTTTTATGTATGGAGAAATGTTTGCTCTACATTGTTTTAAAGAAATATTTTCAATGTTACGATGATAAGAAACTAGAACATGGTGTCAACTAAAACGCTATTCTGTTCTAGTTTCTGGCTACCCAACCGCGATCAGGTGCACTCTGGGAGAAGAGGGAAAAATAAACTTAAAGGGAGAAAGAAAAGTTAGAACTTACTAACAATATCGAAGTTTCACAGATATAATATAATTTATAAAGGAGGTTGATGTTATGGCGTCGGCTGAAGCTTATAACTTTTTCTAAATCTCTTTCAATATTGACATATTGCGCCAACTCTAATCCTATTGGGATATAGGCATACATATGATAAAACATGGAAAGCTGATTATAACTAACTTGTTTTATTTTATTGAATTATAGCTGAATAAGTATAATGCCAATGAAATTACTTTTAAAATTGATCCAGCTGTATCAGATATTAGCCAGAATAAACGGAAAGAGAAAATAAATCTTAATTTGGAAATACCAACATACACATCAATTTTATTTATATGTATAGATATCTCAGACTCAGTTAGTTATCCATTAAGAAAAAGTCGAAAGTTGAAAGTTTCTAGAGTATAAAACAAATTTTAAAGATGGGATTTTAGTAAATATTTAATAAGTATTAACAGTACACTTTTTATAAAATTACCGACTTTGATAGTTTACCAAATTATCGGTTTGTTATTCAATTATTTCTATTTTTAGGTGAGTGTAAGTGTCTCCTTAGTACATATACCAGATTTGGCTTTAATTTTTCTTCAGGAGAAGAGACCTATTTTGTAGATAATATTCAAGTTATTACAAATTCCTTATTATGACCTATTTTATAAAAAAGTGATTACAGAAAACCACAATAATGAAATATTGATTGATATTAACACAATGGTTAATCGAAAAAAAATAAGCTCTCTTAAAGTATACAAAACAGTTATCAGATACCCATTCAACACATTCTAAAGGTACTCGTATAAAAGTTGAAAGCAAAATAAAATATAAATCGTAGTATTCTATATTGGAAAAGTTTGCAAACCGTTCAAAGAACTCAAATACTTGTACACTTATTCTAAGAGCAATATTTCCTCTTTAAGTCTCACGTTAAAAATAAATAGAAATGTTATTTCTTCAGCTTGTATTAAGGAGGATTTAAAATTTTCGTATAATATATTGATGTATATAAAATATGAAGCTAAGTTTCAAAAATTTTAAGATTTACACGTTTATTTTTATAACTTAATTACAATAACAATTTATTAAAAGCGACATTTTTAATACTAAAAACCACTTTAACGCAACTAAAATACTAATTCATAGCACTTGATGATATACTCATAGTAGTCTTTTTAAACAATATTTTATGTTAGACTAGCCGACGAACGAAGTTCTGATGTGGTAATAAAATGAATTATGGAATCGAGCTGATGAAAGTACAATAAAAAAAATCATATTAGGTCTAATCGTGAAAAGGAATTTAGTGAAGAATTACAAAGTACAAAAAATAGTTAATTTAATAATGATTAAAGATTGCGTTACGTGAAAGTACAAAAAGTGTATATAATAAGTACACTTGTTACAAGTATGTCCACAAATATTATTTTATAGTGTACGAGTATTAATAAATATTAAATAATAATTATTATTTAAATTAGTTCATCCGAGTGATGTAGATCTCACAATGTGTTGTGAAAAACGAAATTTGCAGTTTTAACATTATTGCCCTTCCCTTCACATTATTGACAATTATTTTAATAAAAATGATTGCATTAAGCACCAAAAAATAATATCGACAGTTTTCAATCTTATATATGAAATAAAAATAATACATATTTCTCAAAAAATACCAATAATCTTTTAATTTTCTTTTACAAATTTGAATCTTATCTATTTTAATACCAACAAAATAAGATATTTCTTAACACCAGCAATCAACGAAACTTAATTAAAAATTTATTCCCTTTGAATTTGAAACTTCGTTGAATTTAATTGCTTGTAATCTCCCTGTTTTGACTTACTCAAATGTATTTAGAAATGTTATTTAGCAATTACCTTTCTCAGATAGTTTTTTGTATAAACATTTAAGAAATTAAAACAATTTTTTTTAGTATTTTGTATCATTCTAATAATTAAAGTTGTTTATTTTCCTTTCATCATTTCTACATTTATTGCAATACATTCCTTAAAATATTTTATCCTACTGTATATAAAAACCCGTTTAAAGTCATGCTATCACTATTTTTATACATACATATTAAGAAACCATGAGTGCTAAGTATACCTTGATGTTATACTTTATAGTTATACACAAACGTTCCCTAATCACATTTTATTTTTAAAGAGTTGCGTTGTAATAACGTAAATGTTTACAGGTAGTTTGTTGAAACTGTGTATATTTACCATTTTCCCATAAAATACTTTTTTGACTTAAGTTACGGTTAATATGAGCTTGTCTTTTTTCCTCGTATTTCTGTTATGCCAGCATACTGTCATCAAAGCATGCCTCAAGCCATCTATGAGTGACATAAGTCATAAGGTTAACAAAATGTCTTGCAGAGAAAACAAATAATTATTATTGTAACTTTCATATTCTGACACTTCAAATTATTTACATAAAACACCTATCAAAATGTTTGTTATGGTTTAATTTTATTTTGTTTTAAACAACAGTGTAAATTCAAGTTATCAGATAACAACTTCTGGCCTTCATGAAAATGCTTCGATGCATTAATAAATATGGAACAACAACTTCCTGCCCTTAGGGTCAGCGCAGTATATTTTTTCCTTCCATACTCTCCTGTTACTCGTCATCTCTGTACACACTCCCTTCTTCTCCATGTCGTCTTTCACGCAATCCATCCATTTTTTCTTCAGCCGTCCTCAACCTGTTCATCTCTCCACTACCATTCCCAGAACTCTTTTGGTTACATGCCTTTCATCTCTCCTTACAATATGTCCATACCAATGCAGACAGAACAACTATTACTAGACTAATATAAAAATATGTCTACTAACTATAGCATTTTAACGACTGCAACTTTAATCAAGATGTAATTTGGTAGTCCAGGTTAGTCTTAGCTTGAGAATTAATCGCATCTCCGCAAGCGTTGAATTTACTTTGCATGTCAAGAAGAAATGCTATTAAAATATAACATAGAATATCCTTACAAAATTTTAAATACTCAACTAAAATACAGTTAATCAAATATTTTTTAAATAACATTTCTGTTTATAAGGAGCGATGTATTCATGAATTCTTGAATTCGTATCAATGAATTCGTTTAAGATTTATCAAAATCTTTTCGGTTATATATTCTTTCCTTTATGCAGTTGATGATAAAAATTATTTAGGTACAATATTTTCAACTGTTATTTTATCTATAAGATGTTATTATAGGCATGTAATTATTATAAATGTATTTGATTGTGTCATTACAACATACTTTTTGTATTTATAGCGTTTTGTTATATTGCACATATAAATGTGTACTACAAAAAAATGCTACAAATAAAATTATTAACTATAAAAATTAAACTAAAATCAACCACATTTAGAGAAAGTGAAGGTGCTTTTTCAAACAGCATTAACTCCGGAAAGAAAATTACAACATACCATTCAAGCAGCGTTTAATAATTGTTTTAATGGAAACCAAAATAAATACCAGCGCTATCTAATATCTTTCATTTTCTAAAACAAATGCTGTCAAAGAAATTAAATACAGTACAATCAATCAATTATTATACATTTTAGCTGCAAAACAAAGGTTTTAAAAATGTTATTATTCAAGATACGACTATAATGCTTCGGTATTTTTCAAAAGATTTAACTCTAGAGCAGCTGAATCTCTTCCTTACGAAGTCGTATGTTAAGAGTACTCATTTAAAACGTTTGCTGCAACATAATTAATGTACTGTACTCTCTACGTGATATATCTTATTTTTTAACGAGCTTGATAGAAAATGTATAAAAAAAATGTATACATAAGAATAATACGTTTAAAATAAAGTTAAGAATACAAATAATTGCTGTAAGAAACTATACAATTTAAGTGTTTACTATAGCCCTATTGATTCCATTGCCAATTGTACCATCGTCACTTAATTAGGTTTCTTTTATTACTAAGGTAGTAAGTGACAGTGAAATTTATAATAATATATCTCTTACTGTAAATAAGGTGCTAGAATGTTTAGAAACGTGAAATTAGTGAAATGGGGTTCTGCTACCAGATAAGTATTAACAACTATGCTTTTAGTAAAGAATTACACATATTTTATTAAAGTTTAACTATTTCTTAAAGTAGCTTCTAATATGCACCTTAAAATAAAACATTAATTGACAAATAATTTGATCTATGATAGTTGTTCAATGCAAATGGATGTTGCCGACATAAAAATGATAATTTTAAACAAATTCCATTGTAATTTTATGTGAATTATAAAATATGTGCAAAGAAATAGCCCTACTGCATAATTATCTTAAGCGAGAGGAAAGTTAAACTGAGCGGTCAGTCTTGGACACACCGCCTCAATTTCAAATACTTAATGTACTCGTATATTGTAATAAACCTTTATTTTAAATAACTGTGGATAATCGTAAGAATGACGCTGATAAATATAATAAAAATTATAGAATATGAAACATAAATAACAACTGCAGCAAAATTTTAATTACATGTATTCATATAATAATTAATATATATTATAATATAACATAATATTATAATAAATTTATAGATTTTGCTATATATATATATATATATATACATTTTTATATTTGCTATATATATATATATACATAAAATAAATAAATATCTTTTTAAGTTATGCCATTTATTGAGTACATGACCAATAACTTAAAATAGTAAATAGTTCAAATATTGTTTGCTTTTTTGAAAGGTTGTCACAGGAAAACTGCTAAATACAATTAATCACATGCTGAAATGGTATTTAAGTAGATTATCACCATAAGGCCAAAGGACTTCAATAAACACATGTGAAAACGAACAATTTATACATATTTATATTTAAACCAGAAAACAAAAAAAAATCTCCTCAAAGTTATCAAAATGTACAAGTGTACCTCACACACGTATAAATATTGAATTGATAGATACAAAGACACATTTCTTATACAAAACAAATGTATGTAAAAATATTAGTATGATTTATCATCTTAATTTGTGAATACATTATCGTATTATAATAATGATCCTTATATATTTTTAACTTGTTGAATTGCCCAAATCGATCATAACTTTTTTCTGGTAAATATTCTTGCATCACAAGTATTTTTAATAGAAAGGTTATTTTTTACTCTAAATTTAGGTACCAAAATTTTTTCTGTAAAAGGTACCGTTTCCGAGAAAAAAAATAAAAACCACTTTTAGCTTGTAAATTTTAGGTAGGTAAAACCACAGCAACTTTTTTCTGGTAAACATTCCCTCCTCGCAAATATTTTTATTAGAAAGGTTATTTTTTACTCTAAATTTAAGTACCAAAAGTATTTCCAAAAAAGATACCTTTTCCGAGAAAAAAAATTAAAACCGCTTTTTGTTTGAAAATTTTTGATGTAAACGACGGCATCATGTATTATTCTTAGGTAGTGAGTTATATTTTAAATGAGTTACACACGAGGTCTACCCACGCGTGTCTCCCTGCGGGCACGGATTTTTTTAAAGTTCGTGAAGTAAAAGTTCGCAGGTACAGAGAAGGTAGACAAATAAACAGATATTGTACCAACTGAAATACAATAAGCAATATAGCAAAATTATTTTAATACACTCTATTAATATTTATATTAATACACTTTATTGGCTTTCTGATCTTTAATTAAATATTTTTTTTAAACCAAAATACAAATTATCGTTTACAAACCTATTCATATAAAACACACGGGCACACAAATTTATGATAGGAATTTGAGCCAATTAATCATTGGATTTAATAATGTAGTAACTTAGTTATCCCTAAAGTTGCAAACTTATTAGAATGTTAAAATGTATACACTTGGGTATTGAAAATTAAACTTAAGAAAAATCTTTTGAAATGTGGCACAAAAAAGTATTTAAAGGATTAACTATAGGTTACAAACATATGCCATCTATAATTATATCAGGTTATTAAGTATTAAGACCTATGAATTTCCGGTTTTTACTTGGTTTTTTACTTCTTACGGGTTAATCAAATTAAGCTCAGATATTGATTATAATATACAATTATTAATATGAACTAAAACTAATATATACGTGCAAGTAGATAACATAATGTTAAAAAAAATCCAAAATTTACTTCCACACAAACATTTCGTAGATCCACATTAACGATATTTATGTAAGTACTAGTTTCAACTTACCTTAATGTTTTCATAATAGTAAAAGTTCCATTTACATCTCGTATAAGTTGTAAGTGTGTTTTGGTAACAATTTATCATTTAATAGTTGCAGATATATATATATATATATATATATATATATATATATATATATATATATATATATATATATATATATATATATATATATATATATATATACGTTACTCGTATTATATTTATTTAAATTCATGAGATCGAACAAAAATTTACACTGCTACCTCTGGCATTGCACCTAAAAATGTCAGTTGGGAATTCCTTATTAATCCTTTTAATACATAAGTATGTTTATGATCAGACGCTGTTTCTTATAACTTATTAAACTAATAATGAAAGTAATACATCACAGAGACAGAGAATCAGAAGGTTCATCTTTTGTTATGACTGTCATTTCAATCAAATTTATGAACACAAGCTGTAAAAGTAGGAAAATAGTGAATTTGACAAACAAAACATAATGTAAGTATATAATTTTTAAGTAGTTTATCAGATTAAAATATGTTATTAGCCGCTAAAGAAGTATCTATTTCGTATTTTTAGATTACGTCTTCGTATTTTATTGTTTATTCAATTTTAAGAGTTCTCTACGTAGCCACATAGTCCAAAAAGGCCATGGTCCTTTAAACAAAGAATAAAAAAGTGAAATATCACCATCGAGACTCATAAGTTCTATTAACTCAAAACCGTATCTAGTGCCCCATAAGTTTCTTTTATAAGGTCTGTGCAGCAAATAAGTCAAATTAAATTTACTGTGTACTATGTAATTTTCGATATGTAAAACAGTTTACGATGGTTAAGAAGTGTACATCGAAAATCTTAACTTTAATATTTATCCTCCAGAGTACGAGTTCTGAGCAATTAGTAAAAAGTATTCTTCTCAGCGAAGTCATTTATAAATATGTTATTGTGGTTGCTATATTTATTCTTGGACTATTTATTTATTAAGAGTTTCTTAATAAATAAATATTATATTTAAGAAAACCTATCAACTAATTCATCATTTTATCTTATATATCATTTGAGTGAACTGGTAAAGTCATTAGTATTTATTATCCTTTTGAAGGTACATTTTTGTAAATAACAGAAATTGTATTCGTAAAGTAATAGTCACTTTTATAATTCCCAGTCACCAAACTCAGCCGCCATTTTTCAACTTAATTACATTGATAAAAAAGCTTGGCTAAGAGCAATCATTACAATTTTTTTGCTTATATTAAATTTATTTTATAAATGTCCAGGAAATTTATTTTTTATATTTTTGTTACTTTTTTAAATATAACTTTACTTTTGATAAATATTATAAATAAATGTTGAGTCCATAAAATATTTTTTTCTCATTTTATTTAATTTTACATATAATATCTACTATATCTAATAAGTTTTATATATCATTAATATTTTTGTTATCATTTTCACAAAATATTATTCATAAATTAACCCAATTTATATTACAATTTAATTAGTTGTTACCAACGAAACCGTCTACTCTGATAATTGAAAAAGTTACACGGTAAAAAGTAACGTAAATATTTACATTTGAAGTTAAGGTTGAAGAAATAATTAAAACTTTTTTAGCTTGTTTTTTATAGCGATAATATTTTTTGTTATACATTGATTTAAAAAAGATCAAATGAGTATTTAGCAAATTTCAAACGTAAAGCCAAGGGAATGGTTTTAAATGTTATAATGAGAGTAACATAAAACGAAGCTAAATTTCGTTTATGTTAAAATAAGGTTAATGTCAAAATAGCAAAATGTAAAGAACATCAGAAGTTATACGGTGACGTAATAAGTCGCTAAAGTTATTCAGTTTGTTCGACAGATAAAGCGAGTCTCGATTGATAGCAAGTTTTGAAAGTCAATTAAGGTCGTGTCTTAACAATAATAATTTCCTTATTTAATTGAAATAAAACAATAACCATCTTGTACAATGTAAAATGTAAATATAGTATATATATCATCAGCTGTCATCGTTTCCGTGAATATTTTTTTAATTTCAGATTAAGTGAAATAGTAATTAGTGCATAATTAAAAACGAAGTCAACGTTTTATTAATACTAGTGATAATTAATATGTGGAAATAAATTTAAATTAAGGTGAATCGTCGTACCAAAAGAAAATAATTTTAATGTATTTTATTTATAATAATAATATATTGTTAAATACAAAAAAAAGTCCCAAAAGTGGAACATTGGAGTTTCCTAATGGAAGCTTGAACGAAGCAATTTTGTGCATTAGCATGAAATTACTGTGTATAATTATGCATTAGCATGAAATTACTTCATTTATTCACACTTTACTCTTATTTAATGGAGGATGCAAATATCCGTTATATTTTAGTCTCCTTAATGCTCTGCATAAAAATGACTTTCATTAAATCTACTTCAACAGATTTGATTTACATTATATGAAACAAGACTGTAATTACAAATATCTTTATATTAAATTATTAATATAAGTTGTGTCTACGTCTTAAAGTTTTTGGATACTCACATAATAAGAGTAAGTTTTAGGTTAGGTCGTTACATAAAGTTTTGTATAAGGCTTGTCTTACTTTATTTATTCATTTCATTTTATTGTTGGACTTTTCCTAATGAATTGGGCTAATTGAAGTTTGCAATTAGCCTAAGTCAAACTATTGACGGAGCGAAGGGAATGGTTCCTAAATTATAGTATCTCGAATCCTGCTATGCAAGATAAGCTTTTAATTTTGTACTAATTAAATAGTTATTTAAGATTAACAAACTTGAAAGGTATAACTAGTCGTTCTGTGAACAGTAGACCTCAGTACGTTAGGGGATGAGACTTCATTATCACTTCTATGTAACAAACCCGAAATTTATGTGTTGCCTGCTGGCAAAAGAAAATGAATTGTGGTAGGTACCTACCTACAGTGTACTTTTTAAGTGCCTTTTCATGCTAATATCCTTTCTACAATAGTGCACGTACATAATAGCTAGAGTGAAATATGATATAAATTGATTTTTTAATTTCTTTAAATTTAGTTCTTTTCTCTCATGATTTTCTAAAGGTTTAAAAGTTCAAATGAAAAGAAAAAACATTCATAAATATAATTTCAAAATGTATTTGCACACGAAGTTTCATACAAATATATTAAATTTGTAGATAATTGACCATAAACACTCATGTAATATGATCTAGTAATTTATCATAATACTGCCAGGATCGCATTATTACACGAAACACTATACTGTGAGAGTATTACTATGTGCATACGATGTTATGATATAAGTTGAAGTATTATACTAATGTTCAATACAAAATCTAGTTATTAACTGACTACTGTCATTCTGGAAATAATTAATATGGAATTTCTTAAATAATAATAAGCAATCGATATCTCATTTCCACTTATTTCGGAGAATAGACAGCTATTAATCCGTTTATATCACACAAATATAATAATATTGGATTACAAAAGTCACATTAGGAATCTAGGTATTATTTTAGTAATATTGAAACAAGGCGGCAATAAACTATGATGATTTTAAAAGATAACGGTAAACCTACTACATATTGCTGTGCAGTAACAATCACCTCATATAATTATGCAGCTCAAATAGCTTCCTCGTATCGCCTATATTGGGGTTAATAGAATTGTAGGTGTTGTGAATCAAATCATGTCTAAAAGTGATTCCACTTGTGATCTACTAACAGTTTGTATTATATATATATATATATATATATATATATATATATATATATATACCTATATTCATTTTAAATACAGTATTTGATTTTCCAACAAAGTAATACATTTTTCTTATTTTTAGCTGAAGGTCCTGTCTACCTGATTAGAATACCTGGTAAACGGAGAACAAAATATTGACAAAAACTTTAGTTATTTAGTAGTTCCAGTATAGATGAAACTCACACAGGAAAATAAATAATGAAGGTACTGAGTTGCATAACTTTTACTTTTTTCTTTATATCTCGCCATGGTTACGGTTACGGAACACGGAGTGAAGCGATTAAGCAAAAGTAAATATTTTAGGGGAAGAATGCTCTTTTTTGACTCTTGGGACAATCTGTGCTTGTGATTTCGTAAGGATAATAATAGCTAGCCTAAGCCGTAGGTTCAGTGAGGAAGAGGAGATGTAAGGTTAAATTTGAATCCGTCTATTAATGTATACTTTAAAAATATGTTATTTATTTTTAGTTAATATATAATTAAATATTCATAAGCACGAGAAGGGCTCTATTATTATTTAGTAGTAGCTCTATTATTATTATTCAGTTTAAAGAGTTGTCAATTTAAATTGATAAGGAGAAGAACTGAAGATTAAGCTTAAATCTATTCATTCAGTTAAATTAACAAGCCACTGAATACACCCAGTAACTTGAAAAACTTCCAATCCTGCAAAGGAGGAAATTGTTCGATAGAAATAAGTTGTGACATTGCTTAGCGCCCCTACACATCCTATTACAAAGATTTTGCAACTTCGGATCACTTGGGTTTTTCTAGCATTTGTTTTTTGCCCTGTTGCGTCTAAGCATACTGTACCTAAATCAAAGAAGTGACCTAGGGCGCAGGTAGATGTTTGTCCCTTACAGGTTTTAGTTGTGTGTGTGAGTGAAAAACGCTAAACATTTTAGAATTGTATTAGCTTATTTTCTCGATTTAGTAGCTTATAACTTCTGTTTTACTGGTTTTCTATGTGTTAAACAGTAAATGTGTAGCTGATAAATATATATATAAGATAAATTTAAACGAAGTGGCTTTTTAAGAAAAATAGAAAAAAAGATCACTTATTTTAATTATTATTTGACTTGTCTCATGATTTGATCTGGTCTGATTTAATATTTGCTGCACATTACCCTGACATGCCAAATTAACAAATTAATAATTTAATAAAACATCTTAGCCACAATGTTGAGTTTTATTTAATGTTTTCTATTTATATACGAATGCGATATACTTCATTTATATAATTTTGCCTTTATTTAATCAAATAAGGTAATTTTACCTTACATTTTTACACCTAAGTTCAATCTAACACTACCTTAAGTGATCTTATGTTGTCCACACGAATTGTAGCTAGTAATGAAATATAATCGTAACTACAAGCTTTAGTTGAATAGAAAAAACGTTAAATTATATATGTATGTATGTATATCAGACAACTTTCACACTTTTATTCTTACAAATTGATGGAGTATCTATCGGATGTCTGATCGTTCTGGCGTAGGCAAACATTGTCATAGAGTGGTTTTAGAAAAACAATGTTTAACCATCGTCTTAGACCTTGATAGTGGTGATATACTCTAAATTATGTTTTCGTAATTATATCTAAAGACAAGGTTCAAAATATAGTTGGGTATATATAAAAAAAAGTAAAGATCATCCATTATCCAATAGGATAATGCCGTCTACCGAAAATAATGTTATAATAATAACATTATTTTCGGTAGACGGCTTACTAACTGAAACGTAGCGAAAGGAACAGCGAAACGAATCACTACGAAGGCCTTATGGCGAATGACAGTAGGGCGTTTTATAACTGGGACGCACAAAAAACGTAGGATGCACACCCATCATTTTATACACACCCTAGTCATCCCCATCCGGTACACCTATCAGCGTCACATTGATAAATAGAGGAGGAATGATGAACTAAAACAAATAAGAAACGTATTAGAATGAAAACAACATATAACAAATAGAACCAGGACGTTTACTTAAATATCACGTAATAGTTGTACGTTGGAAAAACTCGTCGAAACGCATTTTTCAATTTGTCATTCGTGATTAAAAATGTCAAATGTTAATAAACAGATTACTGAATGAGAATCCTAAAAATTTGTTTTATCTTTTTAGGAAAGCACTTTATAAAGATACGTATGTCCAAAGGGACTATTACTTAAATTTGTTACTAAAAGGAAAAACTTCGACATTGGTCGACAAAATTTGAGGATAAATTTAGGAATACTTTTATTTGGCCTTAATTACATTAGAAACAAAATAGATTTTGGTAAAAAAAAATAAAAATGACGTATACGTAACCTTTTACAAAATAAAAATAACGTATCGGGAATATTTTTTAATTTATTATATATTTTTTAATGTTCGTGTATTATAAGTGCTGCAATGTGTATAAAAACATAATGTATGACGCAAAAAAATATAAATATTCTTGTGAATAGTATGTATCTTAAACTTATTATATTTTAAATGTTATTTTTTTTTATATTATGCTTTATACGTAGCAACGTAATTTTATAAACGATAGACAAATCTTATAAAGTCTCTCCTCCTCTTTTCTCCTGAACTCACGAAGGTGCTCATTTTCAATGACATTTGTACCAATGTTTTTTTATTTTCGCAAAAAGTTAAATAAAATATAGAGAAGTATTTTTACAAAACTTCTCTTATAATGCTGAATTTGAAAACACATGACATTGATTGATATGTACAAATTTATACAGATACAAATGATCTGGTCTTGTTCTAGATCTCAGTCTCAATAATACTTGTAAGTTTTTAGCTTAGTTAATAATGAATAATGGAAATAATCGCATAATAGCGTAAAAGATAAATGATCGTGTCGCTTAGAGTTCAATGTGTTTCCGAGAGAGTAAATCATTCAAAATGCCAAAAAAGTTTATGTGATATTAGTTGCTAATATCATACCAAGTATTAAAAGAACGATTTAATAAAATGAATGTGGTTTTTTACTGGTTTGTATTAGTAGTGATAGTCTAATTAACATTGTTATAAATACAATAAAATATTTTATTACAGTATGTAATTACACTTTAGCATTAACTATTTCCAGTTAAAAATTTTTTATAAGCAGGAAGGTTTACATCATTGTTTAGTAACTAAGATCCACCAACCGTGGCCGGCGGGTGTTGAGCTGAGCCTCTCTCCTTTTACCTGAATAGCTACAGGAAATATCGATTTGTTAGGACTAATTGTCACCTTCTAGCTCAGCACATGCACTCTCAGGGCAGCTCTAATGTATTGTCTATGGCAGGAGTGATCTTTTTTTAATAACTTTTGAATATCTAAACATTTTTTCAATTTGAATTAATATTTTCGCTATAACATCCGCGTTCGGCTCCAACATACATGAGAAAATTTTTAGCTAATTGTCTCGTCGCATTCTGGAGACAACTAAACACAAAAAAGGTCTCCCAAACGGTTAAGAGTATATATAACAGAATAAAAGAAGAATGTGAAACATTATCTATGTATGGGATTTTAATAGAAAAAAAAACTAATTAAAATACGTAAATAATTTGAATAGTATGTGAATAAACAATATTATTGCTTTAATTAAGTTTGGTGGCAGCGAAGGATGCAAAGAAAAACAATTATTTTATAAAATTATATTAAAGAGTTACAATTAAAACTTATAATTAATTAATACTAAAAAAAGGTGATTCCAGGTCAGCGATTGACCCAAGAATGAATATATTTTATCCTCGATTCCCATCGATGGTGAGAACGCAAGCCGTATGGTGTCGTCTTCAGGATACTCGAAGCGTGGTGTCAGCATTTAACCGTGTGAAACCAAGTTGGTTCTTACTATAACAATTGCCCTTGGCTATGCTTGCGTAACACCTCCCCCCGTAGAACAGCGACTATTGAAGACCTTCGTTGTAAATTGCGCTGGAAGTTCTGATTCATCCCTTTGAGTTTTTTGGATGGTGTGTTTCGTATGTTTAAGTCGGTATTTCCGGTATGCAAGGCCGCTAATTAGTACACATGCACCGAATAGTAACGTATATAAAGGTATTGTTGTATGGTAGACGCTTATATCGTTGGTCTTGCTTAAGTTTACTGGTGACTGTAGAAAAACCTCTCTATTGGTAGCGTGAAGGTTAGTCAAATTAATGGAGTTTAATTTGAATATCAGATGTGCTGCTGAACTGAGTGTATTTTCATTAGGGACATCTATTATCTTCAAGGCTTGACCTTTTAGTCGATCGTTGAGGTTCGAGATGATGAATTCTGTTGTTTGAATGAAACAATCATATGGAATTATAGCGAGATAACTTCCTTGCAACATCTTGTAGATATCTTGATCGCAGGATACTTTAGTAAGAGTTGGAAAGCTGATGGTGTAGTGGCGATCGTCGAGTTTCTCGAGTAAGTAGGGATACGGTGACTGGTTTACATTCGGGGAGTTTTTGCTGCGTAGTAACGAGGGCTGTTACACAATCCGGCGATGTAGGACTATGTATGTTGTGTATCTCTTCACATAGATATCCTTTAGTGACCTTCGGGCATTCTGCCTCTGTGTACTTGAAATCTTTCAGATGGATTGCAGGGTATTGGAAGTGAGGGACAGGAATCTCATGATTTTCGTTAGTTACTATGGATATCTTATATAAATCATGTGTGGAATAGAAAAATTAGGAATTGATATACTATGATTATTTCTTTAACTGTATCATATCTTAATATTCTCTCGCTCGTATATTTAATACTTTATTACTACCATATATACTACGTTACTTATTAATTATAGTTCTATCAGAGTTTAAATTAAAAACTTCATAGTCAGCTGTAAATGTTGTTTACAAAAGGTAAAAAAATTCCGTAGCTTAGATATCTCTTATGATAACCTATCAACGTTATCGCTAGTTATGAGAATAGTTAGTCTTAAATCAACAAATTGAAATAATTCCTGGTTTTTTTTTTAGATTTTGACTTATATTTTTTTTACTAATGCTGCTAGGTCTACTTCTACAAACTACAGCTACTCGATTCTTTTGAATAGAAAATCTAAAACTAATTTAAAACACTACAAATAGACAAATAAAAAAGTAATTCACTCAGAATATATCGATGTATGTTTTAAAGTTCTGAGTAACTTCAAAAAAAATACTTTTAATAGTAATTTACTTGAAATAAAAAAAAATACTTAGATTAGGTTAAGGATAAAGATTAAGGTTAAAAATTAGGAAAGGTAAGGACCTGAAAGAATCAGAGTACTTACATGAAAATGATTTTCTTGCTGAATCGATTTTCGGATTCACCTCCGCTGGCCTCCACGATGTATGTAGATTCGGATACTCGAAATCGGTTAGTCACGCGGGATCTCGCACCGATATTAGGGGAAATCTTGACGCGACGCGTACCGAATATATCTCGAATATCCTACCGACTGCGCCAATTAAGTTTGGTGGCAGCGAAGGATGCAAAGAAAAACAATTATTTTATAAAATTATATTAAAGAGTTACAATTAAAACTTATAATTAATTAATACTAAAAAAAAGGTGATTCCAGGTCAGCGATTGACCCAAGAATGAATATATTTTATCCTCGATTCCCATCGATGGTGAGAACGCAAGCCGTATGGTGTCGTCTTCAGGATACTCGAAGCGTGGTGTCAGCATTTAACCGTGTGAAACCTAGTTGGTTCTTACTATAACAATTGCCCTTGGCTATGCTTGCGTAACACTTTGACACTTGTTAAATGTATGTTTTGAAAGTATACAACCTTAACTACTTATTATTTACTTAAAATGTTTGTTTCCATTAAATCTGTAAAGTTTAAACATAAACAGTTTTTGCTAAGGGCTTTCTTAAATAAAACATGCTCTCAATTACAGTTTTGCCAAGTTTCGATGCAGACACAAGTTTTCCAATATAAGTTTCTAGAAGAGCGTTTATCAGAACTGGTTTCGCGTGTAACGTATGAATAAGGTAATATGAAGGAAATATGAGCGATAAGTTTTTTAAATATAATATTACTAAATTTTATCACTATAATACAAATATGAGAAGAGCATATATTTATATAACAATTATGAAAACTAAGGACTTTTTTGATTTTCTATTATTCTCTCATATTTCTTTTGTAATAATACTTTTATATAACATCATAGATATTGGACATTAAGTTACATAATTATAACAGACATTAATAAATTATTAAAAACAGCCTGAGTTATATAAGAAATAAGTTATTTATTTAAAACAAAGATAAAAAAAAATTATAAATTCAGTTCATATGTAGTATGATTACTAAATAAATATGTTAAAGTGAATAAGTCATAAATAGCAGATATACAGAGATTTGTTAATTGTTATATTATTATAATTAGTAATAAATTATATAATATTATATAACAAGGCTCTTTCTATCTAGCCCTGAGCAAGCAATCAGAAAACAATGATGTTCATTTCATGAATTTTAAATTAATCCCTTCAGAACGATATTTAACGTTTAAATGGAAATAGTTTCGAGTTACACAAAGACCTGGGTTAATAACAATATATTTGTAATTAATCCATTTTTGAAATATTTGAATACATTAGATATTTAAATTAATATTCAGGCTTGAATTATTTTATTAAAACTACAATATGATAGAAAGTTACTTATATTGCAGTTCAAAGATTCTTGTACTAATTAGACTGTTTATACACATAAATTAATACGGATTTAAATATGTGTCTTATTTGAGTAAATAAAATAAATTTCTGCTCATGTGGCCCCGGTATGCGTAATGACCTCACTTGGTACCTGTAGTGTAAGAGGAGGCTAAGGAACAATAAAATGTGTAAGAATTACGCTGCTCTGCAAGGAAAGCTTTTTAAATTATTTTTTTAACCAGCAATTACAAAACACGAGCTCTATCACGAATATAAATGGCATTAAAATTTAAATTCTAAGACAATTTATTCCCATTCGGTGTCCTTATTCATGAGCTCGGAATATGGCGGAATGGCGGCGTAAATTTAAATATTTACAATATATATATATATATATATACATATAATATCTTTATTAAATATTGTGTATAAAATAAAATCGAAATTCTTACTACTGTATTCTTTTTTAAATTATCAGTTGAAAATGACCAGTGCTTCTTTTGTAGGCTGTAAGTTCTATGCCATCTTTTCAAATATGTGCTATCTATGCTGCTATCGGTTACTAGGTGCTTCCAACAGAGGAGGTTTCATTGTATCCCTCAATAGCCAGGTATACAAACATTGCATTAATAGCAATCGTCTAGAGGATTTTAAAAATTATACTTGGTTCCATACGCTCCTACTCCATTTAATGTAATCACAGTGAGTTGTTTTTTCTTATCCATCCATTTCATTTTAATATCACAAAATATTTTAAAATATATTGGCGCGAAAATAAGAAAATACAATGAACAATTGTATAAAAATGATAGATTCAACATTTAAAAGGGCTCCATAAAGCTGGCGAATCCAAATTAGCCGAACCAAAAAAAATAGTAGCATAATTTGGTGCTATTTAAATGCTAATTAATTACCGTGATGAAAAATTGTTTGCCCTTTTTTTAAATAATTACAACGGTTTAGCTATCTCGACATCAAGCTGTCTGAGCCACTGAAAAGAACCGAATAAAAATTTTACAATTATTAATAATTTGTTTATTCCCGTCGCGAAGCACGGGTAACCTGCTAGTCACAAATAATCACAAACTGTATGTGAGTTACGGAACCCTGATCCTATGAATAAACATAGTGAGAGGCCAAATAATTTTAATTTGTACTGCAGTAGAATGGGAGAAGGGAGGGAGCGGGGGGTAAACTTTGCAGTTTTTTAGCTGTAACTTTGGAACGGTTTGGACCTTTGCAAAATCTTTCTTATTGCATCTATTCAATATATCAGGAGTCTTGTGTCCAATTTTCAGCTTTCTAGGTATTACGGTTTGGGCTGTAGGGCGATGAATGAGTCAGTGAGTGATTGTCTTTGTGCTTTATATATTAACATAGCCGTGCTTCGCCACGATGACTAAAGTGATCAAACATTTTGTTTGAATTTCCACACCACCTCGGAGGTATCAAACAGGCGCGTTATTTCTTGAGTTATTTTTTGCAGTTTTTTAGCTGTAACTTTGGAACGGTTTGGACCTTTTCAAAATTCTTTCTTATTGCATCTATTCAATATATCAGGAGTCTTGTGTCCAATTTTCAGCTTTCTAGGTATTACGGTTTGGGCTGTAGGGCGATGAATGAGTCAGTGAGTGATTGTCTTTGTGCTTTATATATTAACATAGCCGTGCTTCGCCACGATGGCTAAAATGATCAAACATTTTGTTTGAATTTCCACACCACCTCGGAGGTATCAAACAGGCGCGTTATTTCTTGAGTTATTTTTTGCAGTTTTTTAGCTGTAACTTTGGAACGGTTTGGACCTTTTCAAAATCCTTTCTTATTGCATCTATTCAATATATCAGGAGTCTTGTGTCCAAATTTCAGCTTTCTAGGTATTACGGTTTGGGCTGTAGGGTGATGAATGTGTCAGTGAGTGAGTGTCTTTGTGCTTTATATATTAAGATTATTTTCAATTAACCCACATATAGTTTGCGATCTTTGTTATTATTTACCCAGCAAAGCGGGTGGGAATCAGCTAGACGCATTAAATACATTTTGCTTTATAAATTTATGTTATCACATTTTGTTTTGCGTTGTTGCTACAAAAACGTTCATTGCAAGCGATGTAAGTTAGTGCCATGTCTGGACGAATGTATACATCTTACATATTCTAAAGTTATATCAAATAAATATTAAGAATGATAAATCCATTCCCTATCAAAAAGATACTATACTATTTACACATTTATTAAAATAGTTGAATACCAAATCCGAAAAAAAAATTCTATTGAACTACGAAAGTAATAAACCAATCGCAGGGTCGATGTCTGTACATGAGTGTAACTGCTAGCTAGCCTATAATGCATGAACAAGCAAAACAATCAGCCTCATTCCTACTCAATCTTGGAATAGATATTTGGTTATTTTTACTTTATTTTGAAACTTTTTCGCAATGAAAGCCAGTATATTTACTATTCATGAGTTGATTGAGGTGGGATTATTACATGAAAGTAAAAAAATCTTGTACATTTTTTGAAAAAAAATTTAAATTTGTAATTAAACTGAAACTTTTTTTAAATGCTTGCAACTGGGGTAGTTATATATATCAACTGCCGCTACAAACGAACAAGAAGCTGGTAATGTTACAAAATGAGCAATTTTGTTATGACAGTGGGCTAAATAAAAATAACTATAACTTTCAAAGTTTCATATACATTTCATTTCCTTTTTATATGATTTAAAGTAAATTAAATGTAAGTTATTATATTATATATAATATAAAGAATGTAATAGCTACTATTCATTTAAAAGTTTTTTATTTAACTAAAAAACATCTTATTTACTACAAAATCGTTAACTCTTTGTGCCTGAATGTATGACATGGGTAGGGTCGCGGAATAAGGACATGATTATTTCATAGCATTGATTTTTGTTGATTGACTTTATGGTGTATTAAAATATTGCATATTTTTCAAAACTTTCTTAAGATGAATAATATTAAGCTTTGCGGTGGTCTTATGTTGAATGGATCAAAAATAATTTTGATTTTACGAAAGTAAGCCAAATATAACAAATTCTGTATACAGATTAGCGCAAAAGAGAGAGTATCGAAATTCCATTATACATAACTGAAAAGAGTCTATTATTTTAATTAATACTTATAAAAACTGCTGTCATCCTTAAAAAAATACTTACTTATACATTTTTAGGCAGTATTATGAAAATATTATTATGCATGAATGAATGATTGTTTAAAAATTTTAATAAATGTCTCTCAAGTTGTTCTGCTAGATCATTCAGATTACTTAATGAAAATGCTTTTCAGTACCTGCAAATTAAGAAATAAAGTAAGTGTTATGAAAAACAAAAAGTGTTAATTTGTTAAATAATTAATTATTATTTTTCCAGTACTTTAAAATTATTATTTTTTTGTTTAAGGTGTGTGTCTTTACAATATCATTAAGTTTTAAACTACCAAAATTAATAAGAAGAATAAGAGAGATAAGTTTTAAGCATTATAATTATATAAATATTCAGTATACAAAAAATATCATATTTAATACAATTCAGAATCGAATATCTAAATGTATACACTTTATCAGAAATAAATGACAAGACACGTACACGACTGACTTCAGTTATTGGGAATGCATGGCGGATGTTCTGTCTACCGGCATTTATAGTCTGCTAGCATTTCGATAATTTCTTCGCGAAGAAATGAAAGACGTACCTAAGTAACTTCAAGTCTAGACTACTATGTAAAAATACCAATTGTGTGTGTGTGTCCATGTTTTTTTTTATTTCTTCAAAATATTATTTACTCATACTCCATAAACTGACATCTACACTGGTAATGCTGACTAAACTGATAAAAATAAGGAAAAAAATGTTAACTATTTTTATTTCGAAAAATAAACATAATACTAATGTAACAATTCATTCTGTTATTTATTGTACTTTATATAGATATACATATATCGTTTCTGTTATTCTCGGAAACCACTAAAAAGATTCAATGAAATTTTGTAGCTTGTTTGGTCGAACTTACAATATAGGATAGATTTTAATCTCGATTAATAATGGTAATTATTTATTACGATTTACGACGATTTTTATACACAAAGGATTTATTAATTAACTTTTAGTTTCAACAGGTTTCCAATAGATGGCGGTGTTTATAATAAAATTATTATTGATGTAAAATAGTTTATGAAGCAGCAGTTGAAATCGACGGTAACAGTTATATAATATATTTCATATTACTATCTTTCAAGTGATTTGTAATGCAAATGGATTAATTAACCCGTAGTGAATAGATTGATATTAGACACACTAAATACCGTTTTATGAAAATTATTTACTTAATTAAGTGTTCAATAAGAATGAATTTGCGAGATTGTCAAATATATTTTTATCTGTTAAATTTAAATAACGTCAGGAATCAAATTATTAGTAATAGGAGTTTAGATTTTTAAACCATAATTTTATATATATTTCGAATGTATCTTTCATATTTAATTTGTAATCTAAAACAATTAAATTAATGAAAATGCAATACAGAATATTTATTGTGGTCATAGAATTTTTAAAATATGTTTATCTCAAAACAAAATGATTAATATTTTTTTATTAATAAGGCATCAGTTTAATTTAAAAAAATTGCTAAGAATAATCTCGAATAAAGTATCAGTTAAATATAACATGTTAAGATCTATCCTTTAATTTAAAAACTGTGTGTGTTTGTAAGCTGGTGCTTACAAACCAACTTAATACCAGAGTGTATTCAGTCTTATAATAACGGGTTAAATTTGGGCCAGAGCTTAAAAGGATAAACAGAAATATGACATGAAATTAAGATATATACAAGATATATACATGTCAAAACGTATATACATGTCAAACAGTGTCTTTTATGATGTATTTAATTATGATACAATGCTGCCGCAGTTTATTTCTGATTCCCAAAGGATTAGGAGACCCTAAAAGATTGATAATAAAACACCACAAGATATCTTTTTACGTCAATGCTAATCGTTATATATACATATACATACCTTTGAAGAAGGAAAATGACTGCATAGATTCTTTTTAAATTATAATCTCCACAAAACTGCAAGATCTCGTTTAATATACAAAAATATAACCTCAGCTAATAAAAGTAAATGAGATTAATTACAATTTGAAAACATTTAATTTCACATGATACATAAATAACTAATAATTTATTTTTTTTGATCTTAAATATTGTTACCACATAATATGATTTTATCAATCATTTTTCTTATTATAACAAAAAAAATGCATACGCAAAATAACAAGGTCAAGTAAATATAGAGTTTCGAGTGACATGTACTGGTATTTTAGATAGGTATTCAAAAAACCCAACATTGTATTAAATATACCTGCATATTAGAAGTATAACAGTTTTTTGTTATTACGTACATGTTAGTCCACACAAAGGATCACGGTGCAGCCTTTGTCACACACAAAGAGTGTCACTCACGGTTTTTTAATAACACTGTTACTGCTACCAGTTTTTATTATTAGTCTGTCTTTTATATTTTATATAAAGGCATTTCTGCGCTCTCAGTAATAACACTTCCAATTAAATATATACATGTTTGTGTTTTATTTTCGTATTGTTTTTACATGTTATCCCTTATTATACTTTTTTTATAAAGATTTATATTTTTTATCTATTATCGTTACTTTAATTAAAAACTCCGTTTTTAGTTTGTCTGTTAATTACCTTTGTCTTATTTATGCTACTGTATAAAATATTAAATATTTGTTGTATGAGTTATTAAAACTTTCATGAAACCCATATGTTCTTACTAATTCAAAGAAAGAAAATAAAAGTCATTTTTAGTAGTTAACCGCAGTTATTTTTAAAGAAACAATATTAAAATTGTAAACATACTCGTATGTCGGCCTTAAATAACTAAGATAGAATATCAACTATCAAAGACAAATAACTTTCTTCCCTTACAAATCATTTTTTACCTACAGACTCATAGTCTCTCGAAATATAATTCTGGCATTTTATTTTTGTATTTCCCAGATTTAGTAATGACTTATTGGATTTCTATACGTTAAACAGTAAAAGTGTCACTACTATAAATATTATAGTACAATTATATGAAGTGGCTTTATTAGAAAAATAGAAACCAAATCCCTTATTTTAATTTATTACCAATTTGACTTGTCTCCGTGTTTTATTTATAGTCAATAAATTACATGCAGGTTTAATATTTGTATCTCTCGGGTCTGATTTAATATCTACCCTCTTTTATACGTACCACCATCTAGTCCACTTATCAGCTTCATATATATGTATTATAGACACATTACAATGAACCAGCAATAAAGGTACAAGTCTTGGACAGGCAGATTATATATGATTTGACAAAGCTTCGATAGGTATAATCACTATGTAGTATCTTTTAAGGTATATAAAACTACTGCTTTTGCTACAATGCCGTTGCTACCATGGAAACCACTCATTAAAAGAAAAGGAAAGATTAGGAAAGTTAGTATTAAATTAATATTGTCGTCGCTTATTATTATAATGGTGTGGTTATGTATATGCATACTGAACATAAACACATATGTACACATATATCTCTCGAGAGTTTATGCAAGTGGATCACCAGCTTTTTCACTGGGCGGAGCATATAGGTCATTCTTGACGTCCAAGCCCGTGAACGCTGGTGTACCCCAAGGTTGCGTGCTATCCCCAACTCTGTGCCTCCTGCACATCAATGATATGTTGGATATATTTTACATGCATTGTTATGCGAATGACAGCACTGAGGTGCGGTATATTCCGGCCGTGCAGGCTCTCGGGATAACGTCAATGAGTACCGAAAGAAACTTTTGTCTTCTATAAAGACCTTCCTTTGATGATGGTCACAGAATGGGGTAAACTGAACCTCTTTTAGTATAATTACCAAAATACACAAGGTGGCCAATTACTATTAAAAAAAGCCCATTTGTGATACGCTCTTCGAGAGCACTCCACTTAATGCCTCCCCAAATATCAGTATACTGGGGTGGCATTAAGAGGATGTCTACCGCCGAATTTCATTATTGCACAGTACGTCATTACCTCCAGTACTATCAGTACTATCCGGGTACAGAACAATCTTCCATTGGTTGCAAAAAATCAAAGGTGGTGGTGATCTTCAGCGACCCACAAGCTCGTTTGCCCTCATCCAACATAAAAAAACAGCTAATAGTAAAAGCGAAATTTTCCATGTTATTTAGCTTAATAAAAAAAAAAAAACAACTACGAAAAGAATTTGAAGAGTATGTATGTAAATCATATTTAATACCTCTACAGCTATTAATTATATTTTAGAAGTATATGATTTTATTGAAGTTTATTCTAAGTACAATTTTACTCAAAAATAATTGTAATTGGAAAAAACTGTAAATTTTTAACATGAACATTTTTTGTCAAGGGCTTTGTTAAAACAGTCTTAATTACAGTTTCACTAAGTTACAAGGCAGACATAAGTTTTCCAATAAAAGTTTCTAGAAGAACATTTATCAAAACTGGTTGTAACGTATAAATAACATAATGTCGGTAAAAATGGATTGGGATAAATTCATTTTGGCACTACTTTTAATTGAGCTGAGCGTAAGCGAAGCTCTTAACCGTTTGGGAGACCGTTTTTTGTGTTAAATTGTCTCCAGAATGCGTCGAGATAATTAGCTAAAAAATTTCTCAAGTATGTTTGAGTCGAACGCGGATGTTATCGCGAAAACAGATTGAAATAATGTTTAGTCATTCAAAAGTTGTCAAGAAAAGAAGAAAGGAGAGTGGCTCAGCTCAACACCCGCCGCACACGGTTGGTGGTAGTAATAATAGGTAAGTATGAGAACAGCAGATTTGTTTAAAATTCTTGGGATTTTTAAATTTTCTGTTATTTTGCCTTATTTCTTATATAATAATTTATATATCAATACAGATAATCGACATTAACTGTTATACATTAAATTTAAAAGATATATGTTGAGACAAAGAAAAGAGAAACAATAGAAAATTGCTTCGGATCATTTAAAAAGATTTTTGAAAAAAGACTTAAAAGGTATTATAATAAATTTATGTTATCTTCTTAATTTATTAAAAACAAAATAATGCTTAAAAGTATGTACTGAAATGTATTAATTGAATTGTTAAATGATTCAGCAATACCATTGTTCATTACATATAATATATTAGAAATATATGAAGTACTATTATATAACAAAAGCTCCTTCTATCTGGCCCTGAGCAAGCAATCAGAAGACAATGATGTTTAATTCCAAATTAATCACTTCAGAACGATATTTAACGTTTAAATGAAAACAGTTTCAAATTAAACAAAGACTGGGGATAATTACAATTTATTTGTATAAAATCGCATTTTTGTATTTGAATAAATGAGATATTTAAAATAATATTAAACTCGAAAAAATTTTTCGGTTTATTATTCGGCAATAATGGGAAAGAAAGTTAATTATAGTGTAGTGCAAGATTTTTATACAAATAAGACGTATATTTAAATATATATTATTTTTACTCTCCTTTTTTATTTAATCATACTAACACAATAGCGATGCATAATGGTTAAATTGGAAATTGTAGGCATCGAGTGACCTTCGAAAACACAGTATCTATGATACTAGAGGAAGGTCACGTAAAAAGCATGAGAACCCCCCCGGAGGCATGTATGAAGAGATTGATGTTTGTGGCCGAGGCGAAAGAGGTATGCAGGAATTGTAGCGTTTGGCGTTTCGTCGTCTCTGGCTACTCCGCAAGGGATATCGCGTGAAGCTAAATAATAATAGTAATAATAAATATTTATTTAAGAAATGTGCACATGAAATTAGGTCGCCACTGAAAACTAGTCACAGATAAAAATGTAATCATCTTAGTATTTCAAAATTATTGTCCATCCGATTCCTATTTGTCTTATCTGTAGTGAACGCAAGTGATAATCAGTTGGTGCACTGTTAAAGTGAATTCAAAACTCTAAACAAATTTTATACTATCTAAATTTATTCTAAACAAATGTGATTTTTGGTTATTTTAGAAAATCTTATTATAAAAGTATTATTATTTCAAACATCTAAAAAAGATTACGCATATTTTATGTTATTTTGGCAAATTTTAAGTAATTGAAGTAAAAATTATGTCACTTCATTGTAGTTTAGTTTTCTTAAACTCTTTTTATTTTGGTCAAAATTAGATTTGGAATACTTGTTGTAAGTTTCTTCTCTTCTCTTTGTAACTTTCTTCAGTCGTCGATCGTAAAGTTCTTATATCTCAAAACATGACTATAATCTAATCTAATCTGCAAATAGGCACTTTAATAAACCACATCTTAAGAGACTTATTTTTAATAAGCTTGAGTTTTCTTATTTTCATTATATTGTGATGGTCAAAGATGGTATTTTGATTTGATCACACAATTAAGGCTCTATATTTTTTCTTCTGAAAATGTAAGTAATCCATAATTATTTTTTTAGTTTATGATGAGATAAATATAGGGATAAAGGTGATAGATTCTTACCTTTTTTTCGTTTTATTTCAATAATCAAAGTTTACTTTTAGCTCTAATTGATCGAAGATTTTATATTCCTAAACTTTTAAGTTAAATAGACTTTATTACATTATTGCATAAAAATGTATGAATATTAAATTGATAAAATTATCTGTTAGTTTAGTTTAGTATTATTGTATAGGTATTGTTAGAAGATGTTACATTAGATTGTATTGAGTGAATGAAATAAAGGTCACTGGATGTATCCAGTGTAGAGTTATTATAATAAAATATTAACGGAAAATTATTTTAAATGACAGTTACAAAATATGTCGTCTGTCAGAAATAATTGAGGTACAGAACACATCTTTTATAGCCATATAATTTTTCTCAAACATCACATAACACATAACACATAACAGACACTTGAAAAATAACGTCAAAAACATAAAAAAGTGCTTATATTACTTTTCTACTACATTTAAGTTGATGGTACTCTTATGAAAAAATAAATATACAGAGCCTATACACAGACCTATATAATACGTAAAAATGTTCTCGTCATCACTGTCAATCTCAGATTCTGTCGTTAAATATGATATTATAATAAAATAACGAAGATGATTTTCATAAAACGATGTCATGTGAGTTTAAGATCCAGTTGTAGACTAACAAGGATATAAATGCTCTTATAAACGGCGTACACGATAGCATCGTAAACTATACAAGTAGCAATAGAGGCGTTATAATTGAAATAGATTTAAAAGAATCAAATTTATAAAGTTACTTTATTTTAAACTTAATGTTACTGGAGTTCTTAAATGGTATATAAATATTTAACATATGTTTTGGTATATCCTTTTATTTTTTGTGGATGTTTCGTCATTTTATTTTCATTCAATGAAGTTCCTATCATTGAATATATACATAGAAGATAAAAGGTAATCCGCCAAAGAACAGACTTAGTGACCCCGGTCTCATGCATCTCTATTAGGTGGTAGAGCTTAGCTGTAGTTATCTGACTGCAGCTCGTATTGGGCTGGCTTGACCGGGGAAGGACCACCCTCTCACAGAAGACCGACGTGTAGTAACCAAATTCATTTGATTATGTTCCGTCGGTGAGTGACAGAATCCGGAAGCCCAACCCCCTCCCCCCTCCCTCGCGCCAAACATGAAAGCGATGCCTAAAAGAAAAATACCCCAGGAGGGTACCGGCTTTGATGAAGCCGGGGACCCCCTCCCCGAGCAAAGTCGGGGAAATGATTCTCGGATTTTGCTCAAGCTGCCCATCGTATCTGGGGCAGGCAAAGTATCGCCTTTTGTGTTTTTTGAGGGCAAACGACGAGTCAACGCAGCGGCACCCCGACCCACTCCAAATATGGACTTTTGCAACATCCGCGGACTTCATTCCAACTTGAACGCCGTCCATTATCATCTAGAGACGGCGCAGCTGGCCTTGTTGTTTCTGACGGAGACGCAGATATCTCAACCTAGCGGCACACCGTACCTGTCATATCTCGGGTATAAACTAGAACACCATTTTATACCACACGCCGGGGTATCTGTGTTCGTAAGGGAGGATATCTGCTACCGTCGCCTTCAGGTTTTTGAATTCGGGACCTGTCTGTACTTTGGCTGCGCGTGGACATGGACGACCATGTCAGAGTCTACGCCTGTCTCTACAGGTCCCATAGTGGTAATGCAGAAACGGATCAACTCTTAGGCCATGTTCAGACGAAGATTGACGATCTGCTTTCACAGACTCCCTCCGCCGAAGTCGTAGTCCTCGGGGACATGCCGATTGGCTAGGGTCACGTGCCACCGACTACGCGGGGAGATCTGTGTTTGACTTTGCTCTGGCAAATGGTCTGTCCCAAATGGTTAAGACGCACACTCATCTACCGGACGTGGACAGCCATATGCCCCCTTTGTTGGATCTTCTGCTGACTACACATCCCGGAAAGTACAAAGTCACTGTTGAGGCTCCGTTAGGGTCCTCAGATCATTGCTTGGTACGGAGTGTAGTGCCCATTGAACGCCCAGCTTACACAATAACTGCGACTCGACGCGTTTGGCACTACAAGTCAGCAGATTGGGATGGAAAGCGATTCTTTTTTGCATTCTACCCATGAGGGCCGATTAGTTTCCCTTCCAATGATCCTAGTGACTGCGCTGCGGCTGTGGCTGATGTGAGACTTCAGGGCATGGAACTATTTGTACCAAGCTCTGTAGTACAACTTGGTGGCAAATCGCGGCCTTGGTTTGATGCGTCTGTCAGGGCTGCAGCAGCTGGCAAACGGCAGGCTTATCAAGCTTGGGCTAATGCATTATTCACTAAGGATCCGAACTCTAGAAATCTGAAGAGGAAATATAATCGTGCCTCCAGATTCTTCAAACGGAAAATTGCTATAGCAAAGTTCAAGCATGTCGTCACAATTGGGGATCAGCTGGCAAAGTACCCACCTGGCACGCGCAAGTTCTGGGCGTTTTCCAAAGCCAGTCTGGGAAACTTTTGTCAGTCATCCCTACCGCCATTGCACACTGGGAACGACTCTTTGGCCCCCACGGCAAAAGAGAAAGCCGATCACTTGGGCACTCTTTTTGCCTCAAACTTGACTTTGGACGGCTAGGGGAATGCACCGCTTATCATTCCAGGGTGTCCAGGCTTAATGCCGGAAATAGTTTTTCGGCAAAAACTCATCCGAAAAGCCCTCCTTTCCTTGGAAGTTCATTTGCTCGGACCCCAAGCCCGTGAACGCTGGTGTACCCCAAGGCTGCATGCTATCCCCAACTCCGTTCCTCCTGCACATCAATGATATGTTGGATATCTCCAACATACATTGTTATGCGGATGACAGCACTGGGGATGCGGTATATTCCGGCCGTGCAGGTCTCTCTCGGGAAAACGTTGACGAGTGCCGAAAGAAACTTGTGTCTTCTATAGAGACTTCCTTGGGGATGGTCTCTGAGTGGGGTGAACTGAACCACGTTCAGTTCAATCCCCTTAAGACATAAATTTGCCTCGATTTGGGAGTGATCAATAGAGCGAGGCAGTATTTCAAACCTGGCCAAAGACTTGCGCCCTATAAGGCGCAGATCCGGCCACACATGGAGTACTGTTCTCATCTCTGGTCCGGATCACCCCAATATCAGCTTCTACCATTTGATCGCGTACAACGGAGAGCCGTTTGGATTGTCGGGGACCCGGAGCTCTGCGAACGGCTGGACTCTTTGACTTTCTTTGGTAGAGACGTGGCTTCTTTGTGCGTCTTCTACCGCATTTACAACGGGGAGTGTTCCGAAGAACTATTCGATCTGATGCCTGCCGCCGAATTTCATCACCGCACAGCGCGCCATCAACTTTTTTACCATCCTTACCACCTGAATGCGTGGCGATCCTCCACTGTGCGGTTCTCAAGGACCTTTTTTCCACGTTCCACTCGCTTGTGGAACGAACTCCCTTCGGCGGTATTTCCATATCGGTACGACATGGGTACCTTCAAAAAAGGCGTCTACTCCTACCGACAAGGCCGGCAACACTCTTGTGAATCCCCGGATGTTGCAAGAGTTCATAGGTGGCGGTGATCACAAGTCATCTGTGACCCGCCAGCTCTTTTGCCCTCCTACACCATAAAAAAAAAAATGTGATTTTGATCCAAGAATATTTCAAAAAACCATTTTGTAGGTGTATAAATGTACGTATTTATATATTAGTACAAAACTTTGAAAATATGAATATTACACACAATCTACCCCTTCATAAATGTTAGGATAGTTTTTAATGACTGAGAGTTTCTAAAATTTTTGAGTCCCCTCACCACTCAAAATCAAGAGTCCTTTCTATATTCCTATCTTTCATCCCCACGCATTTAATATAATATTTAATAAATATACATGGACGATAGTCCTATTTATCGTAAGGTGGATCGTCTCTTTTCTTGCCATAAAGTTATTATGTAATAAAACATATAACAAGTGGCAATTTTACACATTGTTGCATCGTTTGTATTTATGACCAATTTCTTGACAACAATATAACTCATAAAACTCCGTCTACTATTAAACTCGTAATTGCTACAATTACATTTCAATATTTCATTTATCGTTTGAGTTTAAATTTAAACTTTATTAATTCATTAAAAAGATTTATTTTTGTAAGTGGAGAGCAAATGAGAATGCGCGTCACAGACGATAAATGATCACCGCTGCCCACGAACAATTGCAACATCCGGGGAATCGCAAGAGCGTTTTCGGCCTTGGAAGTATACGCCCTTTTTAAAGGTACCCATATCATATTGATCCGAAATTTCTATATATTCAATCCATCATTCCACATCTTAGTGGTATGTGGAAAAAAGAGAGAGTAGAAAGAGAGAGAGTGGTATGCGGAGAAAACCGCACAATAGAAGAACGTCACGCATCCAGGTGGTACGGGAAGTATTGCAGACAATGACTTTCTGTACGGTGTTGAAATTCAGCGATATGCATCAGATCCAATAGCTATTCGGAATATTCTCCATTATAAATATGATATAGATCGCCATGCCGCAAAAAGGTCACGTCTTTAAGCAATGCCAGAGAGTCCACCCGTTCACAAAGCACCGGGTCACCGACAATTCGAACGGCTCTCCATTTATGCGCTTAAAAGGTAGAAGCTGATATTAGGGTGATCCGGCCTTAAGATGAGAACAGTACTCCATATATGGCCGGCCTTAAAGAGCGCAAGTCTTTGACCAGGCTTGAAATACTACCTCGGTATATTGGTTACTCCTTATTTCATTAAAGCTAACTTGACCTTGCTCTTCAGATGACTGCTAAATTGATAGTCGCTCAAAATGCTGTTGCCCCATAAATTAATACTTAACGAGGCATTGAGAGGCATGCTCCCGAAAAGTGATGATACGACAAATGGTTTTTTTTTTGGTAAACATGGAAACTTGTGTCTTTTGGACAGACGAACAGAACTTTGCTCAGTTTAATCCCAAATAAAATGGTCTGTTTAATGCCAAAAAGAATGGGATGCACTGAAATTCATCCCATTTTGAGACCATAGGTAGTAGATGATGCTTGATGATGCTCTTTATTATGTACAACGAAAAAAGAGGTAAGGTCGATGGGTTTGTAGTTAGCTAGGTTCAAATTATTACCTTTTATAGGGATCGGATGAACAAGGGTACACTTCCATGAGACTGGGAATACGCCTTTATGGTAGAAGTACCAAAAAAGACGCGTTAGCACTGAAGTCAACTCAGGAGCATACGTAGCACCATTGAGGAAGTGCCACCTGGCCCTGTGGGCCTATTATTCAAGAAAACAGAAACTTTATGCCCGAAAACTTTTGAGGCAAAAAGGGATCTTCTTTTGCTTATCACAGAGCCATTCCTCGTATGCGGCAGTAGGGACGGCTGGCAAACGTTTCCTAGAGTGGCTTTTAAAGCACCAAGAGTTTGCGCATGCCAGGCGGATACTTTGCCAGCTGACTCCCAATTTTGATGATATGCCTAAAATTTGCTTTATAGAATTGTATTTCTTCTTCAGAACTCTAGAGTTCGAATCCTTAGTGTCCTAACGCATTGTCCAAGTTTGATACGCCTGCCGTTTGTCAGCTGCTGCAGCCCCGACAGACTCATCGAACCATGACCGTGATTTTCTTCCAAGTGGTACCAGAGAGGTGCGCCTTAAAGTCCCCGATTACTACGACATCGGCGGAGGGAGTCTGTGAAAGCAGATCGTCAAATTGCCTGGACATGGCCCAAGAGTTGATCCGCTTAGGCGTTTAAGTCGTATTGAAGTTCCCGGATATTGCAGAAGTCCACATTTAAATTAAAGCGGAGTGCAGCTTTGCTGTTTCGTCGTTCGTCCTTAGTAAATACAAAATGCGATTCTTTGCGCTCCCCGCATACGACGGGCTGACCTAGCAAAATTCGAGAATCTTTCCCCCGATTTTACTCAAGGAAGGGTTTTTCGGCTTCGAAGCATCCAGGGGTATATTGTTTTTACGCTTCGCTTTTATGTTTGGTAAGGGGGGAGGGCAGCTGGGCTTCCGAATTGTCTCACTCACTGACTGAAAATAACCAAAATAAAATAAGTTACTACACTTCGATCTTCTGTGAGAGGGTATTTCGTCCTCAGCTCCAGCCCAATACAAGCTGCAATCGGATAACAATAGCTAGGCTCTACCACCACTAAATAAAAAAGTGAATTTTTAGTAAATGCACTAAATAAAATAGTTAATTAAGAAAAACCGAATAACAGACTTCAAATTACAAAAACTTTTTAAATCACCTAAAGAGTGAGTATGCTCATTTAAATAATTATTGATATACGCAACATAGTTTTTTTTGTTCAGTTTAAACGAATTTACAAAAAAACTCTGTTTAGGTTTAGTGTATAACTAAACGTTTAGATTAGTTTTAAATGTAGTATATAATACTATCAAAAGCTTTTAAGTAGAAGATGAGAATGTGATGTATAGGAGTAAAAAATATTATAATTAAGCTTTTTTTTCTTTACATGGTATTTTTTCTTCAAGTTTTAAATTTCTTTTAAATAGTGGAAGTAATGATTTGCAATAAATATAATCACAATTGTGATTATATTTATTGCAAAGCTTTTATTTTTGTGCTTTCAACATTTTCTTTTATTTCAGATGAATGGATTACACAACTATAAGATAGAATCTTTTTTTATCTTCTGAAGTGATTTGTACGGTTACCGAACTCAAGTATCAGTACAATTATCATTTCTTTCTCAAGTATCATTTCTTTTACAATAAAATTGCTATCTAATAGATTTCTAAATATAATGTTTCAGATATTAAGTATTGAATGTATTTTAAATAAATAAATATACAACGCAGTGGTATATTATATAGGAAAAATTAGAATAGGAAAATTTACATTTGTAATGTTAACAGAAAAGAATTACAAACTGAGTCAATGCATATCTATAATATAATTACGTCAAAGTAAACGTTAATGTGGTTGTAAGTGATGTTTATTAAAATCAAAAATTAATAGTAAATATAACGTAAGTATGTTTTGGTTTATATATATATTTTATATGGACAATATTTATTTTCAAACAAGAAGAAACAAGAAAATAAGAGGATTGGAAATAATTATAATTACTCCTTTGTCCAATCGCAATTATACAAAAAATTATTACAATTTTTTTTACTCTATGAAATATTTTTATTGAATGTCTATAAGACTTTGTTTTTATTTATTTTGTTTAAGTAATCATATGCGTTGTAACCTTTGGGAAAGGGAGAAATTAAGAGGGGAGTAGGACACAGGTAATAGAGTTGGTCTATCGGGTCTCTCAATCAATGTACTCAATACCTGACGCAGCTAACTAACTAACTAACTTACGTGCTTCTTCTTTGGGAATTTAGATTTTCTCCGAATACAGTACAAATAGTAGCTGACTGCAATCAGAAATTACCATCTACAAGCCTTTTATGTTAGTTTGGATCATGATAGGTAATTTGGGCCATCATTATCATATTTTGCTAATATTACATTTTTATTGCTATTTGTGTATGGCAATATAATAAATAATTTAAATTCACAATAGTTATATTTATGATCACAGATAAACACGTAGGAATTTGACAGGGTAACAGGTCCCAAGTAGAAGACCAGTTGAAATTTAATAGGAAGCGGTTTGAACCACCGGTTCTCTTAGATACTATGGGATAAGTGGCTATTACATTAATTTCATATAGATCTTTCGAGAGATAACGGATACTTCTCTTATAGTGCAGGCAAGCAAGTTAAAACTCACATTTCAGAAGGTTTTGTCTTTTATTTAGTGCTATCACTTATTAAGATTTTGTCATTGATAATTTACTTATAACTAGATAAGAGTAGCTTTAAATCTAAGGACGAAATTAAATTCAAGAATTAAGTAGGATAAAATTAGACAAGTTTCTTCGACCCAATGACATTAATCTTTACGAAAAGGAAAGTCCGTTAGTGGTAATACCGTGAGACATAAGCCGATAAGAATATCAGCTTAAATCTTACTTACGCTGCCATTTGATGTTGAGGTGACACAGATTCCGAAATGTTTCTTAAGATCTGGTAGCTAGCTATTACTAAATCTGTTAAACTGCCTGCAAACGTGGAAAATAAACTCATTATGAATTATTTTATACAAATAAATTCTTACGACCAAACAGCATTAACATTAGTTATAAAATATATACTATAATATAATACTGGTTTCGTTATCCATGTTAATCATGAATCATTAAAACAAGACTTTATAAAAAGATCTAATATTTAAAAAAAAAATTGGTGAATCAGAGATTAGGTTTCTCTAAAAATATTTTTTTTATGCGATCAAATTTAACAACAAGGCTTGAATAGAGATGCAACTTGTTTTTATACATACCTCTATAATTAAGAATACTAACTTATAAAAGAATAATAAACATGATCACGTTTAAATAATTATATATTTTAAATCTTTTGTCATGCATGAAGTTAATACGTTTTGAAAAAAATATACTATTTATATAAACATATTTACTCGTATATAAAAAATGGTAATAAATTTATCGTTGTTCGAGATATTTATTTCATTTTGTGACAAAGTTTCGAAGTGACAAGGGCATGATGTAGTGACATGGATGTTATGTTTGTGAAAAGTTTTATCAGTAGATGTTATGAACTTATATTTCAAAGATGTTCTTCGAGTGGTCAAGACAATATTACTAAAGTTAAACAAGCAGATAGTCCTTGGCAATAATGATACATTTCATTCGTGTTGGAGTTTACAAATTTATATTAATATACAAACCAATGTTTATAATCTGTCATTTAACCTATTTTCTTAAAGGTTAAAAATAATGAAAGATTATTTCGTATTTTCAAAAGATGTCTATTAGATGTCGCCATAGTCCCGGTAAGGATAATTATAGTTAAAAATTCTGTTGTTATTATTAAAGAAATGAAATAATAAGTAGAAAGTAATAAAATCCATACTTAACAAGTTGAATATTTGAATACGAGGACATTTCAACATTATAACAAAACAGTGTATAATAATCGCGGTAATTCCCAAGAACAAAGCAGAGAAACACATTAGGAAATAACTTCAATGCCTGAAACTAAGCATTCTAATACTAAATAATGGTCTTTGTCATCAGTCGTGGGAATTAATTTATATTATTCGTAAGCAATAACTTAAGATTTAGTGCTGAATCATAGTTCAGCTCTAAAACTTAACATACTTTGTAAACAAACATAATTATTGCATAGCATATAAAATATTATTGTGTGTTTGTGAACTCATCATTCCTACACATTTTAAAAACTAACTTTATCTTTTACATTTAGATTCAGTATGGTGTAAGATTTCTATCTTTATTGGAGTATAAAAATAAGAAAATAAAACAGTGTTCCTTAATAGGATTTTATATTACGATGGAAACAATTTAGTAATAGTAAATAAGGTATTGCAAAAAAAAAAACTCGGGATAGGTTATAAATAAAATCTTGGCTGTGGTCAGGGTTATTCAATTATAAGCGGTGACGACAGTTTTAATAGATATTTTCTATATTATTAAAATATTTATCTTAATTTCAATAGTAATATCATAAATGAACGCTACAAAGATCCCATTACTTCATGATAACTAATATCGAAACTACATATTATATTAAAATATCTTTTATAAAAATAATATCTTAATACTACAGTTTTACTATTACTAATTTTAATTTTAGAACCTTAAAAATTTTATAGTGCTTACGATTTTAAAATAAATAATTTAAAAGGTTTTTATTTTTTTGGATGGCACAGAACTATGCGTTATGCATTATTTTTTGGCAATAGTTATAATACTGTGTGGTCTCTAGAGGTCAAACGACTCTTGTTGCTGAACTTTCTGCATCCATTGAAATATGTTTTATGCAATATTGCTGGGATGACATAAGCTGTGTCATAAGGAGAAGTTACATCATGTATTTGTGAAACATTTTGACTGACAAAAATTATGTATATATTTCAAATCCCTTAATATTTGTTCTGTAAAATAAATTAAAGTACTTAATAATAAAATAGTACTAAAATAAATAACATTTTATTATAAAATTATATAACAAAGTGAATATAACATGAAATAGATTTAGTAATATATAATAATGATACGTACAGAACAATTAAAATTGTGAAACAGAAGGGAGGGAAATATAACACAGATAACATCCGCATTCCGATCGCGTCGCGGTTGTGGCGACAAACGTTTTCGCTTGCAGTGGAAAGTCTAATTTTGCGGTTAATTGGATAACACTTTGGGAATTCTCGTACAGTTTTCAAAATAAAAGAATTTTGTTTGTAACAAGAATATAAATTCCATGTTAGTTTGTAAATATAATTGGTAGTTTCTTGATTATCAGGTATTAGGTAATGAAGATTATAATTTTATGCTCTATAGTGAATAACGTTTGCATTATATTATAAAAATAACTAATCCTAGGCAAATAAAAATACATTATTAGCCAGCATTATTAATTATTTTATTTCAATATATTTATGTATTAAAAATGAAAAAGAAATTGACGGCGTTCATAAATGGAAATTATGGACGCCGTTAATTAGCTAGTTTTTATTTTTATTTTTTATGTACGCCGAGAACGTGAAAATAATAAATTTTTTTTAGGTATGCTCCGTATAATCCCTTATGTCTTAATATGTTTGTACACATTAATCTTATTCACTTAAGTTCACAAGATTACTATACGGAGATAAAATCGTACTTGTGTCAATAACTTTTATAATAATGAACTAGTGAACCATTTTTAAAACCATAAATATTTAAATACGATTTTAAAATTGTAGTATTTTAAAAATGCAGTCTTTAACAATTAACATCATTAACAACACATAGAGTCTAAATAAAATGTTTATTTACTTTGAATTCATACTTATTTAAAAAAAAAAAACTGTATTTACTGCAATAAGAATAAATTTGTGTATACATATTTAGTTGTAGTCTTTAAGTGTTATACTAGTATTTATTGATTTATTACATTATGTATTAACAAAAACCAAGCATTTATAAAAATACATATCATACAATTACGAACAAAAACACATATTAAATCTTGTTTATAAATAACAGATTTTCATAGCACAATGACGTACTTGTGGCACATTCACAAATTGTAACCAAATGTTGGTTATCTGAAAACATCTTAATTTAGTACAGGACACGAATATTTTAGTAGAAAGTTGAAATTTTTGAAACATAACTTTAAATGTAGTGGTCAAAAAACACTTAAAATATAAATACCCATAATTAGGTCATCTTTATGAACCTAGTCGACATCTATTAGGTTTCTTTAAAAAGCTATAACCGATTTTCTAACTATGTAGTATAGAATAACATTACCACAATCAAAACTAATGATTAGAATTAAAAGATGTTAGCCATGTTAAGCTTATTTTAATTTTATAATGCATGATAAACATGCGTACATATTGAATGCTGAAGGCGTAATCAAGGCGTGTAAGGTCCATCAACTGGGACTAATTTGAATTTAAGACAATTACAATTATTTCATCATCTTCCTGCCCTTATCCCACTTTTGGGGTCGGCACAGTATGTTTTTTCCTTCCATACTCTCCTGCTACTCGTCATCTATACATACACACTCCTTCCTTCCTTCCTTCTCCATATCGTCTTTCACGCAATCCATCCATCTTTTCTTCGGCTTTCCTCTACCTGTTTATCTCCTCTCCCTCCTCCCTTATTTGGAAGTTTTAATTTATGAATCATTCATGCTTGTTAGTAATGTAAGCCTTAAATATAACTTTTCTCTGTGATGTTATATTGTGCTTTTAAATATTAATAAAAAATCTACTTACATTTTAAAACGAGTTCATTTAAGGATATTATTTTAATAATCTACTTTATTGTATTATATTTTTAAATGTGTAACAAGTTAAAATCATACAATGAACATAAAAAAACGTTTCGTGCCACCTCAAACAGTCCTTCTGTTTTTTTACACCTGCCTTTATAATAAAACATGTAATTTGTTTCATGTAATTTGCAACTTACTCGCGTACAAGAGTTCTAAATGAGGCAGTCATAGATATGTGTATAAACGCCTGTTGAAAGCGAAATATATAAAAGAAAGTCTTTTACCTCAGTTCAGAATGCTCTCGCACCTTTGATGCATAACAAGGACTCTCACAATATACTTACATCAAACGGTGTAAATCTATATATCAATTTAAAAATATATATATATTTATTTTAGTTAGTTAAAGATAACTGGAATGTTGCATATTGCAGCGACTGGTATTAATTAATTAATATAAAATTAACAAATAAAATGCGGTTGAGCTGGTTGCTTGATACAAACAAAACATTAATAAAGAATAAAATATCTTTATAGTAAAAAGGCTTTTTGCCATTAAAGTCTAACAAAAACTCCACATTCAACGTACTTCTGTTCATACTATGCCTTCTTTGAATAGGTCTTAAAAATCCATACAATATTTCAAATGCATGAATACTATATTTAATAAAAATGTACTATGATTTAAATAGTTTTATGAAAACATTATAAAATTAAATACTATGATATGATATATATAATAAATAATGTCGAGTGACGAGTCCTTCTGCCAACGAAGTAAATGAAACGGAATAAATGCCAATTTATATTTCATCATCTGGATGTTCCGCAAACTCTACTTTATTGAATTTTACATAGTTAAATTAGTTGATGTTGGCAAAGAGGGTAGGCTGAAAAGAGATTTTTGAATAATTATATATTTACAAATTAATTATCTCTATAAATATTAAACCTACTCTAAAGAAAATACTAGACTTAATAAAGTATTTAATTAAAGTAAAGTAAAATGAATTAATATTCCTAAATATTTTTTTCCGGACAGTTCTCTTAGTTGGCAAAGAGAACTGATTTCACCCACTATTAAGACAAAAAATACCCTATCGAGCGAAAATACAGGTGGTTAACATGTTCTTACTACCAACCCCTGACTATGCTGATGTGTGCTATGTCCATGCCAATGAAATACTTTTAAATAAATTAGATGGCCTCCTTAATACCTGTATCCTTTCCATTTTCTTCCGTAAGTTTGACTATGTCTCCGACTATAGATCAAAACTTAAGTGGTTGCCAATTCGTAAACGAAGAAATGTATGTATTTTGTGTCTCCTTTACTCGATTTTGTTCAATCCTTCTACTCCTACACATTTAAAATGCAATTTCTCTTTCTTAGCAGATATATATGACAGATTACTTCGTTCTTCCAGCAATTTACTGTTTCACACTCCTCTTCATCAGACTTTTTTCTTATCCAACTCATTTGCTCTAACTGCCGTCAGACTTTGGAACGAGTTCCCGGAATATATACGAAAAGTGCCGTCTCGTGACTCTTTCAAACGCCAAGTAAAAGAACTTTATTTCAATGAATAATTTATAATGTGTATAACATGTATGTATGTGTGTATATATTATAAGTATTATATTATTATCTGTACTAATATATATTATGTTATATTTTAATGTATTGTATTTATTATTATATTATATGATTTTAGTTATATATCTGGATTTATTTATTTTTACCTTTTTTTTTTTTTTTTTTTGCACGCCTAACAATGTTCTCTCATGTATATTCTAAGGTTGGCTGGTAGAGGATGTCTTTGTGACATTAAGCCCGTCTTTTGTGCATTATTTTCTATATTGTGCAATGAAGATTTAAATAAATAAATACGTTTTTAAGGTAATATATGTATAATTAGATTTTATTTGTGAAATATGATTTAATAAGATTCTAATATCCTCACCAAGGTTATTTTTTTATGTTTATTATAAAATAAATAAATGTTACTAAAAACATATCTGCTTTTTATATAGAATAAAATTAAACCACTATTTTAATATGAAATATTAATACCCCTTAAATTCTAGCGTATTTTATGATTTAAAAATACTTAAAATTTTAATTCTTTTATAACGTTAAAAACATGTGTTCATTTTAAATTCAATTAAAATTTTGGACTGCGGCACGTCTTTGTATTTGACACTCTTTGATACTGACTTTAAAAAAAAAAACAATTTCCGATACTAATTTAATTAGTGTTCGTTGGAGCTTTATAAGTAACTTCTGGATTGTGGAAACCAAAACTAAAAAGTAAATTAAATAGAGAAAAATCTACGTGAAGTTGTTACGTAAAAAAAAAAAAAATCTGCTAATGCATAATGTCTTTAGTATTGCATTAGCTAGGTCTGCAAATTTGGAGCTTGGTCAAATGTACTATTACCTATACCTATGGGTTTTGTAACGAAAGCGCTATTTTTGTCTTTTTTTTCTTTAACAGGGGATATTATCTTATTCACATATCACAAAAAAATTAATACGTATGCCCGTTGCTATAAAATACTTTGTAACATTAAAGGTTTTAACTATGGAATCTATCGCAGTTGACGCAGCGTCTAGGTCTTTGGTTCTTCCATTGTATGTGAAAATCCTCAAAACTTAATTCACTCCATATCCATATTAATCATAGAGAAATTATGTGTAATTTTATGATTACATTTTATAAAGATATGATTGGTATTTTGTATGTGGCCTAGACTAGTGAAATTTATCCGAAAATATTGAGTGCAATGAAAGTTTTTTTAAATGGATTACTAAAGTGGATTTTGTCTTAGTTGATAGATTATGGGCCTCGAAGGCGATAGATTACGAGATAATGGATCATAAGTGACTTTTACATATAGTGATCGCATTTTCTATGTAAATATTGTTATAGATGTTATAAACCAAGACAATTGTCTTGATTTATATTAGTTATTATATATATGTTATAAGGTTAAATGAGTTATGTCTAACAAAAGATCGTGGTTCTGGTCGTGTCGAACAAAACAATCCGTATGTTTTGTTGTTTGTGGCAGAGGTATTTCTAAATTAATGCCTGGATGCTTCGTAGGGTACGTGTCGGTCTCATTTTGCTAAAACATATAGATTGTGAAATCTTCACAAAATGTTGAGAGACATCTTTGAAATGTTTATTCATTCCATTTGTGGATTTGATAATATAATATTGAAGGTATGATATATAATATTTTGAAATAATCAAATAATATTAAATGTATAAAATTATATTTGTAACGAAGCTTTTAGGAACGCATGTTTTAAATCCATATTAAAAGGATAAAATGACATGGAATTTATTTATATATAAGACTTTGTATCAGCCCTCCACAGATAATTATACAAGTAAATTAACAAAAAAATACTTTTAAACCTGTAATAATATTCCTTTGTGAATATTAACAGAAAAACGAATATTACTGGATATTGTTTTTACAATGTAAAATAACATATACATTAAAAATTTCAGCTATAGTAATTATAATATCTTTGAAGCAACGATATATGATCGATCATATAAATAGACGATAAGAACAAAAAAAATAAACTTATCTATATCTCTTTAAAAAAGGTTACATTTTTATGTTATATTGTGTTATGTTATATTGTATGTGTTATTTTATTGTTTCTGTTTATTGTAATGCACTGATAAATAACTTAATAATAATATTAATTATGGCAGGTAATGATCTCATATTACATTTCTAAATAACAATGTAAAAGTGATCAGCGGATCCAATATGGCTAACAAAACAATCTTGGTTTATGATAAGAAAAAATCTGACCCAATTTTTTTATTAATCCCGCTATGTAGAATAACACTTTAAGCTAATTACCATATAGTTATTAACAAAATTGAAGTTACCAAGAACTAAATAAGCTTTAAATTCAATAAACATAAAGTTGGAAGTTAAATTACGACGGTATTTTTTTTTGTTTATTTAATTCTTTATTGTAAAATACATAAAATAATGCACAAGAGGCGGGCTTAATGCCACAAAGATATTCTTTACCGCCAACTTCAGGATGTTCACGAGAGAACGTTGGTATGCGTGCAAAAAAAAGTAAAAGATAAATAAATATAGATGTATAATCACAGTCATAATATATCGGGTGGGCCAAGAATTCGTTAACATTTAAATGTAACTTACCACGCAAACTATTGCCGCGTGGGGCGCAGGCGCGGGCGGGGGTAATAGCTCGCTTCTTGGAAATTTAGTCGGAATGGATCGCTTCACGGGGCCGCAACGCGCTTACTGTGTGAAACAGTTTTATTTAAACAACTTTTCGCTCATTACTGTAAGACGCTTATTTCACGTTGAATATGGTTTACACGAATTAAGTCAGTGTCCAAGTGCTCCTTTAATAAAGAAATGGGTGAAGAAGTTCGAAGAGACGGGATCTACACTAAATGTGAAACAAACCGGCGGCCCGCGGACTTCTCGAAGCGAAGAGAACGTGCAGCAAGTTTCCGCTTCTGTTCGACGTGATCCAGATTTATCGACGCGCAAACGTTCGGCTGAATTAGGATTATCCCGCACATCATTACGTCGTATTTTGAAATTAGATTTGAAATTACATCCATATAAGATCCAGATAGTGCAAGAACTAAACCCTAATGATTTAAATTTGCGTAAGTCATATGCCGAAACAATGTTAACTCGATTCAGTAATTTTGACAACATCTTATTCTCTGACGAAGCCCATTTCCACCTAAATGGACATGTAAATAGACAGAATTGCAAGTATTGGAGCAGCGAAAATCCCAAAGCTAAACATGAAAGGCCACTTCACTCTCCTAAGGTAACTGTATGGGCTGCAATTTCAGCAAAAGGAATCATCGGACCTTACTTTTTTGAAGATTCTCGAGGCCGTTCAGTTACTGTTAATTCTGCCGAGTATGTGAAAATGTTACGGGAGTTTTTAGCACCGATGCTACTGGAATTTGCTGGCTATAATCGTAACACATGGTTTCAACAAGATGGAGCCACGTGTCACACATCGAACGAGTCCTTGCCGGTGGTCAAAGAAATGTTTCCGGAAAAGCTGATTTCCAGACGAGGTGACATCCCATGGCCGCCCAGAAGTCCAGATCTATCCCCAGCAGACTTCTTTTTATGGGGTTATTTAAAGAGTCGTGTCTACATTGATAAACCGAATACACTCCGTCAACTTAAAGAAAAAATCATCGAAGAGATGTCGGCGATCTCGCGGTCTCTTTGCAGAAGAGTATTCGAAAAGTTCAGGACTCGCTTAGATGAGTGCAAAAACCGAAACGGTGGTCATTTAGACGATATAATTTAAAAAAAAAAAAAATTACAACTAATTAGCTTTCTCGTAAATAAACTATTTCTAAAATATGTTAAATGGTTTTTTTTATACGATTTTTTCAAATGTTAACTAATTCATGGCCCACCCTGTATAATAATAAATTACATTCAAATTTAACGTAGTATACATAATATATTTAACAGGTAATAAAAAATATATAAGTGCGTTAAATATGTATTTTATTATATATATATATATATATTAATTTATTTAGAAATATTTTATTGGCGTCGACATAGCACACATCAGCATAGGGAAGGATAGAGAGTATTAACCTGTTAACCACCTGTACCTACGCTCGTTGTTGTTGTTGCTCGCTTGTTTAACACATAGAAAGCCATTAAAAAGACGTCATTACTAAATCGGATAAGTAAACCAATAAAAAACAAAAATTATATTTTGCGAGACTATGTATCAGTCTATACGTAAAAATTGCTTTGTAGGCTTTTTTGCGGGTAGTTAGTAGTACATTAAGCAACACATACTTTTTTGTCCTCCATTTTTTAATTTTATGATATAGTGAAAACTTCTTCTGACATATGTTACGATCTCCCAGGGCTTGCAGCTGAATACTCCGCTTTCAAGAATCTTGATTGGGTAACCCTATCCACGTTTTTGCAGCAGTTGTAATTTTTATCAGAAGGATTTGATAATCAAGCAGCAAGATCAAGAAGTAAAATTACCCCGTTTAATAGTTTGTAAGAGACTACCGATGAGAAGACAGAATTTATAATTAAGTCTGTGATGTTCGATCATATGAAGCTGCCAAGTTCAGTCATAGAGAATATTGATATCTGTCATCGACTCGGCGCTAAAAGAGACAGATCACGTCCCATATTAGTCAAGTTTCTTGATTTAAAATATATAAATCTTGTTTGACTCTAAAAAATGCCTATTAAATACTTCTGTATAAATAAAAAAAGAAAGGTATTAATCAAAATATGTAAAATGTTTTAGATTTCTATTTAGCATTAAATGTATATCTATTAAATAAAATTTTGTAAGCATACTTTAATGCTAGATTAACCAATTTATATCATTATATATCATACATTAAAATTTAAATCATAGTAATAAAAAATATTATTAAATTCAAAATATTATTTCTTAAACATTAAAGTAAATAAATCATTTTTATGGTTGTTATATTTAATAATATTATACATTGTATGTACATGGCAATAGTGTCATTTTCAATCCACAAATCCATATAAATAAAGAAACCCCTCAGGTTTTAAAACAAACAAACAAACAAATATCCTCGATCATGTTACAATGCCATCGATCACCCGTCTATCATCACAACGCGTACACATCGTGTTTATAACACTATAAATATATGTCTATACAAATATGTCATAATAATAATAATATTTTACAATATATTTGCTTGGATTGATATTTTCTTATTATTTAAAATAATAAACAAATCGAGATAAACGACCATCAAGTAGAAATAAATTCATCGATTAAGTATAAAATCAACATCACTTTCTTTTCTTATATATCTATATATTTTCTTATGATTTTAATGTTAGTAATTTTAAAATACAGTTTTTTACTTTATTAAGTTTTTCATAGTTATATGTATTAATGTTAAAATTCTATATACCTTTAATATTTATTTTGAATAAATTTATTCTTACGACGTTAGAAAGAACTTATTTGTTAACAGAACGAATATATGTTTACATAACATAGACTGAAGCAGTGTTTCCGCTAACTCATCTAATTTATGATTCGTCATCAATTATCTTTTGGGTAGACCTCGAAGAATTCGGTCTGCCCATTCATTTGTACCCGACTTTCGAATTTTGGAAAAATTTCTTCACAGGAGGTCTTCTTATGACCCCCTGAGTCCGAAATGACCATTGGTCAAAAAGTTTATATATATATATATATATATATATATATATATATGCGTGCGTGCGTCCAGATTCGACTTTTGTCAGCACGATAGCGGCCGCAGTTTCGCTCGGATCGCTTTCAAACTTTGCACAAAAATCAACCATCCAAAAATGAAGGTCAAGTTCGTTAACCAGAGAAATCCGACCACAGGGGGCGCTAGGGCCTCACTTTTTCTGATTTCAGTTTTTCGACCATAACTTTTTCCCTATACAAAATAGATCAATCGCGTTCATATTATATGACGTATTTGATAAATACCTATAATTAATGTAGATAAACCGAAAACCTAACTTCAATAACTTAGGGGTGGGGGTAAAAAAACCAAAAATTTTTGGAAAAAAATTCATAACTTTTTTCTTGTAAACATTCTTACATCACATGTATTTTTAATAGAAAGGATATTATTTACTCTAAATTTAGGTACCAAAAGTTTTTCCGTAAAAGGTACCGTTTCCGAGAAAATAAATAAGAAACCACTTTTAGCTTGAAAATTTAAGGTAGGTAAAACCAAGGCAACTTTTTTCTGGTAAACATTCCCTCGTCGCAAATATTTTTAATAAAAAGGTTTTTTTTACTCTAAATTTAAGTATCAAAAGTATTTCCAAAAAAGATACCTTTTCCGAGAAAAAAAATAAAAACCGCTTTTTGCTTGAAAATTTTGATGTTAACAACGGCATCATGTGTTATTCTTAGGTAGTGAGTTATATTTTAAAGGAGGTTACACACGAGGTCTACCCACGCGTGTCCCCCTGCGGGCACGGATTTTTTTTCTTTCAGGAAGCCCCTTTTGAATAGTACAACTAGAATCTGACTTTCCCGAAGAGCAATGTTTGCCTATTCGAAATGAAAAATTTTATATTTGCATAACTAACATCGAAAAAGGCAGAACTGTGACCTCTGGGATAACGTTCAGTAACTTTGCCAATTGAGCTACATTATCACTATATAAAAGTAATACATAATTTTTTACATTAATTAAAATTTTTTTACATTAAATAAAATAAACCTTTTAAATTTATTACATTTTAATGCTTATTTTTTTTAATGTTTAGTAAAAAGTCCGAAGGACTACGTTGCCACTAGATAGGCCCATTCTACTATTTTTCCGTATGTATTTTAGCGTGTTTGTCCCGGCGTAGCCGGCGTATTTTTCATCCTATCGTCACGAAAATTGGCAGGTGTGTTCTTTGAATTATTTGAATTTTTATGTCGAACCATTTTTTTGATTGGGCGAAAAAATCCAAAATGGCGGCGTTTTTTAGTTTTGTTTTTGGCGTAGCTGGAGCACTTTTTATCCGATCGCCACAAAAATTGATGATTATGTTCTTTGAGTTATTTATTTTCTTACTGGGAGGAAAAATCTAAAATAACGGTGATTTAAGTTTTTGTTTTGGCGTAGCAGTCGTATTTTTCATGCAATCGTCACCAAAATTGATAGGTATATTCTTTGAATTATTTAAATTTTTATGTCGAGCCTTTTTTTTTGCTTGGGCGAAAAATTTCAAAATGGCGGATTTCTGATCCGTACCACAAAAACGGGCTTTACGGCAGCTAGCGGACTAAAATCTCGTCTAAGTATTCTTTGCCGAAATCTAAGGTGTTTTTTTGTTATTTCAAAATCAAAAAGGCGGCCATAGCGAATCCCCTAACGTACTGAGGTCTACTGTTCACAAAACGACTAGTTTAAATTAAGAGAAAACACAAGGAAAATCATTTAATACCAGTAAGTTAAGTAATCTGGTATTTCCATAAATTTTTATTTATATATCTTAATAATTTTGCATTGCACAAATTTACAACAAATAATGTACAGAATGTATAATGGTTTAATGCTAAATAGACATTCTGAGATAGCAGACCTTAGCATATACAACATACATACATACATACACACCGTATGTATGTATGTATGTATAACACATATAAGTTTGTTGTTTCGACTATGTATTTTTGTAGAAATGAAAAATAAAGTAATTATCATTTATTATTTAAATTAAAATTATTTAAAATAAAATTATTAATAATTATTATTTCTAATAATTATACTATACCTTATAATTATACCTTAATTCACTTTTTCACAGTTAGTTACAAATGTAACATGAAATAATTAATTATCAGTGCGTTACAATAAATCTCTTTTATAGAACTATAGAAAAGGATTTTTTTTTCTTATTGTGTATTTGCCTGGTCGTCCGTAAATCGCTGCTTCAAAAATACTATAAATACTACAGCTGTAATTTTGAATACAAAATAAACATATTTATATTTCAAAAAATAAAACCGTCACAAAGAAATTTATAAGTTGATTCAAAGAAAACTTACTTTGGATCTACTAATAGTAATACTGAAGTAGTACTGAACCATTGAACACACCTAAACTATTTCATTTCTTAATAATAACTACATTTTGTATAAATTTTTAGAAGATATTTATTCTAGAACACCGCAAGAGGTAAAAGTTTTTTATTTTGTGTAATTTACTTGAAGATAATGTCATAGAATATTTCACCAACTCTGAGGGAAGTTGTGTTTATTTATTTTAAAGTAGATAGCCTTACTATCAGGTAGTGAGCCTAAATTGACAAAATTCAATTTTAAAATATAGCACAACTTATTCCATATTTTCCTTAACTACACTTTGTACCATATCATGTACTACGTTGGAATTGTATTAAGTTAACAATTTGAGACATTCTTGATAGTTTATCCATATTGTATGGAACGGAAGCTATGCTTTCATCCTTTTAGAAAGATATCTAGAACTAAAATAATTAGCAGTGGGAATAATTTAATTGTTATAACAAATAGTGTTTAATTCACCTTCAAATTGATTTTTTTGTTAGAAATATATGTCGGCGGGTAGCCGTACTTTGAATATCAACATCACGCTATTTGACTTAGATTATTATTATGATTGTTTATTTTTAGATTAAGAACATTTCTTTGATGTAAAGAATAGTTTTAGTTGAAAGGGTGGGTGCTTTATTCGAACGAATGACACACCCAGTCTTTCTATAAAAGGCCGAGCGCACGCCGGCTCGAGACATTCTATCTCGGACCAGCGTAGCGAACGGAGCTCTTGGAAAATAAAAGTGAAGAAATTATCTACGCTGTTTCTATTCTACACCAAGTATGGGCGATAGCCCTGCTCATGAAGGTGGTGACGTCAGCAATGCTGACGTTACACTTTTTAAAAATAATCGCGGCGAGGCTACTTCGTCATATACATTAATAGTAAAAATGACCATGATATGAATAAATGACTTTTAGGCATTTTAATTGCAGGCATTATTTATCAAACAAATTTCATATATTAATATTATTGATTATGTATCTCGATGTTAAACAAATTGATTCGTTCCAAATGTTTGCAATATTTTACCGCATATATATTTTATTCTGTTCAACGTATATGATTGATAGCATTCGTACTTTTGTAAACATTTCGCAAAAATTAATAACCAACCCCTTCAGGCTTATAAACTTTTTTTATTTATATTGCCATCGAAATGTCACTCATCCTAATACTTGGTTGGCAGTATATTACCCGGCGCGTCGTATCAAACACAATAAATGGCTTTTGCAAAATATCGAAATTGTAAGGCCGTTTCATTATTGTTAAAATTGGACTGTTGTGAATCAGTGTATGTTAGATACAGTAAAAGGTTACCATATCATCAGGATTCTGCGATTTAGACAAAAGCTGATGTCAATGAGTCCAGAATAACCTTTGAAATTGTTTTAAGCGTTAGGAATGGATGCCACTACGGCCACTACATACTATCACTCTTAACAGCAGAATTATCCGTACAGCATTTTGCTTAAATATAATATCCGGCCTTAAGCTCTGACAGCACTGTTTATGTAAAAGGTCGTTGAAAGTCATGTTTAAGTGAAAACAACTGCTCAGAATATTGCCCTTCCCGTATGAGCCGATATGCGCTCCATGTATATGTTGCTCCATAACAGCGGAAAGGTCGTTATATTTTATCATACCTCATATCACGCGTCATGGTTACGTGAGGGACAGACCTTATAGTTGACAGCAATCTGCGTCACTTGTATGGTGTAATGTAAAATTATTTGTTATTGGAGTTGACCTGGTCTTTCTTAGTATTTTAATGTGTTAAGGAAAAAAAATAAATAAATAAATAAAGCTATATACATACATATAGCTTTCGTTATTACTGCATTACCAAATATAATAGCGTTTTTCAAATAAAAAAAGAATTAAAAAAAAATCATCAATCACGTTCAATCAAACAAAAGGAATATTCTCTCGCTAATTTATAAGGCAACCGTATATAGTTGTGGGTTCGAAAAATTAGTTCTTATTTAGTTGAGGAAGTTTTAAATTAGCGCTAATATTTTTTTGCAATAAAACTACAGTTATTACAATATTTATAAATTTATCAATTACTAGTTACGTGTTTCGTTAAAATATCAGTCCTTGGAAAAAAATTAGCTTCGCCTTTTATCACCAGTTGAAGAAATGTAAGTATAGTCAATAAGTCAAGATTTTAAATTTTATACTTAATAAAAATTATTAAGTATTTTATTAAATTTTATAAGCACATACTGGATAATACAGAAATAGAGTAAAAATTTGTTTCGTTATTTTACTATTACAGTAATCAATTCATTAACTTTCAACTTATAGTAATGATTTGATACGTCGGAAGTCTTTCATAAAGGGCATACCAAGAAGAAGGTATGGCTCTGAATTGGGTGACCTAGATCTGACCGACGAGAGGCGATATTAAGATACACGAATTAAAGTCATATCAAGAATATTGAACAAGTTAAATATACAGCATATATGTATATTGACTTTAAAATTGTATACACATATAATAAAATAACTAAAAGTTAATTTTATTTTTTATTATTATTTTAAATTGTTCATTGAATATTTAATTTTAAAGATGACGAAAACAATTAAATTAATATATTTATTGAATATTGACGACAGGCTTTATTTTTGTTATACAGTATACATATTTTTGTTTAAAAAAAATATTTGTTATAATATCACAATATTTTATTCTTCATAATAACCAAACCATATCTTAAAAATACATTTTAAATAAATGTGGAATGTATACATGTAGAAAAAATATATAGTAACTGTGGTATATATGTATATTACAGAATTTTTTAGTTGCGTAATGGTAAGTGTCTAGCCGAAATTTATGTAACTTTTAGACCTTCGCTGTTCGGTGAATAAACATGTTCACATGTTGTAAGTTTCCTTCAAATAGTTCGTGTTATCACAATTTTCGGGAAGACGCTCATTTATACCAAGGGCTGTGGATGTTTCCTTAACCTATCACTTTCGATAAATTTTACTTTGTTGTCAACAAATCATAATGGTGTATGATTTGTATATTTTTCGATATCGTAGTAATAAGAAAAATATGAAATTTTTATACGACGTAATCAACCATCAAAATTCGTATTCATAATATCGTAAACTTCATATGCAATATCGTGTTACTTAGTATTCAAAAATGTACTTCGTCGCTCGGTTTAATAGGTAATAAAGAAAATATTTGTCTGGGTACTCTGTAGCTAGTGCTACAAATATTGAAGTTTTAAATTGTAAAACTTTATTGAGCGGAGCTAGCGGAGCGCTCTACTGGAGACTTTTTCACATTCTTTGTCACGAATAAGCTTGAAAACTACTTGACGGAAAATTATGACATATTGCAATCAAAAAAAAATGTTGAAAAATGTCATGTGGTTGAGAAATAATCGTCAAAAAACTGATATCCCATTGAAGTCAATGGGAAACGACAAGTCGTTACACTAGGCTCGTTTCACTCAATATGCAAACGGCACCCGATATTTCGTGAGAGCGAGTCGTAATTGAGGGTCTGCTGGCTTATCAAGAAAAGAAGAAAGGAGAGGGGTTCAGCTCAACACCCGCCGCGGACGTTTGGCAGATCCTAGTATATTATTAATTACGATAAATTAATTTTCTTTACAATATATGGTATAAATATTTATACAGCCCGTCTATGCACCTTCTGTTAGCCGACAAGTTATAAACTACCTTCCACTAAACTTCAAAATTATTGATGTAGTCATATTATTGTACTGATATTTTATTAACAGAACTAAATAATATTATCGTACTGTTTCATCAAAGAAATAATAATGCACAGTTTCAATAAAGTGAACTGAACTGAAGTGACTATAACAACACAATGCTATTGGATTATTTTTAGTTCCTTTGTCTTATTTATACAGAAAGTTTTATATTCAATTGTTATTGGAAAACCACGTAAAAAGAAAAAAAATATATGCGCTATCATTATTTAAAAATACATATACATATAATAAATATATATTAAGAAACTTTTGCTAAAGGGTTCTCCTGTAATCTGTAGCATTTTTTTTAATTGTAGTTTTTTATCTCGAACTATTTACATAGTAATATGTTTCGTAGGAAAAAATAATAAGTGATAAATGGAGAACTTTTATAATACATATTACCTCCAGAATCGCTAGTGATTTTTTTTAATCATTGTGAAAGTTGAACTTAGATGTCAAGCTTAAACTTGTTTTTTCACTTTATGAGTTCTACATCAGTTAGTTAGTTCAGATTGTATCTACTTTTGCGTTTCGTGGCTTAAACATGCATTTAAGGCTAAAATTACATGAAAACATCCGGTCTAAAATGGATTTTAGAAACGTTATTTAAGTGATTATTTACAATTTCGGAGAAAAACCAAAAATTTACAAAAAAAAACCTTTAAAAAAAATAGGTCACTGATTTTTTTTGGCCAACTTGTATTCTCTAAATAGGTACCTAAACACGCTCACTTGATTTGTCGGACCGGCTACAAAACACCCTGTATATATATATATATATATATATCTATTATATAAAAATGAATCGCAAAATGTGTTGGTAAGCGCACAACTCAACAACGCATGGACCAATCTTAACAATTCTTTTTTTTAAATATTCCTTAAAGTCCAAGGATGGTTCTTACGGCGAGAAAAATTCGAATAATTTTCATGAAAACCCCAAAAGAGCCCTTTTCTTTTTCCTATACAAATATTTTCTAACTAAATTTAGAGTCAATTTGAACTGTATTGCTATACAATAAAGTTCATATTAAATTGCAAACACTCATTTTTGTCTAAACAATGTAGGTGTGTTACTAACGTCGAAGAGTCAATTCGCACTTTATTGTCTCTGCACAAATTTCAAATTCAATCAAATATATGTGTGTGCAGGTTCACGCAAAAGTGATAATATCGTGAACCCGACCAAATTGAAAAGTCAAAAAATTTAAGAGCTATAGACTTGATTGGCCTTAGAATATTCTTTCTTTTGTTTTAGTTTTGGAATGCGACATAAAATGTCATCAGTTTTCACGTCATTGCATCTGTCAAACAAACCGCGTTAAAAAGCGTTTATAATATTTAATAATTAATTTTGATTGTTTTATATCGTGTTTTGTGCAAAGTGTTTTAATACCTGTGATTAATAATTATTGCATGTGATATAATTTAGGTGAGTATATTCGATATGCCTCCTATAAGACGAAGTAATTTAGGTAGAAGAACCCGAAATGCTACAAACCAAACTAATTACCGATCTTACCATACTGCACAAGAACGTGACGACCGAAAAAAACGTGAAAGAATTCGTATATCACGAACGCGGGAAGCGAGAGCGAGAGATTCAACTAATAATCGCGAAAGTTTGAATCGAGCTGCTTTCAATTATGATTTGTCAATTGACTACAGTAACCACCAATGTGTTACTATTGGATCTTTGAACTTGGTTTGCTCTCATTGTAAGGCAAATGAAGCCAATGGATTGTGTTGCGCAAATGGGAAAGTGAAATTGATACCATTGGATCTACCACCAGAGCCATTGTACTCATTGGTTTCAGGAATAGAACCAGATTCCATACACTTTTTGTTAAATATCCAACAATATAACAATTGCTTTCAAATGACGTCATTTGGGCCAACAAACGTAGTTCGGGAAAATTTCATGCTAAATTTTTAGGTAGGTATTATAGCAGTTAATCATGATTATTTTAGTGAACAAAATTTCCTGTCAATTAAGTAAAGGTGGGACATTAACCTTCATTTCCTTAATCCCCAAGAAATATATTACTTAGTCATAATATTATTTGTTGATTCAGTATTAGCAATACTTTTATTATTTTGAAACACAATATAATTATTTGATGATGGATATTAGTTACAACTAATTATTACATATTGACATACCTAAGCATATCAATTATAAATTGGGGATTCAAATTAGGAGACAGATATACTTTTAAGAACGAATATTATTTATATTTGACAAAAATCATTTTTTTTAATTTACAGATACAAGGCCAACTATATCATAGCGCAGGTTCACTATTACCAGTGTCAGATAGCAATTACAAATTCCTGCAAATTTATTTCATTGGCAATTCACCACAAGAAATTGATATGCGTTGTTCAAATAACAATTCAGTAAAGAGGTCTATTGAAGAACAATTACAAACTTTATTTCATGAGTACAATCAATTGATTATGTTGTTTAAAACTGCACTGGATCTGATGCCATCTGATAATCACAAAATTGTAATCAGAGCTGATAAAACACCTGTTGGCCAACATGCAAGACGTTTTAATGCACCAACTATTGATGAAGTTGCCATCGTTATAGTTGAAGAAAACTTGGAATCCCTTGATATTGTTTTACATCGTCGGAATGATCAATTACAACGTATAAAGGAAACACACCGCTCATATGACGCATTGCAATATCCCATTATATTTTGGCAAGGTGAAGATGGCTATGATTTCTCAAACAAGATGATAAATCCCATTACAGGTAATAAAAAAATATTATTTTAGCAAGGAGATATATTATCAGTCACTATATTATTATTTTTTTATTTTCAATGTTATGAAAACAAAAATCTATTTTCAGGTTCTAAACCAACAAAAAAGTCAGTTCAATGAACTATTATTCCTACCGCCTAATGATGACAATCACATACTCAAACGTCGGCGATTATATCACAAGTATGCTGTAGACATGTATGTTAAAATTGAAACGGAGAGATTAACATTCATCAGGTTGAATCAGACAAAACTCAGATCTGAAGAGTATATTCACCTTCGAGATGCGATTAATACTGATGGTAATGCACAGAATCTTAATCGAATAACTATTCTTCCATCAACATACATCGTAAGCCCTCGACATATACATGAATATGCTCAAAATGCCATGTTATATGTTTGTCATTATGGTACAGCAGATTTGTTCATCACTTTTACATGCAATCCACACTGGATAGAACTATTTCTATCTATGTGTCTATACACAGCCAGAGTCTTTATACAATAGTTGAAATCTTTAATGAATTTCATTGTGAAACATTATGTGTTTGGAGAGACACGCTGCTGGATGCATTCTGTGGAGTGGCAGAAACGGGGATTGTCACATATTTTGATTTGGTTAGTTGTCAAGATAAAGTCAAATGAAGTTGATGCAATAATATCAGCTGAAATCCCTAATGTAGAAGTAGATCCTGGATTGCATGAGGTATTTATCAAAAACATGGTACATGGTCCCTGTGGAACTCTTAATCAAAATTTACCATGTATGATGGATGGTAAATGTTCAAAACGATATCCACGGACATTAATATCTGAAACAATCACTGGTATTGACGGTTATCCTTTGTATCGTCGCCGATCGACAGCAGAAAATGGAAGATCAACAATTGTCAAATTAAATCAACAAGATATTGAAATAGATAATCGCTGGATTGTTCCATATTCACCCATTTTATCAAAGACCTTCAAAGCGCACATCAACTTTGAATCTTGCCATTCAGTAAAATCTATTAAATACATTTGCAAATATGTAACCAAAGGGAGTGATATGGCTGTGATTGGTATTAATGCAGAGAATTCCAATGATGAAGTTACCCAATACCAAATGGGTCGCTATGTTAGTAGTAATGAAGGAGTTTGGCGAATATTTTCTTTTCCTATTCATGAGAGACACCCTACTGTTGTTCATTTAGCTGTGCATTTAGAAAATGGACAAAGAGTATATTTTACAGCACAGAACGCAGTACAAAGAGCTGTACAGCCACCATCTATTACATTAACCAGTTTTCTTTGACATGCCAAAACGATGCTTTTGCTCAAACATTGTTATATTCTGAAATGCCAAAATATTATACTTGGAATCAATCCTTAAGGAGATTTATACCACGGAATCAAGGAAAACCAGTTTCAGGATACCCAGATGTATATTCTACCGATGCGATTGGTCGAATTTATTCAGTATATCAAAGCAATGATGAAATTTTTTATTCACGACTGCTATTAGACAATGTACGTGGCCCAACATCATTCCAACATGTACGAACTGTTGATGGTGATTTGTGTGGATCATACAAAAATGCTTGCCAACGTTTGCGATTGCTAGAAAAATGCTCATTGGGATCAAACTCTCAATGATGCTGTAATATCATCACAAGCTCATCAAATACGAACATTGTTTTCTATAATCATATCTACATGCTTCCCATCAAACCCAAAGGATTTGTGGATCAAGTACAAAGATAATATGTGTGATGATATTTTGTATCAAATACGCATTAGAAGGGGAAATCCAAATATACAAATAAGCGAAGAAATTTACAATGAAGTATTGATTTCAATTGAGGACATGTGCTTGATGATGTCAAACAAACTATTATTTCAATTAGGCCTGGCCGCGCCCAATCGTCCAATGCATGATGCTTTTAACCAAGAGTTGCACCGAGAAAAACTGTATGATCTCAATACTTTGAAAGAATTAATTCAAACAAATCTTCCACTATTGAATGAACAGCAGAAGTATGTATTTGATACACTTATGAAAGTAATAAATGATAAAAGAGGAGGGATTTACTTCTTAGATGCACCTGGTGGTACAGGAAAATTTTTTTTGATTTGGTGGTGCAATGATTTTATTAGCAGGAGATTTTCGTCAAATATTGCCAGTGATTCTACGATCAACGCCAGCTGATGAACTTAATGCATATTTATAGTCCTCCAATTTGTGGAAGCATGTGAAGGTATTACATTTAAGCAAGAATATGCGTGTCAAGTTGCAAAATGACCAATCTGGAGACATATTCTCTAAACAATTCATTGACATTGGTAATGGCAAATTTCCTATAGACACCTTGACTGGTTCCATTAACTTTGCTCAAAGTTTTTGTCAGTTAACTAGATCAAAAGATGAACTTATTCAAAAGGTGTTTCCAGATGTTGCTCAAAATTACAGAAACCATGATTGGTTGAGCGAAAGGGCTATATTGGCTGCAAAAAACATGGATGTAAATGAATTAAATTTCAAAATTCAAGAACAAATTACAGGCGAATTGAGGATATATCAGTTGATTCGGCTACTAACCAAGATGATGTCGTCAACTATCCGCTTGAATTTTTAAATTCGCTGGATTTACCAGGATTGCCACCTCACAATCTTCAATTAAACCTTTAATTATCGTTAGTTACAATGTTGAGAAATATCAACCAATCACGTCTTTGCAACGGCACACGGTTAGCGATAAAAATTATTGAACAACGTGATAGAAGCAACTATACTGAAAGGAAAGTATAAAGGAGAAGACGTGTTGATACCACGCATCGCAATGATTCCGACTGACAGTTTCCAGTGCGACTTGCTTTTGCTATGACCATAAATAAATCCCAGGGGTCAATTGTATGTTGCCTGTTCCCATGTTGGAAAACCATCAGATTTGACCAGGTAATCAAACAAAAAACATTGTGTATCATAAACTACTACAATAAAAATAAAACAGATTTTTGTTATTAATACGATTACTGAAAATACTTATATACGTTTTATTTCATTTTATTAAAATGATAAAGTAACATATAAAAAAAAGGATAATTTTACTATTTATTTATCATATTATTTAAAATATTAAATGATAAAAAAAATCCACCAGAAATCTTAATATGTATAAATCACGTGTCACGTTGTTTGTCCGCGATGGACTCCTAAACTACTTAACCGATTTTAATAAATTTACACACCACGTACAGTTTGACCTAACTTAAAAGATATATAATAATTTTCAACTCAATTCATAGTCGCAATATTATTTTATTTGTTTATTATTTTGCAGTTAGCTCCTAACAAGTCTAAAAGATGGCGGTATCCGTTGACTGGATTGAATAATTACGAATGATGTATCTACCCTACCTACCTCATTCGTAAGTTTAGTGTTCCAAGTTATTTACTAAAAACTTTGTAATTTACAAATAGTGTTATAAATTTGGATTAAATTTAAAAAATAATTTTGTTTCTATTTTTGCTTAATATCGACTGTAAGAAAACATTATGATTTTCATGACAGAAGTACTCTGAACGTTACCCCTTAAATAGTTTACTACAATGTAATATATCAAAAACAATAGTCACAGCAACGCGTGACCGGGTCTGCTAGTATATATACATATATATATATATACATAAATAAACAAACAAACAATACAAATTCAACAATCTTTTAAAACGCTGCAACTGACTTCTACGAGTATAAGGAAATGTCCTTATAGAAGTCAGTTGTATAATTCCTCATTACCATCAATTAAATTCTTAAAAAATATGACGACAAAGTAATTTGTAAAGTTTTGAGAATTTGCAAACTTTCGAAGTATGACCTCATTAGAAAATGTTTGTCACCTCCTTACAATTTATGAGTGTAATCATAACGGCAAAGTAAATTCATTTTCAACAAATTAAGTTATTATTAAATTTTATCCTACTGTTATTAATATTAAGCTGCTATTAATATTTTATGGAGTTTGTCATGAAGCCATCATGTCTTCATGTCATGAGTCATGAATGCGAGTGTTGTAAAGGTTGTATTTACTCTAGATTTTATTTAAAATAAATTATTTGAACCAACATTAGCTATTAAAAATAATTAGAAAAAATCATATATTTCATTACTTATACAATACAAATAAATAATAGACAATAAAAGCCTTTAATTAAACAATTAAATGAACTTTTTAGTCTTTTTCCTTTTTGTTTGTCGAGGAAGGGCATAAAAAGACTACTGGACGAATTTAGATCGAAGAGATGGAGTCTCTGGCTATAGCTAGTAATGAGTATTTATGCTACTGCTGTTTATTCAGCTGCTATTGTTATGTTGAAAAACCGAGAACTACAAAATCATAGCAGTGGAATATTATTAATTCTCGTGATCAATTTACATTTGCAGACATTCTTTAGATTGTAAAATGTCGCTTCAGATTAATGATGGCTTTAAATTTTTCTTTCACATTATTAAAATACTTTTCAAACAACCCAAGTTTTAGTTTAAATACGTTTACATACTTACTTATATTTTATTTTCTAACATGACATAAATTTATTAACACGTGCTATTAGCTCGTTATATTAACATTGTCAATTTATTATGTCCGTGTTAAATAAATTTAATTAAAACGTAACTTAATTAGCCTTTTATTTATTAATGTACAACTTATAAGAAGTGTTTAATTTTACGACGCCATTACACAAAGATATCACCTTCCTTCTTATTGAAATAAAGAGATTTTACAATTTGATTTGATGTTATTAATAATAAGCAAAACAGGTACGTAAAGCATAACGATGTTAAAAAAACTTATTGTACTATTTCTTAATGATAACTATTGTTAGATTGACAATACATAAACTTAGATTTTACTTTAATACACTTAATACAATAATATTAAATAATATTTAAATCCTTCTAACGCCACCGGTTGATGGAGACAGTTAAGTTAACTTGTTATTGGACAGCACTTAATCAACACAAATTAGGAGTCGAAAATCAACCCTCCCCTAAAAATTAACTACAAAATTACTAAATATAACAAAACGTATTATATAATTGTACAGTTTATTTATGCTTATGTGTGCATGATAGTCCCATATTTAAAAATATATAAATAAGGGAATTGTTGAAGGGTACTCTAAAACGTCACAATAAATCTAAAATAATATTTTTTTTACCATATTTTTTTAGATTTAATGTGACGTTGTATTAGTTTTCGTGTTCTTGTCAGCAAGCGCTTTCATTTGATACCCGTAATGTAATAACCCGTAGTGTACATAAAATAACAAGTCTTAGATGATCCGCCAGATTAGAATAACGTCACATAGCTAAGCATGCATTGTCTTATATATATATTAAATTTCAGCTCAATCGGTTAAATACAACTAATTTAAAATTCACTTGCTAGATTCCATCGGGACAAACGAACTGTTACGTAGGAATTTCATTTCTGTAGTAATTTAAATATTTCCCCATACATTAAAATTTTTATAATGTTTGTCTGTGATTAGATGGATTAATTATCAGTTGATTGGTAATTAAAAAGACTTTAATAATCTGTGATATTTCATGATATTTTAGCAATAAGATGTTGCCAGCTTGAGGATGCTTTAGATTCCTCGAAATGTTATACCTTTTCTTATTTAGATTCAGTGTCACTCTTATATCATAAATTTTATAATTTGATAGCATACTTCTGTTTGAGATCTTTATATGCTGCCTTTATATAATCTAAATATATCAATGCTTGCGAAGTGATATATTTAGATTATATTCAAATGTAAAATAATAATGCTTATTTATTGTAGAGACCTTCAGTTCTTTAGTTTAAAATTACTAAATTAATTATTTCCGCTTATAATAATTAAGAATTTACCTTCATTTAATTTGACATTCTGTGTGGTGTAGTAATTCTTTCTATAGGAAGCCCTTCCCATATTTCTTTTTTGAATTAGCCTCCAGGTTGACTACATATTATGAATTAACGGCAATATTATGGATTAGTATTGCCGGCCAGTTTAAAAGTTCATTTGTAGGACATGTTTCGACAATTAGAGTCGACATATAGCTATAGAGTTGCATGTGAGGCCATTTTCCTTCAGAAGGAGTTTTTTTTTCATAATAAATCTTTATCACATGCATACAGGTGATTTTGACACATCGACCAGAATATCCTATTTCTTGATCTATTCCTGTAAATGTAGCTGGATGTGAGATCTGCCTTTAAGTGTTTGATCCTCGTTAAATTACTAACGAGTTATCTGGTGAAGTACAACTTTATATATAATTGTTCTATATTATAAATTAAAATTTAAAGAATAAGTATTTAACTGAAGGCTTCTTGTACTGACAAACAAGGGGGCTGTGTTCGAGTATATGTCTTCACTTGTCCATTATCAGTGGCACCAATGAATTTAATTTAAGTGATCGAAACATAAAGGATCTTATGCAATATAAGTACTTGAATACTAAATTAGAATTGTTACAGTACATATATTTCGAGTGAAATAAATACAGTATCCTTCAGCAAATATAAAACAAAATGGGAATATATTTGAATCTTTACAAATGTTAAATTACATCCAAGTCCAACATGAACGTTCAATTATTCTAATTGCTTAGACAGTTCAAGAAAATGTATATTTACGTTTTACGATTATTTAAATTTAATGAATATGTTGTTTATTTCCCCATCTACTTCACCTATTATATAATTTATGTTTATTTTGTTCGTATTATTATAATATATAAAAATAATTATTTACATTAGGTTTTGTGAAATCTATTTTGAATATAATTAATTTTTTTGGTAAAACTTTATAATATGTATGCTATATATTATGTAAAATATAAATTATTAATTGTATATGCGGAGTCTGTTTTGAATTCAATTAGTCTTATATCCCTCATTAGATAATTGATTATTAACTGAGTAGATAGAGTAGACTAATCCAAATTAGATATAAAATTTCAGATTTAAATCTTATATTATCAAAATCACATTCATTATTTGAATTTTAATGGGTATATCCGAGGTACAAAGAATATAAAGTTTAATCACATTTTGTCACAAAGCTGTTAACGGTTACTTTGAAAATAAATTCTGTAGGACTTTTCTAATCTCCACTAAGATAATAAACTTAAATGCTATCGCTCGAAGCTTTTTTAAACATTTTAGCCATGTGAAGCTCATTTACGAAAGTAAGGAGTTTTAAATAAGCTATAATATATGTATATCCATCTAACTTTAAAATTAAAAGGTTAGCGAGGGTCAAATTTCATTAGTTGCTTTTATTACAGAAGTTAGAAATATAGGAAATCATACTAATGTCTCCGATGGTGAAAAACATTAGGGGTTTACTTACTTTTCACAACGTCCCATTTTATTTTAAATAAAATATTGTTTATACAAATTACACTTATTATATTTTTTACAAAACTAGATGTATATCGAGTTTTATTAAAACAGACATTTATTTTGGTGAAAAATCCTTAACATATTTTCATATTACCAGAAGTACGAAAATAGCTTTTCAAAATAATGAGTATAATAAAAACGATCCTTCTTTTCACATTTATAGCAAAATATAACTTTCAACCCACATTTTCAATGTACAATTGTTTTCCAATATATGCTTTAGGTGGTAACAATATAGTACATTTTCCTGTGACAATAACCATGTCGAGTATTTTATTTTTGTCATTCACACCCAGCGATGCAACTTGTAGGAGATTATTTTATGATGGAGAATAACACTTTTCAGGTATTTTGAACTGAGAGGTGAGTGGATGTTAAGTTCAATTTTAAAGTATTATTTTATATCATAAATTGAAAAAATAAATTAAGTTATAATTAAGTCTGAGATAACAAAAGAAAATCTTTTATTTCTTTAATTGCCTAACACAAATATAAAAAAGAATCAATTTTATGTCATTAATTATGTTTTTAAATATATTTGTGACTTATTCAACCTTATTTATATACAATGCTTAACTGAAATGTATTTTGACATTACGCCATCTTTAATACTCGAGCACTTAGTTCGTTATATTCAACACGGTTCAGAGAGCATTAATAAATGTATCTCTCTGTCAAACTTTCTGCCCTAAATTTAAAATAGGATAATAAATTTTTTTTTTAAATAAAATTTTATTTATTTTAATAATGATAAGGCTTATTATGGTTTTGGGAACTAGTAAATGATTAAAAAAAATCACCGCGCTGTGAAATCAATTTTACAAATTACAAAATATTAAAAATATTTAATCTGTCTTAATATTTAATTTGACTCTTATAAGAATATCATAATAAATATTAATTCTATTCATACCTAACATAATAAATATAGGAGTAGTGGTTTTAGAATAAGTATAAAAGAATTTAATCTCTAATAAATTTAAGATAATGTACCTTCACGTAAATATATTTGTACCTTTTTTTTTACGTTGGTTAATATCCATTACAGATTCTCGCCGGCCAAGAAGGTGATGATCGGGGGGTTATTTGGTACGACCCAGCAGCATAGAGGACTCTGCCATTTTTGCTGCCAACCAGGCTGCCAACTAGGAAACCAACGGTTGCTCTCATCACCTTAACAGAACGCCGCGGAATCGCTTTCGCACTTACCGTGCTGCCCCGTCGGATCCCCTCATTAAGGTACTTCGTAATCTTTATATCGTAACAAAAACAGTAATATTCTACAAAATAAACCTATGCATGCTTAAAGATTTTCGACATGGACAACAAAGTCAGGGTCTATGCGTGCCTCTACAGGTACCATAGTGGTAATGCAGAAACGTATCAACTCTTGGGTCATATACAAACGAAGATTGACGACCTGTTTTCAGAAACTCTTTCCGTCAAAGTCGTAGTCCAGGGGGAATTCAATGCGCACAATAACGATTGGGTAGGGTTACGTTCCACTGGCTACGCGGGGAGATTTGTGTTTAATTTTGGCAAATGGTCTATCCCAGTCGGTTAAAACGTACGCTCGTCTACCATACGTGGATAGCCTTATGCCCTCTTTGCTGGATCTTCTCACTACACATCTAGGAAAGTATCAGGTTAGTGTCGAGGCAGCCCTAGGCTTCTGGGACTACTATCTAGGACGAAAAGTTGTGTTCATATAACGTCCGGCTCGCATAACACCTGCACCCTACTCGTTTGGCACTACAGGTCAGCGGATTAGGACGGAATGCGGTTCTTTTTTGTGTCCTACCGAGCCGATTTGTTTCCCTTACAACTATCCTAGTGACTGAGCTGCGATTATAGCTGATGTGATACTACAGGGCATAGAAATATTTATACCAAGCTCAACGATTGTCAGTTTCATGGTCATTTGGAGAGCAAGGTCAAGTTGGTCTCGATAAAATTGGGATTAATCAATAGAGCGCGGCAGTATTTCCAGCTTGGCCAAGAACTTGCGCTTTATTAGGCGCAGATCCTGCCACACATTGAGTACTGTTCCTACCGCCGGTTTTTGTCATCCCAATATGAGCTTCTACCTTTTGAGCGCATACAACAGAGATCCGTTCTAATTGTTGGGGTTTGAGCAAAGCTGAACTCTCTGCTGCGTGGCGATTCTCTATTATGTGGTTTCAAGAAATTTTCTTCTACATATCACTAAAATGTCGAACGCACTTCCTTCGGTGGTATTTCTAGATCGAAACGACATAGGTACCTTCATAAAAGAGTTGTAAGAGTTCATGGGCGGCGGTGATCAGGTATCATCTGTGACCCACAAGCTCGTTTGCCTTCCTCTTACATCAAAATAAATAAGTAATAAGTGAATAATTAAATATATAATCATTTTCTAATTTAGGTGTGAGATATTTGCTAACGATAGAGTGTTAAACTGGTACCATCTTCTCACAGAAAGCTGGTGTTAGGTGATGTAAGCCAAATTAATAAAGACACAAATTTCAAAACGATACGTCATAAACTTTTTGCCAGTGTGTAAGTTTATATAAACTTACATACTGGCAAAAAGTTTATGACGTAAACATATGGTTGTATATTCGTGTTTCGCGCTTAAGATAGTAGACGAAATTTAATGTAAACTTTACGGTAATAAATTATTGTCCTGTTAGAATACGATACATCTTACGGTGAAGTTGCTAGCTAGCTAATTCATTATAATCTAAAAAAAAACATATTATATTTTAGGAAGTTTTTAATTTTTAGGATTGTATCAGTGATATGTTCGTCCAAAAGAAGAACATATCGCTATTTATAAATTGATAAGAACGTCTCAAAAGTTTTGTAATAACATTTTTTTCAAAGACCCAATAAATAGGTCCCTTATCTCCGAACATATTATGTTCTACACATTGAGCGAGTCCTCGTTTGAAACTTTCCTTAAAGAGACTTATAATTTTGTTATTTTATTACAAAACATGAAAAGATATGACGCGTATTTATTCAAATTTTGAAAGTAAAAAAATGTATTTATTTTCTGTTCTCAATATTAATCTACAATAAATCTGTCAATTTAATGCATACTAAATTGGAACAGCATTTTCATTGTTATAAATTTCTAACTCTGTGATGCAGTAGCACGAACATGAAATTAGCATAGAAACTTGGTGTGAAGTCAACATAATTTCTAACTTAGCTTTATATAATTCCTATGATTTAAAGTTTAGTTATACTAAACCTTAAACATGTAGATTCAGTATAAATATCGTATGAAATAGTATATCACTTTAGTTAATACTAAAACGATTTTCTTTATAAATTACACAGTCTTCTTAAGAAATTTTAACTTTTTTTTATTCGAATTTAAAATAGTCAAGCAAGGAGCCAAATTCAAATTTTAGTAATTAGTCCTTAGCAAATAGCCATCCCGAGGAGTGATTATCTTTTATACCTGAAGATATTAGAATTTTCAAAAAAAAAACACAGAATTCCTTTTCTTTAAGGTGAATACATTTTTGTTACAACTATGAACTAGTGTCAAGTCACAAGTAAACCAAACTAAAGCACTGGTTACATAACAAATTCTTATAAATTTTACCTTATAATGATGTGTTCTTTTGTTATTTTATCGTTATTATACGTTTTATGAATAGACATATTTTGCAGCTCTTCGATTTGTTTTTTATAGTTAGTATTTTTATCCCATTCCAATGCCTTTTGAGTCAAAAGCCGAGTATTATCCACAGGGTACAAATTAATCTTTTGCAAAATTTCAACACAAATTCCAAATAATAACACGGCTTTGATGTTTATGTCATACGAGTATGCAACTGTGGTTTTGTAAATATTTTTTGAAATTGTATATATCCAACATTATTGTAAGATTTATAATATCTTAATGTATTATATCAATGACATTTGATATAACATTGAGCTATGTCACATAGAAGTTAAGATGGTTTATTTTCCAATTATATTTTATTCCATATACAAATATATATAAGATATATAGAGTATGATGTTATAATCGTTTGACACAAGGTTATTAAAATAAAAACCTAAGTAGCAATTATTATTTACCAGATTAAAGTTAATGTGTGATATAATTATAAAGTTTAATCCTTGTAAGAATTAAACTAATGTTATTTATTTATTAATTGATCTATATTATTACATGCTTGGGACTAGAAAAAGTGACTGAGAACATACATACAAACAAACAGAGATAGATTATGACCATTTTTTGGATTGTATTTGTAGTTAATCCTAATTGCAGTTGCTGCGCCACCAGTAATGCGCGTTAGAATCCGCCCTTAAAATTCCTGGGCTCAGCATCCCGGAGAATGTCCCTCCTAAGGGTGCCTCTAAGAAGCCGGCCCTTGGCTTAAGACGCTGTCGAGAAGGGGCAATTATGCCCAGGCTTGCAACCGTTTTAGCATTCTTTATAAGTAATTAACTTATTATATATTATGATAAAAAATACATACTATTCACAATGTATATTGATTTGATGCCAGAAAGAAAATAATATTTAGACAACATTTTAAAACTGTCGCATCATAAATAAGTTAATTAAATATTAATATTTATAAACTATAACAAACAATGAACTATTGTGTCACTTCTCTAAAGCGTTACACGTGCCGAGCGACGAAGGCGTGACAGCCAGCATTATGTTTCACTTCCCGCTAAAAGCTTTTAAATACCCACTCTTTATAATAGATATTCAAGAAATTTCCGCGATACAAATTAATAGTTATTTTCAATTGAAATTTTATTTATGTTGGTTTTATTTATTCCTATTGTTCGATTTTTTTACTGTCTGATATATCTATATGTATATTATTACCACGTAAAGTAAAAAATTATGTATTATATTTTTTTTTGCGGATAATAACATTATATTGTACTATGATTAAAGTATCATATATATCCAAAATATTCAATGAATAGTTTCATTCTTAAACATATTATTTCAGTTAAATTCTATTAAGAATACAACATTTATGTGGTTTCTTAATACGAATAAATTTAAGCGACATTTATTTATATAAGAAATGGAATTGTTAAAATATAAATTTATTCGATATATAATGTAGGATACATCTCTAAGAACCAAACTTTGTTATAGTTAGTCATTTATTTCCATATTTTAACGGCACTTTGAATATCCAATATTTGTGATTGCAACTTAATTTATATTCATAAGTCGGGCAGTTAGTCTGCGCGCAGATTGCAGAGTAAACACTTAAAGATAGTTAGGATTTTGCCCGTGAACAATCAATTTAATAGTTAGTAACTTTCTTCTCTGTTTAAAAAACACACAAACGGCTAATCTTGTTCCGCAATACAAGTAAGAAAAGAAAAATACACTTACTACAGAGTTGGACAATCGTCGAAAAGGGCCCGTTTCTGTCTTGTTCATTATCAATGAACTTTCTGAGGTTTGTAAACGCTCAAATTTCTAATTTATTACCATCTATATATGGTTTATAAAAAAACAATTAAAATGTTTTTTTTGCTGGTAATATAAAAATTAGATATGCCAAACATAAGGCGGACACCGAAAGCAAACAGTTCTACTACAAACATTTGCTAACCCAACTGTCGTCATACAAACTTTAAATGTTATTTGTTTAAGGCTCTCTTCAGACTACCCGTTTTATGATTGGATACAAATTGAAGTAGTATAAGTAACTGCTAGCTGAACATCAACAAAATTTTGAAAAGGTTTTTATATTCTAGTAAAAAATGAGAATTTTTGATATTTCTTGTTTAATACGGAAAACTATTTACGCGTTTATTTAGAAATATTGTTATCCCAAATTGTGGTATTTGCTATTTCTAATATTTACAACTCCCAGGAAAAGGTATTTTATATAAAGTTATCACCTGTCATATTATACCTTCAAGGTTGAAATTTTCTAAATACTCTCTTTTCAGATGCCTCTGTTTCCATGTTTAGACAAAAATATCTTCAAAATAGCAATTTTAAAAACTCAACCAAAAGAATTTTGTAGGGTGAAAACAAACACCTTTCGTATAAGTATATATGAAAAAACTAAAATTTTAATTATAATTTTTTTCCATATCAAAATCTTATGTTAAATCACAAGGTTAAAATCAGTTTTGTATACAATCTACTACTACCGTTATAATTCTCTTTTTTAAATAATATTACACAATTTTTATTTAAGCCAAATTATGTTTAGTAAAAACAATTCGTCAGTTTTCATATAGATGTTCTATAGAGATATATTTATGTATTAACTGCTCTTTTTTAAATCTTCATATGTTTTGAGGACCCATATTTTTGCTTGCTCTGCAAGAACAACAGATTATCATTTTATAACAAGCTAAATACAAATTAATCAGAGTTAAAGCTATTTCTTTCAAGTAAGTAAGCTATAAGCTATTTAATTACACTTCTAAAAACTGAGACACAGAGGCATAGATTTAGATCAAAAGCAAAATAAAAATATTTCCAGAAATATTTGCTTCGTAATTTTTTTACAGATATTTTGTATTTATTGGTATACATTTTATTTTACCTTAATTTTAGGAAATTAAATATAATAAATATGATGTTACTGACCACTAACGACATCATGTCGATCATTTGCTTCTTTGAATGTTAAATACACTCTTATTGTGAAATAAATTAAATTGTTGTTTAATACAATATTGTGCCGTTTATTTTAGTAAAAAAGGTATTTTTTTTAACAATTTACGATTTTTGTAGACACAAAATCAAAGATATTTTATTGCCCAGCGTCTTTTTTAACGTACTTTTTAGATTGTTAACAAATTAATATTAGAATTTTCATAACATATGGAAAAATATTTAAAACACTAACTTTTATAATGATAAAGTAAAATTCAAAACAACAAAAGTTTAGATATATGTTGCCTATCTCAGCAAAGGAGCTTGAGGCCAAAATTTTTAGTTAAAAGTGCATTTTTGTGTCTAATGTTGCCTATCTTATTCTAAAATATTTTATACAGACTAACAAGTCATTAATATACACATAACATTTGTCATAAAATATATAAATATATATATATATATATATATATATTATTGGCATGAAGGAAAAATCTTATTAAAACATATAACAATTAAATTTTGTACACGTTTCCTGCATATTATTATTTATACTCCCATTTATATGAAGTAAGTTATGAATAAAAATATATAAATAAAAAAAAAAAAATTCATTAAGATTAACATATCCATTAAAACCAAATTTGTTTTTGTTTTTTCTTAATATCTAAATAAATCCTTTCTTTCTTTTCTAAAGCTTAAGATCGAATAAAAAGTCAATTAAAATATGCAGTCATATTTATAAGCTCGAAGCGGGTAAGACACGATAAAATATGCTCAGTTGATAAAATGAAAGAGAATCACATATGTCACAGTATCGAGTACTGCTTGTGATAAAAGAAAATATTTAAATTTTAATGAATATAATAAAGACGGTGTGTTTATAGTTAATTCGGTAAGATCTAACTAAAGGTGGTGGTGGTTAATTAATCTAACTAATGTAGATCTAACCGTTAAGTAAGTGCATTCTTGTGTAATCTTAAAAGGTTAGAAAATATCTCAGTATATATAGAACAACGCTAATTATTATTATATCAGAATAATAGTCATTCCCTTCAGATTAGTAGATACTACTCACATTATTTTATTGATATATTAATTATTATTTCAAAATAAAATCAATTTCTTATGCTTCTTTGTTCCTAATTCTTCACTTTAATGTCACTAAATTAATTATTTATTTCTAATATATTGGTTGCTATATTAATTTACCAACATTTATTTTGATGTTCTAGTCCAATTGGAGTAGATAGTGGAGCATATTGTATTACTCGCAAGACTTTGAATATATATATTTTATCACCGTGTATACGAAAAACATCGATGCATTGTCCTGGATGTCCAGTTATCTGATTCTGAGCTTTAGCTGATTGTGAAGCCTGCCTTTAAATTACTGTTTCCTGATGGTTATATTTTTGGTTATGTACAACCTAATATATTTGTTCTACACTACGTATTAACCAGTTCTTGACTACAGTCTTCTTATATGCTAAAGGTACTACTGGAAAGCAAATGGACTGTGAATATGTCTTCGCTATGATATTAATTTAGGAGATCGTAATATTAAGGATCTTATGCAACAACAGTATTTGAGTGTTTACCTCAAGTAACCCACCTTTGAATCTCACTGGAATTTTAGGTAGATTTCATAGATGAATCTACCTATTGCAATCGATGCTATGACGGGACCCAGACCCCAGAGTAGGGGCGTTACGCCGTTTATGAACTGGAGATTGAGAAACCGTCGAAAAAAAAGTATATATCCCGATATATATATATGAATTTATGTATATATGTATATATGATCCAATAGTCCAAATTCATTATAGGCAAGATCTGGCTTCATAGGTCGATAGGATAAATTGGTAGGACAAACGTAGCATTTCGTTTTTTTGAAAAAAATAAAGGGGGGCTGGGAGGGGGGGTGAAGGGCAAACCTTTGGGATACGGTACAGGTTGCAAATATTGACGGAGAATTTTCAAACTTGGTACACACATTCTTAAGGACAAAATGAAGGTTAAATTCTTGAACGGGGGAAATCGGTCGGGGGGTTGGGGGGCTAGGGGTAGTTGAAAGTTAAAAACCACAGAAGGAGGCAAAATTTTAGTGTCAAACTCGGTAGGCTCATTCTTTAGGACATTCCAAGTGCCTGTGTAAAAAATGGGCGATGCCAGTTAAGGGGTGAAATTATTGGTGTGGTGATACCATCTTTTATCATACATTACATGTTTATCACATTCTCGGTTTCATTGTTACCTTCGCATATTACATATCGAGAATTGCGTGACGGGAATCTACCGAATACGATCAACTCTGTCGAACGAACTATTTTTATTGTATTTATTTGTAAATTCGAGTAATAAATTCGTTCATCAATAATAAAACTGAAATTTTGTTTTATTGACGAAGGACGGATGCTGAGCGTAGCAAAGCATTTGTCCGAAGGACTACGTTTCCACTTGATAGGATATTTTTCCGTAGGTATTTCAGTATGTTTGTTCCTGTGTAGCCGGCGTATTTTTCATCCTAATGTCACAAAAATCAGCAGGCGTATTCTTTGAATTATTAGAATTTTTATGTCGAGCCGTTTTTTGATTGGGCGTAAAAATCTAAAATGGCGGCGTTTTTTAGTTTTGTTTTTAGCCTAGCAGGAGCAATTTTCATCCGATCGCCACAAAAATTAGAGCGTTTGTCCGAAGGACTACGTTTCCACTTGATAGGCCCACTCTGCTATTTTTCCTTATGTATTTCAGTATGTTTGTTCCGGCGTAGCCGGCGTATTTTTCATCCTATCATCACAAAAATCGGCAGGCGTATTTTTTGAATTATTAGAATTTTTATGTCGAGCCGTTTTTTTGATTGGGCAATAAAATCCATAATGGCGGCGTGTCTTAGTTTTGTTTTTGGCCTAACAGGAGCAATTATCATCGATTGTATAGCAAAAATTGGTGATCATATTCCTTAAGTTATTGAATTTTTTTTTGTCTGGCCATTTTTCTTACTGGGAGAAAAAAATCCAAAATGGCGGTGATTTGAGTATTTGTTTTAACGTAGCAGGCATATTTTTCATCATATATATTTTTTAACAAAACACATACAATTATGTCACTTAACATGTAAATAATTTTTTTTTTTTTTAATTAAAGAAGAATCTTACTTTAAAGTCATGCAATTTACTTTAAAGAAATGCAAATTACTTCAAAGTCTCAAACATGTGGCAATTATAAAGTCATATCCATCCATATAATTGGAAAGATAAAATTATCTCACACATTTGCGTCATTTTTTTACCGTTTTCAAGTGTGAATAAAATACGTGTTAAAAAGTTTAAATTCAATAAAAAGTTTATATCTAACAAAAATAAGTAAGAAATCATCATGTTATACGTATGTAAAATACATACATTTACGAGTACAGTAGTAAATCATACCAACTGTATATTATTAAGAGCATGAAACAGAATTAAAAGAGTCGATTTGTGTTAATGCAACTCAATTTAGCTATTGCATTTGGCATAAACATCAAAGTTCACGATATCTAGAAACTGTGTGGGGAATATTGATTAAATAATTCGTATTGGTGCTGTAGCCGCCAGAGCTCGTAAGTGACGTACAGGAAACGAGGAAATCGCATTTAATACGTCTGAGGCTTAAATAATAACAGAACTGATAGATTTCGATGAAATCATAATCATATCCCGTTAATATTGTCTAGTAAAAAGACAATTTATTAATAATACAACGGAAAAAAAATATTGATATCATTCTCAAATAAATTAAAATTAAATACCATATAGATAAATATTCATATAACAAAAAAAAAATATAAAATTAAAGATCAGATAGTATAATAATATGGCATACATGTAATAACTATGTCATAGCTCAAGGAACAAAACGGCATTTTATAAACATATTCAAAATTATAACTTATTAAAAGATTTATACATGTTATATTAAAAGTTTTAGTTGAATTAAGAACGAGTCATTATAATACGCATAATTGTTATCTATTTCAAAAATACCGAAATGTTTTAATATGATATTTGAAAAGCTTGTTCTAGTTAAGATAATAGAAACATTTAAAATTAATTTAAAAAACTTATGTCGTCTTCTTTTCCAGTCATGTATTGTTTTATATATTATATAAATCGAGTGTTATAGTTCAAAAAAGTGGCTTAATCTATACATATTGTATTTGTAACTCCATATTTATGGCGTATAGCTGATGTTATGAGGTATAACTTAGAATGCTTCTATTTAAGAAAATAAATTCTGTACGAAATCGTGGACACCACTAGTTTATAATATAAAGTAAATGATCTTTAAATTTAACTACTTTATATTAAGACTTCACAGAAAAAAAATGGTGACAATTAAATCAACCGCTGTTTTATTATAATAAATCTGAGAAAAAATTACGTAAACGCTGCAGTGTCAGTACAATTAAGCTTATTAATAGGAATGGAAAATAAACAGCATTTTTAAATATCGAATATACTTTACTATATTGTATATGAATATACAAAATGTAAGTAAAATATTGTCATCAGTAAATATTTTACATACATTACGTTAACAAACTGTGTTAGAATATAGTATACCAAAGTAATTTATGTATTATTAAAGTTATACGTTAATATCATTAAAGTGATCTAATACGTTATGCATAATATAACTTATGTCTTAAATACTGATTCTGGTTATAAAAATGTTCTAAAAATACTAAAAATGGACCTACAAATATAAAGGTCTCTGTACCAGAATGTATGCAACTTGTAAAGGAGGCTTCAACTGTTGATTTCGTTAACAGGGTGCTACAACCACAACCGCGTAATTTAGCCTCAACATTGAAGCCGTGTTTTCATAGTCTGCCGAGTGGAGGTAATCACGTAAACAACTTTAGTTTTTTTTTTGTAAAAGTTACCTTTATAGCGATTTTTTTTATTCCGAAAGTACTACAGCCCAAAGTTGAAAGTTGCCTTAAAGTTCAAACTACGGTACTCCTTATACAATATAATAGTAAAGTTAATGTTCATTTTGTTCGGGATAAAATAACTTCATGGGTTTAAAACACCTTTCTAATTCAGTATTAAAAGAATTTTCAATGTGTTTTATTATTTTCGGTATTTAATAGTTATATATACTCTAACCAATTTTAAATACGTTTTTAAATTAACCTTTGTAAACGTCATTTTATACGAAATTAAAGATTTGGATAATAGTGATAATTTTTAATTAACGATAGTTTAAATATACCTATCATGGGAATAATGAAATACTAGTAAAAAAGAAAAGTTTATTATTCCTCCTAGGTAAGTTTCACCCTTTCATATCTTTAAAATAACCAACGACATATTTACTCTGATATAATGAACGAATAGTATTAGGTGCGATGAATATTTAATTCACCAGAACGGAAATAGAACATAATTTTTTGCTGTGAGGCGGAAAAGTAACAGGAATAAAAAGAACAGAGTACTACTAAAATTTTATTACAGTCTTGCTAAGGAGGGAACAAGTTGAAACAAATGGGATATTATGCTTTTTATTTTATATATGCATGTTATTATTTAGTGATTTCTTTCTTATCTATAATTGAAAATTTGGTTTTACTTTTATCATAAATAACGTAATAAAAAAAATATATAGTTAATTCTATTACGCGCAAGATGACTTAAAGGAAAATAATATTTTTTTTTTGGTAAAATAACTTTATTCTTGAACAATGTTTGATTAATGACACCGAATTGTAGTTGAAAATGTTGTAAAAAGAATATATAAACTTTTGGAGAAAATACCTACTTTTTATATCAATGCTTCTTAAGTTGATAAGATTTTATATTTAAGATCGGGGATATTTGTTAATAAAAAGTAAAGACTTCATAATAAATTTATTATTATCATAAATAATATTAATACTAAAACATTTTTGACCCAAAACATTGGCTAATTAGATCAGAACATATAAAAAGCTGAAAACACTACATGTTCATAATTTGTCATCGCTCCGATTAGAAATAAAGTTAATTAATCATGTCAATATTTTGAAAAAAATATCTTTGGCTAGATGCCATGAAATTTGGCTTATTTTAGTCGATAATATAAACATCATATCAATACATGTCATCATTCAATGATTATCTATATTTGATTGTTGCTAAAATTTTAGTTTTTAAAATACATACAACAAAAAATAAAAACATTTTTCTTTGACAAAATCTTAATTATTTTATATGTTAATTGATTGTGATATTGGAGGGATATATGTATTATGTCATTGAGTATAATAAGTTATCGTTAATTATGATATCTTCAAATTTACCTTATATATTTTTTCGGTGTGGGATGTCGTATGGTTGAAATTCTCTCTAAAGTATCAATGATTGGAAATTAGAAGCGATAGAATATCCAAATGATAGTATTATAACTTTTATTAGTGTTTTAGATAAACAATACAAAATATATGAATATGAGATTCCATTTTTTTTTTATGTAAGAGGAGGGCAAACGAGCTGGCGGTTCACGGATGGACGTGATCACCACCGCCCATGAACTCTTGCAACATCCGAGGATTTACAAAAGTGTTGCCGGCCTTGTAGGTAGGAATAAACGCCTTTTTTGAAGGTACCCATGTCGTACCGATCTGGAAATACCGCCGAAGGGAGTTCGTTCCACATTCGAGTGGTACGTGGAAAAAATGTCCTTGAGAACCGCACAGTGCAGGGTCGCCACGCATCCAGGTGGTAAGGATGGTATTGGAGGCGATGGCGCGCTGTGCGGTGATGAAATTCGGCGGCAGGCATCAGATCGAATAGTTCTTCGGAACACTCCCCGTTGTAAATGCGGTAGAAGACGCACAAAGAAGCCACGTCTCTGAGCAATGCCAAAGAGTCCAGCCGTTCGCAGAACATCGGGTCCCCGACAATTCGAACGGCTCTCCGTTGTACGCGGTCAAATGGTAGAAGCTGATATTGGGGTGATCCGGACCAGAGATGAGAACAGTACTCCATGTATGGCCGGACCTGCGCCTTATAGAGCGCAAGTCTTTGGCCAGGTTTGAAGTACTGCCTCGCTCTATTGATCACTCCCAATTTCATCGAGGTCAACTTGGCCTTGCTCTCCAGATGACCACGAAACTGAACTGAAACTGAAAACATATAATAACCAACAATGATAAAAATATTTATAATGTGTAAAATGTTCGAAATAATAATGTTTTTGAACAGAGAAGGAAACTAATAATTTATTATCTTTGCAATATATGTTTTAGGATACCGCCATCCATGACAGAGGGAGCTACCAATCGTTCGGAATTTATTTAGTAATTTTTTACCACGAAAACAAATTTTAATAACTCTTTTACAAAAAATACACATCTAATGTTTGGTTGTAAATAAACTTAGTCCAATTCTAATAGTAATAATATTAATAATAGGTTGCTTAGATAATTAGAAAAATCTGAAATTTTCAAACCTTAAAATTTATTTTAAGACAAGTACTCATATTTTTGAATCGGTGTCTTAACGAAAAATAATTCAACCTTAATATTAGGAACACCACACCAACTTTGATTTTTTCATTCTGCAATTCATTTCATAGCGGTACGATATTAAATACTAATGTAATATTTAGATATAGTGTTACAATATAATTAAATGGTACAGTAATTACATAATCACGTTACTCTGGTAACCACAGACTCTAGTTCTGTAAGTGTTAAATGACACCGCTGCTACAAAGTTAATAATGAACTAGGATATATACGAGGCATGTTTCCACCTTCATTGAAGACATTGCAATATATATATATAATACTATATATACATTTATATTAGGGCTCTACACATATAATCTATATTATTTTTATACCAACGTGCGTACCATATTACTTTTTTAATTTCTTTATAACATTTTAAAAGTTTTTTTACTATCAATCAATTATTGCAAATATTATATTAATTTTTAATTTTATCTCTATAAAATAGGTATGGAACGTCAATACAATAAACGAACGACAATAATGCTTACTTTTAATTAACTCATTTGAATTATTAAAGATATATTTGGATAAATATTATTGTTAAATAGACACAACTATATTTATTTAAAAATATATGTACTTACTTTATAATAAATAATTTTATATAATTATTAATAAGTCATCATTAAATTTATCACAAGCCACGGGAGCTTATAACAACGATCTGACAAATGAATAAAGTTTATAATAACCTTTGGAACATTTGTGTAAATAAATTATATTATAAAAAATTAAATGTTTGTAAAACAATGTAATTTTTTTTTTTTTTAAACCTACATATTATCGTTATAAACGGACCTAAAGAAATTACACCGACTATCACATTATAAAAACATATTTTATTATACATTGAATAACTAAGGCTTCTGGCTTACAGGTGCAGGAAACAACGTTAACCGGAAGCGAAGCCTGGCATGTCGGATGTTACGTCATTTGTATCACCCGTTGATACATAGAATAGTCCAGATACAACGTACAACTAAAATCATATTTCATCGAGTGTAAAATAAATATAAATATATACGTGTTTTTTATTTATAATTTTCTACTCTTAAATTAGTACCAGTAGGGAGATGAGTAATATTTAGTTTGGTAGTACAAAAATCACCGTCTATTATATTTTTAATTTCTCTTTAGGGCGAAATTCTATATAGTTATTTTTTTTTCGATAAAACATATTAGCTTAAATAAGTTTGAACCATAATTTCGTAAATGATTAATTTTTAAACTTTTCAAACCAAATGATTTTTCATACTTTTTATTATACTCAATGCTTTTACATAAAGCACTTTCAAATTATTATATAAGGATATAATAACTAACCTTTTAGTCTGTTAGAAAAGTAACTGCGTGAATCTGATCTGAGTCACCCAATATTTAAACAAAACTTGTCCTTATCCAAAATTTTATAAAAAAAAGTAAATACTTTTATATATAGGTATGTAATAAGAATCATAATTATCTAAATATAAGACTTTATTTTTTATTTCTACAATTAAATCGTTTGTTTTGCCTTTAAAGTTGAAATTTCAAATAAATATAAAATGAAATACTCAATTCATCTTAAAATATAGATACAATATCTTATTTGGGACAGCGAAAGAGTATCGTATGTCACAAAATCAAGTTCTGCTCGTGTTGACAAATTTTATTTACATTTCAATCAGCATAATATGAAGACCATGCCTATAAATAATTTGAAGTATTTATTTCAATCTATCGTCCATTAAAAAGTAAGTATTTTTATATTCCGCTATATTCTCTCCAATGTTTTTTCAGCCATTAAGTAAGTGCACTCTTGTGTACTGTTAAAAGGTTAAAAACGTCTCATCTCGGTTTATGTCCACGTTGCACTATAGAAAATTCATTGCGCTAACGCTACCCGGAAAATGATTTATAATTCTTTTTTATAACTAACTAACTATAAATTCGTAGCAATCAAAATTTTATTATTTGTTGTTTGTTCCAGATATATTAAAATAAAAAATAAGGCTGATAGTTTTATTTTTGCCTATTGCATATCTTGTTATAGTAATTTTCATATTATTTATGTTCATTATTAATCATACGAGGGAAGGGTCAGGTATCACGTATGAGGTTGGCACCCACTCTATTTTGTAGCCTGATTCAATAGCTTTTTTTTTATGTATTACACATTATTATATGATTTGTGGGTGACAAGTGATGCGTATGCATACAGAGTCAATTAGCTCGTTATTATATAGTAAGGATTAATAAAAGTATCATAATAACTATAGTCACAACCCCTGACATGTAGTATACATGTCCTTGCACATGAGGACATCATTCAGGCCAAAATGTTCCATTTTTCTAAGGTAGATGGGATAAGATAACAGATTACTAATGGTAACGATTCAAAGACTTTTTTAGATATTAAAATTTATTTAAGTTTTTATATATTAGCTGAAAGAAGGAATATTTAAATTCGTAATACAGATAAGATGATTTGATAAGTAAGTACACTTTAAAAGAAAAACTGTAATTGTTTTGTTGGACTATAGGTTGTTGACTTAGAAATTCAGCAAAACTGAAGTTTGAAATATCAAACAGAGTTCACTAACTTACATGAGTAAATGAGTAAATACTGATGACTTTATTGTACTATTATCGTATTATTAAAATTACCAGTAATTTTAAAATATTACGTTCGAGTTGTGAGAAAATATATATTAAACTAATTTTTGTTTGCTTATAAAAAGTATTCTAAGAAGTTAATTTATAAGACAATTTAGTGAATGTATTTAAAAAAGTTCTATTCATTCATGACTGTTTCTACAAAGCGGGTTCACAAAAATAAAGATCTACAAGATATTTATTTTTTACTAACTAGAAAACGTGCAATTTACAAGAGAAGCATAAACTGTTTATTTCTGTAACAAAGTGCTACAACCACAATCGCGTTATAAAGCTTCAGAATTGAAGTCGTGTTTTCATACTCAGGCAAGTGGAGATAAGAACTTTAACAAACTAGTACCAGTGAAACTCATTTAGTATCGTTGTAATTTGAAAATCGATGTAACGAAACAAAGTAACAACATTAAATATAATATGCAAGTTAAATCTACTTATATGAACATTTTTGACATGACACAATCATATTGATCAACATCGTCGTAAATACAAAATATTTAATAAATATAAAACAAATAAAAATGTATTTTAATTGATTTAAGACTATTAACGAGAAGAATTCGGTTAAATAAATCCAATTAGCGCTTAAACTAACTTTATAATAAAAAATCCGTGCCCGCAGGGGGACACGAGTGGGTAGACATCGTGTGTAACTCGTTTAAAATATAACTCACTTCCTAAGAATAACACATGATGCCGTTGTTTATATCAAAAATTTTCAAGCAAAAAGCGGTTTTTATTTTTTTTCTCGGAAAAGGTATCTTTTTTGGTAATACTTTTGATACTTAAATTTAGAGTAAAAAATAACCTTTCTATTAAAAACATTTGCGAGGGGGCAATGTTTACCAGAAAAAAGTTGCCGTGGTTTTACCTACCTTAAATTTTCAAGCTAAAAGTGGTTTTTATTTTTTTTCTCGGAAACGGTACCTTCTACGGAAAAACTTTTGATACCTAAATTTAGAGTAAAAAATAACCTTTCTATTAAAAATACTTGTGATGTAAGAATGTTTACCAGAAAAAAGTTATTAATTTTTTTCCAAAATTTTTCGGTTTTTTTACCCCCACCCCTAAGTTATTGAAGTTAGGTTTTCGGTTTATCGACATTAGTTATAGGTATTCATCAAATACGTCATATAATATGAACACAATTGATCTATTTTGTATAGGGAAAAAGTTATGGTCGAAAAACTGAAATCAGAAAAAGTGAGCCCCTAGCGCCCCCTGCGGCCGGATTTCTCTGGTTAACGAACTTGACCACCATTTTTGGATGGCTGATTTTTGTGAAAATTTTGAAAGCGATCCGATTGAAACTGCGGCCGCTATCGTGCTGACAAAAGTCGAGTCTGGACGCACGCACGCATATATATATATATATATATATATATATATATATATATATATATATATATATATATATAAACTTTTTGACCAATGGTCATTTCGGACTCAGGGAGTCATAAGAAGACCTCCTGTGAAGAAATTTTTCCAAAATTCGAAAGTCGGGTACAAAATTCAAATGAATGGGCAGACCGAATTCTTCGAGGTCTACCCAAAAGTAAACTCTCTAAAAATAAATCATAAGGTTTAATTCGATATATTTAACAAATTATTTAACAAATTTGTGTACTTAATGTATTCAAATAATACCAGTTTTCAATCAGATCTATCTCTTTCATCAAATAATAATTATTGGTTAACCGTTTGGGAGAACTTTTTTTGTGTTTAGTTGTCTCCAGAATGCGACGAGATAATTAGATAAAAGTTTTCTCATGTATGTTTGAGCCAAAAGCGGATGTTATAGGGAATAAACAGATTGAAAAAAAGTTTAGCCATTCAAAAGTTATCAAGAAAAGAAGAAAGGAGAGGGGCTCAGCTCAACACCCGCCGCACACGTTTGGCGGATCCTAGTTATTTTTAGGTTGACCATAAAAGTAAAAGTCAAAATAATGCAAACAATTTAATTTAATTTTTAGTTTACTATGACCGCAAATGACTTTCAGAAACCGCCATCAATCAATCCTAGCGTTAACTGTCGAACAAACTGAATAACTTCGGCGGCTTATTATACCTTGGCTTCAATTCGAATGATGTTTAGATTTTGATATTTTAACATCATCCCTTAATTAAAAATAAGTGTTATTATTTTAATTATTTTTTATTTTTTTAATATTAAATACAATGCCATTACCTCTCTGCTCTCCAAATTAATGGAGAGCATTATCAATGAACAGCTCCTTACCTACCTCGAGGATCACCAGTTGGTCAATGACCGGCAATATAGCTTTCGCCATGGTCGATCGGCTGGTGATCTTCTGTTGTATCTTACCCACCGTTGGACAGCTGTTATTGAAAGCAAGGGTGAGGGTCTGGCAGTTAGTCTAGATATGGCGAAAGCCTTCGATAGTGTATGGCACGAGGGGCTTCTTTCGAAGCTACCTTCCTATGGGCTTCCCGAGAGTTTATGCAAGTGGATCATCAGCTTCCTCACTGGGCGGAGCATACAGGTCGTTCTCGACGGTTCTTGCTCGGACCCCAAGCCCGTGAACGCTGGTGAACCCCAAGACGGCATGCTATCCCCAACTCTGTTCCTCCTGCACATCAATGATATGTTGGATATCTCCAATATACATTGTTATGCGGATGACAGCACTGGGGATGCGGTATATTTCGGCCGTGCAGGTCTCTCTCGGGAAAACGTCGACGAGTGCCGAAAGAAACTTGTTTTTTCTATAGAGATCATCATCATTCATCCTTGGGGATGATCTCTGAGTGGGGTGAACTGAACCACGTTCAGTTCCACCCACCCATTTGTCGTATCACCGCTCTTCGAGAGCACTCCCCTCATTGCCTCGCCAAGTATCAGAATACTAGGTCTCGACATTTCGAGCGATTGTCAGTTTCGTGGTCATCTGGAAAGCAAGGCTAAGTTGGCCTCGAAGAAATTGGGAGTGATTAATAGAGCGAGGCAGTATTTCCAACCTGGCCAAAGACTTGCGCTCTATAAGGCGCAGGTCCGGCCACACATGGAGTACTGTTCTCATCTCTGGTCCGGATCACCCCAATATCAGCTTCTACCATTTGATCGCGTACAACGGAGAGCCGCTCGGATTGTCGGGGACCCCGTGCTCTGCAAACGGCTGGACACTTTGGCATTGCGTAGAGACGTGGCTTCTTTGTGCGTCTTCTACCGCATTTACAACGGGGAGTGTTCCGAAGAACTATTCGATCTGATGCCTGCCGCCGAATTTCATGACCGCACAGCGCGCCACCGCCTCCTATATCATCCTTAAAACCTGGATGCGTGGCGATCCTCTACTGTGCGATTCTCAAGGACATTTTTTTCACGTTCCACTCGCTTGTGGAACGAACTCCCTTCGGCGGTATTTCCAGATCGGTACGACATCGGTACCTTGAAAAAAGGCGTCTACTCCTTTCTACAAGGCCGGCAACACTCTTGTAAATCCTCGGATGTTGCAAGAGTTCATGGGCGGCGGTGATCACAAGTCATTTGTGACCCGCCAGCTCGTTTGCCCTCCGCTTCCATAAAAAAAAAAAAACAAGCCATGTTACGAATTGTATTACGAAGGAAATTTTGATTGGTAATACTTGTAATAATTAAAAATATAACTGTTTTATCTAAAAATATTTTAAAACAAGAACAATTGGTTTAGATGGAATAAATCGAAAAATGGTTTATTAATGCTAGATGCTGTTATTCATGTCATTTGCCACATATTCAATTTCTCTCTGAGTTCGTGGCAATTTCAAAGCATCTAGCGAAAAGCTTTAGTTGTACCTATCCAGAAAATCCCTAACCCCTCTAGCTTTGAACATTATCGTCCTATATCTATTCTTCCTTTTCTTTTCAAAGTTCTTGAGCGCATTGTCCATTACCAACTAAACGTATTCCTTCATACTAATAACATCTTAATGCCATTCTACCTTATTCTTCTACAATTAAAAATCTTCAAATTGATAGTTCTCTTTCTTGGACACCGCAGGTTGAATATATTAGCCGCAAAAGATTTGCCACTATAACCTGTCTCAGACGGTGGAAATATTTATTACCTGTCAAAAAAAAGATCTCCCTAGCTAACACTCTTCTTTTAACTATCTTGGACTATGCAGGCACTTGTTACCTAAATATTTTTGAGGAGTTGCTGAATAAATTAGAACTTTTGCAAAATAATTGCATCCGTTTTATTTTCGGGCTGCGTTAATTTGATCATGTGTCACAATACCGCGCGCAGCTAGGTTGGTTACCTATTTATCCTTGCCCTTACTCTTATTTACACTATCCTTTTCCCCATACTCATACTCCTCATTATCTCAAAGAACACTTCACTTTTCTTAACTCACAGTCATTATTCAACTGACGCTCTATTAACGAACTTAAGTTAATACTTCCTAACTGCAACACTCGTCTGTACAGCAACTCTTTCACCGTTAAATCTATTTTGGTCTGGAATGATCTATCATTAGAAATTCAGAAACTCATTATTAATTTTCAAAAATCGTTTGAAGAATATTATTATATATATATATATATATATATATATATATATATATATATATATATATATATATATATATATATTATATGTTTATACTGTCCAGGTTAATGTTTGACTACATTTCACCTGATGGAAAGTGAATATGTAGTCTTATATGGTAAAGCGCGTTAACCTAGTAACCTATTCACTCTTCTCTTGAAGACACCCACGTTGTATTGGGACGGAAAAACCAACGCAGGCAAGCTGTTCCAGCCCTTCGCTGTGCGAATTAAAAAAGACGAAGCAAAGCGCTGCGTTCAGACTGGGGGAATGTCCACAACGTAAGGATGGATACCTGCTGTGCGTCGGGACGTCCTGTGATGTAATGGGGACGGAGGAATTAAGTCGTGTAATTCCAGCGCACTCTCACCAAAATGTATCCTATAGAATACTGAGAGGCTAGCAATTCTACGTCTGTGTTCAAGGCTGTGGAGGTTGACTTCTATCAATTCGGGATCGCCTATCAGCCTCTTTGCTCGCCTCTCAATTGAGTCCAGAACCGCAAGATGAGACTTTGTGGCACCAGCGAATATGTGACCACAGTACTCTACTCATGACCGGATCTGTGCTTTGTATAATACAAGTAGCTGTCCCGGTGTAAAGTACTTACGGACCTACGCAATAACGGCAAGCTTTCCTGCAGCTGCTTTTGCTCTGGACTCAATACATCGAACAAAGTTGAGGTTCGAGGAAATCTCTAAACCTAACAACTGAAGCCGGTCACTGTATTCCAAAGATACACTCTGGAAAGAAGAAGCCAAGGTGAAAGGGCGCCTTTTGGCGGTGAACAAACACGTCTGCGTTTTGGTGGCGTTGAATTTGACAAGATTGGCATTGCCCCATGCCAAGACTGCCTGAAGCTTATCACTCAAACTCTACTATCCTGACTACTTTTGTCAAATGCCTTCGAGCCATCCAGAGCAACGGCGATTGCTTCTCCGTTCTTCTCGATGGCCTTGCCTAAAACGTCCGTAGCATACACTAGAAGGTCCCTAGTGGCCCTATTTCGGCGAAATCCGTACTGTCGCTCACTGAGGGGATCGTTACCTTCCAAGTACGCTAAAAGGCGCGTGTTTAATACACGCTCCATAATCTTGCAGAGTAGTGAGGCGTCTCCGTCGCGTGCAAGCCATTGCTTCGGATCCCGCCACCCTCCTCTACTAGACCCCGACACAATAAACACCAACTCGACGCCAAACCGGTTCGCCAACGCAACGCAGCTGTTCAGACCCATTTCCCATATATATAAAGCCGTATACGACCCATATATATCCGGCACGTTGTTTGATGAAGCCTCATCAAACAACGTGCTGGAACACGACTAGGTCGCTTTGCGACACGACTTTGTCCGATGGATGGTAACCATGCCGGCGACCTGATGTTATGGTATACCAATAAGCTATTATTTAGCTAAATAGATAAATAAAATGATAAATATATATGTATATTGTTATATATTGTATATTATTATTTATTACTATAATAAATATATATGTATATATATATAGATGTTTGTTTAATTGTTTATGTATTGTATAGATTATAATATGTTTATGTATGCCGATAGTTACTCCTATATGATTGTGAAGTAGATTAATTTGCACTACCCTGTGACTTTTCTAATTATCATTGTTCATCAAAGGTTGTCTGTAAGAGATTGCTTTAAGTGATAAGACCGCCTTTGCAATAACATTTTTCAATAAAATATTTTGTTGTAATTGCTCCCAACGTTTTCTAGTCACAAAAGACAGACAAAGTCATTAAATAACTAACCGTAATAGAGTCTACTTATTCATTTCAATGAAATAAAAATATTACAAACTTATGAGAGCATCGACTTTGAAAGTACTTTTTATCCTGATGAATTATTTAAACTCAGTTTAAAAGAAACTAGTTGCTTAACTAGCACTTTGGTTTTATTTAAATGTTAAATCAGTTCTCAGTTTCAGATTCCGCCTTGACTTTCATTTCTATGTAATTTTCTATTTGCACAGTGAAATAAAATATTACTCACAGAACTAGATAACTGTATTAAATTATTATTTTCTATAACAGGAACGGAAGTGTAAAAGCTCTGAAGTGCAGTAGCAGCTTACATATTAATTATTACAACGTTAATGAACCATAAGTCATGAGATGATTAAATCCTTCCAAAAGTTTTAATATGTACCAGTGAAGATGCAAATACTCAGGGTATTTCCCCAACGAACTTTGACGAAATTATTAATGTTAATAAAAAAACTTTGATTTTTAAGTAAAATGATTATTATTTATTGAAGAAAATAAAATGTTACCTACAAAATAGTAATATTAAATAGTAATATTAATTAATACAAAATAGTAATATTAATTAAATATGAAAATAAACTAAATCAGTAAATTATAATCTCTCTCTCGACAGTAATGAAAATTTTTCCTGTCCAAAGACGGAACGAACAAATTTCGTTCGTGACAAGTTAAAATCAGTGTAAATAAGTCTGAATTACTATTATAAATAATTTCATTATTTAACACAAATACGTTTTGATGGAATAGGAATTATTATACAATTATTAATAATAATGATTGAACGATGTTTGAATCTGTCCGATGCATATTAGTTGTTAAATATGTGTTTTTCAGAACTCTAAATACGTGTTTATAATATTATGTCTAGACTGATTCACGAAATATTAAAAACCAAACTAAAACTTATTACTTACACATTCATTGAAAATAAGAGCTAAAGACTCAGCTCAGCAAAGATGCTCTCGATAACCAAACCATAAGATAAATGATCCAGTCTTTTTCTAGGTAATTGTGATCTCTGACGACACAGCATCAATAAATGTAATGAGTTAATGCCATTACCCAATTATTACTCTCTATTCTATTTTATCTTCTTTGTAAGTGATAAAAACGTTATTGGTGTAATAAACTATGTTATCATTGCGACTCTGTCCGCATTAATTACACACTAAAACAATATAATATTATTTTTTAATAACAACATTAAATAACTTATAACTTTTCAGTTTAGTTAGTGAATAGTGTTTATATTAAATTGCGATCCTCTGCTTTGTTCTGTGGAATCTACAAACTATATATTGTTACAAACAATTTATAAACTATGTTTTGTTAGTTGCACTTGTATTGTACTGACTGCATTTAAATTATACATAATAGTATATGAGTATGAATCTACTATTACTTTATTGCAGAAGTGAATCATTTCCAGTACCATTATAGCAATTGATAATACTGATGTTACCATTCATATTACAATGAAACTGATACAAGTTATTACAATAACATTAAATGATAATATAATGTATAACAATACTTATGAGTATTTAAGTATAAAACAATCTCAGCCCTGAAACTAAAAAAGTAACATATTCACAATTCTTACTTCGAATACTAACTAGAAAATGCTCCGTGACACAAAAGACATAATTATAAATATGTTTATTTAAAATAAAACTATAACTTTAGAGCAATATACTGTGTTTAATTACTTGAGCTTATTATTTCAATAAAAATATAACGCACGAGAACTTTTAATTCACGAAAACACAAAGTAACTTCAAATAACAGTTCATTTATGTAAGGATTCAGCTTCAAATCATTTTTTAATGATTTTCAAGAGCTATTATTATTATTATTAATTAATTATTATTATTATTATTATTTTCAGCTTCCGAATTGAATTAAACAAATAAATTAAGACTATATTGTGTAGAACATTTTGTCTCAATGTTATTACTACTGTTATTTGTATACCATAAAATATTTTATTCTCTAAAAACGTTTAAGGTTAATCAATTAATGACAGATAAATTTAATAACGTTACTCATTATCAAAACTGTAATTAAAATATTTTATACAGTTTATAATCGTTATATTTGCTATTGATAGTAAGAAGCGTTTCTAATATATAATGACACATTACAAGAGTTCACAATATTGTTATTAGTAACCCAAGAAATATTTTTTAATTGTAAGAAACTTTTACTCAAAATTCAACGTAATAAGAAATATAAATGGTCCGATCAACAAATTACACGACACTTTATATTTGTGAGAATTTCATATAAATGTCTTATAACCATTATTATAGCTTTGGTATAAAAAAATACTACAAAAGAATATATCTCTCTATTAAAACGACTGTCACTCCATCTCCATCCTCGTTGTAATTTGATGGTCGAAATAAGTCTCAGACTTTGAATGAATAGCATCTGGAGCATAATTTGGATTCACTTTGCACATTAGGGAGAAATATCTTAATTGAAATGAACATTTCGTAATGACGTTTCGTTTTTTTTTTAAAGATGTATTAATAATTATCAATTATTAGATTATGTAGTAAGAGGAATTATCAATCTTTAAATAAAACATAAAAATTATAAATAACTGATACTTTATAATTCAATTAAGAAAATTCGACAGCTTATCTAGAAGAGAACTACATTTTAATTATAAATATACTATTTGCTATCCTTAACTAAATCAGATTATTATCAATCATGAAACACACATATGTTTCTGCTGCACTGTTTCCATAAGTTATTATATAAAAGATTTTGTTTTATTATAATGGAGGAAAATATTTTTATATAAAGTTACGATTAAGAATTTCACCTCGAAATTACAATGAAAATATGTTTGAATGTTAGCATTTTTCTATTAAAAATTTAAAAGGGAAATGACGTAGGGTACTTTAATTCCTGAAAATATAATCACATAAAAACCCATACTCAAATGCGGGTAAAACATCGTAGGGTAAATGTTTGTATTATAATAAATTAGAATTATTGTATTATATTATAATGATAAAGTTATAAATGTAAACTATTATTATTATTATAATATGAGGTAATCATTTTATCTTCCTTAATCTTTAATTAGTTTAATGAATTTAAGAAAAAGGAAAATTCGGACACATTTCCAGAAAAAAATTACCGTTAAATAAATTAAGGAGCTTTTATTTAACGAAAATAAAAAATATAATTAAGAAAATAATAAGTAAATCTGTTTCCTTGACTCTTAGAGAGCAGTCCAAAAGATGAAATTATGTGAACTCTGATAAGAATATCTAAGAGGCACTAAATACTAAAGCACACAAACAACTTCTGTAAACATATTTAGTACTTATTTGATATAGTCTCTACTTGTATTGTAAATTAAATTCTCATGTATTAACTATTTAAATAAAAGCAAAATTACAATTGTTATAAAGATTTTTTTTTAATAAAGAAAGCTGGATTCTTTATTATTTAGAACCTTGTTGCATATATTAAAATATAATTCAGATATATGTAAAATTTATACCACACGGAATTTTACCAGACCATATGGTTAGAATGTTACTAATTATTGCAATATCATATAAAATATTATATATGCATGTAAAAATGTGAAATAAAATTAAATAATCTATTATTGTGTTGTACTTTTCAAAAAGATGAAGAAAAAGCATTAGACTCCGGACTAAGTATAACCGTATATTATATTTTCATAAACATACGCAAATAAAAATATCCAAGAGAGAGAACCATTGAAAATATTATAAAAGTATGAAAGTTTAAAACATAATTAATATAAATAGTAATATTCTACATTCGAAAAGTTTTCAAACAATTCAGAGAACTCGAATACTTATACACTTATTCTAAGAGCAATGTTCCCACTTCAGTTCTCACGATAAAACAGAATAGATATAATATTTCCGTCGTTAAAGAGGATTTCTTTCAATTCTATTTATAGTAAATTGAAATATTTACAAATAATGCATATGCTTTTGTTTTATAACTACTTTTACTTTTTATTAAAGAACTTCTAACAATGAAAACGACTTCAAAGTAAACAACCTTACTTATGATTCGTAGTATGGATTATCTTAGTTTTTATATTATAATAACCTTTTAAAATTATATTTTGTAAATGAGGTCTTGCCCTGAAAATAAAACGCATCCTAGAATAATTACCGTAAGAAGAATATGTAGTTTTTACATTTTCTCTAGACTTTTGAAAACAAATTTATTTTACCACCAAAATAAATTTGAAGATCTATTTAATACAAGCAATCCACGAAACGAAATTTTAAATTTCTTTCCTTCGGTATTTGGAACTTTGTTGAATTAAATGAAAAATGTTAATTTTCATTCCAAGTAATGTCCTATTTTTACTTATTTGAATGAATTCAGAAACTTAATTTAGCAATCACCTTTCTTGGAGTGTTTTTTTGAATAAATATTAAATGTTGAAACTTAACATTTATATAATTTTATTTACTTGTATTTATAAATGTTATTGCGTAATAATATAAACAATTGCCTACTCCACTAAATATATTCATTTCATCATTTGTTCAATTACATTTCGGTTGATTTCTAAAAATCTTTAAGCCTAGTTGACTATAGTTTGCTACTTTTAAAATAACCATTGACTCATTTTACTATTATTTTTATTTATTTAATAAAAAACTGACACTGAACATATCTTGATGTTATTCATAACACACAGACGCTCATACTCTATGAAATGCCTACCGCATCGCAATACAGGACATCACAACATAGTTTAACCTGACGAGGTACCGGTACCCTGGTACCTCGTACTATAAGAGTATTACAAACTGAGGTCAGTTAGTACGAATATACACACACAATATTCTTTTAAAAACTGTAATAAATAATGATTTTATTTTTACATTTCCTTTTGTTTTTGAACAACGTCGGAAAACCCTATTATAACATTACAATTACTGGCATTCATGAAAATGATTAGATACAAATAATAAATATTGTACTATAACTTACCGTAACATACAAATATATAATATATACTTTTACATTTTAACGACGGCTACTCAGTCTAAATTGTAATCTAGTGGTCTGGATTAGTCTCAGATTGAGAAATAATGGCGTCTGCCGCAAGCTCTTTGCTTTGCATATCAAAGAGAAGTGCTTTTAATTAAAATAAAAAATAAGATCTCAACTTTAGATAATGTATTTTTTTGTAATTTCCATTTTTAAATAAGGCTAACAAAAATATTTTAGTAAAATTTTATTATGGCAGTTTTTTTAATAGGGAGGCAAATTTTTAAACTCTCTTTATGATTCAGGAATATTTCTTCGGTTTAAGAAATAGTAATGAATATAACCAATATTAAATATATTTAACAACGATTAAATACAAATAGATTTTATTCTATATTTAATCATATCAATGCAATGTACTATAAGTTAACATATGTTACTAGGATCCGCCAACCGTGCGCGGTGGGTACTGAGCTGAGCCCCTCCCCTTTCTTCTTTTATTGATAACTTTTGAATGGCTATACATTTTTTCAATCTGTTTTCGCTATAACATCCGAGTTCGACTCAAACATACATGAGAAAATTTTTAGCTAATTATCTCGTCGCAATTATATTTTTAATAATAATAAAACAATGTATTAATAACAATAATTGTAAAAAAATATGTAAATATAAAATATTGTGCACTTTTTAGCAACATAAATAACAAATAAAAAGTTAACAATACATAGGTAAGTTGAAATATTAAGAATACAACTTTCAGTGAAAATATATTGAAATATTTATCATTTTCTAACATTGAAGTACTGATAAGTAGCCTTACCATTCTGGACAAGATAAAAATGGAGAAACATTTTTATTTTTCCAGACATCGAAGCTTCTTTCATAGTTGGTATATTATAGAGATCGAATATAAATATAATTCGAGCGTTATCTAGAAAATTCCATTTTCTTAAACAAATATTATCAAAGAAAGTTAAGGTGTAACAATTCAAGTACTTTGTTATGCTTTCAATTTTTCAAGATACGACTAAAATGGTTCGAAACTTTCCCAAACATGACATTTATTTCTAGAGCAGCTGAATCTCTTGCTTGTTTAAGTCGTTGTTTTCGAGTATTTAATATGAGTGCTGAATTTTTAGTTCTTACTGTCTAACAAGAATAACTTATTTTATTAACGTGCTCAGTAAATTATACTGTACGTGCCTGAAACGTTTACAGCCGGTGATTAACTTTATGCATGTTATTAATATATTATTAATCTTGATTTAATAATTTTATGCAAAACATTAATTTTAATTAACAAAATTTATTATCTTAAACAAATATACATCCAAATTTAAAACTTTCGAGAGCTTTCGGGACCATTAATCATTGGATTTAGAACTATAGTAAGTAGTTCTTTCCTAAAATTAGAAACATATTATAATGTTAAAATGGATACACGTGGGTATTAAGAAACTAAAGATAAACTTTAAATCTGTATTACGTTACAAAATATTTACTACAAATATTATAAAACGAAAATGTTAAGAGTTATTTAAATATTTTCAAGACTTTTGTTTTTAGTCTTTAGTAATTATTAAATCTTTTATGGTTCATTCATATGAAATACAATTATTATAATATAATTCGTTATTAAGAAGTGCCAACAATAACAGACTAATAGATAAATTCACCATCATGAGCAAGATCGAACCTACCTTGGGGTAAAATTTTCCTAAAATCTCAGACACGTGTAATTTCATATTCACCTTTATAATTCTCAGTCACCTATGTCTCAGCCGCCATTCTTCAACTCAATTACGTTGATATATAAGCGAGGCCAAGAGCAATCTTCAGAAATATGTTTGTGTCATAAAATAAAAATTATATATATGCTTATTTGGAAGGTAAAATATAAGAAAATTACGTTTATCGTTTTGAAAACTACATTCAGGAACAGCTCAAGACAGGAATTAAGAACTATTTGCAACCTACAAATTTGTACGAGACCCTCGGTGGATGAGTCAGATTTGAACTTGTTAGTTTTTTTTCTAACAAATCCTACTAAAATGAAATTTATAATTGTGCCCGGTCAAATCAGATGTTTTATCCCCCATTATATTTATATCCCCCATTTTTTTATGTATTTTTATTTTGCTCTTCGCAAATGTGCAGCGATAGATCATATGTTTGTTTTTTATTTAATGAAATATTGTATTGTATATCATTTATAATATTTATCAAAATAATTGAAACTATGAAATACAGAAAATATAATTCCCTGAAGTGAAACGTTAGAACATTCCATTTTCATAAAATCATCATTTTTTCGTACTTTTTTTTTATTTAATGAAGGATGCAAATATCTATTATATTTTACCTCACCTTAATGCCCTTCATAAAATATAGTTTTTATATAAAGTAAAGTAAAAATATGTGAGCCATTTCTCTGTCTAAAAGTGTTTTCGATACTCACGTATCTTTCGATCTTCGTGTTTTCGATCTGTCATTGAGGATAACTTTTTAAATAAATAAGACCTATTATGAAGAAAAAAAATATTTTTTTCTATCCACAAGGGACATTATCTACAACATCAACCGTAGTTTACGATCTTCAATTATTTTAAAATGGGCTTAATCTACACAAGTATAAAACTCACAAGTAATTTTAAGATAGTAAAGTTATTTACCTAAATTCTCCTGAATAGTTAATCTGGAACAGTTGAACACTGTCTTTGAGAAGTTAAATATCGGTTATCAACGAATAATGAAACTATTAGATCGCAGAATGTACTAGTTAGAAGTTTTTCAGAATGAGTCAAACTTTAAATGGCAGTGTAAATAAAAAAAATCGAAATTTCACTCTAATAATTTCATGTACCTTTCATTTTACTTTCTTGATGATTTAATATCATAATGTTTAGTTAATATAAGGAAACCATTTTATTGCTATTATGTTTTTAAAAGTTTATAAGATTTTTATATTTCTATTGTTATCATTTTAACTATTTTTTTTATCCTATAGTTTTAATATTTGATTTACGCGTATTTCTAGATTTGAAATCTTTTTCGTAGTGTTTTGATATTACCTAACTTAAAGCCTATCACGTTAGAAATTTACTAACATTACAGCCTAATACACTTCATTAATCTTACTTCAGGAGATGTAAAACACAAAATAATGAAAAAATATATGTATAATAATGATAAATAATCTCGCCATAATGTTGCCTTTTCATATCTATTGATGGAAGAATTTAAGTTGACTATAAGAAACTGAAAGGGTGTGTAAAGAGGTTCATGTAAGGAGATAACTCGATGTTTTTTTTTTTACGTTTTGCGTTTGAAATGTTTTTTTGGTAGAACCGCGGAATAAAGGTTTAATTATTTTGTAACATTGATTGCTTGTTAATACGATGCATATTAAAGCAGACTTAACAATAAAAAAGTAGTCGACCAATATTTTTTTTTCTTCCAAAGTAAGTGAATACACACATTGGTTATCGCCAAGTGGCCCCTTCGTTATTAATTCAAAGTTTGAATAATAATTTAAATGTTTTTTAATTACAAGTAATTAAATATGCCATAATCTACTTTACGTGGACTAATAATAAAAATATATTTAATATAATTATAATATATTTGACATTGACTGTATTAATGTAAACAATTGGTCCTTAAATTTTTGTGTGTGTGAAGCGTATTGTTGTGTGTGTACAGCATTTTTATCAATGTAATCTTAATGCATTATTTATAGAAATATTATTTTTTTGTACTTCTTATAAACTATAACTTACCAATTTTATATTTTTCTCTATGCATATTTTTCTTAAAATATAGTGTATAAAGTTTTTCTTATAATATAGACTAGACGCTTGGGACACATACAAGATTTCTTGTATGGTTGTAACAAGATGTCTCGTGATTGTATTAATTTGTAAGATAAATTCGTCGAAATAAAACCAGGATTACTGACTTGTACTAAATTGCGAAGAGAAAATTTTGAATTTAAAATGACCCTGACCGTGCTAACAACTGTAATGATTAAACAATAATTCGTACATCACCTGGAGTAAAAACTTTTAATGTTGTTTTCTGTTTTTATCACAGGTAAGGTTATTTCTGACTGTTTTACTATGTATATATTATAAATGGAAAAAAAAGTACTGTTTTTATTACAGAAAACCAACTGATATTTTATTTCAAAAGGGAAATTGAATTAGAATAATTAAGACATAATTAAGATATATATATATATATATATATATATATATATATATATATATATATATATATATATGTTATGTACATATAAAGTGTTTCTAGAAGATGTGTACATATAAAATTAGATACATATATAAATTATGAAATAAAATAGGTTATAAATATTGTTCCGAATGGTATTTATCTATTTTATTTTTTAAGATTGAATTCTATTCAACACTACTTGTAAATACTTCGCATCCGCAAAGATATTTATTTATAATCTTTAGTGCACACCACACACATCATAAAAATAAGTAAAAATTTATGACAACAAAACATATATTAACAGATATTTATTACTGACAGATAAGTCTAGGCTCTCTTTTCTTCGGAGGTCACGGAATTATAACTTGAGATTATTTTGACTATACTATATGTAACTACATATAAAGTAAATCATCTACATTGAAGTCTTTACAGATTCCTCAAAATTTTACAAAATATTAGTATATAATAATTCCTACTTCTATATGATTTTCGTATTCGTCGTCTTCTACTATTTCTATAAGAGTCAAATTGATAGTATACTTTGTTGTAAATCTTATACGTGTGTTGTATATTGAAAGAATAATCATTCTTCATTAAATAAATTAATAAATGATTATCAATTTAAATCTTTGACAATCGTAATGTAAGAAAATAGTAAATTAAAGAGATTGTCTTCTATTTAGAATTCCTTTATATATGAGATCAAGTTCAAATTGTTTGCTAAAACATCCCCAAGCTGTATTTGTACTTTCGAATTGAATTGAATTACATTTTCAATATGTATTGTCCTGAACACTTTATCTCTACGTTCGATATACTGTGTTTTCTGGAAAAATGTAGGTGGAAAAAAAAGATATTAAAATAAGTAATATATTAAATACGAGGTTAATACTTCAAAGAACTAATAACAAGTTTATGGGCCTTAAGAAATAATTTGTTTAATTTGAAATATGTTATTTATTTGAGCTAATTTGGATCAAAATCTTGCTTGTTCATATTTATTTATTTATTTTATTTTCATTTCACTGACTTAAGGTAAAGTGTCATGATTTCCCTTTCCTTGGACCCGTTCAAGAAATTAAAACAAATATTAGGAGATAAAAAGCTTTTACGTTGACTTGATACGTCACTTGACACAGTTAACTTTAAGAGAGGGCTAACTTTAAAACTATCTTTGTTAAACCATTTTCCTTGGTGTTTAGTATTCCCTAAAAATTCTTGCTAAGTCAAATAATATTCATATAAATTAGGAAGCTTACATGTGTGATGTAGGCTAAATATTTATTACTTAAAGAATGCATAAAATCACCCATATGTCCGGATTCAGCTCTGATGCATATGATACATGATTTGAGTTATTTGGATGTTACTGATATATTTTCTCTAGTAAATTAACAACGGTTACAGTTGAAGGGCTATAATTGCTACTTACAATTTGTACATATTTATCAAATAACTCTGAACTTTAACAATTTTAATTATTTGCAGTGGTTAATCAGCTCTTTTTTGTCGTAATGATATATGACTAGCAATTCTCAATTTATATTTTTAAGTAAAAGTAGCTAGAATTTATAACAATGATTCCCCAGTGACAGAATAAAGCCCGCAGACAGACACTAATAGCCACCATCCGTCAGGACCACACTTAGAAAAAATGTGAAATCTTATACCACGTAAAGGGATAGTGAAATAACTTATGTTACAAATATATATACTTCCATCTTTGTCTTTAGTTTCATCTTTGAAGAGATCCCTCCCAACTACGCTGAGTGTAAGAGAATTGTAATTGACGTGAGTAGGTTACGCGAGTACTTAGATAACATTAAATATTTAAAACAATAAGCTAACTACTAAGTTTGATTTTATCTATTGAAAATAATAAAGCATATTACAATGTCTTATGGCATGTTTGTTTATGTTTATTCTATGCGTTTCTATTCTGTTGTTATGACACAACTAAGTAACCACTTCGTATAACCCTATGAACGCCCTAAAAGGTAAAAAAATGTTTTTTTATGCATTACAATGATGTCATATAAACTAGGATCCGCCAACCGTGCGCGGCGGGTATTGAGCTCAGCCGCTTTCGTTTCATCTGAATAGCTACAGGAAATATCGATTTATCAGGACTAATTGTCACCTTCTAGCTCAGCACATTGCTCGCACGCGCAGGGCAGCTCTAATGTATTGCCTATGGCAGAAGTGATCTTTTTTTGATAACTTTTGAATGGTTAAACATTTTTTCAATCTGTTTTCACTATGACATCCGCGTTCGGCTCAAACATACATGAGAAAATTTTGAGCTAATTATCTCGCCGCATTCTGGGGACAACTAAACACAAAACAAGGTCTCCCAAACGGTTAAGAGCTTCGTTTACGCTCAGCTCAATAAGAAGCGCTTAGTTAAACAAATTTTAGGACTCGAATGTAGAACAAACAATATTAAAAAAAAATCTGTTGAATTTATTGCTTATAAGCTTATAAGCAATAAATTCAGCACGAGTCAGTAGTTGAATAAAAATATATAATTCGCGGCTGAGCCTTAAAGGCCTCATACTATATTAACTATTTGTTACATGTTTTCAAATTGTTTGTTAAATATTATAAGGTAGATTTAAGACCACTCTACTATCCTTTTATTTTTATAAATGGATATTGTTTTGACAAATATTGTGGGTAAACAATAGTATGTTACATAATTGGCATTTGTTAATACCAAATAACCTGAATAAGGAAAATTAAATAACAATGACATTTAAGAATTAGTTAAATGAAAGTTAGGATTCATTAATTTTTAATGCTCTGATTTGACTAAAACTAGTCAAGTCAAAGCTGTCACGTGATCGTGCGTTATTGATAGTTTTCCGGAATTGAGTCAAACGATCAACTTATTTGAGAACTGTATAAATAGCGGACAACTTGTTTCTATGCGTCACTTTTTGCCTGATGCTGGCGTTGGACAGTGACAAGAACATATTGGTGTTGTACTGTAAATAATTATAAATGTTTACGTATTCTTTTAGAAAATTTTAGTGATTGATAGTATTGTTTATAAAAAAAATAAAGTTTAGTTAAGTTTTCATTTAGTGATTATAAAATGTGTATTAGAAAACTTTGATTACTTATAATTAATCATTTGAATTATTCCCTATGAAATATTAAGTTTAGTTAATATTTAATTTATTGTGAGTGAATATAAAAGTGAGTATATAAAAGAACTTTAATTATTTAAATCAGTTGTTATTGTGTGTTTTAATTAATTAAAATTGTTATTTATTTGACTTTTTATTTGATAAGTATGAGTAATTCTCGAGTCGATGAATCTGATGGAGTCGTCAACTCTGATCTTAAAAACATCCTTTATTTTTTTAAGTAATAAGAAATCGTGTAGAACCTGTTTGGGTATAAGAATCCTTGTCTCTGGAGGTAACTGTTGGAAAAAAAGTAAAGATTTTATGTTAATCCTATTATGTGTTGCGTTGTTTCATAATGTAAATTACATAATACAAATACTTTTTTCAGATATAATAAGAGTTTAAGGTAAAGTTAACTGCTCAATTACCTCATTAATATCAATCGTCTCATTAATCTGGTATATTCATCTCTTTCATAAACCTTATATTTCAAAATATTTCTATCCTGATATTACACGTGCATTTCGTTATTATTATCAGTACAGGAAATAAAATTACTTAGACCTAAATAAAAATATCAAATTATTATCATTGTTTGTTCGTTAAATTATTTATTATTTATAATTTGTAAGGAATAAAATATTATTAATTATTATTTCACAGAACTTTTATTACTGTTAGCTGTTGCCCATAATAGAATATATATAAATATATCGTGTATTAATGAGAATTATGTTTAAAATAAAGGTAAGAATATTAAATTATTATTGTAGGAGACCATACAACTTAATTTGTAAGGATAATTCTAATGTTAAATTTTATCAAGCAGTGATTTGAGTCGATTGTAAATTGGTACAGATCATGTAATTATAAAAATATAAATTTAATATTATTAAAATACATAGAGGAATTATGAATAAATTAATACCTATAATATAATACATTATACGTGATTATTTTAAAAGAATTATCAATGTAATATTATTGTTGATGCAATATTTCACTAATCGATCCTTGACTCAACCGTAAATTAATACATTAACATTTAATAGATATTAATAGATAAATTGTAAATATAAGATTTATATTTAAAATAATACTATCTTGTCTTATATTTACGTCTCATATTTTGTATAAATAAATAATATACAAAGCGACATAATATTTTATTGTTGTGTTTAAATGTATAATACATTTATGTACTATTTTCATTGGCTGACATATAAATCCGAATGAGACGTGTGTTAATATCCTTTTAATACGAGTAGCACACAGGAGTGCACTTAGTTAATGGATGAAAAACATCAGTGAGAAGATAACTACGGTTTTAGTTTATTTTTAAGGATTAGCGGATTAAAAGTATTTTTTATATAAATGTTTGCTTTAGATGTCATGGTATCATCAAGAATGATAATAGACTACACCTTGGAAGTATTTAAAGTGTTAAAAGCTCAATTGCTTCTTTTTTAAATTACCAAAGTACTTAATTTAATATTTCAAACATTCGATGATAGGAAAATGCTAAAATTAGATGTTATTCTTATCATATTATTCTTGTCTTTATTTTTAAGACAAAAAGTTACTTTTTTATTATAATTAAATTGCGTTAAACTATCTCAGTTGAAATTTGGAAATTTGTTTTGTCTTTGAACGAAAAAAAATATTCTACAAAAATAATAGTCGAGGGATCCCCGTCACAAATAAATTGCCTTACGTTTTTTCTTCAACCCCGAATGTAATTCGAAATTAAATCTGTATATTAAAATTTTTATTTTATATATTTTTTTCAATAAACGCCGCTGTTATAATATACTAAAGGAGCTATAATACACACGATTTCACTAAGAGACATTATTATTTCTACTAAATCTCACTACCCATAAGCCGCATTAAGGAACTTTGTTCCAAAAACAGTTTTAACTAGGATCCGCCAACCGTGAGCGGCGGGTGTTGAGCTGAGCCCCTCTCCTTTCTTCTTTTCTTGATAACTTTTGAATGACTAAACATTTTTTTCAATCTGTTTTCGCTATAACATCCGCGTTAGGCTCAAACATACATAAGAAAATTTTTATCCAATTATCTCGTCGCATCAGTCGCATCAGTCAGACAACTAAACACAAAAAAAGGTCTCCCAAACGGTTAAGATCTTCGCTTACGCTCAGCTCAATTATGTACAGTTATTTTAACGTTATATTATTATTTAGTTTCGGCTGATTTGTGTTATATTTTCATTAAAATATCTCCATTAATTTGTAATTCATCTTTTCATATTATATATATCATCAATATGTAAATATAAAAACTTATGAATATTTTCCAAATGTACAGATTATTTCCCTGTATTTCCATCCTTATAATAAATATATTTATTAAAATTATAAAATTACTGGATAACAATAATGCTATTAATCTCTACGTCGCATTATTTATTTATTTTCCATAATATAATTAATAGTATTATTGTGTACATATTATGAATAAATGAAAAATATGACTACATATTTTAAATATCCTTTACTTCCGATATCTATAAATTTTAAACAAAGAAAAACTTTTAATAATATTCAATAAAATTAAATGAATTATTTAGTTACTTTCAAATATACATGTCATTAAAAACCTTTAATAAATAGAATGTCCACTCGTGTTTTCTGTATCGTGTAACAATATCTTTTTTTTTTTTTTTATCGTTGGAAAAATCCGTTACGGATACCCGCCGACCAAGAAGGTGATGGCCGGAGGGTTATGTGGGACTACCCGGCAGCATAGAGGACGCTGCCATTTTTAAGGTTATCCACTAAAAAACCAACGGTTGCCCTCAACGCCTTAATGGGACGCCACGGGATCGCTTGCGCACCTCACCGTGACGCTCCGGCGGTAACCCCCCCGTGTAAGGGTGCTCCGAGCAACTATGAGTACCCTCACGACGTAGGCCTGTAATAGGTGAGAGAGGTCACCCTCCCCTCCCACCAAGGCACTACAGCTGGGGAAGGAAGCGGCGGGCGTACTCCCGCCTCCTTCTTCCCTGCCTTCCCCTTCGGAGTGGGTCAGCGGTGGAGGCCTGCTCCCTGACCCGCTCCGCGGCCTCCTTCGCGTCGATGACCTGCTCGCAGCAGGAGGCCATTGCGACCCAACACCTCTCGCTGCCGATCATTGTGCCTATAAGGCGCGGCAGCGAGAGGTCCCCGCCCACCACGGCCACCAGCTCAACACGCTGATGGTCCCAGGCTGCGCACTCTGCCAAGGTGTGACGAGCCGTGTCTACGGCCTCGTCACAGTGGTGACAGGATGGGGTCGCCTCCCTTCGTGCGATCTTGTGCAGATACTCCCCGAAGCACCCATGCCCAGTAAGCACCTGCACAAGACGGAACGTAAGCGTTCCATGCCGCCGGTTGATCCAACGATCGAGGTGGGGACGGATCGCCCCCACAGTTGTCAGTCCGGCGGCAGTGGACCCTAGGTCCCTCTCCCACCGTCGAATCAGGGCTCTGTGAGCTAGAGCCCTGACCCGAGCCACCTCGGGCCTTACCCTCCTGGCCCTGACTTCTGCCCGGTGCCAAAACATCTCGGCGAGCACTTCCGCCTGTAGCTCCCAAGGCGGATCACTCGCCAAAAGCGTGGCCGCAGTGTACGACACCGTACGATACCCCAAAATCACCCTTACCGCGAGAATCCTCTGCGTTCTCTGCAAGAGGGTCTTGGAGTCGGCGGTAAGAACTCCCGACCGAATTGGGGAACCGTACAAGGCCATACTCCTCACGATGCCGGCATATAGACGCCGGCACGGAGCCTGCGGCCCACCAACGTTAGGCAGAAGCCTCCCCAAGGCAGCTGCGGTGGATACCAACTTCGGGACCAGAAGGGAGAAATGAGCCCCGAAGTTCCATCTTCCGTCCAGAGTGAGGCCCAGATACTTCATCTGGGTCTTCACCACCACCTCCGAACCCTGGACGGAGATGGACGCCCGACGAGGGGGACCCCGACGTGGGCCGTGGAACAGGATGGCCTCCGTCTTTGTGACGGAGACCTCCAATCCCAACAGCCCTATTCGGTCCGCTACCAACGTAGCGCCGACGGTAGCCAGACGGGCTGCCTTCGCAAAGTTCCTTCCCCTGCAGGTGACGAGGGTGTCATCCGCGTAACACAACACCCTCATCCGGGGCAAGAGAGGGTAGCGGAGCAGCCAGTCGTAGCCGAGGTTCCACAACACCGGTCCCAACACGGACCCCTGTGGAACTCCACGGCATACGCTACGTCGGTAGACCCGCCGGTCGCCACCTTCCCACAGGACCTCCCTGTCCTGCAGGTAGGCCCCCAACAGTCTACGGAGATAGGGAGGCACTCCATGGAACCGGAGCGCCTCAACCAATGTCTCGAACGGTAGACTGTTGAAGGCGTTGGCGACGTCAAGCGAAACCGCTGGGACGACGTCCCCCCCGCGAACAGCCTCCTGGGTCATGTCTCTCAGAGCTCCCAGGGCGTCGATCGTTGAACGACCCACCCTGAAGCCGAACTGAGCCTCTGAGAGATCAGGACCCACCTCTTTGAGGTGCCGGACAAGACGTGCAGAGAGGATTCTCTCGAAGAGCTTACCCCTCTCGTCCAGCAGCACGATTGGCCTGTATGCGGAAGGGGAATCGGCAGAACGACCGTCCTTCCTCAATAGGCACAACCTGCCCTCCTTTCAGGCTTTCGGGAACTGTTGAACAGTTGCAAGCACAGGTTGAACAGTTCCCGAAGCCTGCCTCCCAAGTATTCTAGGGCGAGGAATAGAACTCGCTCAGGAATACCATCTGGCCCCGGCGCAGTGTTGCGGGCTCGAAGGCGATTCAGCGCGACCTCCAGCTCGGCCTCCGTGATGTCTGGGACAGGACCCACCCCCCCATTAGGAGAAGGGGAGGCCATCACGGGAGGTGAGTGGCCGGTGGACTCCGGGAATAAGTCCCCCACCAACCGCTCGAGGAAATCCGGCTGAAGGGACTCCATGACCGGGGCGCATGCGGCGCGGAGTTCATTCCACGCAACGCGGTACGGACGTCTCCATGGGTCCATGAGCCAGGTCCTTTGCCTTCCGAATTGCAAGCCGCAGAGTCGATTTCGCCTCGAGGTATCGACTCCGCAGCTGGGCCTCCAGAACCGGGTCGAAGCCGTGACGACGGCGACACCGGACGAAAGCCCTGCGAGCCCTGCAACAGGCCGCCCGAAGTTCGGCAATTTCGGGTGACCACCAGTACACTGCTCTGCGCCGGGGCCTAGACCTCACCCTCGGCATGGCTGCATCGCAAACCCGTGAAAGTGCTTCGGGCATGCAGCCAGCTCTTTCCTCCACGTCGGTCTCCTCATTGGGCGGATCGGGAAAGGCCCATCCTTGTACGATGGCAGCCTCCTTTGCCATTTCCCGATCCAAACGTTTGATTGCCCAACGAGGAAAGCGACTCCCCTCCCGCGGTGGCCTGGCCAGGATCGGTCGGGAAGTGGAGAGGTCAAATCGGACGTAAAGATGGTCCGATAGAGTCTCCACCGCCGTCTCGACTCTCCAGTCGACGACCGTGCGAGCGACAGCTGGGGTGGCGAACGAAACGTCCACCACGGAACTCCCTTGCTGTCGCACGCAGGTCGCATCGGTCCCTCTATTGAGGAGAGACAGACCGGAGAGGAGCGACCAGACCTGGACGGCCCTACCTCTAGCGTCCGTGGCGCGGTTCCCCCAGGCCGCGGATTTGGCGTTCAGGTCGCCGAGGAATATGAGCTTCCCCGACGCCTGTCTTCCAATCGCTGTACTGATGGAGTCGAGGAAAGTCTCGAACTCCGCCAGTCGGCGATTAGGGGAAAAGTACGCACCGATGACGACGTATTCACCCCACCTCGCCACGACCAAACCCGGGCCAGTCTCCAGGGTGAAGAAAGGAGGACCGGGAACAGAACCCGCAACCACAGCCACGGAACCGCTAGTGTCCCCCGCCCAGTTGGAAATAGGGGGGACATAGTAGGACTCGCAGGCCACCGCTACACTGATGTCCCACTCCACCATGGCCTGGATGAAAAGATCCTGGGCCCTGGCGGAGTGGTTCAAGTTCGCCTGTAGGAAGCCATGTCGCCGTCTATTCATGACGACATGGCTTCAACAGGCGGCTGTAGGAGCTCACCTCTTGCGGCAGCTGGGGAGGAACCAGCTGCCTTTCCTCTTCTACGGGGAGCCTTACATACATACGGCTCCCCAACTCATGTCCCGCCTGGAGTCCGAGGTCTGCACAGACGGCACATCTGAGGACTCCGGTGCAGCTGTCCCTGGAGTGTCCAGACAAGCCGCATCGGAAACAGACGTCGCTCCGATCAACTCCTGATGGGCAGAGCGCCCGCGTGTGCCCCGGCTCTTGACACCGGAAGCACCGCATTTGACGCTCCTCAAGGAGCTCGACCTTAGCTGAGCTCCAACCCACCAGGAGTCTACCCACGTCTCGCAGCATCCTCGCCGCGTCGACCGGGCAACGGGCAAATACAACACCCATCGCCCCATAGCCCCGACGAATCTCCCCGACCTGAAGAGACTCGCCAGAGCATTTAGCGACGCGGCAGATAGCTGCTGCGACCTTTTCCTTGGTCGCAGAGTCGTCAGGCCCTTTATTTTAATCATGACCCTTTTCATGGGCCGGACGACATCTGCCAAACCGTCTAGAACGATCCGGAGTTTAGCAGCCAGTTGCACAGCTTTTTCTGGAGCCGCTTTGGGCAGCTCCAGAAGCCTGCCTCCGGTGGCTGACCTCCGGATCTTCAGCCCGTTCTCGAGTCCGAGCTCTCTGAGATCGATTTTCTCAGAGGCTCGCTCGAGAACTTGGGCGTAAGAGACGCCCTTTTCCGCAGCCTCGGTCTGCAGCGTGATTACCACGGCTGGAGATCGGCTCTGCGGTAGTTTTTGCTGGCTCTTCTGGCCAGTCTGAGCGGCGGGGGGCTTTTGCGCCCCCGTTTTCTTTTTCCCCCGAGGCCGTATAGGGGCCGGCCGATCAGGTGCAGGGGCTGCAGAAGAAGAACTAGGAGCCTGAGAGGCATTCTTCTTCTTCTTCGTCTTCTTCCGCACCACTGTTGCCCAGGACTCTTTAGCAGCAACAGGGAGAGCGGGAGCCGGCCTCGGGAAACTTTCCGGCCGACTTGGAGCTGAAGACGTGGGAGGAAGAGTCGGTGGGCCAGAACCCGCGGCTTGACTAACCGGCACAGTCCTTCTCCTATTCGACGCCAACGGTGGCTGGAGATTCTTCTCCGGGTGGAGGCGATCTTCAATTCCTGCGAAGCGGGCGTTTATCAAAACGCCCACCGAGGTTACTACCGATCGTTTCAACTCCTCTACCATATCCGCATCCAGGGACGCTACTTGCGGGACAGGATTGGCAGCAGCGGTCTTCATCGCCGTGAACTCACGCCTATGCGCCTTGCGTTCCGCGCGAAGGGAGTTAACTTCGCGATGAAGACGTGCATTATCCGTCCTCAACCGTCGCGTTTCATCAGCTTCCGTGCGGCCGACTAAAGTCTCAACCACCTCAAGGAGGCTCCGTGAAGAGTCTTTCAGAACCTTCATCATACCTCCCTGGAGTTGGCCGGATTTTCTGCTGACCTCGATAATTGCTGCGGCGCAGCGACCTGCCATGGCTCGCAGCCCCTGAGCCCCTAGTTGTTCCGGGTCGGGTTTGGGAGGATCCTCACGCGGCTTATGCATTTTGCGAAAAACCTGCGCGCTGAGTTCCTCCTCGAAGGCAACCTCGTCAGCTTCCTGGGTAAGGGAATGCAATGCCGCTTTCGCCCGCGTGAGCCCACTTCCTTGCGACACTGCAGCAGTGCGCCCGCGTCGAGCGGTGTTGCATTTAAAAGATGCAAGATCGCTGTCGGACATTTCGCTGAGCAACTTGTCGACCTCAGAGATAGGTCGCTTACGAGACACCTCATGATCGGACATGGCATCCTCGTCGCCAACTATCAACCCAGAGCCTTTAACAGGCACCACCTTCCGAGAAGCAGATCGTAATCTTTGAAAAACGCCAGAGTCATTAGCGGATGAGATGACCGACGGGGTCATCTCTTCCACTACCAAATCGTCAGCCAATAAGTGTGTGAAATCAGAATCCAGTAAAACAGAAGCCTGAGTCGTCGTAGGAGTCGAGCGGTCTTTTCCCCCCCCGGAATACGAGGGGAAGACGGAAGCCGAGGCTTCCGTGAGGGATTCCCGGCCTGCAGAGCAGCCACCGGTACCCTCCCGGGGTAGTATATTTTTAAGAGTCGCTTTCATTCTAATTCCTTTAAGGGGTAAGGTCCCCGGGGCGCCCTCGCCATTACACAACCCCTCGGCAGGCGCCAGACCTCAGAGTTGACAAAAAGAAAAGGAAATAGAAGAAGAATAGAAAAGGTAACAGAACGAAGACAAACAAGGAACTCAACAACATCAAAACAAAGAAAAAAACGAAGAAATGACAAAACAAAACAAAAAAAAAAAAACGAAGAAATGACAAAACAAAACAAAAAGAAAAAAAAAACAACAACAAAAACCCCCCTATTGTCGACTATATACCGGGCATAAACCCTATAGCCGAACAAGGTTCCCAGCGGTGGCTGGTACCGGACACATGTTCCGAATACCTGCTCCCGTGTTCCTACGCTGTCCGTACCACTCCGTACCATACCGGCCAGTACCGGACACATGTCCCGACTACCTGCTCCGCGTACCTACGCTGTCCGTACCACCCCGTACCGTACCGGCCGGTACAGGCCAGTACCATACGGGTCCAAAGAACCCATAGTGATAACAATGGACAAGCGAGAGCGGAGCGCGCGCGCGCGCGTGCGCTCGCGTCGGCTGTCGGAGGACGACCATCGTGTAACAATATCTACGAATGTGTAATCTGATAAAGGTGATAATATTATCGAATCTAATAATGATACTGCGATAAGTTTGAAACTCTTTGAATTCATAATACATTTAACATGTTTAATACGTTTCTTAAACGGATAGTATTATTGTAAGAGTATTGTATTAAAACAATTAGGTCACCTGAGGGCAATTCCACTGACAGCGTATCGTATATCATATATGTACAAACAGAAACAATAGCGTTATATAGTAATATAGATTAAAGTAAAACAAATACTTTTATTATTATTTTCTTGAATAGCTTTTTACGGAATATATTCGTGATAAGTTCAAAATGGTGAGTAATAATTAAATGTTAAATGCTCATCTATGCCGCTGACTCTGCACTAGATTTGTTTTAGCTGCACTAATCGTTTTGTTTTAATTAAAAACTTCGTTTACAGACACTTACTGAAACTTCTGCAATCACTTAAGGAGTAATTAAAGAAAAATGTAAGTCGAAACCTTAAAGATTTTGTTTTTAAAAATATTTTGCAATCACTTTATTTATTAAGAGACAAACAAAAAACTAATATGCTTTGTAAAATTTTATTAGGTTTATTAAAGAAAAAAATATTTACACTGTACATATTATAATAATAAAGTTAGAAGAGAACTTTTGTTTGATAAAAAAAAACTTTTAAAATAATTACTTATTAACAATAAGAATATGCCGTTTTTAAATGAAATATGTTCAAAGGAAGAAAAATGTACTCTTTATTGTTATTTAAAAAAATGCAAAATCTGAGAAGCAAAATTGAGACAAGTGTAACGTGATGTATAAGTAACTGTACTTATACAACCCACTGGGGTTCAACATAGTAAGTTAAATAAGGCCTCGGTAACTTAACTTTGGAATAAACTCGATAAAAAAATAGATAATTTTCTATTATAAACCTGGTGTAATTATGAATCATTAATTTTGTTAAATATTAGCTTTCCTGATAAATGGAAATGAGTACTCTTATCACAGAATAAAATTATTTTCCCCTTTTATTCTGTATAATATCTGCAGTATCTTAGTTCTTCATTAGCACTTTTTCATCGTATTCCCAGTAGAACTAGCTAAAAACATTGTGATTTTTTTATACTTTGTAAGTATTTTGTAATATTATATACAAATGTTAAAATAAAATTCCGGATGGTCTTTATAAATAAATTAAGAAAACAATAAATCATCCAATTAATGTCATCCGAGTTATATTTTTAAATACTATTATTTTCAGGCCAAAAGAATCTAATATTTAACGAAAAAAAAACTAAACATTACATTATTTTTGTAAATGTATCACATGACAAATTTATACTGTCTGAGTGACTAAATTGATAACTAACTCTTTATTTGTTATGAGCACTGACTTATAGAATAAATGCTTCACAGAGCAGGACAAGTTTATTGAAATATATGCACTTACAAAGATATTTAGGAATATTTATATATTTTGAATAGTATTGTAATAACATTAGGAATATAATAAAAACATTGTAACCTCGACAGTAAGATCATAAACTAAAATTATGAAGCCTTGCTTTATTGTAACGAATGTTTCAATCCAATACAAATTGAAAATTATTTAGTTTATTTCCACAATATCCTATTTTGTAGACTTAAATACTAACATAGTATCATTTCATGTCGTTATAAATTTGTATTTATGATCTGGTGTTGCAAACCTTCAGAATTCAAATAACGTAATTTCAAACACCCTTAAAATATAATAAAGCAGAAATTGGAAAAATCTATACATGAATAAATGAATAATATATATATATATTATCTATTTAGTTATTGCAATGTATTCTCTCAAAAAACTCGGAAAACAAGCGTTTTCAAGTTTTAAGGCTGTTTCTTTGCTTGACTCATTATTTGAGTTAAGTTCTTTTTACTCAGAATAAATTTACTTATTTTTGATAAGAAAACACAAAAGATGGTTTGAACAATAAGGACAATAAAACTGAAACTGTTATAGAATATTGGTTGAATTTTAGCAGAAAAGTAGCTGGCTATAAGTAGTACATAACAGAATGACAAAATACAAAATTATTGGTAATTACCAACCCATATTAACTAACACTTCTTCGAAGTTACGATAACTTTTTCCTTATAAGTTTAGAGTTATAACTGGAGATATAATGCCATATAATATTTCTTTGATAAATTGATGAATACTAGAATTGTAAAAAATAAATTAAATTGTTCAGAAAGAAGAAAGAAGTAAAGTAATTGAAATACAAATACAACTCTGTGAACAGAATACAAGTCTCTCTTCTCGTTAAGATTCTCTAGTTAAAACGAAACATTCTTGTAAATATTTGTTGTTTCTCGTTAACTGTTAACAAGGACTCTCGTCTTGCAGACGTAGTCTGTAATGTACAATAAGTAATCACATTGTTTACACTTTACGTTTGTTACAATTGTTTAATGTACTACTGAAAAAATATCATATTGTTAGCTGAATAATAGACCTAAAGTACTGGTGGTGGTGTAATGTCCTCATAAACGACCGGGCGCCCATTTCAAGCATCTATTCGTGTCAGATTCTCTTGCGGGAGCTCTGCCCGTTTGTTCTGTCAAATACTTAAATTCTAATAGTTAATTAAAAGCTCAATTTACATTTAGTGTCTATGATTGTTTATTATTTATTATTTTTAAATAAAATTATTTTTGTTTTTTAATTTTATTATTTAATATAATATTGAGATAGTAGTGTATAACGATTATTATTATTTTTTGTTCTTTTTCACCTCTGTTCCCTAATAATATAGTTTATTTCATTAACAACTCATAAAAATATTGTTAAATGCAACTTAACTTAATTTTTTTTCATATATCCTTTATAAATTCTATCCGAGTCAGAGTAGGACCGAGAGAACGCCACTGAAACCCAACGTCATGATTATTATCACATCTAACCACATTTTGTCATAGCGCAAAATAATTTGCAATAATGTTTAAATTTGATGCAGATAAGATTAGATCCAACATGGAATTAGTACAATAACTAAAGTACATTATTGAAATAAATATAGAACGAATTTTTGATCGACACGTGATAAGGCTCGTAACTATAATTCCTGGAAGTACTTCCAAGTTACTTTTCTAAGTGAGATATTGTTTCATTTTTATGCATTATACTTTCCATATGTAACCGACAATTTCAGGACCTCTCGTTTAAACGTATTTAAACTAACCGATCCTGGGCACACAAAAATAAATGTCATAAATCAAAATGTTTATAAATATAAAGAGAAGTATTCGTTTTATCATTTGTAATGAAATAGACATAAATTTTCCAATCACTAACTTTTACGCTGTTTCAATTGACTTTTTTTCATCCCCTGTCTTCAAGTCAGTATATCTTCAGACCTTACCATAATCTTTATAAATAGGCGGCTTATTAAACTGAATCCAAGAGATTTATCTTCAACACTCAAGTATCTAAGTCTTAGCTCACTACGTATATTTTTTCTTTCGTCGTCTTCGAATTCGTGCCGACGATTTATGTTATTTTGATTTGATCATAAAATAGAACGCCATCTACATATTTCTTTAGAATTTATGTGTTCAAAGAATGGCTTTCGAGTCCATTCCATGCTACGATCCTACATCAAAGCAAGATTTATTGGATACTTTGGCTTAAATTAAGTCAAATACTTAAAATTGTTTATAGTCATTGTAATGGTAAAAGTGTTTGACTACTATAAGTAATTCGAAAAATCTGTTAACATATAATTGGTGTTGTGTTTAAAGTGCCGGATTGAATTCACTAGTTAAGCCGGTCGACGCAAGTTCGATCCCCAACGAATCTCCGTATTATTATCTTTTTAATATAATTTTAAGTCTATTTAAAAATAGTTAGCAAGTAGTATTATATTGTTATATTAAGTTATTAGAATAATTTTAAGAGTAATTTCAATATGAGTGGTCGTGTACCAGTAACGAGTTGAAAATATCAATTTACCGACATTTAGATAATTATAATATTCCGCTATTGTACATGGCTTTGAGATATTGTCAATGCGATTGAGACGTGTATTATAACCGTACTTTTGTGTTAGTTTATTGTTTAGTCCAGGGGTGAGTTTTTGCACAACATTAATTAGTAGATTAAGTAAGTAATATAGTTAAGTTTAGTGTTAAATTTGTTTTTATTTTGTTTATATAGCCTATCGAAACGCCTTTTCTTGAAGAGGTCTTGAGGCAACCCATGAGATATCTAAGTTCGAATCAATGAACCGATGACTAGCTATTCTGGATGTGGAAGGGCATCAGCCACCTAATACCTTGTGCACAACCCTCCTGGCGCTCAATTGTACAGATAATAGATTTAAGTATCTCATAAGTATTATGGATTAAATTATGTGTCCTGTAATCTTAGTGTGACTTTGATTTCTTAATACTTATTCAAAGTGTATTTAAGCACATAACATCATGTTAAATATTTAATTCTTACCCATATTTTTTAATAAACATACGAAAAAACATTTAATGGACATCGGAAATTTTATGTAAATTTGTGAACTTCAGAAAGGAGTTACATGTTGGGAACATTAGGACAAATGTTTTTATTTTTGCTTATGTTTTTCGAAAAAATTTACATAAGTTAATATCCGTCGCAAGTATATCAAGCTATTTAAATTTTAGAGAAAATTATAGGCAAAAATAACGATCATGTAACTCGTTTCTCCTTAAGTAAAATAATAAAACAACACTGAAGGTACTTGAATATATTTAAGCATAGACACCGAGAAATATGCATCGGGTGATAAATTATTTTTATTGAAACCAACAATAAATATTTAAATAAAAAATTTGGACTTTTTATTTGGTATTAAAATATTAATAAAATAGATTAAAAAATCCTTGTCAAAAAATATCTACCTTTAGATATGAATCTACGTACAAGTTAGGTCGTTAAGTCTCGCATCTATTATTCTTAATTGTTTCTTTTATACGATTCGGTGATAAAATAGCAAATGAACCATCTGGTGGTAAATTATGACGTCGCTTATTACCACTTGCGCAGCTTCTTCGTCATTTTGTTATACTTATTATAGTGCTTATATAGTAAAGTTTTTTAGTCGGCAATCAAGGAGTTTCACTTGCGTATGTGACCACAAGACAATATGACAATTAATGGTTTATTATTTTAATTAAGATATAATATTAATTCTATTTGGTATATTTTAAGTTGATTAATGCCAAAAGCAAACAGGAAGATTTTAGATAAGTCTGATTTTTCTACTAGTATTATGAAAATCCTACGAAAAGGTATTCTCTAATTTGTCTCAGCAGTTCAGGGCTCGAGGTGTCAAGGTTTTTTTACATTATTTTAGTAACAAATTTTTTTTTTTTTTTTATAAGTACGTAGATTTGTTATCTTAATTCCCAAAACAGATAAAGTTCTCTTCTGACGGATTCTATAACTTATTAAGTTTTTAATTTAATACGTAATATAAATAAATTAATAATTTACATACTTTAATTCTATTAGATATTACATGCATATAATTGCATTCAACATGACGTAGAGATTTATCCATAATGATCTTATCGTGTAAATTCACACAGCGTTACTCAGGATTATCTTAACTTAAGCTTCAAATGTTGTCGTGTGTATAATAATATAAAGAATGCGATACCTATTTGTAATATATTTATTTATTTATTGCTTTTTATTGATTAAGGATAAAAAATAATTTTTCTCACACATTTGGAACATTTTGGACATTTAATATATTTTTAAGTATTATTTCATCTTTTAAGTATTATTTTATCTTATGTATTATTATTAACATAAATAACACATATAATTATATATTGGATATTTGAAAAAATAATATTTATAATAATATTCATCGTGTTTCAGATTTTTTTTTTTCTGATATATTACCATAAAAAACGACCAAATATAATTTTACAATTATTCGTTGAATATTTAGCGTACAAAAGAATAGGAAATAAATAAACTCACATTCCTATATAAAATATGGGTTGAATTTACTATAAAATGATTTATCATAATAATAATAATAATTTCCAAGTAGCAAATTTAGTTTTTAATATTGCGGGTAGGTTAGAATAAGTTATTTTTGTTAAGTGCCGATATTAATACTTATTTTCATATTTACATTATATTTTGTTATTGATCGAAGGACGATTGCTGAGCGTAGCGAAGCGTTTGTCCGAAGGACTACGTTTCAAATACATAGGCCCATTCTGCTATTTTTCCGTATGTATTTCAGTATGGTTGTTCCAGCGTAGCCGGCGTATTTTTCATCCTATCGTCACGAAAATCGGCAGGCGTGTTCATTGAATTATTAAAATTTTTATGTTAAGCCGTTTCTTTGATTGGGCGAAAAAATCCAAAATGGCGATGTTTTTAGTGTTTTTAGTTTTGTTTTTGGCGTAGCAGGAGCAATTTTCAGCCGATCACCACAAAAATTGGTGATCATGTTCTTTAAGTTATTATTTTTTTTGTCTGGCCATTTTTACTGGGAGGAAAAATCCAAAATGGCGGTGATTTAAGTTTTTGTTTTGGCGCAGCAGATGTATTTTTTATGCAATCGTCATGAAAATTGGTAGGTGTTCTTTGAATTATAAAAATTTATATGTCGAACCGTTTTTTTGCTTGAGTGAAAAAAAATTCAAAAAGGCAGATTTCTGATCCGTACCACAAAAACGAACTTTGCGGCAGCTAGCTAGCTGAAATTTTTACGTCTACGTATTTTTTGCCGAAATCTAAGGTATTTTTGTTATTTCCAAATCCAAAATGGCGGCCATAGCGAATTATCAAAAATTTTAAAGTTGAATAACTCCGTTGTTATTTGGTGGAGCCAAATTTCGTTCGGTAGTTATGTACCTACATACTCGTACATACATAGGTCTACTTATTCCTGTTTGGAAAAGGCACTTAAAATATTATCTCATCCCCTAACGTACTGAGGTCTACTGTTCACAGAACGACTAGTTATAAAACATCCCAACGATAAAATCAATGCAAAATATTTTTTAAACCGTGGTTAAAAGTTACATCACTAAGATTCTGTGTATCATTTAAAAAATATATGAATGTTTACAGACCTGAGACAATAACAGAGTAACCAGAGAAAATTATACTTTTTTTTTGGTAAAACAAAAATAGTTAGCGTTACTCAATTTGTGTTTGTATGTTAAATTGTATTTAAGCTTAAAAAAGAAAAGTAATAATTAAAACTAATTCGTTCGACACGGTCGATCGTGTTAGGTAGATTCCCGTCACGCGATTCTCGATATGCAATATGCGAAGGTAACAATGAAACCGAGAATGCGATAAACATGTAATGTATGATAAAAGAGGGGGGTCGGAAGGAGAAAAAAACTAGTCAGTAGCATTTTACTGATCAATACGAGTTTTTTGAGGGGTAACTCGGCATATATTGGGTGAGGAGGGAACCACCCCCACCCTTTTCTCCTAAACGGAGAGTCACATCAAAAAATTTTTGGGACAAAAAAGTTTCTTCTTTTAATTTGTTAATTTTTTAAGATTTTTCCGACCATAAATTTTGCCTCCTTCTGTGAATTTTTTCGGTTTTTAACTTTCAACACCCCCAGCCCCCCAGCCCCCTTACCCCCCGACTGATTTCCCCCGTTCAAGAACTTAACCTTCATTTTGTCCTTAAAAAAGTTTATACCGAGTTTGTAAATCCTCCGTCAATATTTGCGACCTGTAGCGTGTCCCAAACGTTTGCACTTTCACCCCCGCTCCCAGCCCCCCCTTTCACTGTTCCAAAAAACGAGATGCTACGTTTGGCCTACTAATTTATCCTATTGACCTGTGAAGTCAGATTTTGCCTATGATGAATTTGGACTGACGGACTGGACGGATCATACATACATATATGTATATCTATTTTTTTTTTTCGACGGTTTCTCAATTTCCGGTTCATAAACAGCGTAGCGCCCTTACTCTGAGGTCTGGGCCCGTCGTCGCATCGATTGCAATAGGTAGATTCATCTATGGAATCTACCTAAAAATACAGAATGATAATAATATTTCGTCAACGTAATTGAGTTGAAAAATGGCGGCTGAGGCTCAGGTAACCTGAAATTACAACGTTAATGCTACATTACGCCTGTGAGCTTTTAGAAAAAGGTAATTCATGCCATAATAAATATTAGTGTTTTTAAATTATTTTTAAAGCATTTACAAAATATAAAATAAGTAATATATCGTAAAGTCATATATATTTAAAGTTCTGTTTACATTATTAATATGATGTATGTTATTTTCTTAAATATTTGTGATTATTAATTAAATATTTCTTGTATTCTTATTTATTATAAAATTATTGAGCTGAGCGTAAGCGAAGTTCTTAACCGTTTGGGAGACCTTTTTTTGTGTTGAGTTGTCTCCAGAATGCGACGAGATAATTAGCTAAAAATTTTCTAATGTATGTTTGAGCCGAACGCGGTTGTTATAGCGAAAACAGATTAAAATAATGTTTAGCTATTCAAAAGTTGTCAAGAAAAGAAGAAAGGAGAGTGGCTTAGCTCAACACCCGCCGCGCACGGTTGGCGGATCCTAATTAAATTCGCATTTATTATATTTTCAAACCGTGTAAACGCTGATTAGATCCAGGTGCATTGTATCATGTTAAAATCCCAGAATGTTATTTCCAAAACCTTTGTTTTTTACATTTATTTTCATTTTATGATATTTATTCGTTTCCCTAACTTTGAGCAAGGATCACGTAGTTTGTAATTTAAATATAAGTATTAAATTTAAAATCAATTTATTTTTTATTCTTATTTAATTTAATAAATACATAAATTGTATTTTACTCTTAAATGATAATAAAATCTACAAAAATGGGAGTTCAATGTAAAAGGAAAATTTAATCTGAAGTAGGTAAGTAAGTAGAAATAAGATCATCAAAGTAATCGTCCCCTCATCGTTTTATTATTAAAAAACATCGAATTTCTTCTTAGAACGATGTGAAAGGATTTGTTTCAGAAATTGGAATCCCACGTGTACTTTTTGACTGAAATAAGCTTACCTACTAAATGGCTGAAGATTTTCGTACATATTTTTGAATAAGTTTGCCTTTAAATCAAATATTTTCTACAACATCTATTTATAATAATTTTGTAAGGTGCGTGAAAGTTTTCCGATCCTACCTTTACCTGCCTTCCCTACTGGCATGTTTTCGCATCTTATTTTTATCACTGACTTCGTTTTAATCAAAACTATATAATTTTAACGTAATTAGATAATCATATATTGTTATGTAGAAATTTTATTTCTGTAGTAATTTAAATACTTAGTCACACATACAAATTTTTTATGTGCTTAGGTTGATTAATTATCTGTTTGAATCATACCATTTTATTATTTAGAGTCAGTGTTTTTCTTATGTCATATATTATATAAATTGATAGCATACAGCAGGTATCTTATTTAAAATTAGCTTTCATCAGTTTCAGATATTTAGATGACTTCTACGTTATCATATTGATATATTTAACTTATAATAAAATGTTGTGAATTAATAATGATTATTTATTTCCAAAGACATTTAGTTCTTTAGCTTAAAATTACACAGTTAATTATTTTCATTTCTAATAATTAAGTATTTACCTTCTTTTAATTTGATGTTTCCTCGTGATGATACTACCGGTATAACTATTGGCGTATTTGTTGTGTAGAATTCAACGTCACGACATTTTTATCGGAAGTACTTCCTTTTTCTTCATATTCCTTTATATAATAAGTCTCCGGTGAGTATGGGTGAAATTAATATTCTTATTAACGTTTATAAGGCGTTGATCCTTTTAATTAATTATACTTGTGTATTATTCATTGCAGGGCTTATAAAATATTATGGACTGACCGTAGTTAGTAATGCCGGCATTACCCGGTCAGTTTAAGAATTTATTTGAGGGACATATGGTAAGTAGTTTGAATTTTTACTATAATTTAGGAAGTGTATTTTAGTTTCCATAACTTTATTGTATGCGTTACGTTGCATTATTTCAGTGTTTGCCCTTTTTCTACAATTGGAGTCTTCTTAGGCTATAAGTATTGTGAGGCTTGTGAGGCCTTTTTCCTACATAAGTTATTATAATTTGTTATTATTTGAATAGTTTAGTTAGTGGTATGCTAATTTATATGTAATATTTCTAAACTATATATTAATGTTAGAAGAATAAGTGTAAACAAGTGGGCTTGGTACATGGCTTCACTTGTACATTGTCAGTGGCGCCTAAGAATTTAATGTAAGAGTAAGTATTATTAGGATCTTATTTAACACTTTTGCTGCCACCAGATTTTCAGAAATTGAGCCCTGTGTGCTGTTTCAATTTTTCATATAAACGTTTGCATAAAGGCATTTAAATAAACGGAAAAATAGTAAAATAAATGTTGAGCCAATTAAATACTATAAAAAATTGACTTTTAATTGCTCTGTACATGCTACGGCCCTGGGGTGAAACACGGGTGAAACTTGCGTCTCCGTACACGCTACGGAGCTGGCAGTGAAAGTGTTAATCTAAAGAAGGTTATAATCATAATATGACTGCCTGCGTTACATTTTCTTTATTACTTTTATAAATTATAGGACTCAGCATCTTTTCACCAAAATGATTAAAATATTTTTATGATAATCTATTTCCTCGTAAAACCTGTTTTTATATTCTTTATAAGTAACAGTTTGACAGGGTTGTGAGAAAGAAGTTATGGGAGATACTGCCCCGATACAACGTGAACGGACCCTTGCTACAGGCTGTAAAGTCTCTTTACAGAGATCACTCAGCCTGTGTGCGAGTAGGAGCTGACATGTCGCCCTGGTTTGACATCCAATCGGGTGTTAAGCAAGGTTGCGCTATGTCAGCTTGGTTGTTCAACTTGTATTTGGATAGTTGTCTCCAAGGCGTGAAAGACAGTGACATGGGAGTGAAAGTTGGTGACCTTAAGGTCAATTGCTTGCTTTATGCAGATGATGCAGTGCTCATTGCATCATCAGAATGCGATCTGCAGGCATTGGTCACCACTCTGAAAGATGGGTGTGAAAATAATGGTCTAAACCTGAATGCAGATAAGACCAAGGTTCTGATATTTGAAAGAAATGAAGAAAGAACACAATGTAAGATCAACGTGAATGGTAAGATAATAGAACAAGTGAATGAAGCGGTATATTTGGGAAGTATGTTTAGCAGAGACGGAAGATACGAAATGGATGTGGAAAGGCGTATTGCTGCCGGTAACAGAGTCAACGGTGCTTTGGCTGCATTGTTGAGACGGCGAAACGTCAGCATAGCTGCACGTTTGGCTGTACACAATGCAGTTTTGCTACCGACGCTATTATACGGCAGCCAGACGTGGGTAACACAGAAGAAGAATGTAAGAAAGATGAATGCTGTGGAGATGCGATCTCTTCGTCGAATATGCGGAGTCAGTTTAGCTGACCGAATCCGCAATGAAGAGATCCACAGAATGGCAGGTACTAGCGAAGATGTTTCGGTAAGAATGAAGAAGAACGTGCTCAGGTGGTTTGGGCACGTCGAACGAATGAGTGATGAAAGAATGGTAAAAAAGATTTATAAAGGTAAAGTGAGCGGTAAGAGAGACAGGGGGAGGCCTCGAGTGACCTTCGAAAACACAGTAGCTACGATACTGGAGGAAGGTCACGTAAAAAGCATGAGGACCCCCCGGAGGGCATGTATGAAGAGGTTAATGTCTGTGGTCGAGGCGAAAGAGGTATGCAGGGACCGTAGCGTTTGGCGCTCCGTCGTCTCTGGCTACCCCGCAAGGGATATGGCGTGACGATAAGTAAGTAAGTAAGTAACAGTATGTTGACTTGCAGATTTGCTCGTACTTCACTGGCGTATGAAATCATGTTATTCACATATTTTGAGAATCTCTTTACAAGGGCAGTCTGTGGATCAGCGATTCACGACGAAGTTTCAACGTCCTTCGTATTCAATATATAAATAGCTCTCCTAGAGCGTTGTTAAGGCTGCTTCTTTACCTGTTGTAATGCATTGTCAAACTTTATGGACGAACAAAAAGATAACTTTTGTAATATAGCTACTAATAGTAATACTTAATACTAAACTAAACTAAACTAAATATGTTATAGTAAATTTTACGTTTTACATTTTAAGTACTAACTGCTTTTAATATAAATATAGGTATATAAAACGCTTATCATATTGACTAGTAATAAAACAAGAGAAGTGAGTTTTTAATACAGACGAATTACCCATTTAATTAATTATATGACATTGTTAAATAATTTGTTTTATTAATTCTATCTTAAGACCCATTTTTCTTTTAAAGCTTCCGTTATCAAAGTTTCACTTAATTATTCATAAAAACAATTTCCTTCAGCGCAATCATATGTTATTAAAGTAGCAAATATTTCATTAAATATAAATAAATGAAGGCTGATTGATATAAAAGAAAAAGTGACTAAAAGAATAAAGGCAACACAAATAATATTATTTACGGAAAACAATAAATATACATATTTTTTAGGTCAGTTGTTACTTATAATTCAAAGTGAAGGTCATACTTAATTAAGTCAGTCATGAAGTCATTATTCATCATTATTATAAATTAGTGATTTCTTGTGTTTAGGCAATTTTATAGAGAAGAAGCTTTAAAAAACTCCATGAATTTCTCTTTATCTATTATTTTTGGCATCCTTTATGTTTTAGTTTTACGACTATTTGTAATTGTAGTTATTTGTAGCCATTCGTCTTTAATATTGTTTGATAGAGGCTATAGGGTGATCTAATGTACGAACAACAGGACAAAGCCTATAAAGGCCGCTATTGTAGTATTCGACAACGATATTAACATATTGGAGCACCCTATGACCACCACAGAAAATATTGCGGTCGCAACTTTAAGGACAAGCTCATGGGTGATCGCAATTATTTCAGTATACTTCGTGGACACCCAGCCGATCGAACCCTACCTTCTACAACTAAAAGGCATCATCAGCAGCCTAAAACTACAATACCTAATTGTGGGGGGGAGACGTTAACGCCTGGAGTCCCTGGTGGGGCAGTACCCGCGAAAACCACAGGGGTGAAGTGGCAGTGGGTGTCTTCGAAGAGCTCAATCTCCATATCCTCAATGAAGGAACAACTTCCACTTTCTGTACCACGAGGAATGGAAGGGAGTTCCGGAGCCACGTTGATGCAACCTGTTGCTACAATGGGGCTCTGGATATTATCGCGGATTAGAGAGTTGATACGGGCATCACTTTCTTGGGCCACAACACTATCGCTTATTGCTTAAACCTATCTAAACTAAGCTACAAACAATATACACAAAACTACTCGAAAATATTATACTAAAAAGCGAACTGGCAGACCTTTCGGCAAAAACTCAGAGAGAAAATGAAAGAGAAAAAACATTACTTTAGAAAAAATTAAAATCTAGCTACAATAGAACAATAAAAAATCGAAATCCAAAAAAATTTAACTCCCATGGTCGTCTGAGGAACTCTGTGCATTGAAAGCAACAATAACCCTGAAACGACGAATACCCAACGCAGCCCCTCGCCGGAAATCATATGTTGTGGCTATGTACTTACAAGGAGGCTAAAGCAGCTTACGAGACGGCAGCTTCCAAAGCACAAACAGATAGCTGGAAGAGGTTCTGCAGCTCCCAAGACGGCGAGTGCGTCTGGGATGGCATATACCGCGTAATCAAAAACACATCTAAAAGATCAGAAGACAAACCACTCGTGGTGGACGGATCAGACCAGAGCACTGAGGAGTCAGCAAAACTACTAGCGAACGCCTTTTTCCCCGAAGATCGGTGGGAAGAAGACAACGACGGCCATAGGGCCACTTGAAGGGCGGCCGAGGACTAGAGTGACAGCCACTCAGAGGCGAGGCGGGATCCAGCCTTCACAGGTGAGGAACTTGATTACACGGTGCAAAAGTTAAAATCAAAAAAAAGCTCCAGGTGCTGATGGCTTCACAGGCGATATCTGCAGGGAAGCCATACTGTCCAATTCGGAGATTTGCTTGGGGATATTTAACAAGTGCTTGGAGTTATCATACTTTCCCATACAGTGGAAGGAGGCAACGGTAGTAGTCTTACGGAAACCGGGAAGAAGGGACCATAATAATGTGAAATCATTCCGTCCCATAGGTCTGCTTTCAATCCTGGGGAAAGTATTGGAAGGGATGAAGGTACGCAGGCTCAGGTGGCACATCATTCCCAAGTCAAATCCCAGGCAGTATGGCTTCGTGCCACAGCGCAGCACGGAAGACTCTCTCTATGACATGGTGCGACACATCCGCGATAATTTAACAAAAAAATTGAATCAATGTCATTGTCTCCTTTGACATAGAGAAAAATATCCGAAAGTTGGTCAGTAATTACCTTTCAGAGCGGAAGGTGACGGTTAAATATGCCGATACGACCTACACTAAACGTACCGACAAAGGCTGCATTCACTGCTCAATAGGAGGTCCCACGTTTTGGAATCTCCTATTGGGCTCCTATCCTTTATTGAACATTATAGAGGGTACAGGAGTATACTGTCAGGCATTCGCCGACGACGTGGTTCTTATGAATTTCAGGAGACGAAACATCAAAAATAGTATCTAAAACCAATGGGGTCCTTGCCCGTGTGTATGAGTGGGGTATCAACAACAAATTGAAATTTGCTCCAAATAAAACTAACGCCATGATAATCACAAGACGGCTAAAGTACGATACCCCGCACATACATGTGGGAGGTTCACCTATCAACCTAGTTAAAGAATTTAAAATATTAGGCCTCTTAATTGATGAAAATTTAACTTTCAAAAATCATATAAAATATATTTGTTCAAAAGTAATTAAAATTTATACCCCTTGCAAGATCCGCGAAACTCATATGGGGACTAAATCCTGAAATTATAAGAACCATATACACACCAGTGATAGAATCTATTATGCTCTACGGGGCAAGTGTGTGGGCACCAGCGGCAGAGAGACGGTACGTAAAGAAGCAACTGAATTTCGTACAACGTGGGTTTGCGCAGAAAATCTGTAAATCTTACCGTACCGACTCTCTGACCGCAGGCCTAGTCCTGTTGGGACTGCTCCCACTAGACATCCGCGTGAAGGAAATGGAAGAACTCTTCGAAGCAAAGAGAGGGATACCCCAAAGCGTGGCGGGAGACTAAAAAATGGAGGGGAAGATAAGCTTCCTCAACTCTCTGCATCCAGCTGCGACCGCGCGGATTCCCTTCCAGATCCTTCAAACTGCAAACCTTTATGACTTAAGTGACAGCGAGCGGCTCAGGATATTCACGGATGGAAACAAACTCGAAGGTAAAGTGGTAGCAGCTTTCACCTGCTGGAGGGGTACGAGTGAAGTTTTCTCAAGGAAATTTCGCTTGGAATCCTACTTCACCGTGTATCAATCGGAATTGTACGCGATTTTGCAAGCCACATTTGCAAACCGCCAGAAATAAAAAAGCTACATGCGTGAGTACCCTAAGCGACTCTAGGTCGGCATTGCAAACTATCAAAAAACTTGACACCTTGCATCCTATTGCCTACAGAATAAGAGAGAATATCCTGGCGGCCCACACTGAGGGAGTTCACATCCAGCTATGTTGGGTAAGGGCGCACGTGGGAGTGGAGGGGAACGAAAGAGCAGCTGCCCTCGCCAAAGAAGCGACAAAGAGGAAAACGCGCTCCGACTACAACCTGTGTCCCTTATCCTATATTAAAAGAAAAATAAGGCTAGAGTCTTTAGAGCAATGGGAACACTGATACCAGAACAGCCCGGATGCAATGCTGACAAAGCTGTTCTTCCCCTCATTAAAGGAGTCGTACGGAATTATCAAGAAGGCAAAATTCAGCCCGGCGGTTGTGCAACTGTTGACAGGCCACGCAGGCCTCAGTCAATACTTGCACAGGTTCCACCTGAAAGATAATCCTACCTGCGACTGTAACAACATGGACATACAAGATATACTCCATATTATACTAGACTGTAACAAATTTTGGAAACTGAGATATAAATAAGAGCAAGAATTAGAAATAGAATTAAATAAAGATAATCTAAAAAATATTATTGCAGACGCAAGACAAAGAACTAATTTTATACAATATGTAGAAAAAATAATCAAAAGGGTCAATTTAGAAAACAAGACATAAGAGAACAGCAAGTAAACAAACACAAATAAGAACACATAAGGTAAAAAGGTTAAAAAAAGAGCCACAAATAAAGGAGTAGGAAAAGTGTATTACTTATATATTGTAATAATGTAAGGACTTAATACACAAACATCATACGAAATAAAGAAAAGAAAAACAAATGTGCGAAAAATAGCCTATATACAATGATAATTAGGTATAAGAATAGATTAAAAAGCGAAAATATATAAGCGTAAATAAATAAGTTATACAAATAGGTTAAGTAAAGAAAACAAAAGTAGACATAGGAGTTATGGAAAGTAGTAAGATAAATGATAAAGATAAGAAAAATAAGTAACATAAGGTAGAAAATAAGCAAGTCATACAATGCAATGAAACATTAAACATCCCAAAAGAAATCTGATTGCAGAGAATAAAGATGAAAGTAAAGTAAACCCGGATCGATTAAAAGCTTTGACCCCCCTAGAGTCACATCGGAAGACGGAAGAGGAAAAAAAAAATAGTTTGATTATCTTACAATTAATTTGCATTAAATTTGGCTTGGTTTAATACATAATCGGATAAATTGCACATACATAGCTACTATTATAATTTGGTTAAGTCCATAAAGGGTTTGAATTTCCAGAATGTTTAACTTTAATTATGTAAATGCTTTTCGACATAACAATGAAAAGTATTTGTAATTTTGTCATTATAGATATTTGTTCCACGACTGCTATTAATTTCGCAGTTGTTTATTGTGTAAAATATATGTATTTTACTTTAATATTTGATAACAACCTTGAAGTGAATAAAAAATAAAATAGTACATATGTTTTTTAGATTTTTCCTATTATCAAAATGATTATAAATTTGATTGATTTATTGTGTCTACAGTCCCAATTATGACGTCACCGAATTAAATTTAATTATTTAACTTTATTATAAGTATAATAATTTTTACTTTCGTTGGGTAACAATAATGTCTACTAAGATAGTTAACCCAATGACGGAAGAAGATATTTTTATAATATTATATACTAGCTGTTGTCAGTGAATTCGTCTGCCCTCACCTCTCTTCTGCTTAAAATATAAGTTATCCATTTACAATAATAGCAATAAATATTTTCACATTATGTATAATAAGTAATAAATGATTGTAAATTCATATTTTGCAATACAACTTTGTGACAAGTATAGAAAAATAGATACGATAGATACGTACCTACTAAATAACAGATTATTACTAGATACGAGGGGAGGTCCAAAAGTTCGTGGAATGAAAGGGATCTAAATAAAATAAAACAACAAAACTATTTTTCCTTTTTAATATAATCACCCTTAAGCTCAATACATTTATTAGACCTATAAATTAATTTTTCTAAACCACTATAAAAAATGTTTTATCGTTTCCGTCAAAATGAGCCGAAATTGCCTCCCTTACCTCATTGTCGTCGAAAAAAAATCCTTCCCCTTAAGTCTTTTTTTAAATTGGGGAGTAAAAAAAAGTCACTCTGGGCCAGGTCTGGACTGTAGGGTGGGTGAACTAGGAATTCGAACCCATGCGTGTGCAGAGCAGCCATTGCAATTCTGCTCTTGTGAACCGGCGCGTTGTCTTGCAAGAGCAACACACCCTTTATCAATTTTCCTCGCCGCTTTTCCTCGATGGCGTCCTTTAATTTTTCTAATATCGTTGCGTAGTATTCTCCGGTTATAGTCCTTCCCTTTTCTTTGTAATCAATTGAGATTATCCTCTCACAATCCCAAAAAACAGTAGCCATCATCTTTCCAGCCGACTCCGTCACCTTGAATTTCTTTGGCGGTTGTGTACCCTTTTTATGCCATTGCATGGACTCTTGTTTGGACTCAGGCTCAAAGTGATGAACCCATGTTTCATCTCCCGTAACAATTCGGTCCAAAATCTGTGCAGGTTTATCTCTACACAACTCCAAAAAATGCTTTGATGCGTCGACGCGCTGCTCTTTCTGAAACGGCGTGAGCATTCTCGGTACTCATCTTGCACTGACTTTTGTCATACCCAGGTGATCATGTAGGATCGCAAAATGGTGGCATCTTGTACTCCAACTAATGCAGATTATTGTTTTTTCTTAAAACGGGCATCCTCTAGTACAATTTTCTCCACTTTTTCGACGATGTCCGATGTGGTGGCCTCAACTGGCCTTCCTGATCGCGGGTCGTCTTCAATTGACTCTCGACCATGGTTATAATGACCATGCCAATTGTAAATCATTGATTTACTAGGGCACTGTTCCCTATAAACGACTCCCATTTCATTCAAAATGGTTTGAGCGTTCTTTCCTTGCTTGGTAAGGAATTTTATCACAGCGCGGTGTTCAATTTTCTCCATAGTTTCAGTTTTCTTTCGGATTGACTTGTTTAACCGGCGACTGTTCGTAAACGAATGAAGCAATCGGGTTGAAACTCGGTATTTATGCTAATGATGAGTCTCCCATTCGTATGACACCAAGCGAGCGCCCCTACCCCCGGTCCATCTTCTCCATTCCACGAACTTTTGGACCTCCCATCGTATATACTTATTAGTAAGTCTGCTCATTTGTTACTCAATCCCAGTAAAACCTTATAAAGTGTATCTTAGAAAAGTATTAAGATTTTTTTAATAATTGAGAATATGCTTTTACAATAACAATTTTTTTTTTCTTTTTTACCTTTGTAAGTCTGTTGAATAAGTTATCTTTTAATTATTCTACAGTTTAGTTAAATGTTATCGTCTCAACGAGGTTGAACGAGAGGGCTGAGCAGAGTGAACCATCTCCTTGTCAAGGCTGGTAAAATAGTTAATCTAGTATCTTCAACAATTGATTATTTTTGTTGGTACGATTATATAAAAAAAGAAAAACGATTATTCTTAAAAGAAATTTCTAATAATAAATGTATATGATATAATATAAATGCAATTCAATTCTATGCAATGTAATTCTATCTATTTCAAAATCAAACCATAATGGAACACTGAGCTCCTTACATAATTCTCTTTATATATTTATTCAGCTACTTACAGACAACTTGAACCCTCCTACTGATTGATATGAAATGGGATCATTAATCATTCTTGTTAATTTTTTTTCATTATTTTGTATTCTATATTTCCTGAAGTCAGATTAATGAAGTGCATTATGCTGTTATTATAATACATCAAATATTAAAAACTACAGGCAAGTAGAATAATATAATAATATAAAATATAATAGTTAAAATTATAACAGTAGGATTATAAAAATTCTATAAACTTTTAAATACATTATAGCTGTAAAATATAGTTCATATAAAATCATCTAGAACGGGATATGATATTTTATTTCACGTTGTGTATATACATTATATGAAACTCATGAACTACATCTGAAATTATGAGAGCAAAATTTAGCTCATTTTATTTACCGGACTACCATTTAAAATTTTACTCATTCTGAATAATTACTAGCTTTGGTTTCGTTGCTTTTTAACTGTAGTTAATATGATACCTCTGGTCGTGGGAATTTTAATAAGCTTCAGTTTAGTTGAAAATTGTATATATTTCTCCGAAAAACGAGAAAGTATTTTTTTATTTTCAAGCATTATTACCCTATTTATGAATAGTAAATAAACTGTCTTTTAATAACAACTTCTCAAGTAAAGTTAAAATAGGACAAAATTTATTAAAACTTAGTGGAAGTGGGAGTCATTGATTTGATCCTTCATAAACGGAGAAGTAAAATAGTGGGAGTCATTGATTCGCCCATTCATCGACAGTCGTAAAATGCTGTTCTGATGGGATATATGTTTTTAAACTAATAGCTAAGAATAAATTATATGAGTTTTTTTATTTAAAACTACATTTATTGTTATTACCATTGGAATAAAATTCTATTTATAGTTTTCATCTGAAAATAATAAAGAAATTATTGGATAACAATGAACAAATTATTATTAGTGAAATGAAAATCAATGAGAATTATAACACCAAAAAATCTAAATTCATCATCTTTTTCTATCATAGGAAATTGAAATCATATACAGAAATGAAATTAACGTCTATTTGTAATGAGTATGTAAATTGGGTAAAAATCTTTAATTCTGGCTGGTTATAAGAAATATCCTTATACAATTTTCCTTCAAATTAATTTATTTTCTCCTAAAAAGTTAATGAAATACCAACCATTTGATAAGTTGTTACTTGTACTCCTGACGATATATCTTTATAAGAGACAACCTTTTTGCAATTCGTATATGTATTTGTATATTTATATCTGTAATTGTATATATTTTCTTTTTTGTTTGTATTTTTTTTTGTATTGTATGTTATTATGTTTTATTTTTGTTTGTATTTTGTTACACTAACATAGTTCTTAAGTAATTCTATTGTACTAACCAACTATGAGCTTATGTTGCTTGACAACAAAATATATATATATTTTTTAATTTTTTTTTTATTTATGTATTATTAGAACACAAACATTACAATTCATTTTATTCATCTTTTTTTATTCAATAATTATCCAAAAAAACAAAAATGCAGGTAAGAACAACTTGAGAGATAAAATATTTATATTTACATTTAAATTTAAAAAATATGATACATTTTCTTACACTCTGAGATAATATCAAAAACGGAGATGGTAAATTTTATTTTCTATTTCCAAAAATGTGAATATACTTCAAATCTACTAACCATTAAGAAACAATATAAATCACGATTAAATTACTAACAAAGTGTTCAACTATCCGTATTTATTATTTATTATTCAACTATTTATAGTGTCAATTATGAAGCAGACTGTGTTTTAAAAAAAGAAATAAAGTTTTTGTTGGAGGATGAGATTATCAATAGATAATACAGAGTGTTTTGAAATTCACTTAATTGTATTTAATCTGAAAAAAAAAAACTATTTTCGCGATGTGATGACAATAAGTGTCATACCCGTATAATATACTAGTAGGTTACCCGTGCTTCGCGACGGTTGGCAAAAGTGATCAAACATTTTGTTTGGATTTCCACACTACCTAGGAACTCTTGTTTCTGACATCCGTTAGCAGAGAACGTGTTAGAATATTTTACCATAATTATCTTTCCGGAAACAATCTGTTATTATTTTTAAAACAAAATAGTTTTTATTTTAGAGATTACCTACCTTAAGGAAGAAAGGTAGCATTTTAATTCTATAGTACAATAGATTGTAATGCTGAATAAAACTGCTACGCAAAATTTAAATATTGCACAGGAATAAAAATCCTTTCAACGAAGTAACGACCGCGAATAAAAACCGATTCTGTTTAATGAAATTATCTCCGAGCGTGTCTCATTAGACACGTATAATTACACCCAATTAAACTGATAATAAGAAATAAAGCAAACTCAATATAAATTGTATAAAATCACAACGAATACCGCTATATGTACGAGAGTAAGACTAGTTCTACTTCTGTTTACTGTACTGTAGTAGTGCACTATCTTTTATAAGAAATGAGTTTTTATAAGGTATTTCTATAAGTAAAGATCGATGAGAATGAGCTTGTCTATGACTTCAATCTGAAGATCAATTATATTTCTTCAAAATATACATAAAATACTGTTGTACTTTAAACTGCATACTAAGTTGTAACAAAGTAACTCTGTATTCGTTCAGAATACCAGTGAACTAAATATTTAATACGTATGTAATATCTATTAATAAATAGAGGATACTGTTCTACATTTTGCTGTATAAGGTCTCATTTTCATTTTAAAGCTTTCGGTATCAAAGATTCACTTAATTATTCATATAAACAATTTCGTTCCAACGCAATGACCAGTAATTATTTACCTCAAACATTTCATTAAATATACAAATAAATTAAAACTGACATAATGGAACCAGAGAGTAAAAAAAGAAGGTGAATACATTTATAGTGTGTATCCGTAAAGAAATAAATGTACAAGTGAATATTTATTTATTTATGGAAAAATTTAATATATTTTAATATCTTATCTGGTTTTCTTGTAATATTTGTCTAAAATCTAAAAAAAATATTTTCCTTAAAGTTTTTAAAACTAATCATTACTAAAAAGTCAAAATTAAATAGTAAACCAGACATATCATATTCAATTCAAGGTGACGCTATATTAGCTGTAAAAAAGACATAAGAAAAACAATAAAAAAAAATGACACAAATAACTTCACGAATTATATTATTTGCTGTGGAAATAAGATGGTAATTAACATAAGTCCATAAAAATTCTAGCGACGCTCGGTTATCCGCTTACATATTTTGTATACAACATTTTTAAATTATACCTAGGGAAAAAGTAATGTATTAAAAATAAAATACTCCATTAAAATTAATTGAAATTTCTATATTGTATATAAAAGAATGGATAAACAAACGAACGAACGGACGAATCAATAAAGACTATTCATATTAATATCACCCTTAATGTTTACTAGCAATTATTCCTGAAGGTGGCCACATACATATATATAATTGAGCTGAACGTAAGCGAAGCTCTTAACTGTTTGGGAGACCTTTTTTTGTGTTTAGTTGTCTCCAGAATGCGACGAGATAATTAGAAAAAAATTTCTTATGTATGTTTGAGCCGAACGTGGATGTTATAGCGAAAACCGATTGAAAAAATGTTTAGCCATTCAAAATTTATCAAGAAAAGAAGAAAGGAGAGGGGCTTAGCTCAACACCCGCCGCGCACGTTTGGCGGATCCTAGTATTATTGCATAATCATTCAATAAAATTGAATTAAATTAGTGTGAGGCTTTATAGGGTCACAATAATCGTTTTCTACTGTGCAATGAACTGATATACTCCGTCAAATTAACTTCATCTTATACAGTTACCGTTATAATTTGGTTGATTCCATAAAGAGTGAATGCGGTCAGAATATTTTGAATGTATTTAAGCCAATGCCTTTCAGGCACAGCAACAATCATTTCTCGCAAGATTGTACAGTTATAATGTCGTAATGAAAAATATAAAAATTTTCATCCACTCGCGACAAAAATTGGTGATCATGTTCTTTGAGTTATTAATTTTTTTTTGTCTGCTTATTTTTCTTACTAGCAGGAAAAATCCAAAATGGCGGTGATTTAAGTTTTTGTTTCGCCGTAGCAGACTTATTTTGTATAGAATCGTCACGAAAATTGTTAGGTGTGTTCTTTGAATTATTTAAATTTTTATGTAGAGCCGTTTTTTTGCTTCGGCGAAAAACTTTAAAATGGCGGATTTCTGATCCGTACCACAAAAACGGACTTTGCGGCAGCTAGCGGGCTGAAATTTTGTCTAAGTATTCTTTGCCGAAATATAAGGTGTTTATTTTGTTATTTCAAAATCCAAATTGGCGGCCAAATTTCGTCTAAGAATTCTTTTTTTTGTTTTGTTTTAGGTCCAGTATGCAGGTTACTGGGGTGGTGCTCATACTTGGTTCACGGGTGAAGTGTCGTAACCACTGAACCTCCTGAAATCCACTATAAATGATTTCCCAACATTATCTCATCCTCTAACGTACTGAGGTCTACTGTTGACAGAACGACTAGTTATATATTGAAGTTTGCATTTACTAAAAACTAAAATTACATAAAGTGAATAAGCGATTATTAAACTGAAATTTATTAATTGAATTGTTAATTTATCGAGCAATACCATTGTTCATTATATGTGATATAGTAGTACAGTAATAAATGAAGTAATCTTATATAACAAGGCTCTTTCTATCTGGCCCTGAGCAAGCAATCAGAAAACAATGATGTTGAATTCCAAATTAATCACTTCAGAACGATATTTAACGTTTAAATGGAAACAGTTTTGAGTTACACAAAGACCTGGGATAGTTACAATATATCTATATGTCATCAAATATTATATATACAGGTTGAATTTCTATATTTCAATACACTAAATGTTTTAAACAATATTGAGACTGAGTATTTTTTGTTTATAGTCTAAAATCCTCAGGTATGGTCTTTTCCGGTCCTTTTACGATGTAGGCAGTAAAAAAAAGGATTTTCATCAATTCTATCTCCGTTATGAATTTTTATATCAGGGAAAGAATATTAATACTTTATATATATTATTACAGATTAAATTGTAACTTAACACAAACATTTATTACCGTTTTTTTTGTATGTCTTTGCTGTTAGCCCTACTGGCCATGAGAGCGCCATCGGTGGAATCTTATTAACGTAGTATTAATGATTCAGACATAAAAACGACAATATGAGATATTATTATATTATGTAAGATCATTGTAGCATACTTTACGCGAACAGTTACTATATTTTCATTTTTCAATTCTTTTCTATTGCAGTTTAATATTATATTCAAATAAAAACGACCTTCCAGACTTATAGACGTCCAAGTACTCTTTAGTTATTACAACTTATTCTATTTCTCAAGCCATAAGAGACCTCATCAGTGTTTTATGTAACACGCTATCTATCATCCTAAAATGTATACAAATGTATAAATATTGATATTTGGTGGTAGTCGTTAACTTATATTGAAGATTTAATCAAACTAAATTGGGTAATCAAATTTATACCAATGCCCTGATAGAGTAAGATAAATGACTTGTTATTATATTTCAAACGCGGTTCTTTTGATTTGAGATGAAGCGTGAATATTAAAAGATTAAGTTGTTTTTTATACAAAATTTTGTTGCTTTTTATTTATTTTCCTTATTTTCTTACAATAATGCTTTGAACCTGAAAGCTTCATCAACTATTTTTTTAAACATAGGCTTCAATTGAATGGAAATTACATACGTTGATTTAAGAACACAATATCATGAATCAAAATTCATATTATTTGATAAAGATAACCGACTTTTTGCAAATACTTATTAATCAATATTATAATATAATATCATCAATCAATATTATAAATAATATAATACTGTTTCAGGTTATTTATAATATTCATGCAATTCTTTTAGAATTTTCATCTTTTTCATCTTTTCCAAACAGATATTTTTTACTTAAATCAATTAAATATTAGTTAGAAATAATTTCAAAATTGGAATAACCTTAATTGGATCAATATAATAAATAACCAAAATCATAATACATTAGAATTATTTTGTTTTGTTTCATCGATTTATATAAGTAAATGTAACCTTACATTTGTGTCCATAAAATTTTAAAAATATTTGTAATATTAACATAATAATAAAGTAAATAAGCTGGTAAATTTAAGTCTATTCGTATAACGCCTCCATATTGTTTAACGATGCTATCGTTTACTCAGTTAATATGAGCGTTTATATCCTTGTTAGTCTGCAACTCGATCATAACCTCACATGACATCGTCATGAAAATAATCTTTGTTATTTTAGTATATTATCACATTTAAAAACAGTCGCGACGTGGTGTTTTACGTCACACATTGTCTCAAATCTCACGTAAGTCACTATTTTATTACCGTCCTGGTCAAAGTTCACCAAAATAGAAATAGTGAAAGGGTATGTGGGCTTTGTTTCTTATTCTCGTGTATTTTCTTACTTTATACTATATTTGTTAGACTATAATTAAACAAAGGGTTCTATACAAAACTCATTGATGTTCGACAATTACTTTGAAAATTTCCAGTAAAATTAATCGTATACATTACTCTAGTTCTTTTTAACAGTTTTTAAAAATATAAAACTAACAACATGATAATTGCCCAATTAATAATAATATGCATATATACATATATATGTGGCAATCACCTACATATTCTTACTCTTAAATGCTATATTTTCTATATTCCATTTAATATAAAAGTCCAGAAACATAAAATCCTTGATTGTACTTCAATTTTATTATTAAAAACGTTGAAAAGGAAAACATTTGAAAGAAATCAACTTATGATTCTAAATCAAAAAGAAAATTATATAAACCAGATTTTAAAAAGAAAAATATATAAAGCCTTATTTTTATAATAAAAGCTGAATATTACTTATCAGAATAAAACTCGGAATACGACGGAGATAAGAAACCTAAAGCTTAGACATTCGGATTATTAAAGATAAATCTACCAGATTTCGTTTATTAAATCCTCCTATTTGAAAAAAATATGGTCACGTTTTGAGATATATTGACTTAGGAATTGAGTCTTGAAAAAAGTTAATTGTCAATTTTACTTAACTATAATAATATATTATACTTATAAACTATTATAGTATAATAATAAGTCATTTATCTTACTCTATCAGGGCATTGGTATAAATTTGATTGCCCAATTTAGTTTGATTAAATCTTCAATATAAATTAACGACTACCACCAAATATCAATATTTATACATTTGTATACATTTTAGGATGATAGATAGCGTGTTACATAAAACACTGATGAGGTCTCTTATGGCTTGAGAAATAGAATAAGTTGTAATAACTAAAGAGTACTTGGACGTCTATAAGTCTGGAAGGTCGTTTTTATTTGAATATAATATTAAACTGCAATAGAAAAGAATTGAAAAATGAAAATATAGTAACTGTACGCGTCAAGTATGCAACAATGATCTTACATAATATAATAATATCTCATATTGTCGTTTTTATGTCTGAATCATTAATACTACGTTAATAAGATTCCACCGATGGCGCTCTCATGGCCAGTAGGGCTAACAGCAAAGACATACAAAAAAAAACGGTAATAAATATTTGTGTTAAGTTACAATTTAATCTGTAATAATATATATAAAGTATTAATATTCTTTCCCTGATATAAAAATTCATAACGGAGATAGAATTGATGAAAATCCTTTTTTTTACTGCCTACATCGTAAAAGGACCGGAAAAGACCATACCTGAGGATTTTAGACTATAAACAAAAAATACTCAGTCTCAATATTGTTTAAAACATTTAGTGTATTGAAATATAGAAATTCAACCTGTATATATAATATTTGATGACATATAGATATATTGTAACTATCCCAGGTCTTTGTGTAACTCAAAACTGTTTCCATTTAAACGTTAAATATCGTTCTGAAGTGATTAATTTGGAATTCAACATCATTGTTTTCTGATTGCTTGCTCAGGGCCAGATAGAAAGAGCCTTGTTATATAAGATTACTTCATTTATTACTGTACTACTATATCACATATAATGAACAATGGTATTGCTCGATAAATTAACAATTCAATTAATAAATTTCAGTTTAATAATCACTTATTCACTTTATGTAATTTTAGTTTTTAGTAAATGTAAACTTCAATATATAACTAGTCGTTCTGTCAACAGTAGACCTCAGTACGTTAGAGGATGAGATAATGTTGGGAAATTATTTATAGTGGATTTCAGGAGGTTCAGTGGTTACGACACTTCACCCGTGAACCAAGTATGAGCACCACCCCAGTAACCTGCATACTGGACCTAAAACAAAACAAAAAAAAGAATTCTTAGACGAAATTTGGCCGCCAATTTGGATTTTGAAATAACAAAAAAACACCTTATATTTCGGCAAAGAATACTTAGACAAAATTTCAGCCCGCTAGCTGCCGCAAAGTCCGTTTTTGTGGTACGGATCAGAAATCCGCCATTTTAAAGTTTTTCGCCGAAGCAAAAAAACGGCTCTACATAAAAATTTAAATAATTCAAAGAACACACCTAACAATTTTCGTGACGATTCTATACAAAATAAGTCTGCTACGGCAAAACAAAAACTTAAATCACCGCCAGTTTGAATTTTTCCTCCTAGTAAAGAAAAAATATATATATAACTCAAAGAACATGATTATTAATTTTTTTGGCGATCAGATGAAAATTGCTCCTGATAACAAAAAAACAAAACTAAAAAACGCCACCATTTTGGATGTTTTAGGACAATCAAAAAAATGGCTAGACAAAAAAATTCAAATAATTCAAAGAACACGCCTGCCGATTTTCGTGACGATAGGATGAAAAATTCGCCGGAACAAACATGCTAAAATAAACGCTTTGCTACGCTCAGCATTCGTCCTTCGGTCAATAATTATTTAAAGTACAGTTAAAAAAATATGTCTGTGTCTGTGTATAAATTTTGTGAGTAGTTAGTTAAATTTGTTTTAAAAATTATTATGATTATATGTTATTTTTTAATATCCATAACTATTTTATAAGTTTTCAGTGTTTGGGACGATAAAACTTTTTTATTACTTTAAATGTTGAGAACGTGAAATAGTTGAAACATAATAAAAAAAAAAATTCTCTGTGTCACATCAATTTGCGAGTTGTCGAGCTCTAAGAGCACCTAATATAAACAAATTAAAATAGTATACTTGTATGTAAATATATTAAAAGTATTTTTCAAAAGAAAAATAACATTAATTTCCAATAAATTTAATTGTGTTATGCTATAGATGTTATATACATATTATTTCATTGAACATGACGGATATAATTATCTAAAATGATCTTATCGTGTAAATTCACACCGCGTTACTCCGGATTATCTGAACTTAATTAAGCCTCAAATGTTGTCGTCAAATGCAATAATAATATCAAGAATACGATACATATTATAATACATTTATTTCTTTACTGCTTTTTGGACATTTAATATAACATTTATATATTGGATATAAAAAAAGTGTTCATAATGTTTTTTATTTTCGAATATTTAAAAAAACGACTCTCTTTTATAAAAAAATCTAATAGTGCTTCTACTTAATCAGCAAAAATAGGATACAATATAACTAGATACTTTTTAAGGTTGTTTGTGTCAATTAAGTACCTCTTAAATATATTTAATAAATTATTATTATTTTTTTTATGGAAGAAGAGGGCAAACGAGCTGGCGGATCACAGATGACTTGTGATCATCGCCGACCATGAACTCTTGCAACATCCGAGGATTTACAAGAGTGATGCCGACCTTGTAGGTAGATGCCTTTTTTGAAGGTACTCATGTCGTACCGATCTGGAAATATCGCCGGAGGAGGCTGAAGTTTTACGACGGGATCGTGGACGCAGTTTCTGTGATACTCGTATATTATTTCCTTGTCACTCAGCAAATTGATCATAAATACACAACAGGGCGTCGTATTATGATACTGTCTCGTTATTTTATAGCTACTTGGAGATGTAAGGAAAGTGTTTCTTGCATCCCTTACAATAATGATTTTAATAGAAGTTCTCAACAAAACATTTGTCAGCATTTATTAAAAAAACAATATTTATATAATAGGCCTTGTGCTTTTAACAATTCCTTGACTCAAAATCTTTACTTGGTAAATGATATATGGTGTGGATAAGCGATTGAGAGTCTTTTTATTTTGTTGTAAGTATCAAATACTGTACAAAGTAATCAAATACCAACTGTGCGCAGCGGGTGTTGAGCTGAGCCCCCCCTCCTTTTTTCTTTTGATAAATTTTGAATGGCTAAACATTTCTTCTCTATAACATTCGCGTTCGGCTCAAACATACATGAGAAAATTTTTAGCTAATTATCTCGTCGCAGTCTGGAGACAACTAAACACAAAAAAAGGTAACTCACGCGGTTAAGAGCTTCGCTTACGCTCAGCTCAATTATTTTTTAGTTCTAACTATCCTTAACTTAAAACTTAACGTTCTTAAAAAACTTAACTTTCCTAAAATCTATTACTTAAAATTGCTTATTTGATTTTTTTTTTCCAAAATAAAGGAATTCTTATTTATGATATTGTTTTAATGTTAGGTATCTATAATATTGTTGGATTATCTTTCAATTAATTTGCATTCAATTTGGTTTGGTTTGAGGCTTTATGATGGTAATTCTATTGTGCGTTAAACTACTGCAATGTCAATTGATATAGTTGGATAATTTTATTTGATTGTATATAGCTACTATTCTAATTTGATTAACTTCATAAAATATGTTTGAATGATCAGGATGTTTGTTTGAATGCGAGTGGTTTTCGGTACAACAATACACAATATTCGTAATTGTCTTATTAAAGATATTCGATATCTGATATTTAAACCAGTTATTTAATATTTAAAACATCTTTTAAAAATAATTTAATGAATGATAAAAACTGCGAAATAAAATATATTAAAATTAGACATACTTTCATAGTTTGTTAAATTTCATATTTTAAAGTTATGTTTTAACATCCGGTTAAACAAAACGAGAATTATTGCTGGTATGAATAATATAAAAATAATTGGTAACTTGATTGTTTGATTGTGTTAACATACTCCATTATGACGTCACTGATATCATGTGAATAGAATAAATTCATTAAATTCTATTCTAATTGTTTTATTTTTTAAAAATATTATTACCTTTCGTTGAGTGCCAAAAAGGACAGTAATTATAATACTATTATATATTTGCTGTTGTCAGCGAATTTATAACATGTGAAGAATAATAGAATAGGTATCTTTTTATGAATATATGTCTATAAACCGTTTGTTACTTAATAAAAAAACCTTATAAAATTGACATCAACGAAACAATTTTATTTAAGTATAAGCTTTTATAATAATAAATCTTGTCTTCTTTTTCTATATTTGTAAATCTGTTGCATAAATAATCTATTAACTATTCTTCAGTTTAGCTAAATGTTAGCATCTCAGCGAGGTCGAACGAGCCGGCGGAGCTCGGTGAGCAATCTCCTTGTCAAGACCGGTAAAATAGTTAATCTAGTGTCTTTAGCAATTGATTATTCCTCTTTTTTTAATATAAAGAATAATTATTATTTCTTAAATAACATTTCTAATAAATTATAACTTTTTATTTATGTATCTTTATTTTAGGTATAACTTGATGGCAGAATATTTTATACGACCAGCTTAGAAGAAGAACCCCTTGCCACAATATCATTACTTGCCCCTTTGAAGAAACATTACATTTTTTTTATAGCGTTATAACATATTTTATCTATTGTTAGCTATGATTGTGTATATTTTAGTTACTATTTTGATATTATTTGAGAATATTCAAAGACTTTCACTAAAACCAGAAATAAAGAAAGTAGACAGCAATGTGAATTAATTTACTCGTAAAAGATTTTCTGGAACAATATATTGCCACTATATAACTAATTTATTGACAAAATTTATAGCATCATACTGAGATCATTGTGACCATTATTAAGAAGTACATTAAAAATTAAACAATAACAAGTATTCTTATACAAATAAAAACCTATTCCTATTAACTATTAACCTTTTGAAACTTTGAATTAATAAGGAATCTGCCACTTGACGATAACTAGTGTATGTATCCACTTACATCTGCAGGGAAAAAAAAATACTCGACTACTTGTTTTTTGTTAATTCTGCATTAACATGCGTCTTGTCAACGAGTAATCAATGCTACTAAATGATTAAACACTTAAAAGAAGTTCTACCTAAATATTTCAAATGCAAAACGTAATAAAACATCGGGTTAGCTCCTTACATGAACCTCTTTATACACCCTTTCGGTTTCTTACAGACAACTTAAACTCCTCCATCAATAGATATGAAAAGGGAACACTATGACGAGATCATTAATCATTCTTATCCACATATTTTTTTATTATTTTGTGTCCAAATCAGAAGGGAAGGAAGAAAATTCATAGGCTTTAAGTTAGGTACTGTCAGATCGCGATAAAATTGATTTCAAACCTATAAATACTCGTAAATCAAATATTACAACTGTGGGATGAATAAATAGTAATAGTTAAAATGATAACAATAGAAATATATAAATCTTATAAAGTTTTAAAAACATAATAGCAATAAAATGGTTTTCTTATATTAACTTTACATTATGATATAGAATCATCCAGAAAGTAAAATAAAAGTTACATGAAAGTATTAGAGCAAAATTTAAATAATTTTATTCCGACTACCATTTAAAATTTGTCTGAAAAACTTTCAACCAATTTTGGTTTCGTTGTTATAACTGTAGGTGATAAAACTCCGATTGAAATTGAAATCATATACAATAATGAAATTACATTTATTTGTACTGGGTTTATCAACTGGGTATAAATGTTTAATTTCAGCTCCTTATAAGAAATAAAACATTAATAACTCAAATCAATTTATTTAGTCCATTCCAATCAAATTCCAACCATTTGCTAAGTGGTTACTGTGTTCTTTTTTTTTACTATCTACGAGTATGTTAATGCTTGACAACATTCCTCCTGATGGAAAGTGGCAATGTAGCCATAGGTGGTAAGGCGCATTAACCTAGTAACCTATTCTCTCTTCTCTTGGAGACACCCACATTATATTGCACTCCTGACAATGTATCTTTATTGCAACCATTTCGCAATTCGTATATGTGTTTGTATATTTATATACTCGTATTTTTGGAAAACATGTATACATACAACTCCTCTTCTTCAGCTATTTTTATAAAGTTATATAATTCTAAAAATAATCTATTTGCTGTTGCAAAATAATATGTTACTTATAATCTATTACGTGCAAATAGTAGTTTAGTGTAGGTGAAAGTGATTCTGCGATCTAACAGTTTCATTATTCATTGATAACGGTTATTTCACTTCTCAAAGACAGTGTTCAACTGTTCCGGATTAACTATTTAGGAGAATTTAGATAAATAACTTTACTATCATAAAATTATTTGTGAGTTTTATACTTGTGTAGATTAAGCCCATTTTGATGTATTTGAATATTATAAATTAAGGTCGATATTGTAGATAATGCCCCTTTAAGATTGAAAAAATGTTTTTCTCCATAATTGGTCTTAATTTATTTAAAAAAGGTAACCTCAAGCGACCCTTCCTTTCTCATTTTAAATTAATTAACCAAAGATACGTGAGTATCGAAAACACTTTATGACAGAGACAGAGCTCACGTTAATAATATGATTTTATGATGTAGGTTATTTAACTACTTCAAACAAGTTAAATACTCTGTACTATAAGGCAAGTAGTTTTTATATAAAGTGAATTAAAATCTGTTAAAGTAGGTGTAATTAAAAAATCATTTTTATGAAGGACATTAAGGCGAAGTAAAATATAACAGGCATTTGCATCCTTCATTAAATAAAAGTACGAATAAATGATGTAATTGTATGCAAATGGAATGCTCTAACATTTCATTTCAGGGAATTATATTTTCTGTATTTCATAGTGATATTATTTCAATTATGATAATTAATATTATAAATGAAATACAATATAATATTTTGTTAAATAAAAGGCATTAGGAACAATCAGGAGCTTTATTTCTGCACATTTGCGGAGAGCAAAAAAAAATACATCACAATATACATCATGTTTAAATAATGGGGGATAAAAACATCTGATTTGACCCGACAAATTTTATTTTCTAATTCTTAGTTTAAAATAAACCTAACAAGCGCAAGTCTGACTCACCGAAGGTCCCTTACAAATTTGTAGGCTCTGGAATCCAGTCTTGAGCTGTTTCTGAAATTTAGTTTTCAAAACGATAAATCGTTTTCTTTTTATATTTATATTCCAAATAAGAATATATTTATAAAATAAATTTATTTTATAACACAAACATATTTCTAAAGATTGCTCTTGGCTTCGCTTATATATCAACGTAATTGAGTTGAAGAATGGCGGCTGAGACACAGGTGACTGGGAATTATAAAGGTGAATATGAAATTACGCATAAGTTTCTGAAATTTCAGAAATATTTAACCTTAACAAGGTATATAATTTGACTTTTCCAATACACTCAAATTCAATATAAAACAGTAACTTCTTCAGTACAGTTGTTTACAGTCAATTCTTTTCAATAGATTTTAACCATATAAAATAATATTTTTTTTAATTATTAAAACATTAAAGTATAATGTTAGAAAATCATACTAATCATGATTATTTCGCCATTATCAGAATTTATTGACATACAAATGATTTTTGAAGTATATTTCGAAAAGTATAAAAATCATTAAAAATAAAACTAACGTCTGGAATTGAACCACGATTTAGTGTATTTATTAAATAATAGTTATTTTGAACGGTTTAAAAGGAAACAATAAAACAGTTATCTGTTGTCCAATCAGCGCAGTGGTCGATACTCAGAGAAAGAGACAATTTTTTTATTATTTTGTAGGCGATGAGTGCTGTTTAGATGTACTTTATGATATTTAATTCATTTAAATAAGTTATCTCTTAACATTTTACTTCTATATTACTTCAAAAGATTTTGTAACGTAATACAGATATTAAGGTTATCTTTAGTTCAGTTCCTTAATAACCACGTGTATCCATTTTAATATTCTAATATGTTTATAACTTTAGGAAATAACAACTTACTATAGTTCTAGATCCAATGATTAATGGTCCCAAAAGCGTCTTATTACAACGTTCAGGAAAGTTGGTTTGAAAGGTGTAAGTATGTTTGTTTTCGTTCAGATAAATTTTGTCATTGAACGTTCCCTGTAGCTACTGTCCACTCTACAATGGAACTTTTATAAGAAGATGATCATGAACGAATACTCAAGATCGAATTGATATTATATATCTTTAAAGTAATTAACATAGTATTTATTAAGTTTAAAAATAATAATTATGTATGTCAAAAATATGAGAGTTGCTTCCAGATACATATAATCTCATTACTTCTCTTTTCTTTACCCCATCTCTTGTTATTTTCAAACGAATAAATATATATATGGAAATTTAAAGTTAAAACTTGAAAAATTTTCTAAAGTCACGGTTTCTTAGTTCTTTATAAAAATTAAAGGAATTCATATTTAAAATAAAATATATTTACATTTCTACATATAGTACACTACTGGTATTAGTTTCTTACAATATTTTAAAAATTGTACATAATCATAATGGTAAATTACCGTTATTTTATTGACAACGTCATAGAATTATTTGTGAATTAAATATTTACTTTAAAGTGCATATTCTGTCCTATTTCTTGACGTAGCTTTTACGACGTTTTTAAAGTATAATAACATGTAAAAAATTAATAATTGAAATATCCCACGGTAAATGTTTGATGCATGTACATTATAATTTAATGAGCACATTAATAAAATAGCACATTTTAAATGTGTACTCCAAACAATGACATAAACAAGCAAGACATTCAGCTGCTCTAGAATTAGATATCAAGTTTGGTAAAGTTTCGAGCAATTTAGTCGTATCTTGAAAAATTGCAAACAAAACAAAGTACTTGGATTGTACCTTAACTTTCTTTAACAATATTTATTTTAGAAAATAGAATTTTCTAGATAACGATAGAATTATATTTATATTCGATCTCTATAATATAATAACTATGAAACTCAGCTTCGATGTCTGGAAAAATGAAAAATGTTTCCCCACTTTTACATTGTTCAGAATGAAAAGGCTATTGGCTACTTATCGGTACTTCAAATGTAGTGAGAAAATGATGAATATTTCAATACATTTTCACTGAAAGTTCCATTCTAAACATTTTGACGTACCTATCTATTGTTAAGAACATTATAGTGATAAGATTAAATGTAATAAAATGTATTTATATTTATTAGTTGTTAAATGTATGTAATATTGGTTATATTAATTACTTTTCATTAAACCGAAGAGATATTCCTAAATCATAAAAAGAGTTTAAAAATTCGCATCTGTATAAAAAAAAGCCTTAACGAAAGTTTTATAAATTATTTTAATTAGCCGTATTTTAACAATGTAAAAAACAAAACAAAAAAAACGTTATCTAAAGATGATATCTTGTTTTTATTTTAATTAAAAGCGCTTCTCTTTGATCTGCAAAGTAAATTCCGAGCTTACGACAGACGCTATTAATTCTCAATCTGAGACTAATCTACACCACTAGATTACAACTTAGACAGAGTAACTTAGTAGTCGTTAACATTTAAGGGTATATATTATATATTTGTATATTATGGTAAGTTATTGTACAATATTTTTTATTGTATCAAATCATCTTCATGGATGAAAGTAATTATAATGTCGTAATTGGGATTTACGAGGCTGTTCAAAAACAAAAGGAAATCTAAAAATAAAATCATTAATTATTAGTTTTTGAAAGAACATTGTGTGTAAATTGGTACTCACTGAAATCAGTTTGTAATGCTCTGTGTAGCTGAATGAGTTTGTAAAGCTCAGAGTATGAGCGTCTCTGTTTTATAAATAACACCAAGATATGTTGAATATTATTTTTGTAGTAAAAGTGTAGTTATGTACATAAATCCCTTACTATATCACAAATAATAGTAAAGATTATTTTAAAAATAGTAAGCTATAGTAAATAGAATAAAGTAGAATTAGTAATTTAACAAATGATGAAATTAAAATAATTAGTAGCGAGTAGACTACATTTTAATGTGCAATATAATTTTAAAATAAAAGTAAATAAAATTATAAAAATATAAAGTTTTCACATTTAATATTTACGCAAAAAACTTTCCAAGAAATGTGATTGTTAAATTTTAAGTTTATTATTAAGTGCCTGAATGCATCCAAGTAAGTAAGAATAGGAGATTACTTGGAATTAAATTTAAATTGAAATTTAATTCAACGAAGTTCCAAATAATAGAGCATTTAAAAAGACCGCAATGCGCAGAATTGGTCAAATTACAAGCGTGCGAGGAATTGGAGCAATCAAGTGTTACGAATAGCTAAACGCCGTTATATTCATGACAATATAAGTAATTCTTCATCTCCTGATACAAGGAGGTTTTTAAATTCTATTGGTGTTTGCACGTCACCTGCCGTTGATCCTTGCTCCCCTCTGTCATTCGATGAGATAAATAGTTATTTTATCTCTATTCCTCAATTAGACCACCCTTTCTCAAAAACTTGCTTGCATTTCATCAATGCAGAGTCCCATCTCTTTATTTTACAACTGTATCACAGGATGAACCTAAAACAACAATTTTTTCTATAATTTGTAAGGCTGTGGCGATATTAGCAGATCTATGATTCTTAATATTTTGGATCCTCTCTTACCTTTAATGTCTCATATTATTAACTTTTCTTTAACATCTGGTGAATATCCAAATATTTGAAAAAAGCTTTGGTGCGTACGTTACCTAAAATTCCTCAACCTACTCTCTCAAATCACTACAGACCCATCTCCATATTGCCATTCATATCAAAAGTTCTAGAAGCCTGTGTTTAAAAACAAATATCTTCTCATATTTTCAAGTACAACCTACTGAGTATTTACCAATCTGGGTTTCGTCCAGGTCACAGCATCAATACCACTCTCATAAAAGTAACTGATGACATTCGACTTGGTAAGGACAAAAAGCTATTAACAGTGTTGGTGCTTGTATACTTTTCAAATGCTTTCAACACAGTTAACCACGAAATCCTCCTTGCCATTTTATCGATACTCAAGTTCAACCTATCTGCAGTTAAATGGTTCTCATCCTACCTTCGTGGCCGCCAACAGTCAATTAGCATGAGTGGCTCATCCTCCATATGGGCCAGTATAGACACTGGTGTGCCACAAGGCGGAATTCTTTCTCTCATTTTATTTTCTTTATTTATTAATACATTAGTTCCCAACTTTGACTGTTCGAATCACTTATACGCTGATGACCTTCAGCTCTATGTGCAAACTGGGATAAATGAAGTTTCAAATGCAATTGATACCATTAATCGCAAATCAATTGAGTTTATGGTCCTCCAGATTTGGTGTTTTTGTTAATCCTAACGAATGTACAGCTATAGTCATTGGAAGCCCAAGATTGCTGGTCGGAACGGATTTTGACAGCATGCCAGCCGTAACATATAATGGCAATGTCATACCACTATCAAAAACAGTAAAAAACCTGGGGTTGTGCATTGACTGTAAAATGGATTAGCGCCAGCAGATTAAATCTAATTCGCAAGTACTTCCTTGAATCTTCCTAATACACATTTCATGATATCTTCCTAATACACATTATATGATATTTATTATATGTAAGCATATTTAATTAGATATTGTATGTGTTTATTATATGTATATATATTTTACATATTTTATGTATATATATTACATAAAATATGTAAAATATATATAATATCTTATTTATTATTCTTATTATTATTATATTAGTACATATATACTTTTTTATAATTTTTTTTCACTCAGTACTAGTTTTATTTTGAATTTTTGCTTTTGTTTACGCCTACCGCAATTTCTCACCTTCCACAAAGGTTAGCTGGTAGAGAATGCCAATAGGCATTAAGTTCGCCTTTTGTAATTCCCAATAAAGAGTAAATAAATAAATAAATAAATAAAAAATAGAAGAAGAGAAATTTTAATTTCGTTTCGTGCATTGCTCGTATTAAAAAAATCTTCAAAATTTTTTGGCGGTAGATTAAATTTGCTTTCAAATGTCTAAAGAATATGTAAAAATTATACATTCTTCTTACGGTAGTTATTCTAGGATACATTTTATTTACAGGACAAAACCTCATTTACAAAATATTTTTTAAAAAGGTTATTATGAAACACTTTACTTGCTTTGAAGTCGTTCTCAATGTTAGAAGTTCTTTGATAGAATGCAAAAGTAGTTAAAAAACAGAAGATTTAAAATAAAACATCTTTAAATAAATGTGTTCTAAATGTGTTAAAATACTTTACAAATATGCATTAGTTGTAAATATTTTAATTGACTATAAATAGAATTGAAATCCTCTTTAACGACGGTTGGAGAAATATTGTGAACTGAAGTGGGAAAATTGCTCATAGAATAAGTGTACAAGTAATTGAGTTCTCTGAATTGTTTGAAAACTTTTCCACTATAGAATACTACTATTTATATTTATTGAGCGAAGCGAGCGTAGCGAGTCTAGCGTTCTACTGGATACTTTTTTACATTCTTTGTCACGAATAGGATCGAAAACTACTCGACGGAAAATTATGAAATTTTGCAATCAAAGAGACACACATTAGGTGAGGGTTTAAAAAAATTTATATTTGAAATGTCATGTCACGTCGTTGAGAAATAATCGTCAAAAAACAGATATCCTATTGAAGTCAATGGGAAACGATGATCTATTACACTGGGCTCGCTTCGCTCAATATCCAAACGGCACCCGAGATTTCGCGAGCGCAGCGAGTCGAAATTGAGGGTCTGTTGGCGTCCCTAGTAAAATTTTTAACTTTTATACTTTTATAATATTTTCAATCGTTCTCAGAAGTATTTGGATACTTAAAGATATTTTTTTTGCATAATTGTATGAAAATATAATACAGTTAAACTTAGTCCAGAGTCTTTTTTCTTTTCTTTTTCTTCATCTTTTTGAAAAGTACAACACAATAGTAGTATTATTTTATTTTATTACACACTTTTATATAACCGTACACGTACAATATTTTATATGATATTATAATAATTAATAATATACTAACAATATGATATGAGTAATATCGAAAAGTTTATCTGGTGTGGTTCTGAGAAAAATCAATTAAAGAAACACCAAGATATGTTCAGTATTAGTTTTGTAGTAAAATTGTAGCTATGTACATAAATCCGTTTCTATATTATTATAGTAAAATGAGTCAACGATTATTTTAAAAATAGTAAACTATAGTAAATAGAATTAGTAATTGAACAAATGATGAAATTAAAACAATTAATATCCAGCTTTCTTTATTAAAGAAATGTTATGTATAAAAAATGTAATTTTACAAAATATGTTTACAGAAGTTGTTTGTGTCCATTTAGTGCCTCTTAAATATTCTTATCAGAGTTCATATAATTTAATATTTTGTAATGCTTTCGACAGGTCAAGGAAACAGATTTGCTTATTATTTTCTTAATTATATTTTTTAAATTCGTTGACATAAGAGCTCCTTAATTTTTTTAAACGTAACATTTTTTAGAAAGCGTTTCCGAATTTTCCATTTTCTAAAATTCATTAAACTTATTAAAGATTAAGGAAAATAAAATGATTGCCTTATATTAATAATAATAATAGTTTACATTTATAACATTATCATTGTAATGAGGTACATATATTATAATTTATTATAATACAAAACAACCTTCTTTAATTACACTTGTTTTAAATGTTGGTTTTTATGTGATAATATTTTTAGGAATTAAAGTACCCTACTTCATTTCCCTTTCCAATTGTTTCTGGAAAAATACTAAAATTTAAACATATTTTCATTGTAATAACGTTACTATGTATAGGCATTCTAATAGTAAATTGTTGAGATGTTCGCAAGTCGGCTGGTAAATCTAAAAACTGAATGTTTTCCTTTAGGTAAAAATGAGGATTTTTTTAAAGTAATGCACAGTACAGAAGAAAAAGAATATGTAAATCCTGCCTATAGCGTATGGAAAGTCACTTGAGTTTTTGTTTAATTTAGATAATTTTAATTGCTTGCCCAAATATGACCACTTAATATTAACACAAGTTAAATATAAACTTCTTCTTACAATCCATTTTAGTAAAAGCTTTTTTACAACTAAAAATATAAACGCACATTCTATTTGTCATTATCAAATAAATGGGACTTAATTCTATACAATGCGTGTATTGTAAATATATTATGGAAATAAATTATTTCATTATCTTATTTTTTAAAGTGCAATTCTGAAGAATGATTGCTGTTAGAGACTACAATCCTAATTCTAACACTGACCGCTATGTATTACATTGCCCACCTATGCTATAATAAAATTAAACTATAAAACTTTAGTTATGTTTCATTAGATATAAGAAACGGTTTTTTATTATCAATAGAAGATATAACGCTTATAAACTAAATAAAACCTTAAAATGTTGAAACTAGTCGTTCTGTGAACAGTAGACCTCAGTACGTTAGGGGGTTCGCTAAGGCCGCCATTTTGGATTTTGATATAACAAAAAAAACACCTTAGATTTCGGCAAAGAATACTTAGACGAAATTTCAGCCCGCTAGCTGCCGCAATGTCCGTTTTTGTGGTACGGATCAGAAATCCGCCATTTTGAAATTTTTCGCCCAAGCAAAAAAACGGCTAGACATAAAAATTTAAATAATTCAAAGAACACACCTACAAATTTTCGTGACGATTATATAAAAAATACGTCTGCTACGCCAAAACAAAAACTTAAATCACCGCCAATTTGGATTTTTCCTCGCAGTAAGAAAAATAGCCGGACCAAAAAAATTAAATAACTCAATGAACATGATTACCAATTTTTGTGGCGATTGGATGAAAATTGCTCCTGCTACGCCAAAAACAAAACAAAAAGACGTCGCCATTTCTTTCGCCCAATCAAAAAAACGGTTCGACATAAAAATTCTAAAGTTATTTATACTTGTTGATGGAAAGTGCTTTTACAGAAAGGCTTATTACGATATATCTGTTATCGGTCAATAATAGTTTAGATGGTGTTTAAAGTTATTAAAAAAACTATTTAAGCTTAAACAGCTTAACTTTATTTTCCGAAAGTACAATATTTCATGGTAATATTAATAATAATATTAAGAAAAACTGTTCCACACAACAAAGTCTAAATTTATTTGTTCAACTTAATTCGGAAGTTGAATGAAGAGCTTTTGAACGTCATAAAAAAATTATTCCAAGCTGGAACATAGCTTTGCTCTCTAAGTTACAGCGTTTATGTTGTTTTTTATTTAAATTCTCATTTGTAATTATACACATTACACAATATGTACATATTTTTATAATATCATTAAATAATATTATAGCAAAACTCACTTACTATAAATGGTTACATAAGTGTAAACAGTCGGTATAACAGCACTGTAAATGATTCACTTTACCAACAAAGTAATACTACTAATATGCTGAAGTGTTAATTTAAATTTAAACACATTCAGTACCACAATAACAAACAATATATAGTTTGTGTATTCCGTAGAACAAAGCAGAGGATCGCAATTTCATATAAACAATATTCACTAACTATAAACTGGTCTTTGCAATTCTGACAAATAATCTTACTAACGATTTATTTGGTTAACATTTATATTACTTTTTAACTTTGAATCTCAAATATTTTCAATGTAATTCATATTTAGATATTTTCAGTTGATAACTTTTTAATGGAATTAATGTAACTACATTAAATCCATTAAAAAGTTATCAATTTACTAATTGACCGGGTTGGTAGATGATATTCTAAATGTATTGATTTAAAATAATTGATTACTTAAAGGACTATTTAATAATTAATTTCTAGCAATAAGTAAATCAATTAGCATAAAGTTGAGTCACGATATGTAGGAAGCCTGACCGCAGAGCACACGTACTATAAGGACGGAAATGTTATAAATATAATGCCTTACATTATATAAAAAGAAGAAGAAGAAATACATTAAGAGCTCTTTCGGACCTATATTGAGTGTATTGGATATCAATAAAAATACATTTTATTTCTTATTAAATTTGTTTGAATAGTTTATATACAAATATTGTACTGTAATGAATATTGAAATATAACGATTATTATTTAAGTAATAATAATGTGATATAAATGTGAAGGCCGTGTGTATATCCTATGTACTATAGTACTGAAGGATATGACTTATCTGATGGATATATTGTTTCAGTCGGCCGTCTATGTTAGTACTATGTATACTAATCTAACAGTTCTATTTGAATTTTGTGATTAAAAAAGAACTTTTTTTCAACGTTCTATAATGGCTTCAATAGACAGACCTTGAATCAAGAACATTATCTTCTGAATCGACTATATTTTCATAAGAAACTCAACTACATTAATTATAATATCTAAAATATCTACAATACTACTATATCTACTATATACAAAATATCTTTATTCAAGTAGGCATTTACACGCACTTTTGAATCGTCAATTACTACAATACGAAAAAAGGTCAGTGTCGTCAGTCCGTAAGTAAGCTACCACGGGCTCGGAATGCTGCTCTGTTGAGAAGAGCCGGCCAGACACTCAACAGTTGCTCTTTTCAAAAGAATTATAACAATAGGTGATGTACCCGTACATTACAATATAAATCCTGCAAATGATTCAACAACTTAAGTTCTACATATTTCGATCCACTAAAAACTCTTGAACGTTATAATAAGCTTTATTTAATAATAAACTTTTGATTTTAGATTTAAAACTAAGAATGCCAACACCCGCCGCGCAATGTTGGCGGATCCTAGTAAGTTATTTAACTTTAAAATAAGATAATAATATGTTACTAAGTTACCGTTAGATTTAAGCTCACGGTTTCACAATGATAAGATAGTTTATTATAAAACTATATTCATAAAATAGAATACATATTTATAAACGAAGATAAAATAGAATGGAAAGTAATAAACGGATAATGGCATTAATTTATTACATTGATTGTTGCTGTGTCGTAGGAGATCACAATTACCTAAAAGAGACTGGATCATTTATCTTATTGGTCGGTTATCGAGAACATCTTTGTATTGTTATCACTTAAAGAAAACATATTTGTCCTAAATACTTAAAAGCACTATCTGATGTAGGATTTGAGTTTTTAGCACTTATTTTCAGTTAATGTGTAGTCTCTAGCCATAGTATTTTATTAGTATATTTAGAATTTTGATATTTCAAAGGTTATTTGAACTATTTCAAAGGGTTTTGTTGGGGGTGGAACTATAGATCATTGCTGTCTAGTATTCAATTTTCCTGGCTTATAGACTGTAGTAGTAATTGTATTCACTTAATTTGAGTCTTCAGCGAGTAAGTCTAGAGTTAGGCTCTTTTAAATTCATTACCCACTGAAGATTTTTTTATTCAAAATATTTTATGATGATTATTCCAACTCCAAATGAATAAAAAATATGGTTTAATATGAAGAAAATGTACAGATTATAAAACTTAATACATTTTCACAAAACTGTACAACACATGTTAGGTGCAGATAATGAAAATAAAAATGATTAAATTTGTGTTTTAGTTTATTAAAGCAGTCAGTTTTAATTTAATTAAAGTCGTATCATAAATTACAACACAACGTTCACGAAGACTGCATTATGTTCGGGGTTTCTTCAATTGCAGTAATGTCTCTACTCGTAATATACAACTATGTCTTAATAATGCAAATAGAGTTCTTACTCTATTTATATTATTACTCTAATATGCATAAGATTAGGTCGATTTTTTTTGTAATTATTGATACAAACATTATATTTCACTATCCATTAAAACTCTTATTAATATAATATTATATATACGTAACCATATCTCTGTTTATATTTCACACAAAAATGTAAAAAAAACATTTTCTTAAAATAAAAAATTTTGGAAAAATCAAATAATATTTTTTTTCTCATAACGCATATTATTTAGCATGATTAGTTTCTTTTTATATAACAGCTGAATCATGAGAGGGCTGTGGCGTTTAAACGCTAGTTTACAGACATTTTTCGTTTCATTTGTCCATTTCTTTATTTCTCACTTTTAAGTAATGTACAGTATAAAAATCGGAAGCATAAATAAAATTATAAATGGTTAAGATTAAGTGATTTTTTTTTCAGGAACTGATGGTTTGAGGCTTAGAGCATGATATATAATCAACTATTAGGAAGGTATTGCTGAAATAATTTGCAGATGTTTTATATTTTTCTAAAATACTTGGGCGGCACAATGACCCAAGGATTACACTGATGTAAATAACTATCTTTGCATTATCAGTTTATAAAATTTACTTTGTAATTTACAAAATAATTAAGCATAACTGTAGTGTATTGGTCAATAATTACTTTTATTTTTACTTTTTACTTTAAAAAAAACATATTTTTTCAAAAAAGGCTTTAAAAAGTTACGTTATATTAAATAATAGTAGTTCATTAGGAATTTATGTACGAATATACATATTATAATATCAAGAAAAAATAAAGATCATGTACGCCATAAGATTTATTTAATTTTGTGCGTTATAATAACTTTCCCCTATTTCTATAATTATAATATGTTCCACAATATTCTACATTTACATTAAAATTATTAGGAATTCATATTAAAAATATTAGGAATTTAATGGTAATTTTTCTTAATTTAATATTTAATAAGTTACATTAAAATATTGAATTTGTGTTGATAATGGCATATAATCCTTACTATATAATAATGACCTAATTGACTCTGTATGCACGCGCATCACTTATCACCCACAAATCACACAATAATGTGTAATACATAAAAATAAAGCTATTGAATCAGGCTACAAAATAGAGTGGGTGCCAACCTCATACGTGACATTTGACCCTTCCTGGCCCGAAGGGCCGGGAAGTTCCCTTGTATATATAATAATAATATAACATACACTGTAACAACCGCATGTAATTGGGGATTTGCGGTGACAGATGATTGATAACATTAATCCATTAAACCTACAATGTTCGTATTAACATTAATTATTAAATGTTTATGTAAAACAATGACATTAATTATAAAGAAAAACTTAGTCTCCTGAAGAAGTTTTATATAACTCCCATCTTTATAGTTTCATAGCGTTGCCAAAGAAACAATATTAAATGAAGGAACAAATTATTTGATTAAAAATTCAGAACTTATATTTAGTTTGAGTTTACTTAATTTAAATATAATTGAACCGATAAGTAAAAAGTAAATATTAAAATATATATTTGTTTATTTGTAATAAGAAAGACAGAAAAGACAAGCATGGGGAAAGTGATTTAAGAATCAGATGTCTTTGACTGCTTAGGGATATGTTTGTGTGTAATATTAGATCTAGCAACTTGATTTTAATACTTGTGTTGATTTTATCTTCGTAATCGGTTTATTATTATCTATAAAATAACAAGAGGTGGTAGAGCCTAGTTTAGGTGGTAGAGCCTAGCTGTAGTTATCTGACTGCAGCTCGTATTGGGCTGGCTCGACCGGGGAAGGACCACCCTCTCACAAAAGATCGACGTGTAGTAACCAAATTCATTTGGTTATGTTCCGTCGGTGAGTGAGAGAATTCGGAAGCCCAAACCCCCTCCCCCACGCCAAACATGAAAGCGATGCCTAAAAGAAAAATACCCCAGGAGGGTACCGGCTTTGATGAAGTCGGGGACCTCCTCAACGAGTAAAATCGGGGAAATGATTCTCGGATTTTGCTCGGGCTGCCCGTCGTATTTGGGGCGGACAAAGTATCGCCTTTTTGTGTTTCTTAAGGGCAAACGACGCGTCAATGCAGCGGCATCCCGACCCACTCTAAATTTGGACTTTTGCAACATCCGGGGACTTCATTCCAACTTGAACGCCGTCCACTATCATCTAGAGACGGCGCAGCCGGCCTTGTTGTTTCTGACGGAGACGCAGATATCTCAACCTAGCGACACAGCGTCATACCCCGGGTATAAATTAGAACATCATTTTATACCACACGCCGGGGTATCTGTGTTCGTAAGAAAGGATATCTGCTACCGTCGCCTTCAGGTTTTTGAAGGTCGGGACCTGTATATACTGTGGCAGCGCGTGGACATGGACGACCATGTCAGAGTCTACGCGTGCCTCTACAGGTCCCATAGTGGTAATGTAGAAACGGATCAACTCTTAGGCCATGTTCTTTTTTTTTTTTTTTTTTTTTTTTTTATGGAAGAGGAGGGCAAACGAGCTGGCGGGTCACAGATGACTTGTGATCACCGCCGCCCATGAACTCTTGCAACATCCGAGGATTTACAAGAGTGTTGCCGGCCTTGTAGGTAGAAGTAGACGCCTTTTTTGAAGGTACCCATGTCGTACCGATCTGGAAATACCGCCGAAGGGAGTTCGTTCCACAAGCGAGTGGAACGTGGAAAAAAAGTCCTTGAGAACCGCACAGTGGAAGATCGACACGCATCCAGGTGGTAGGGATGGTAAAGAAGTCGATGGCGCGCTGTGCGGTGATGAAATTCGGCGGCAGGCATCAGATCGAATAGTTCTTCGGAACACTCCCCGTTGTAAATGCGGTAGAAGACGCACAAAGAAGCCACGTCTCTACGCAATGCCAAAGAGTCCAGCCGTTCGCAGAGCATCGGGTTCCCAACAATCCGAATGGATCTCCGTTGTACGCGGTCAAATGGTAGAAGCTGATATTGGGGTGATCCGGACCAGAGATGAAAACAGTACTCCATGTGTGGCCGGACCTGCGCCTTATAGAGCGCAAGTCTTTGGCCAGGTTTGAAATACTGCCTCGCTCTATTAATCACTCCCAATTTCTTCGAGGCCAACTTGGCCTTGCTCTCCAGATGACCACGAAACTGACAATCGCTCGAAATGTCGAGACCCAGTATTCTGATACTTGGCGAGGCAATGAGGGGGGTGCTCTCGAAGAGCGGTGATACGACAAATGGGGTTTTCTTAGTGGTAAACGCGCAAACTTGTGTCTTTAGGGGATTGAACTGAACGTGGTTCAGTTCACCCCACTCAGAGACCATCCCCAAGGAAGTCTCTATAGAAGACACAAGTTTCTTTCGGCACTCGTCGACGTTTTCCCGAGAGAGACCTGCACGGCCGGAATACACCGCATCCCCAGTGCTGTCATCCGCATAACAATGTATGTTGGAGATATCCAACATATCATTGATGTGCAGGAGGAACAGAGTTGGGGATAGCACGCAGCCTTGGGGTACACCAGCGTTCACGGGCTTGGGGTCCGAGCAAAAACCGTCGAGAACGACCTGTATGCTCCGCCCAGTGAGGAAGCTGGTGATCCACTTGCATAAACTCTCGGGAAGCCCATAGGAAGGTAGCTTCGAAAGAAGCCCCTTGTGCCATACACGATCGAAGGCTTTCGCCATATCCAAACTAACTGCCAGACCCTCTCCCTTGCTTTCAATAACAGCTGCCCAACGGTGTGTGAGATACAACAGAAGATCACCAGCCGATCGACCATGGCGAAAGCCATATTGCCGGTCATTGACCAACTGGTGATCCTCGAGGTAGGCGAAGATTGACGATCTGCTTTCACAGACTCCCTCCGCCGAAGTCGTAGTCCTCGGGGACTTCAATGCGCACCATGCCGATTGGCTAGGGTCGCGTGCCACCGACTAAGCGGGGAGATTTGTGCTTGACTTTGCTCTGGCAAATGGTCTGTCCCAATTGGTAAAGACGCACATTCGTCTACCGGACGTGGACAGCCATATGCCCTCTTTGTTGGATCTTCTGCTGACTACACATCCCAGAAAGTACCGAGTGTCGAGGCTCCGAAGAACTATTCGACCTGATTCCTGCCGCCGAATTTCATTTATTTCAGTTTATTGGAATTGAGGGATCAATCTTGGATATTTGTTTATAACCCAAATTTGATTGTATATGTATTTATAACATAAATAATAAGTGAATGTGTTAATAATATATATTTATTAGATAAATAATAATTATTAATAAGAATAAACATAAATGATATCATAAATTATATCCCAGAATTTATAAATAATATATACAAATTTTAGTTAATAAATGAAGTAAAATTTTCCTTTTCAAACATTTCTTTAAAAAAGAAATAGGATATTCGAAATAATGGTAGTCAAAAACAAAAATACGTTTTAAAATAAACAGGTTATAAAAAAATACAGGAATACATACATATATATATATTATATATATTATTTTATTACTCTTTTGATGTTTTCTACAAAGAAATTAGGAATAAAATAAGATCTTGGTAAAGTGATGCGTTTTCAAAAGTTCGCTATTATATCAGAATGTCTACCCTTGTGTGCTAATTAAATAATATTACATACGTACTCGAACACACATACTCATTTGATTTTTGAATTTAAAATACGATACAGATCAAACCTGTTTGTCCTACTCTCTCTCTTTTTTTTATAGAGGTGATAGGTGCGATAGAGTTTCTCAAGCTAGAAGCGAAATTTAAAAAAAAATAAAAATATTGCCTTACTAATTTATTGAAATGGGAACAGTATTGACGTTATTCCACTATTTTATTCAACTAATTCATTTTATTAAACGCCTGTTTCTTTTTACTTAATTTTATTTTCATGACATTCATTTTATAATCGAGACATTATTTTATGTTTTAAGAAATCAAGTACTAGTAAAAGTACTCATTATTATTAAATCATTTCCTTAAGCTACTATAATTTAAATGAAACATTTATTTTAGGTAATTAATTTTCTTTTTCTTGAAGATGAGCTACTATTCAGTTTAACGAAAAGAATTAATTCAGTTTGATGAATATTTATATATATAGTACTTGAACGTACAAATAGACGAGCATGTAAAAGTCTACGAACTTTGATAATCGTATTTCTTTTGGCTCATTTGTCAAATTTAATGTTTAATCTAGTTTGCAACTTGAATCTCGTACACATACATTCTTAATAAAATCTTAAAAAAAAAAAAAATGGAACAAACATTAAAATATATACATCGTTTATGAATATGAAGGGTGCTTTAATAACATTCTAAATAAATTATTAAGTAGAATTTGATAGATGTAGAAGTTTCATAGCAAAATAGTTGATTTCGACTAATCACATTAATAATATAAATAACACGATTATCAAAAGTAGATAAACTCTGCACAAATACACCAAATCTGTCAAGTCAAAGTCAAAATTGAAATGATTTGTGACGGAATGACCAAAATATTTTAATTATATATTTCATGTAGTGTTTCGTTACGCTGCGTTACATCATTAAAGTAAAATATAAATTTCCCTTAATGAGACAGCGTCTGCGTTTGTAAACATCGCTTTTATTTCAATTAACACGAAGGATGACTAACGTTTAATAAATAAACAATTAAATAAGGAGAATGGATGCTGTATCTGTATTATTAAAATTTACAGAGAGATGTTATATTTGCACAGACAGAATAGAAAATCACCTATGAGGCATAGTATGAGGCATGTCTTATAGTACTAGTTCTCAAGTTGTATTTTTAATATTTCGAGACAAGTTGTAATAATTGTTTCAGTTAAAAAAGTCTATTATTTTTAATGTTGATATTTTAAGTTATATTATAAGAGTCAGTGGGATCAAATATTAAAGAAGATAATATAATAAAGTAATTAGAAATTAAAATATTTTCTCGATACTCTGTAAATGTGGTTGGATTTAAGAAATGTAAGATATGGCTTAATAGACAATAATATAATAAAATAGTTTTATTAGAGCAACATTATCACCCTGTGGAATTAACAAGACTTCATGGTCGAGGCGAGGAACGCTTCGATTGTAGATGAAACTCTCTAATGTTATAAGATAGCTGTCAAATTTCAGAAGGTTGATGGCTGTTTACTTGAGAACATTGTTTTATATATAAGACGGTAAAGTAGAACAAATATCTATGCATATATATATATATATATATATATATATATATATATATATATATATATATATATATAATATTATCACAATTTAAGGTTAATAAGATAATAAATGATTTTATTTGTAATAAACGAGTATATGTACGATTTACTCGTTACATCGTTTCAATTTGATTGATTTATTTATTTATAGCTTATCACAAGTGATCACTGATAATGATACAAAGTGGAAAATTGGAGATTGCTAAAAATAAAAGATGTGAAGGAAAAGAAAATACTTGTTTTTGAAGTGGAACTATATACTAACACAAGTAGGTAAATCGTGTCACAACGAGTAACGTGGTAACTGTTACGATCACAAAGAGTGTCACACGTTTTACAAAAATAGAAGGTGAAGAACTGTCTAACCTGAAATACCCCTTGATATTAGGCGGATAAAAAATTTAATACTCTGATTTTATATAGAAAAGGCTTACTTTTATTGTCGTTGACATATATTCTATTTCAATGTACTCATCTAAATTACATTTTCACACAAAACATTTACCGCAGATAGTATTTTTAATATTAATATTTAGTTTTGAGGATAGGTTGCTAGAATAACATGACTTTAGTTGCATTTTACATATCTATATAATATGTTTTATGAAAACTATGTTATACGACTTTTCTCCGTTATCGGATAGATTACAGTTGCGTGTATATAAGTAGTTTAGTTGCAGTAGCGGTGTTACTACATATACACATATATACACATGTTTTCTATCTGTCAAGGTTTTAAAGTCAACAAGGAACCCTTATGGATTCGTCATGTCCGTCCGTCCGCCCGTCTGTCTACAACCTACCTAAGACTGTCAGAGACATTTAGTACTTGAAAGTTATAAATCGACCTGAAGATATATATAAGCCAAACTAAACAAAGGTAGGTAGTGGTTTAAAATTTTAAACTATTGAAATGTGGGATACCGTTAAAAACGTCTTTAAATATTTAAAGCGATTTCCAAACTCATTTCTGTAATAAGTGATTCCCCTGTAAATTAATGTGCTTGTTAAGGATGTTATGAAAGTGTGTAAAAATCACGGTACATATAAGGGATTTTCTAATAGTCTCAACTTGGAACAAAAAAGGGAGAGAGATAAATATAAAAGGTTCGGATGTCAGAAGCTTTAGGATTATTGAGTTTTCAATACTTGGTAGTCGTGCGTACAATCGATTTTAGAAGTATGTATTAGTAAAGAGCTTTTCAGACTATAAAAATATAATAACTGTAAGACTTATATTACCATTAAAGACACTATTTTTTAAGAATTAATGCTTCAACCCATATATATTATAATATCTACGTAAACATATCTCTCTTTTTTTTCTTTTTTTGTTTTTATGAGGAAAAGGGCAAACGTGCTGGCGGGTCACATATGACTTGTGATCACCGCCGCCCATGAATTCTTGCAACATCCGAGGATTTGCAAGAGTGTTGCCGGCCTTGTAGGTAGGAGTTGACGCCTTTTTTGAAGGTACCCATGTCGTACCAATCTTAAAATACCGCCGAAGGAAGTTCGTTCTACAAGCGAGTGGAACGTGCGAAAAAGGTCCTTGAGAACCGCACAGTGGAGGATCGCCATGTATCCAGGTGGTAGGGATGGTAAAGAAGTCGATGGCGCGCTGTGCGGTAATGAAATTCGGCGGCAGGCATCAGATCGAATAGTTCTTCGGAACACTCCCCGTTGTAAATGCAGTAGAAGACGCACAAAGAAGTCACGTCTCTACGCAATGCCAAAGAGTCCAGCCGTTCGCAGAGCATCGGGTTCCCAACAATCCGAATGGATCTCCGTTGTACGCGGTCAAATGGTAGAAGCTGATATTGGGGTGATCCGAACCAGAAATGAGAACAGTACTCCATGTGTGGCCGGACCTGCGCCTTATAGAGCGCAAATCTTTGGCCAGGTTTGAAATACTGCCTCGCTCTATTAATCACTAGCAATTTCTTCGAGGCCAACTTGGCCTTGCTCTCCAGATGACCACGAAACTGACAATCGCTCGAAATGTCGAGACCCAGTATTCTGATACTTGGCGAGGCAATAAGAGGAGTGCTCTCGAAGAGCGGTGATACGACAAATGGGGTTTAGTGGTAAACGCGCAAACCTGTGTCTTCTGGGGATTGAACTGAACGTGGTTCAGTTCACCCCACTTAGAGACCATCCCCAGGGAGGTCTCTATTGAAGACACAAGTTTCTTTCGGCACTCGTCAACGTTTTCCCGAGAGAGACCTGCACGACCGGAATATACCGCATCCCCAGTGCTGTCATCCGCATAACAATGTACGTTGGAAATATCCAACATATCATTGATGTGCAGGAGGAACAGAGTTGGGGATAGCACGCAGCCTTGGGGTACACCAGCGATCACGGGCTTGGGGTCCGATCAAAACCGTCGAGAACGACCTGTATGCTTCGCCCAGTGAGAAAACTGGTGATCCACTTGCATAAACTCTCGGGAAGCCCATAAGAAGGTTGCTTCGAAAGAAGCCCCTTGTGCCATACACGATCAAAGGCTTTTGCCATATCCAGACTAACTGCCAGACTTTCTCCCTTGCTTTCAATAACCGCTGCCCAACGGTGCGTAAGGTATAACAGAAGATCACCAGCTGATCGACCATGGCGAAAGCCATACTGCCGGTCATTGACCAACTGATGATCCTCGAGGTAGGTTAGGAGCTGCTTATTGATGATGCTTTCCATTACTTTGGAGAGAAGAGAGGTAATGGCGATAGGTAGTTAGCTGGGTCCGAGCTGTTACCTTTTTAAGAGATCGGATGCACAAGGGCACGCTTCCATGAGACCGGGACTAGGCCTTTAAGATAGGAGTACCGAAGTAGACGCGTTAGCACTGGTGTCAACTCAGAGGCACATGTTCGTAGCACAATTGGAGAGATACCATCTGGCCCACTCGACTTATGAACTTCCAAGGAAATGAGACCTTTTCGGATGAGTTTTTGCCGAAAAATTATTTCCGGCATTAAGCTCGGACACCGCGGGATGATAGGCGGTGCCTTCCCCTGGTCGTCCAAAGTCGAGTTTGAGGCAAAAAGAGTGCCCAAGAGATGGGCTTTCTCTTTTGCCGTGTGGGCCAAAGAGTCGTTCCCAGTGTGCAATGGCGGTAGGGATGGCTGACAAAAGTTTCCCAGACTGACTTTGGAAAGCGCCCAGAACTTGCGCGTGCCAGGTGGGTACTTTGCCAGCTGATTCCCAATTTTGACGACATGCTTAAACTTTACTCTAGCAATTTTCCGTTTGAAGAATCTGGAGGCACGATTATATTTCCTGTTCAGAACTCTAGAGTTCGGATCCTTAGTGACTAACACATTAGCCCAAGCTTGATAAGCCTGCCGTTTGCCAGCTGCTGCAGCCCTGACAGACGCATCAAACCAAGGCCGGAATTGCCACCACATGGTACCACAGAGCTTGGTACAAATCTCTTCTCAATGCTTTTAAGATACATACTTATATCTTAAAAGCATTGAGAAGCCAAAAAATGAAACAATGAAAAAAAATGAAAATTTTGATAATAAGTAACATTAAAAACTAGAAAAACTAGTTATCGTTCAAAATTACCTTCAAAAAAAAAACATATACAAGTATAGTTTTTCCTGAACAAAGTTTCTTCTTAATATCATTAAGATCAAGTTGTGAAATTTGAAGACAAATTAAAAAATACTTAAATTGTCCTTACCACAATATAAAATAAATTCCTTTTAACAAACATGTTATGTTAGTTATTACAGAATCGCATAAAAAAACAATTAAGAGTAATAAAGCGGGACTTAATGACCTGACTTTTATAAGAAGTTGGATATCCATAGATAAGGAAAAAAAAAAATTTTTCATATTTCCCAATGACTATGCTTCAATATATTCAAGTACCTTTGTTGTTCCGTTTTAATCCTTTAATTATGTTATACTTGCGATGAATATAAGAATCATAAGTGAAAACAAGAAGATCTGGCCAGATATTCCAAACAAGTAACTCCTTTCCGAAATTCACAAATTTACATTAAATTTCCATATACCTTAGATGATTTGTCCTATGTATATTTAAAAATTTGGGTGATCATTATATGGCTAATATGTTTATAAACCAATTGTAAATATTTAACCTAATTTAAGACAAATTGTCCACCAATTGTCTTCCCTGGATGTAGGATCGTAGCGTGTGGTGGAGTCAAAAAGCATTTTTTGAACATATAAATTGTAAACAAAGATGTAAATAGCGATCTATTTCATGATCAAAACAAAATAACATAAATCATCGCAACGAATTCGAAGACGACCAATAGAAAAATATGCGTAGTTAGCTGCAGCTACTCGTAGTATACTTGGAATGTTTAAGATAAATCTCTTGGATTCAGTTTAATAAGCCACCTATTTATAAAGATTATGGTATGGTCTCAAGATATACTGAATTGAGGACAGGAGAAAGTTAGAGATAGGAAAATTTATATCTATATCATTTCAGATGATAAAAACGAATACTTTGCTTTATACATATACATTTTGAATTTACATAAATTAATTATTTCCCACATTCGCTAATTTAACCAGATTTAATTGAGACGTCTTGAAAGAGTTGATTACATAAATAATGCTAAATTCATGAAAACGAAACGATAGCTATATTAGCTATGCTTAGCTCAACGGTTTCCCAAGTTGTAAGGGTTTCCCAGGGTGATTTGGTTTTATGTAGTATTGATATATGGTTAATTCTATATATTTTTGAATAACCAAGTTTATGTTACTGATTACATGTGGATCTAATCCTATCTGCATCAAATATAAACTTATTTTGTCCCATGAAGAACTAACTGTGATATAGGTCGTGATGTTGGGTTTCAATGGAGTTGTCTCCTTTTTACTCTGGGTTGGGTTTATCTCCGGAATACATAAAGGATTTTATTACGTTGAGATAAAAGATTAAGTTACATTTAAGTATATTCTTGTGAGGTGCTAACTAAATACACTAAATGTTATTTTTTCAGTAGCAATATTGAACAAAAGTAAGAAACGTAAAGCGAGAATAATGTAATTTATTGTAAATTACAGACTACGTCTGCAACAAGAGAGTCCTTGTATACAGTTAACGAGAAGCAACAAATATTTACAAGAGCCTTTCGTCTTAACAAGAGAGTCTTAACGAGAAGACAGACTGGTATTCTGTTCACAGTTTTGTATTTTTATTTCAATTACTATACTACTTTATTTTCTTAAATAATAAAATTGTTTAATTTATAATTACATTCTGTATCATGTTATAAAGAAGAATTATTATGTGATTATATATCTGGAATTATAACCATAATAAAGAAAACTTATAAGAATATGTTATATAATACTGTGTTTTAGAACGTATACAATACTACACAATACTATATTTTATACGTAATTATTTAACACCTGTTGCTAGCGACTTTTCTGCTAAGATTCAACTAATAATCCAGAACAGTTTTAGTTTTATTGTCATTATTGCTTAAACCATTCTGTGTTAATTCATAAAAAAAATAACTTAATCGGAATAAAAAAGGATCGATTAAGTTGACTCATATGATAAGTTTATTACCTCACATAAAGTTTCAACAAAATCCCATAAGTCAACATATCTACTCAGTTTTGTTGATTTGTGTGGCTATACTAAATCAGTTTTGGAGTTTACACACGGAAAAGAAACAAATATATAAAGACAAAATATTGACTGAGAAATAAAGCTGTGAGTACACCAAATTTTATTAAAATTTATCCAGCAGTTATTGTTTTGACGAGTCGAATAAACTAAAAGCCAAAAAATAAAGTGTCGTTTTCAGATTTTGAAGAGAACATAGCAATATTTTTTTATATATAGATTTACTGCATTACTGTTTTATTACCTTTATAGGTAGAATTTTGGTTTTACTTGTGATTTATCGATAGACTATATAAGATTTCATAGTTTTAGTTTAGACTCAAGGTAAAAAGATAAATGAAATTTTATCACTGTTGAAGTGACAATATTATAATATATGTATATAATAGTACTCTATTTGTAATATATGAATGTTTCTATAATTAAATATAATTCACTGACTCCATTCGTGGTTGAGCTCTGTAAACTATTAATTCTATGTAGTTATTACTCATAACAATTAAAGAGTCGGTTAAAATTTAGTAATTCAGACAGTACAGATTTATTATGTGATACATTTACAAATATACTTTTATATTAGTTTTTTTTTTCATAAAATAATCTAATAATAATCCGTGCTGAAAACAATGGTACATTTTGATTCAGTTGGTAAGCCAACAAAAAAAAAAAATTATTCATAAATGGATGTACTGAGGCCTCCCCCTGTCTCTCTTACCGCTCACTTTTCCTATATAAATATTTTTTATCATTCTTTCATCACTCATTCGTTCGATGTGCCCAAACCACCTGATCACGTTCTTCTTCATCCTCACCGTGACATCTTCGCTAGTACCTGTCATTCTGTGGATCTTCATTGCTAATTCGATCAGCTAGACTGACTCCGCATATTGTATTTACATTTACCATATTCGAAAACACAGTATCTAAGATACTGGAGGAAGGTCACGTAAAAAGCATGAGGACCCCCCAGAAGGCATGTATGAAGAGGTTGATGTCTGTGGCCGTGGCGAAAGAGGTATGCAGAGACCGTAGCGTTTGGCGCTCCGTCGTCTCTGGCTGCCCCGCAAGGGATGTGGCTTGAAGATAAATAAATAATATATAAATATAAATATGTACTGAAAATAGAGCAATATTTTTTTCTTAATATACTTAATGTAAATATGATCTCGTTATTGTTTTATCATATAGTAATGTTTAAATAAAAATATTTTTTTGTTATTAAGTTGTTAAATAAAAAAAATATGTTTTTTAACTTTTTTGAGGAAACTATTACAAAATATAATAATGAGTATTTTTTGTTCCCATTATCTCTATGGCTGCCATTAAGAGTCTAACTTGATTTCAAAAATTCCCAATGCTCGTTAGCCCTGCAACGCTTATATCAAAAACTTTTTGGTACACATTATCTTCGAATAAAACTAAAATAATGTAGTTTTTTAAAAGAAATCTTCCACAGATATAATACATAATAAAAAGCGCTGATAAACAATCAAAACCATGTGTAACATTTAATATAATTATATTGAATGTTACACATGTTATATTTTATTTTATTATGTCATTGCATTTTTTTATAAATGGCATTGCAACAATAATTTCTTTATCGTTTGAACATATATCATTTTGCAAAGAAAGCACCAATTTAAGAAAACTGATATTCTTAATATATAATTAATTAAAAAAAATTACTTTCATTAGAATTTTCCGAGAAATATTGCAATAATACTTACATATTAAACGCTTTTTTATTAAGTTTATAAAAAATGTGGTTTGTCACATAGTAAACAAATTTTCTGCAAAACACATAATGTTATGTTTACGCAGACACTGTAGTCTCCCTAATTATTAATTATTTTTCAAATATCTTTTTTTCTTTCAAGATTTAAAAAAAATATTTTAGCAAAATAAAATTATTTCAACAAAGAATGTAGTAATTTATCTGTTCAAGTAAAATACAATTTATTAAAAACAGATAAAAATATTATTATGTTTGAACAAGTGTTTTTAGCAAAAATGCAGAAAGGAATGTTTGGGTGAAAAAACATAAAGGTTGCTGATCAGTCAAAATTTGGATATTTTTTATGTTTATTGCGGGGTTCCTCTCCTTTGGAGGCCCCGGAGCAGTAGCACCGCCTACCTTTCCTTAAATCCGGTCCTGGTTATGTATGTATTAGTTTTGTATATGTCCGGCATAATAAATATATTTAAGACATTAAGGTATTAAACGAAATAAGATGAAAATATTTATTAAGTTTTTATCTATGCTACTATACAAAATTTATTGTTTCTGTTACTACATATATGAAACATGATACGGTGTCCGTAGAATTGTCCTCAATGAATACAATGAGTTTCAAACTTATTCAAATATTATTATTAGATTTTGTATTCGGATAACCTGGAGTTCCAGTAATCTATGATGTATAGAATCAACAGAATAAACACATCCTTAGATATTATTTATACAGAAGGGAAGATATGAAATTATATTAACCGTTTCTAAAATGTCTTGTAAGTTGTTGATCGCAGGGATCACTGAGAACTATAAAAAGGAATTTTTCTCTTTTTATTCCTTCGATTATCATTTAAAATTAATATATTGTTTAAAATTTATAGCCAGGAAAAGTTGATATCCGAAGTGACAGGTATTTGAAATTATGTACTTATATTTTTCTTTTATATTCATATATTTTATTGCTATACAATTCATCGATTATTATATTATATTACTGTAATGTAGTAATTAACATCACTATTGTCACACATTAGTTGATGAATTTAAATGAATGATTAATTACAAAGTTTTCAATTTACTATTAGGATTGGAAATAAATGCTTTTAATCTGTACAGGTGGAAAATATTAATAGGTTTTGATATTTACATATTAATGATATTATGTGAGATTAATTATAATTATAATAATTATATACTAATTATCAAATCTAGATATTTAAATAGAAGACTAATCAGTCGAAAACGAATAATAATATTATGAAACAAATACTAAACATAATATTTTATTCATATTAATAACGACGGGATTGTGGACGCATTTTCTATGATATATTATTTCCTCGTCACTCAGCAAATTGATCATAAACAAACAACATGGCGTCGTAATATGATACTGTTTTGTTATTTAATATATTATATGACTGATAAAACGAAGCTATTATATGACTACTTTGTTATGTTGAACAATATTAATTTGTAGTTTTAAGAAAAACTTTTGTCACTATATTTTCCCAAAGAATAGTTTACACAAGTAGTCTTGTTCTAAATATTGTTATTATATATAATAAATATTTTACGTATGTCCTAAAATATTAAGAAGTATTTGTATATAATATAATAATTTACATACATAGATATTTGTAAGAGTTAATCAAATGCCACTCTTAACTATCCTTAAATTTTTTACTATAATTATACTTCCGTAAACAATACATCATTAATTTAAAAATAAAGGAGATGTCATGTTGAATTAAAATGATACGAAAAATTAAAATACTAAACAGGGATAAACATTCTTTCAACGAAGTAAGGACCGTGGAAAAGAACCGCTTCTGTATAATGTAACATCATTACACAGAAGAGGGACATGTCCGCGTATAATTACAAGCAATTAAAATGTTTATAAGAAATAAAGAGCCGAATATAAATTATATAACACTATAACGAATACAGCAATTAATACTATATGTACAAGGGTTGAATACTAGTTACAACTCTATTACTGTTTAGGTACTGTAGTACATTATCTTTTATAACAAACGAGTTTTTATAAAAAAAAAATATAAGTACAGGTCGATGAGTATGAGCTTGTCTGTGACTTCGATCTGAAGATCAATTCTATTTCTTCATAATATACATAAAACAATTTTGTATTTTAATGTTCCTACTAAGTTATAACAAAATAATTCAATACCATGGTTCAGAATACCAGTGAACTAAATTGCGTAATACGAAAGAAATAATGTGCTGTATTAATGAAGTCTCATTTTCATTTTAAAGCTGTCGGTGTCAAAGATTTACTTATTAATTAATAAAAACACTTTGTTAACGGTATTTAATTACCTCAGAGTTGCAAAACTCTTCATTAAAATATAATTTCATTTAAATTATATTTGAAACGGAGATCCTTGATGAAATGATTAAATGATGAAAATGAAAAGATTATATTTAAGAGAGTGTTAGTGTAATAGGATATAAGAAATTTAATGGCAGTGGATCGATTCTCTCCAGTAATTGAAAATGATAACAGTCATTGTATACTATGTTATTAAGTGATATCTCTTATCTGGTTTCTGGCAAATTTAGGGAACCACAATGTAACACAATAGAGGTGTGCGATTATTTCTATACGCTTATTTGTAAACTACCGGTGCTATTTGAAAAATACATGTTGGTAGTTTCTGAACTAATGTTCCAAATACGAGTTGCGAAAACTAGGTAGCACTTTAATAAAACTTTTAATATATTTATTTTGTAATCCTTTTCCTATAGAAAAGGATTACAAAATATACCTAAATAATATTAATTTTTTGGGGAATTAACAAATCAAATACTATGAAATCTAATATTACTAGATGTCAATGTTGGAGTTATTTAATTGGAAATAGTGTAATTTTTCTATGTCGCATATTAAGCTCGCTACAACAATTGTATACTCGCTTTATTTGTTTTAATTGAAGCGACATAAATTTCAAATATTTAGTTACTTTAGTTTTTATTTGTAACATTATCACTTAGCTAATATTCTTAATATTATATGATATACAAATATTAATGACATACAAAATAATCAGAAATCAGAAGTTTACAAAATACATTATTATAGGATTATTTTTTGGTAATAATTATTTGTGTTTTCAATTTCTTGAATTATTAAATTAGATTTTCATAACTTTAATGTAAACAGTTGGCTGCTAAAAAACCTAAGAAAAAAAAATTAATTGTTATTTACTGTAATCTGTATGTAGCAGTACGTCAGCGGTGAATTATATCTATATTTTATAATATTATGTTACCAATTTGCAGATGAACTTATTTTCTCAAGTTACTTTTTAAGTGTTTCTTATTTTCTTTTATCAACTTGTTTCCAATAGTTATTTAAAATAATGTAGAAATTTCAAGTTCACAAGAATTATAATTCATAAGCCTACTTATTTGACCTTTGACCTTTTCTTTTGTAACGTATAAGCGTAATAATTACTGCAACAATTTTAAAAATTCATTTACAAGTGTTATTCACGAAAACCTACATCATGAATGCGTAATAAGGGTTTCATATTAGCCGTATTTTCGGGGCATTGCAAAAAACACTGAGACTAAACAACAATAATCATACAATTATATTAGTTTATTATGATAGATAATTTATTACTTGAAACACTGGGGAAAGAGGAATAAACGAGGTTGTGTGCAATAAGTAGTACTCTAGTAATAGGATTATGATATTAATATTAAATATTTACAATTGTTAGGAAGAATTAAAATGCAGAATGTTAATTTATGTCATAAAAGAAATATATTTGAACGATGTCTCTTATCGCCTGAGAATGAGAAACAACAAGTATAGAGAACATCTTGTAATAACTAGAGAGCACTTGGACTTTAAGTCTTGAAGCTTTGTATTTATTTGAATATATATTAAATACTGAAATAACAAAAAATCTTATTAAATATGATAAACTTTGACATTTTTTTTCTTTTATCAATTCAAACTATTTATAAACTGTTTATTGCCATACAGAACCATCCCAAGTCTTTGTTTAACTCCAAACTTTTTCCATTTTAACGTTAAATATCGTTCTGAAGTGATTAATTTGGAATTCAACATCATTGTTTTCTAATGGTTTGCCATATATTAGAGGTTCTCTTAAATTACGAGTATATCATTTCGTTTATTTCTAATTTATCAAATATATTGAACAATAGCATTGTTTGATGAATTGAATTGTTAATTCAATTTTTTTTTTATGTTATAGGAGGGCAAACGAGCTCGCGGGTCACCGTTAATGTGTGATCACCGCCGCCCATGAACTCTTGCAACATCCGAGGATTCACAAGAGCGTTGCCGGCCTTGGAGAAAGGAATAAATGCCTTTTTTGAAGGTACCCATGTCGTATCGATCTGGAAATACCGCCGAAGGAAGCTCGTTCCACATTTGAGTGGTACGTGGGAAGAAAGTCCTTGAAAACCGCACAGTTGAAGATCGCCACGCATCCAGGTGGTATGGATGGTAAAGGAGGCGATGGCGAGCTGTGCGGTGGTGAAATTCGGCGGTAGGCATCAGATCGAATAGTTCTTCGGAACACTCCCCGTTGTAAATGCGGTAGAAGACGCACAAAGAAGCCACGTCTCTACGCAATGCCAAAGAGTCCAGCCGTTCGCAGAGCACCGGGTCCGCGACAATCCGGACGGCTCTCCGTTGTACGCAGTCAAATGGTAGAAGCTGATATTGGGGTGATCCGGACCAGAGATGAGAACAGTACTCCATGTGTGGCCGGACCTGCGCCTTGTAGAGCGCAAGTCTTTGGCCAGGATTTGAAATACTGCCTCGCTCTATTGATCACTCCCAATTTCGTCGAGGCCAACTTGGCCTTGCTCTCCAGATGACCACGAAACTGACAGTCGCTAGAAATGTTGAGTCCCAGTATTCTGATACTTGGCGAGGCAATAAGAGGAGTGCTCTCGAAGAGCGGTGATACGACAAATGGGGTTTAGTGGTAAACGCGCAAACCTGTGTCTTCTGGGGATTGAACTGAACGTGGTTCAGTTCACCCCACTCAGAGACCATCCCCAGGGAAGTCTCTATTGAAGACACAAGTTTCTTTCGGCACTCATCGATGTTTTCCCAAGAGAGACCTGCACGACCGGAATATACCGCAACCCCAGTGCTGTCATCCGCATAACAATGTATGTTGGAAATATCCAACATATCATTGATGTGCAGGAGGAACAGAGTTGGGGATAGCACGCAGCCTTGGGGTACACCAACGTTCACGGGCTTGGGGTCCGAGCAAAAACCGTCGAGAACGACCTGTATGCTCCGCCCAATGAGGAAGCTGGTTATCCACTTGCATAAACACTCGGGAAGCCCATAGGAAGGTAGCTTCGAAAGAAGCCCCTTGTGCCATGCACGATCGAAGGCTTTTGCCATATCCAGACTAACTGCCAGACCCTCTCCCTTGCTTTCGATAACCGTTGCCCAACGGTGAATGAGTTATAACAGAAAATCAGCAGCTGATCGACCATGGCGAAAGCCATACTGCCGGTCATTGATCAACTGGTGATCCTCGAGGTACGTTAGGACCTGTCGGTTTATGATAATCTCCATTATTTTGGAGAGAAGGGAGGTAATGGCGATAGGTCTGTAGTTAGCTGGTTCCGAGCTATCACCTTTTTTAGGGATCGGATGGACAAGGGCACTCTTCCATGAGACCAGAACTACGCCTTTAAGGTAGGAGTGCCGAAATAGACTCGTTAGCACTGGAGTCAACTCAGGGGCACACTTTCGTACCACCAGTGGAGAAATGCCATCCGGCCCACTCGACTTATGAACGTCCAAGGAAAATAGAGTCTGCCTGATAGTTATTTGCCGAAAAACTATTTCCGGCATTGAGCTCTGACACCGCGGGATGATAGGCGGTGTCTTCCCTATGTCGTCCAAAGTCGAGTTGGAGGCGAAAAGAGTGCCCATGAGATCGGCTTTCTCTTTTGCCGTGTGGGCCAGAGAGTCATTCCCCATGTGCAACGGCGGTAGGGACGGCTGGCTAAAGTTGCCCAGACTGGCCTTTGAAAGCGCCCAGAATTTGCGCGTGCCAGGCAGGTACTTTGCCAGCTGATCCCCAATTTTGACGACATGCTTGAACTTTGCTCTAGCGATTTGCCGTTTGAAGAATCTTGAGGCACGGTTGTATTTCCTCTTCAGAACTCTAGAGTTCGGATCCTTAGTAACTAACGCATTGGCCCAAGCTTGATAAGCCTGCCGTTTTCCAGCTGCTGCAGCCCTGACAGACGCATCAAACCAAGGCCGCGATCTGCCACCAAGTGGTACCACAGAGCTTGGTACAAAAAGTTCCATGCCCTGAAGTATCACATCAGCTACAGCCGCAGCGCAGTCACTAGGATCGTTGGAAGGGAAACAAATCGGCCCCCATGAGTAGGATGCAAAAAAAGACCGCATTCCATCCCAATCCGCTGACTTGTAGTGCCAAACGCGTCGAGTCGCAGGTCTTGTGCGAGCCGGACGTTGAATGGGCACTATACTCCGTACCAGACAGTGATCAGAGGAGATCCAACAAAGAGGGCGTGTGGCTGTCCACATCCGGTAGACGAGTGTGCGTCTTTACCAGCTGGGACAGACCATTTGCCAGAGCAAAGTTAAACACAGATCTCCCCGCGCAGTCGGTTGCACGTGACCCTAACCATTCGGTATTGTGCGCGTTGAAGTCCCCGAGGACTACGACTTCGGCGGAGGGAGTCTGAGAAAGCAGGTCGTCAATCTTCGCTTGAACGTGGCCCAACAGTTGATCTGTTTGTGCATTACCACTATGGGACCTGTAGAGGCACGCGTAGAATCTGACGTGATCGTCCATGTCCACGCGCAGCCAGAGCACGGACAGGTCCCGACCTTCAAAAATCTGAAGGCGACGGTAGCAGATATCCTCCCTTACGAACACAGATACCCCGGCGTGTGGTATATAATGATGTTTTAGTTTATACGCGGGGTATGATAGGTACGCTGTGTCGCTAGGTTGAGATATCTGCGTCTTCGTCAAAAACAACAAGGCTGGCTGCGCCATCTCAAGGTGGTAGTGGACCGCGTCTAGGTTCGAATGAAACCCCCGGATGTTACAAAAGTCCACATCTAGAGTGGAGCGGGGTGCCGCTGTTTGCCGTCGTTTGCCCTCAGAAAACAAAAAGTGCGGTACTTTGCCCTCCTCAGATACGACGGGCAGCCCGAGCAAAATCCGAGGATCATTCCCCCGATTTTGCTCGGGGAGGGGGTCCCCGGCTTCATCAAAACCGGTACCCTCCTGGGGTATTTTTCTTTTATGCATCGCGTTCATGTTTGGCGGGGGGGAAGGGGGTTTGGGCTTCCGGATTCTCTCACTCACCGACGGAACATAACCAAATGAATTTGGTTACTACGCGTCGGTCTTCTGTGAGAGGGTGGTCCTTCCCCGGTCGAGCCAGCCCAATACGAGCTGCAGTCAGATAACTACAGCTAGGCTCTACCACCACAATAAATTTCAGTATATATGCGATACATTATTTATTTACTTAAACGGTCTTTTGTTTTTTAATAAATGTAACAATATATCGTTTAAAGAACAATTAAAAATACATATGTCATTTTGAAATGGTGTTCTCAAAACATTCTATAAAAATGATTACTCTCACCGGAGCGGACAACTAGCAGCTAATCTATCGATTTGTAAGAAAAGAAATAACGTCAGTACAGTCAGATAAATATATATAATAAAAAATAAAACGTTTATTCTATTCAATTAAAGCCTGAATCAACTTCTGTTATATTTTATTAACAGCGACTCCATTTGACTGGATTACATTAGATGAAATATATTGAGGTAATTTTACTAAATACAAAAATAAAAGTAAAATATAAAAATGATTAGAATAACGCTTTCTATTGATGTATTATCAAATTATTATAATAACATATAATTTACATAAATATACATACACACATGGCAAAAAAAATAAAGTAATTGATCTCTTATGTTCTTATAAAGCTCCTTTACATTACTTGTTTTATTACCAGTTACAGCTTTTCTGTTTAACGCAGTCATGCAGCAGGACAGCCAAGAAAGAAGTCGATATTTATTAATTCGGAACCATCGGGAGAGGTTACACATAGAAAAATGTAATTTGCTGTGGAATAGTTTATAGTTAATATGCTAGTTTATTTTAAATGAAATAGTAGCATTAAAAGAATAACATTATCTTTGTGTATTGAAAAAACACAAGAATAAAAACATGTAAAATCAATAAAAATATTGATATGCAACAAAAACTTTACATTTCATTTAAAATTACTAACAGTGCAGAAATGTACGTATTAAAAAAATTGGCGTGTTACGTAGCAGTATCAGCGTTATTACAAAACCCGTGAGTGACTCTTTGTTTGTGACAAAGGCTACACCGTAATCCTTCGTGTAGTCTGACATGTATGTAATAATAAAGACTGTTATAGTTCTAATATGCATATATGTATATAGTACTATGAAAACAATACCAATATCACTCCGATTTAACAAAATTTACATAAAAGTAATAACAGGTGTTATGTTGTGTATGATTTATTTGTTAATGTACTAAAAACTATTATTATTAAATTGTAATTGAAGTCATGTATATTTATTTAATTATTTATTTATTTATTTATGCACCATAAAAAAATACAAAAAAAATAATAATATAAAGACATACACATAGGATTAACTTATCTCTACAAAGAGCTCTCTTCCAGCTACCCTTAGAGTGTTGGACAGGAGGTTTAAGAGGGCAGAGAACGGTACATAGATATTTTATAATAATATACATAATAATAATACTATAATATATAAAATATGACACATACATTTATGCCTACATAAATTAAGATGAACATACATATAATAATAACATATAGAAATACATACATCTATTGTACATTATAATTTAATCGTGTGAGAGATAGTAGTGCTTTAATTTAGTAATAAATTTATAAAAATATAAAATATTTATATATATATATATATATATATATATATATATAGACTAGAATACATTACAAAATTTGCATATTGCTAATAATTTAATTCCTAAAATATAATTTTATACCTTAATAGCTTAAAAATTGAATATTTTCATAAAATGATATCATAACGTGTAAGATCGATCTAATGACTGAAAACATACACACACTAGGAAATGATCCATACAATAACCCGTAAACACATTTTATTAAAAGCGACTTGTGAGATAGTATCACATAATATACTAATATTGTACTCGTATAAAAACACAAAATGCGAGGATGTGAACTTTAAATTGTAGTCTAGACGGTCCGAGGATACTTACGTGATCATTTTATCACGAAGAAATCATTGAAATACTAATAGACGGTATACTCGTATATAGGTAGAAGACTGATCATGCATGCCTAATAACTGGAGTTAGTCTTGTACTGTTTGCGAGTCATTTACTTCGTATATATGTATTCTTTATGTAGTTAATCAACGCTTGTATATTTAATGAAAAGCTGATTTTTATCTCTAGGCTCCATTAAAATAATATTATATACATTTTTAAAAGAAAACTATAATACAACATCGAGTGAGCTCCTTATATGATATTCTTTATATTCTTTCAGTTCCAAACAACCTGAACCATCCCGCCGATAGACATAATTCTTATTAATATTTTTTATCCTTATGTATACATACATGTTCTAAATTTATATTTATGTAGTATTCTATTATAATATTTCTCAGGTAATAAATTTTGTACATTAAGAAAGGTTAAAAAATGATTAATAAATTAAAAATAGGTAGATTTAATGGTAAAATAAAAGGCAGAATAAAATAACAAAATTGTAATAGAATGCATATTATTATTATTACTACATTTATTACTACATAAAAATAGACAGTCATAAAAATACTGGAAATTATGTGAGAGAGTTCAAGCTCACTTTATATAATCGACCATTCAAAGTTTTACGTATTTTGCAATATTACTAGCTAGATAATATATTTTTATTATATTGCTTAATATCTGACTCTTTACAATAACGACGGTTACGGACATTTTAAATGTAATATTAATATTCATAATAACAAAAAATCTCATTTGTGTCTCAAAATCCTTACTTTTATTCCTGTGATAATATATTTTTTTTATATTCTATCTTTCTGGGGTTAGGTTACAAAAGTTAATTGAAATATAAAAACAACTAGTTTTAAATTACGCTAACTATAAAACTATTCCATATAAAAAAGTTCCTTAAGTTCATGTGGGTTTGATATAGTAGCATAAGCCTCATATTAAAATAATATATATCTGCAAACCTGTGATACACTCAAATGTGAGTATCACATATTTTTAGACAAGATACAGCTATGACCTATATACAGCAATACTTTATACAATATGGTTTTGGTAACGGACCCCTGAGGCACTCCGGCATTTATTGTCAAGGGTTCCGAGGAACACCCGTCGACAACTACTCGGAGAGATCTTTGGTTCAGAAAGTCCGTTACCCAGTCGATCAGACCAGGAGATATGCCGTATGTTGAAAGCTTGCTTATAAAGCTCGCATGCCAGACCCTGTCAAATGCCTTCGAGACGTCAAGAGAGACGGCGACCGCTTCTCCGTTCTTCTCGATGGCCTCGCCTAAAATGTACGTAGCGTACACTAGAAGGTCCCTAGTGGACCTATTTCGGCGAAACCCGTACTGTCGGTCACTGAGGAGATCGTTACCTTCAAGGTACGCTAAAAGGCGCGAGTTCAATACACGCTCCATAATCTTGCAGAGTATGGAGGTGATTGTAATCGGTCTATAATTGGCAGGATCGGCACGGCTGCCTTTTTTGGGCACTGGTTGCACGTTAGCAAGCTTCCAGGATTTCGGCACTATTCCAAACTTAAAAGAGATACGATACATACGTGTCAATACAAGAGACAACTCAGCTGCGCATGTCTTGAGCAGAATGGCTGGTATACCATCAGAACCACTGGCTTTATTCACATCAAGTACGTTTCTTCGAGGTCTGACAGAGAGCTTTTCGCCATTCTTAGCGATACGATCGTAATGCCTTCCGTAATGCCTTTTTATAGAACTTGGCAGCTTGGTTAAGGGCTCTCTTTTTTAAACTTACATCCGGAGCCTTGCAGCTTTGAGCATCAGCCCAAATTAGGTATGCCGAATGTTTTCAGGTCTTCAGCATGACCACATTCGGCATTAAACCATGGGCAAGCTTTGCCACTGATGGGTACGTCAGCAAAACGAATGAAGTACTCCATTTCCTGATGTACCACATCGGTTATAGCATCCGCGCAACTCGACGGATCCAAAGAAGAGAAGCAGACCTGCCGCCAAAGATAAGACGCAAAGAAATGCCGCATCTCATCCCAATGTGCTGACTTGTATTTCCATACTCGCCTAACACCAGGTGGTTCGAAAGCTGGTGGGGAATATGTAAATACAGATTTCATCAACTGTGATCGGAGGTTCCCAAGGGGGAGGTCATCGCTACACGATACCTGTCCGGATCAGTTGTCAGCAAAAGGTCCAGGCAATTGGCTGTATGGCCTACTACATCTGGTACCCTCGTCGCGTGCCTCACCAGCTGAAAGAGGTCGAAAGACAACGCAAAGTTCCTCGCTTCTCTTCCAGCATGGTCGGTCTTCTGGTACGGAAACAGCCAGTCCTGATGACAGGCATTAAAGTCCCCCAGAAAGACGAGCTGCACTGAAGGGTACTGATGCAGAGCCATATCAGCAGCCTCACCGAGATACTCAAATAATCTAGTTGTCTCCTGATCACCGCTGTGCGAACGGTAGACACAGCAATACAGGATTTTTTCGTTTCCTGTGTCTACTAAAATCCATAAGTAAGAAAAAGTAGGGTCTTCAAGGTGACGGAGAGGCAGGATACAGAGGTCGTTCCGTGCGTATACACAGACCCCGGTACGTGAGCGAAAGTTGTACTCTAACGAGTAACCGGGATGATCCAGGTATCCAGCGCTTAGAGGACATTATATCTGTGTCTCTGTCAAAAAGATCAAGTGCGGTTGCTCTGTCTCCAGGTGTTGGTGGACAAGTAAGAGATTAGAGTGCAAGCCCCTGATGTTAGTGAGGTGCACTTTAAATGAGCAGGAGTGCAACCGCTGTAAAAACTTCTTCTTTTTATTGGACTTTTTCTTAAAAAAATAAAATAAAAGAGTGAATAGGATGAGAAATGGCAGTTGAACGAAGCGGTATGTATCAAACCCGGCGTCGAAATTGGTGATGTCATGCCACTGGGAGGCTAGTCTGGAGGCTGCGGGGCGGCCGAACCCCCCCAGGGATCGCCATCAGGTCTCCTCATCTGGTCGCAAATCAGCACGATGGAGCCACCCTGGGATTTTACGCAGCTGGCGCGGCAGCCTTTCGTGGGTGGCTGACCCACTAATTGGGTCCCCAACTATCTGCGGGTGGCCAGCGGATCGTCAGCCGTCGCTTCGGATCCCGCTACCCTCCTCGACTAGGCACCCGACACAATAAGCACCAACTCAACGCCAAACCGGTTCGCCAACGCAACGCAGCTGTTCAGACCCATTTCCCATGTAGACGGCTACATCGAACAACGTGCCGGAACACGACTAGGTCGCTTTGCGGCACGACTTTGCACGATGGGTGGTGACCTTGCCAGCGACTCGATGTTATGGTCTACCACTGGAGTAAGAGCATTGGTTTTTATATAAAGTAAATCAAATCTTTCGAAGTAGCTGTAATTACAAAGTAATATTTATGAAGAACATTAAGGTGATGTAAAATATAAAGGATATTTGCATACTTCATTAAATATGCTTAAAGTATGAATAACTAATCTCATGCAGACGGAATGTTCTAACGGACTTACTTCGGGGAATTTTATTTTTTATATTTAATAATGAATGAAAAAAAACACAAATATGCTTTGTACACTTCACATATTAGATGAGCAAAGCAAAAATATATGACTCTTAATTTACTTAAAAGGTACTTTAAAATTTTACTTGACCGGATATAAATTTCATTTTAGTTTTCTTAGTTTAAGAATAAGGCATAATATATTATTTTGAATGTTTAAAGAATAATTTAATTTGACTCGTTGTAGCGACTTTATTATTTTTCAATCGGTACCACGCTTCACTTTAATTCTAATTTGACAATACGTATCAATTCTGACTGTAATTCAAAAGTTAATGCTATAATAAATTGCAATTGTAAAATTTAATAATAAGTAAAAAATGTTTCTTCTTCATAGAAAATTAGTGACACATATTATGTAGATTTTTTTTATTTACAAAATATTGTTAAATGAAATAGGTTCCAGTACTAATTTGAATAATATGAATAATTTAATTTTATTATTGTTAAGACACGAACTTAAATGACTTCTCAGAACTTGCTAACTTTAACCGTCGAACAAAATGAATAATTTTATCGGCTTATTACATCATGGTATAACATCTGATGTTCTTAACAATTTGTTATTTTAATATTTTGTATTTTTTTATAGTCAAATGAAGTATAATCTAACAGCTTTATACTACTTTACTTACAAAATATTAAAAAAATGTAACACGTTTCGTGCCACAGATTTTTTGTAATTTTTTGAAATATAATCAACATAAAAAGTAAATAGTAAACAGAAGTATTAAACAATATTGCTCCCAACTAACTAACTAACAAGTTATAATTAAACAATTTAATTAATATTATGAACATTACGACTAAGGAATTTTATGCTTTTTTAATTTGTAATTTCATCATCGCTATGAATGAAACGGATTTGCAAACAGTCTTCACTTTTATTCCTGACAGTTGCCTCCAGAGGCATAAAGATTCCATTACTTCCCTTTCTCTTGGACAATGTCTTCTTATATCCAAAATTTACCCATATTTAACAAATGATATATGCCAAGAAACGTGGTATCGCCTAAAAATAATTTAAGTTAATAATTTTTAATGTATTCAAAAGGAACGTATTTCTTTTTATTAAAATTTAATTTTTCTTAAGAAAATATTATTTATTTATTATTCAACAAGAATAGCGTTGAATTTACTGCTCATAAGTCTACTGATATTTCCTTGCCTCGTCACTATTATGTTATATTTATTATTATATTCTTTGTTAGCGTCATCCTTATAATAATATATTGTAATTTATAAGAGAGTTCTATTGTCACGTAATCGATATTAACATTTTAAGTTTTTGTTGTATAAATATCTTACATGTATTAAATTGGTTTAAGCCCAGACGTTAAAGATCCACGTCAAGTCCGGGAATTATGTAAGTATCCTTGTTAAAAATATTCTAAAATCTAAATGAAATTAAAATTAACCTAGAAATATATATACTGGGAATATTTTAAATATGTACTGAGAAACATATGTCTTACACATACAAAACTTCCCACTTCCCTGAAGTTAATGTCATGTCTTTAAAGTTCCCATGACTTTTATTGGTATCATGAAAACTTTCATAGTTCTGTGACATTTTAACTTCAGAACCAACATCCAGATTTATTCTACCTTTACTTTCTTCGACAATATTTATTTTAGAAAGAAGAATTTCGAAAACATTAGAATGTTTAATATTTTCCATTTCTATAATAAAACAAACATTGGACGCAGTGTCGAAGACGTGATTGTGAAATATGTTTCGTCTTTGTTTGATATTGTTGACAATAAAACTGTCAGTATCCGTTTCTCCAAATGTGAGAAAATGAAAAATAGTCGAACACATTTTCAATGCAATTTGCAATCTAAATATTGTTATTGTTAACTTTTATATTTTTTTATAATATTAATATTATTATTTATTTATTTATTATCACATGAAATGTTTGCGAAACAATAAAAAGTTGTGTATTTTAAGAGTTTGCTAAATGGATTTTCATAATATCGTTTTCGAAATATCGTTCAATAAAAAAAACTCAAACAGAAACTTGAAAAATATCTGAACTGAAGATTACTTTATTCGCTACATACATAAGGAAAAGTTAAAAGTTGTAATTCTATGGCATACTCAGTTAATCAATTATTAACCTTTTAATTTTCTTCTTTAATGGTATATCAGCTAAGTAAATTTACACATCTTAAAGATATACCATGTTTTATTTTAATTATAAGAACTCCTCTATGATATGTAAAGTAAATTCAGAGCTTGCGGCAGACGCCATTAGTTATCAATCTGTGATTTATCTCGACGACTTATTAACAACGTAGTTAGAGTGGCAGTCGTAAAATGCTGTAGTTATATATGAAATGGCCAGATATATATAGTTCTATGAAAATGGATAACTAACCTTATTTCTCTTCATTGTTTATGCAATCAACTTTCCAAGAACGGCGATTGCTACATTACGTTAGTGAATGCATCCGAGTAAGTAAAAACCGGAGATTACTCGGAAATAAATTCAACGCAGTTTCAAATACAAAAGGAGAATGAATTATAAATGTAGTTTCGTGGATTGCAGATAATAAAAATATCTTTCTTTAAGTTGTTAATTAAATTTATTTTTAAATTTGTAAGATGATAATATGTTCTTCTTTGAGTAATTATATTACTTTTATATCTATATAACTTATAAGACAAATTAAAAAAAAGGTTTTCACTGTTTTATATTAAGAGGTGAAATATAATGAAAAAAAAAATCCCTGGGCCACTTTTCTTTGCGACGTTTCGAGCTCTTAGAGCAATTGATAAATAGAAAATTATAATTTAAATACTTTTAATATTTAGTTTTAATACAAAATTGTTTATAGTTTTCTCTAATTAAATGCTTATTCCGCTTTAAAATAAAGATTACTTCACATAATCAAAGATATTAATTAAACTTGTTTGTGTCCATGGTCCCTCTTATATATACTTTATAATTTATAAAAAGTCAGTCAGATGGCGCTACTTGCCTCATTAGTATCTTTTGCATTGTCTCTGTATTGAAAATAGAAATAATAATAGTAAGATTGGGTCTAGGTCATTAAAATAGTGTTGTTTTTTGAAATGATTGGATAATAATTATTGTCTATCATTTGTGACTGTTTTGAAGGTGCGGTTTTTAAAATTAATACTGAATTGTGTTACATACGCGAAGTTGAAAGGATCTAAGGGCATAATAATCGTTTCTCAATATTGTAGTTTCGATTATTCTGATCATTGCTTAATAACTATCAAAAGTGTGAAATAAACGAAAACTGTTATCTTTATCGTGTTGAATCTGTTAATTTAATATTCCAAGACCGTTTTTTTTTACTCGAATTAGAATTGAAGTATACGTTTGACTGTACGTGATTGGTTGATTGAGTTAATGTCACAAATACACTCTTGAAAACCCAAAACCATTCATAAATTTCAACTCATTGCACATAGAAGTTGGTCTAGTAGTACTAAACATAGTCTCAACTTGCTGTTCACCTTGCGATTCGAGTTCGATCCCGAAGAAAATCGGTCTAGCTTACTTTATTGGAATAATGGGTGTGAAATTAATGGTCTAAACCTGAATGTAGATAAGATGAAGGTTCTGATATTTGAAAGAAATGAAGAAAGAACAGAATGTAAGATCAACGTGAATGACAAGATAATAGAACAAGTGAATGAAGTGGTATATTTGGGAAGTATGTTTAGCAGAAACGGAAGATACGAAATGGATGTGGAAAGGCGTATTGCTGCCGGCAACAGAGTTAACGGTGCTTTGACTGCATTGTTGAGACGTCAAAACTTCAGCATAGCTGCACGTTTGGCTGTACACAATGCAGTTTTGCTACCGACGCTGTTATACGGCAGCCAAACGTGGGTAACACAGAAGAAGAATGTAAGAAAGATGAATGCTGTGGAGATGCGATCTCTTCGCAGAATGTGCGGAGTCAGTCTAGCTTATCGAATCCGCAAGGAAGAGATCCACAGAATGGCAGGTACTAGCGAAGATGTCACGGTGAGAATGAAGAAGAACGTGCTCAGGTAGTTTAGGCACGTCGAACGAATGAGTGATGAAAGAATGGTAAAAAGATCACGTAAAAAGCATGAGGACCCCCCGGAGGGCATGTATGAAGAGGTTGATGTCTGTGGTCGAGGCGAAAGAGGTATGCTGAGACCGTAGCGTTTGGCGCTCCGTCGTCTCTGGTTACCCCCCGCAACTGATATGGCGCGAAGATAAATAAATAAATAGAATAGAAAAATTTAATGAGTAATTAAAAGAATAAGAGCAATACACATATTTATTTCTTTACGGAAAATAATAATATATATTCTTGTTATTATTAACGAATTTTATGCCTTTTAAGCTTTTTGTCTTTAAGTTGGTCATTATTTACAAGTCAAAGTTAAAGTCATACATAGTTAAGTCAGTCATTTAAGTATAACTGTAAATAGAAGAAGTGATGCACTGCAATTATGAAACGTCAGACCCTCGTAATTAGTTCCACGTATAAAGTAGTGCTTACTTTTGTTTATACAGTTGTTTCTCTATAGAAGCAACTTTAAAAAAACTCACCTGAGTATCTCTTTATCTTATTTATTAATTGGTATTTTTTGTCGGTATCATGTTTTTCTTAGTTTTGTGAATATTTCTAATTTATTTATAATTATTATATTTATAATTTGAACTCAATTTGGCTTGATTTGAAGCTTGATCAACTCTTAATAATAGTAATTTTGTTCTATGGTCACGTACCGCAACACCAATTGATATAGTCGGCTAAATTAACTAAATCTTATATAGCTACGGTTTTAATTTGGTTTACTCCACAAATAGTATTTGAATGTTCAGGATGTTTGATTTTAATTATGGGTAGAATATTTTTATTTTAATTTGTTTTGTATTCGCGCCAGAGCGTCGTATCGTGGGGTAGGTGAGAAAAAGTTTTGGTTCTCCACCGTCACTCGGCGTCCGCGCTGTAGTTGATTCCCTGTGGCCGTCCCAGTGAGAGTGCGTTTTTGATCTGTTGTTAATTGCGATATTAGCAGCGTCAGATAGTTTAAAATATTATTAATTATTTCGCGAGTGTGTGTCGCGAGGTTTATTTTGGACTCTCATGCCTCGTGTCTTCGGATTTAGTTTTTTTTTATACGATTAGTGTCGCGAGTGCGAATACGCCACGTGTTGAACTTTGTTCCCGCCCGTTAAGGAGTTTGCTGAGTGCTGCCCAATGAATACTTTACAGTTAGATTTAGTTATTCCATTCAATATACATTACACACTACATCTCCACATACATAGCTGAGCCGCAGTAGAACCAGGTTCGTATATTTGGTGAACATAATTATAAAAGTAATTTTCGATTCAGTAAAGATCATCAACAACAAAGCAGTTATTTAAAATTTAAAACATGTGTTAAAATTATTCTTTTAATGTTTCATAACAAAAGTGTAGTAAAATAATTTAAAATTATGCATAACCTTAATTAATTCGTTCAGATTTTACATATCATTATAGTTATCTTATTAAGAGCAGCTAGAAAGCATCAATTGGGCGAAATTATTAATAAATACAACAGACATAAGTTAAATCTACTACATATTTCACAATTATATACAATCGAATTTAAAAATTCATTTAACAAAAAACTAAAAAAAAAGAAAAACGTCATGGTTACCAAATCTATAAAAATGTCATGTAAAAATAAAAGACATCTACAACTGTTAAATAAAAGCACAATAAATATTATCCTTACCTAAATTATAAAACCTATTATAAAATAGTATTAAAAGTACTAAAAATAGCAAAGAAAAAAATAAATAAAATGAAAAAAATAACAATAAAATACGATTGATCTGGCATTTTTTATAAGAAAAAATAGGTAAAAACCCAAAAGCAAAAACTAATATTCATTTACGGGTTAATAAAATTCTACTCAATCCACTTAATTAACATTGGGGGTACAACAGCTCATATACTAACAAACCAAGGACAACCGAACGGCACACAATTACCTAACAACTCTTTACATTCAATTTATATTTACCCGGTCTCAGAACATTAAGTACCAGGTATAATTAAATCATAAAAAATACTCATAGTATAGGACAACATTTCTTCATACAAACGCAACTCGCCTTCTAGGCAAGCTGATCATCGTGGAAGAATATGACCAAAACCAGAAACATTCCCTAATAGTCCTGATGTTCTGTTAACGAAAAGAAACAATCAACTTTACTTACATATCAAATTAGCGTTTTGTCGCACTGGTCACAATAATCATAAGTTTCTTCTCTTTGGTTACGAATTCCAACTTTAAATTTATACAAATATTTACACATGTATTTGTGTTTCGTTAACCGTCATTTATTGTTTTTTTTTGTTTGCGTCACTCAGCATTTTTCATAAGAAGAGCTTGTGGATATTTAACAAAACCATAACTTATCAACTCCAAACAATATGTAAACCTATTTATTATTGTTATAACTAATTTTAACTAGATACACTCACCTGCCTTCTTTATTTATTTCTTATTGTTTAAATTAAACATTTTCAATTTCAATGTTCTCAAACTTAAATTAAGTTTGTATTTAAGATATAAAGTTAGAATTAACAATAGATAAAATATGTTACAACGCTATTTTAATATATGTAATTTTTCTTCACAGGGGCAAGAGCTTACTATTGCGCAAACGGCGTCGAAGCTTCTTCTTCTAAGCCGGGCGTATGACATATTACCGCATATCATATGCCCGGCTTAGAAGAAAACAGGTGATATAATAACTCATAAATGTTATATCCCTCTCATTTCTTGTCCCGATTTGTTGCAATAAATCGCTGCATGAATTAATATTTACTTTTTCATTCTCGCTAGATTCCTGCATCGATCACGGCGATATTTATCGTAGTAATGTTTTCCAGGCTGATTTCGTCATTGAAGTTTGACAGACGGCTTATTTCAATAACTTCACGTAGTTTACCTGGTCCTCAAAAAGTTTCACTAGCCAATACGGAAGCTTAGTCAAACCATAAATAAGGTCAATGTCAAATATATTATTATTTTATTAGTATTATATTTAATATATTATCATTTTTACGCCTATTATGACATTGAATTATGATCGAATTTCGACTACTTGGTGACGACTAGTGAAATCTTTTAAGCACTCTTTTCGCCCTAAACTATGGCAATATGGCTTCCGCCATGGCTGATCGGTTGGTAATCTTCTCTTTTATCTTAAGCATCGTTGGGTAGCGGTTTTTTAAAGGAAGGGAGTGGTCTGGCAGTTAGTCTGGAGATGACAAAAGCATTCGATTGGATATGGCACAAGGGATTTTTTTCGAAGCTTCCTTACTATGGGCTTCCCAAGAGTTTATGCAAATAGTTCACCAGGTTTCTCGATAGGTCGAGCATCTTTGATGGTTTTCTGACAACAAGCCCGTGATTGCTGGTGTATCCCAAGGCTATATCCAACTTTGTTCCTCTTACACATCAATAATATATAGGACATTTGCAACATACGTCGTTATGCGGATGACAGCAATGGGATGCGGTAAATTCGGGCCGTGCAGGGTTTTCTCGGAAAAACGTTGATGAATGCGGAAAAAAAACTTGTGTCTTTTATAAAGTCCTTCCTGGGGTTGCTCTCAGAACGGGGTGAACTGAACCTTGTTCAGTTTAATCTTCAAAAACTAAACACAAGTTTGGGCATTTATCACTAGAAACCCCTTTTGTCAATTCACCGCTCTTCAAAAGCAATCCCCTCAACACCTTCCCAAGAATCAATATATTAGGCTTCAACATTTCGAGCGATTATCAGTTTTGTGGTAATTTGGAGGGCAAGGCCAATTTGGCATCAATGAACTTGGGAGTGATCAATAGAGCAAGGCAGTATTTCTGGCCTAGCCCGAAGACTTTTATAAGACGCTTAATAAGTCGCAGGACTATTTTTATCATCCCTGGTCTATCGTTTGACCACATACAACTGAGAGTCGTTCAGATTGTCGAGGACCTGATGATCTGTGAACGGCTGAACTCGCTGGTATTGCGTAGAGACGTGGCCGATCTGTGTGTCTTCTATCAATTTTAGCACGGGGAGTGTTTCGAAGAACTATTCGATCTGATGCTTCCCGCCGAATTTCATCACCGCATAGCATGTCATCCCTTCGAATATCATCCGTACCACCTTGATGCGTGGAGATCTTTCACTGTGCGGTTTTCACAGACTTATCTACTTCTTCGTACTAGATTATGGAAGAAACTCCTTTTTGTGATATTTCCGGATCGATACGGGTACCTTCGGAATGTGATGTTGCAAGAGTTCATGAGTAGCAATGATCATGTATCCCGATCAAGTGACGCGCATACTAGTTTTCCCTCCTCTATTATAATAAATAAATAAATACATAACTTTCTAACTTCAGGTTACGGGGACGTACACTTTGAGTAGGTATTGTTAGATCGTTTTTAACATGGATTATAAACTATAAATAGATCAAATATTAAAACTATAAACTAGAGAAATAAAATAGTGACAGTTAAAATGCCAACCATCAAATTATATATCTTATAAAATGTTAATTACATAATAGCCTTAAAATATGATTGCCTTATATTAAATAAACATAATAACATATCAGCCAAAAAGTAAAATGACATCTTATTTTGCGTTCTGGATTATTTTATGTACATACATTATGTACGTTGAATTATAACTTACGTGAAATTATAAGAGCGCAATTTGGCACTCTTATTTAGCAGACCGCGATTTAAAGTTTTACTCATTCTAAAGAATTACTAACTAGCTTTTTATCTGCAGTTAATAAAATAAAATCAGTTTGTTATTAAATAGAAATTTAAACCAGCTTGAGTTTAGTTTTATTATTATCCAAAAATATGAAAGTATAATTTCACCTTATTTCTAAATAATAAATGTACTGATCTTATTTAAGAACAACTTATCAAATAAAGTTAAAAAAAATTATATTTATTAACTGAGAGCAGTGCGGTACACTGATTTATACAAATATCGACACGTGTATAAGTAACATAAGTTACTTTTTTGTTTAATTAAATATAAATTTTCTCATTACGGCAACTCCTAGATTCAATAAAAATTTGTTTCACGTTGTCCTTTTTTCGATAAGTAATGTATTTATTATTTTAAATATTTATTTAATATAACTTTAGAATATATAAAACGTATACATTTAGAGATGTACGTAATATGTAATTAAATAACATGAACGAATGCGGCGTTGGGGACCGCCAACCAACACGCCATGTTCCGAGCGGCGGGAAGTGGAGGACGGAACTACAAATAGCTACGTGGAATGTAAGAGGAGGAATGGAACAGAAGATGAATGAATTATTAGATGTGATGGATGACAAGGATCTGGATGTTACTTGTGTGTCTGAGACCAAGCGAAAAGGCAATGATACGACCGATTTGCCTGGCAACCGGGTCGCTTTCTGGGCTGGGGTTTCAGAGGGTGAGCGAGGTTGCCAAGGTGTAGGCGGATTGTTGTCTTCTCGAATGGTTAATGCAATGGTAGAAAGCAAGGCCATCAACCTGAGGCTTCTTTGGGTTCGCTTTAAGCTGGGGATAACAAGAGTATTCTTGTTAGCCGTTTACGCGCCACTATCCTCAGCTCCAGTGAGCAAGCTCGAGGAGTTTTGGGAGAGTATCAGGGATGTTCTAAGTAGTGTAAGAGATAATGAAAAGTTGATAGTATGTGGAGGTATGAATGGATGGGTTGGAACCGCACGAAGTGGTTACGAAAGCGTGCTAGGCAAGTACGGTGATAAGAGAGTAAATGAGGCTGGAAAGCTTATTTTGGAATTTTGTAACGAGAAAAATTTGTTTGTGGCAAACACGATCTTTGATCACAAACAAATTCACATGTACACATGGGAGCGAGCGGAAGAAAGGAGTATGATTGATTTATTCCTAGTGGATCAGCGTATTTGAAGCCAAGTTATGGACACGCGAGTGTTTAGGGGTGCTAATCTGGGAACGGACCATTATCTAGTCGTTACTAGAATAAGAGGTCTGTTTGCAGGTTGGCGCAGCCGCACAAAGTGTCCTGGCTTGGAGTCGAATTATGGCATAAGAAGCTTCAAGATCCATCGATCAGAGGGGAATATCAAGAAAGGGTTTCCAAGAAGCTTGAAAGCTGTGATTCTGGAAATGAAAGTGTTAAAGTATGCTGGCAGAACCTTAGGAATGGTATGGTGAAAGTAGCGACAGAGGTATGTCTTAAAAGGAAAATAGGTTTTAGTAAAAAGCGCGATGAATGGTGGGATGATGAAGTGAAAGACGCTGTAGAGTTAAAGAAGAAAGCATGGCTGGATTCTAAAGCCTCTGGTAAGGATAAAAGTATGAGAGAGATAAGAAAAACAGAGTACAAGCTGCAAAAGCACAAAACGAAAGCACTTATAAAGATGAAGCGTGAAAATTCTGAGAGAGAAAGGGATGACAGGTTGACGAACAACTTCCGGGAAAACACAAAACTTTTCTGGCGAGAAGTTAGTGACTCCCGGGGTTGTTCAGTAACCTGTAGAATGAAAGGGGTGCTTTCGAAGAGTAGTGAAGTTTTAACCGAGCCAGCACACGTTTTGCAGCGGTGGGCGGAATTCTACAAGGAGACGTATGAATGTGAGGACGCCTCGGCCTTGAGTACCAGCAAAATGCTGAGTTCGGATGTAGCCGATGGTGAAATCAGTTTGGAAGAAGTGGAGAGCGCGATTCGAAGTCTGAGATGTGGTAAGGCTGCGGGAGCAGATGAAGTTACTGCCGAGATGATCAAATATGGTGGGCCACGCGTCTGGGACTTGTTCTGGTTTTTGTGCAATTTATGCTGGAAATCGGGGGAGGTCCCAGGCGATTGGCGAGGTGCAGTCATCGTACCTTGGTATAAAGGCAAAGGTTCACATATAGACTGTGCAAGCTATGGGACTATCAGTTTGATCAGCTTGGGCGGTAAAGTTTATGCTAAAATATTAGCGAGAAGAATGCAAGAGAGATCTGAAAGGCTGTTGTGGGAGGCCCAAGGAGGTTTTAGACCTGGAAGAGGGTGTGTAGATCAGATTTTTTCCCTCCGCATGATCACGGAAAAGTTTTTGGCCCTAAACCAAAAGGTTTTCTGTGCTTTTGTGGATTTGAAAAAGGCGTTTGACAGGGTTGTGAGGAAGAAATTATGGGAGATACTGCCCCGATACAATGTGAGCGGACCCTCTCTACAGGCTGTAAAGTCTCTTTACAGAGATCACTCAGCCTGTGTACGAGTAGGAGCTGACATGTTGCCCAGGTTTGACATCCAATCGGGTGTTAAGCACAGTTGCGCTATGTAGCTTGGTTATTCAACTTGTAATTGGATAGTTGTCTCCAAGGCGTGAAAGACAGTGACATGGGAGTGAAAGTAGGTGACCTTAAGGTCAATTGCTTGCTTTATGCAGATGATGCAGTGCTCACTGCATCATCAGAATGCGATTTGCAGGCATTGGTCACCACTCTGAAAGATGGGTGTGAAAATAATGGTCTAAACCTGAATGCAAATAAGACGAAGGTTCTGATATTTAAAAGAAATGAAGAAAGAATGTAAGATCAACGTGAATGGTAAGATAATAGAAAAAGTGAATGAAGTGGTATATTTGGGAAGTATGTTTAGCAGAGACGGAAGATACGAAATGGATGTGGAAAGGCGTATTGCTGTCAGTAACAGAGGCAACGGTGCTTTGGCTGCATTGTTGAGACGGCGAAACGTCTGCATAGCTGCACGTTTGGCTGTACACAATGCAGTTTTGCTACCGACGCTGTTATACGGCAGCCAAACGTGGGTAACACAGAAGAAGCATGTAAGAAACATGAATGCTGTGGAGATGCGATCTCTTCGTCGAATATGCGGAGTCAGTTTAGCTGACCGAATCCGCAATGAAGAGATCCACCGAATGGCAGGTACTAGCGAAAATGTTACGGTAAGAATGAAGAAGAACGTGCTCAGGTGGTTTGGGCACGTCAAACGAATGAGTGATGAAAGAATGGTAAAAAAGATTTATAAAGGAAAAGCGAGCGGTAAGAGAGACAGGGGGAGTCCTCGAGTGACCTTCGAAAACACAGTAGCTACGATACTGGAGGAAGGTCACGTAAAAAGCATGAGGACCCCCCGGAGGGCATGTATAAAGAGGTTAATGTATGTGGTCGAGGCGAAACAGGTATGCAGGGACCGTAGCGTTTGGCGCTCCGTCGTCTCTGGCTACCCCGCAAGGGATATGGCGTGAAGATAAGTTAAGTTAAGTTAAATTATTTGGAGATGGCTGGATGGATGTTATGTATTAAATCTAAAAATATAATTACCTTACGAATAAATAAAACTATTGTTCCAGTTGTTTTGTAATATTTATTTGGCAATTATTAAAGAATTTAATATCTTCGTTCGCTCATACAATAACTAATTGTTAAATTGTGATCAGACGGACGGGGCAACCGTTTTTTACTAATAGCTACGAATTAATAAAGTAAAAGTTTTTTGACGACTCAAAAGTAAAGTTTTTTTAATACTATTGGACCAAAACTATTTTAATATTTTATTTATACTAGGTATGTTTAATTCCAGCTGGTTATCTAATTATTATAACAATAAAAAGTACAAATTCATTCAGTTAGTCTTATAATATATTTATACTAGTAAGGACGTTATATTTATATTACTAAAAGCACATGAAAAATAAATATTTCGACAATATATTTGTTAAGAAATTTATTTCATGACAAACATATTTGTAAAGATTGCTATTAGCCAGGCTTTTACATCAACGTAATTGAGTTGAAAAATTGAGGCTGAGACTCAGGTGACTGAGAATAAAAAGATGAATATAGATGAATATATGATAACTGTCTGGGATTTCAGGAAAATATATTCCTAGAGGGATTAATGTACAGGATTTAGTTTTCCACTTATATACACACATTTTATATAAGACAAAATGACCATATAAAATAGAATTGACTTCAATGAGAAGAATGATCATTTCTAATTATTAATGCTTAAAAATTATATTTTGGACATTGAAAGAAAAATGGTAAAATAAATCATCACTATCAGGATTCATTCAATCATTCATTCGACTTACAAATAATTATTTGATGTATATTTCTCAACTATCGTTTACAAAAAAATTAGAACACTCAGAAAAACATTTTTAAGAATTGACTAATGATTTCGTATAAGTAAGTATTATTACCAACATCGAGGATTTACCCAATAATAGTTATTTTAACAGATTACAAAATACAGTAAAGTGAAGTTGTTATTTTATCTCCAATCAGTGCAACGGTTGTTACGCAACCTTTGTAAGACTGTTCGTTGGTTCGACCCTACACTTCCAAATTATATTAATGTCATATTTTTTTTAAAGGATTTAGATTATTTAGTGTGTATTTATAAAAAAAATCGTTATTACCAGCCTTATACTAAATACAAGCTTATAAGTTACTATGGCGTTGTGTGGAAACGTTGTAACATTTTTCAATATATTCATGATTCATGAAGGACCAAAATTATTTTGAAAAAGATATCCTCAATATTAGTACATTGTTGACCTAAAAAAAAACATTACATGCTTTTTTAAACAATCTCACAATAAAGTAAAAAAATAGATAACGTAAATTAAACTATTTCTATTTATAAATTTATATTATACTAGCAGACCCGGTCATGCGATGCTGTGACTATTGTTTTTGCTAACTAAACTATTTAAGGAGTAACGTTCAGAGTACATCTGTCATGAAAACCATGATGTTTTCTTACAGTCGATATTAAGCAAAAATTAAAACAAAAAATTATATATATTTTTTTAATTTTATCCAAGTTTATAACAATATTTGAATATTACAAAGTTTTTAGTAAATAACTTGGAACACTAAATGTAATTTCTCAATCCAGTCAACAGATATCGCCGTCTGTTAGAATCGTTACGAGCTAACTGAAAATTGTAACTGCGAAATGATAAACAAATAATTTACAATAAAAAAATATTGCGACTATGAATTGAAAATTTCTCTATCTTTTAATATAGGTCAAACCGCACGTGGTGTATAAAATCGGTTAAGTAGTTTAGGACTCCATTGCGGACAAACAACGTGACACGTAATTTATATATATTAAGATATATACTAAGTAAATATGGAGAATGCTCTTATATATATAATATAATGTGTTTATAAGTATATATCTCAAAATGTGTTTAAACATTTCCGTTTGTTCTATATTTTATAAATGTATTTTTTTTTCAACAGTTCGTGCTATAGATAGCTTCAGCTGCATTCTGCGTTTTCAAAAATTTTCAGACGGATTATGTTACTTACAAAAATATTTTTTTCTTGAGCTCGGATTTATTGTGAGATTAATAATATTGTTATTATAACGATACATAAGACAAGAATACATTCGAAACCATATTTTTATTAACTTACAAACCGACATAGGTTATTATCTTTGACCTTGTTAAGTGGACTGTCTCAAGATATAAAATCCGTTATATAAAACCTTAGTCATAACTACTTATATATAAGTATATTATATTTTGAACGAAATGTTAAGTAGTCTCTTCATACATGGAATATTATGTGCAAACAGAATGCGGTTATTGGAGTCGGAGTTTGTACAAATGAATTGATGAATGTTTGTACAAATGAAGATGCTAATAGGTATGGATTAATTTAGTTGGAGATCAGTTATACTGTAACTTTGAAGTTACAAATAGACTTCTATGAGTTAGTCTTGGTAGTAACCTAAGCTATTATCTTAATTATCATGTACTGTAAATTCCAATATTCAAACAAAACAGTCTTTCTTGCCGCTACCTTTTCCTTTATTACCATTTTTTCATCACCCATTTGTTCGACGTGCCCAAACCACCTGAGCACGTTCTTCTTCATTCTCACCGTAACGTTTTCCCTAGTACCTGTCACTCTTTTTTTTTTTTTTTTTTTTTTATACTTTCTAGGTTAATGCTTGACTACATTCCATCTGATGGAAAGTGGAAATGTAGTCTTAGATGGTAAAGCGCATTAACTTAGTAACCTATTCACTCTTCTCTTGAAGACGCCCACATTGTATTCGGACGGAAAAATCGACGCAGGCAAGCTGTTCCAGTCCTTCGCTGTGCGAATTAAAAAAGACGAAGTAAAGCGCTTCGTTCGGACAGGGGGAATGTCCACAACGTAAGGATGGATACCTGCCGTGCGTCGAGACGTCCTGTGATGGAAGGGGGACGGAGGAATTAAGTCGTGTAATTCCAGCGCACACTCACCAAAATGTATCCTATAGAATACTGAGAGGCTAGCAATTCTACGCCTGTGTTCAAGGCTGTGGAGGTTGGCTTCTACCAATTCGGGATCGCCTATAAGCCTCTTTGCTCGCCTCTCAATTGAGTCCAGAACCGCAAGATGAGACTTTGCGGCACCAGCGAATATGTGACCACAGTACTCTACACACGACCGGATCTGTGCTTTGTATAATACAAGAAGCTGTCCCGGTGTAAAGTACTGACGGACCTTCGCAAGAACGGCAAGCTTCCCTGCAGCTGCTCTTGCTCTGGACTCAATACACCGACCAAAGTTGAGGTTCGAGGAAATCTCTAAGCCTAACAACTGTAGCCGGTCACTGTATTCCAAAGATACACTCTGGAAAGTAGGAGCCAAGGTGAAAGGGCTCCTTTTGGCGGTGAACAGACACGTCTGCGTTTTGGTGGCGTTGAATTTGACAAGATTGGCATTGCCCCATGCGGAGACTGCCTGAAGTTTGTCATCCAAACGTTGCACCATGGCTTCTCTTTCTGACTGTACTTGATCTCTACTAGCCCGACTACTCGGCAGGTATCTTTCTACAACTGTGCTGTCGTCTGCATACCCATAGATACCGGGCTTCAGCAGATCGTTGATGTGCAGCAGGAAAAGAGTTGCAGAAAGAACGGACCCCTGAGGCACTCCGGCATTAATTGTCAAGGGTTCCGAGGAAGACCCGTCGACAACTACTCGGAGAGATCTCTGGTTGAGAAAGTCCGTTACCCAGCCGATCAGACCAGGAGATATGCCGTACGCTGAAAGCTTGCTTATAAGGCTCGCATGCCAGACCCTGTCAAATGCCTTCGAGACGTCCAGAGAGACGGCGACCGCTTCTCCGTTCTTCTCGATGGCCTCGCCTAAAACGTGCGTAGCATACACTAAAAGGTCCCCAGTGGACCTATTTCGGCGAAACCCGTACTGTCGGTCACTGAGGAGATCGTTACCTTCAAGGTACGCTAGAAGGCGCGTGTTCAATACACGCTCCATAATCTTGCAGAGTATGGAGGTGATTGAAATTGGTCTATAATTGGCAGGATCAGCACGGCTGCCTTTTTTGGGCACTGGTTGCACGTTTGCAAGCTTCCAGGATTTCGGCACTATTCCAGTCTTGAAAGAGAGGCGATACAGACGTGTCAATACAGGAGACAACTCAGGTGCGCACGTCTTCAGCAGAATGGCTGGTATACCATCAGGACCACTGGCTTTATTCACATCAAGACGACACAATACTCTCCATACCTCTTTGTTAGTGATGCGGATTTCCGGCATCGAAATACCGCAGTGAGGAAGATGTGCTGGAGAAGCATTGCCAGTGTCTAGATGCGAATTATCAGCAAACAGAGAAGCAAATACGTTCGCTTTCTCTGTCGCTGTATAGGCCAAAGATCCATCCGGCTTCAGCTGAGCAGGCAGTGAGGGTTGGCAGAAGTTCGACTCGATCGCTTTGGCAAGAGACCAGAAAGCTCGACTGCCAGTAGGTCTGACAGAGAGCTTTTCGCCATTCTTAGCGATTCGATCGCGTCGAGCCTTCCGTAATGCCTTTTTATAGGACTTGGCAGCTTGGTTAAAGGCTCTCTTCTTTGAACGTACATCCGGAGCTTTGCGGCTTCGAGCATCAGCCCAAATGAGGTATGCCGAATGTTTGCGGTCTTCAGCACGACCACATTCGGCATTAAACCATGGGCGAGCTTTGCCACCGATGGGTACGTCAGTAAAAGGAATGAAATACTCCATTGCCTGATGCACCACATCGGTTATAGCGCCCGCGCAACTCGACGGATCCAAAGAAGAGAAGCAGACCTGCCGCCAAGGATAAGATGCAAAAAAGTGACGCATCTCATCCCAATCTGCTGACTTGTATTTCCATACTCGCCTAACACCATGTGGTTCGAAAACAGGTGGGGAATATGTAAACACAGATTTCACCAGACAGTGATCGGAGGTTCCCAAGGGGGAGGTGACCTCAACACTATACCTGTCCGGATCAGTTGTCAGCAGAAGGTCCAGGCAATTGGCTGTATGGCCTACTACATCTGGTACCCTTGTCGCTTGCCTCACCAGCTGAAAGAGGTCGAAGGACAACGCAAAATTCCGCGCTTCTCTTCCAGCATGGTCGGTCTTTTGGTATGGGAACAGCCAGTCCTGATGACAGGCATTAAAGTCCCCCAGAAAGACGAGCTGCGCTGAAGGATACTGATGTAGAGCCAAATCAGCAGCCTCACCGAGATGCTCAAATAATTTAGTTGTCTCCTGGTCACCGCTGTGCGAACGGTAAACACAGGAATACAGGATTTTTTCGTTTCCTGTGTCTACTAAAACCCATAGGGAAGAAAAAGTGGGGTCTTCAAGGTGACGGAGACGCAGGATACAGAGGTCGTTCCGCGCGTACACACAGACCCCGGCACGCGAGCGAAAGTTGTGCTCTAACGAGTAGCCGGGATAATCCAGGTACGCAGTGCTCAAAGGACATTGTATCTGCGTCTCCGTCAAAAAGAGCAAGTGGATCAGTGGATCTCTTCATTTCAGATTCGGTCAGCTAAACTAACTCTGCATATTCCGCGAAGAGATAGCATCTCTACAGCATTCGTCTTTCTTACATTCTTCTTCTGTGTTACCAACGTTTGGTTGCCGTATAACAGCGTTGGTGGTAAAACTGCATTGTGTACAGCCAAACCTGCAGCTATGCTGACGTTTTGCTGTCTCATAAATGCAGCCTTATCTTTTACTTATATTTAAATGAGATTTTAAGAAAATTTCTTTGAATTCAAGTCATTCCAATCATGTTAAACATAAAGGACACTTACGCGAATAGCATCTTAGTATCAAGCAGATAAGAGATAAGAGATATGTATCTACAAAGATATTCAATTAATTTAATGGATGCACGCTCAAAGTTCATTACTTTATTACTTCATGGCTCGTGTACAACAACTGTTGTAAAATTGTCTATTGTGTTTGTCTGTGACAAACAAAAGAATATTTAATGAAAAGGAAATATCTTTTTATAATTTTACGTCTCTGTAAATAACCCGACATATGTCTGTAAGATATACACTTATTCATATAACTCTGTCGATAAAACTTATTATTAAAACAGTCACGTCAAGGCTTTTTTTCTCCAAGTTGATAAGTGCTGATACTTTTTTATCTCCATTTCAGAGGAATTTTTATCTCCATTTCATTTCATTGAATAATTTCCTTGAATAATTTTCAGGGGCACCAGCTGAAACACGATTATCACAGTCCTTAATCATCAGAATACCAGTACATAACACCAAATTTTAGAACAGTCTTTTGCAATTCATTTTATTAAATTGTAGATTGACTTACCACTTCATATTCAGAATAGATATTGTTAATAATATTTTAAAAACCTGTCAAGAAATATTTTCTATCCAAGAATATGTATTTTTGTCGTATATGTATAGGTATTGTTTAATTTATATCTTAATATATGTTGTTAATAATTTTATTTATGTCTTATATCTATGTATTCGAACTTACTTACTTAATTATCTTCACGCCATATCCCTTGCGGGGTAGCCAGAGACGACGGAGCGCCCAACCCTACGGTCCCTGCATACCTCTTTTGCCTCGACCACAGACATTAACCTCTTCATACATGCCCTACGGGGTATATTGAAGTAGGTTTGTTTATTACCGTTCACTTACGCCACCTGCTACGTTACGGCTTTATAAAATTTTAAGTGTATGTCAACTGTAACATTGTTTGTCTGAAGAAATCGTCGGTAAGCGATAAAATCGCCGCGTGGGAAAAGAATATAAATAAAATAAATATTCGTCATTCGTCAATAAAATTTCAATTTAACGATTAATATATTATATTATACAAGACGCAGTAAACAACTCTTATTTTTCTTTATATATCCTAACTATAAGCCATTGCACATTTTTTCTCTATAAGCGAGCAATCGTGAATAAAGTAACTCTATTATATAAACTTCCAACATACCCAGTGCAGCAGCTTTCAAGAAAAGTTGATAATAGTAAATTACTTTTGTCTCTGGTTTGCTTTTATATTTTATATAGCAACGTATATTATTTATGAAACACCTTAATTTTCGATGGTAATATTATATTATTTTAAATATTTTTGCATAGGGCTATGACTCTATAAACATGACTTCTAATCAAAGCTTTAAAAACAAAATAAATAAATAAATTTAAATTTTTTTTTTTATTTATGTTATGGGTTCTTACTTAATTTCCCAAATGCTTTGATTTTGTCTTTACAAACTTTAGAGGGAGCATCATCTTTTTCTTTTGACTTTACCCCTGGCATAATTGAAAAAAAAAATCGTTTATGGGAGACACAAAAGATGGTATATTAATAAATGACAGCTATTTTCAAAATTGACAGTTATATTTAAAGAGGGGTGATTACTCTAAGACTAGCGTTTGTGAAGAGATTTTTTTTTTTAGTATTAATCGATACGGTTCCTAAACGTCTAATTATTAATTATTATCATATTCATATAGACATACAAAATTCGTTTAAAAAGTGCTCGTTTTTTTTTTCTGAAATTAAATATGACATTCATGATTGTCATACACGTATTTTTATTTATTCATCTTTGGCTATATTTTTTATAAGTATCACTTCTCAATTCATTTTTTAAAGTAAAACTAACTATAACTTGTAATATATGATTCCCTTGTGATAGATTGAAGCCAATAGACAGACACTAATGGCGACCATCCGTCTGGACCGCACTTAGAAAAAAGTTGAAACCCAATATCGCGTAATGGGGTGGTAAAATAACTTGACATATCGTTGCTAAAAACGAGGGTCCGGCGTTTTTAAAGGATCATCTTTTTTATTTACACCTTATCTTTGGTGTAATATAGGACTATTTTTTAATTATTATTTTTCAACTCAGTATGAAGAAAAAGTAAGGGTTTAATATAAAGAAAATATAGAGATTATAAAACCGAACACATTTTCACATAGCTGTGTAAAGCCTAGAGATACTTGAAAATAAAAATGACTAAATTAGCATCATTTTAATTAAGAAGGCAGTTTTAATTTAATTGAAGTCGTATCGTAAATTACAATACAATATTGTCGACGAACTAATGTATCTAGACTTAAAATAAACCTATGTCTTAATAATACAAATGGAATAAGACTACTACTAATATGCACAACAATAGATCAAAAGTTAAAGTAGTTATTGATACAAACATAATATTTAAAAACCCATTAAAAGTCTTATTCATATAATATTATGTACGTAATTATATGTAGGTCTATGTTTTTCACATTTAAATCTAAAAAAAAACATTTTTTCATTTTTTTTAAATTCCTAATATAACAACACTTACGTACCTAAAATACTTGGGTTACAAAATTCCAGTGACTACACAGAACAATTTTATTTGCCTTATTAGCATACAAACTCTTAATTATTAATCATTAGTTAATTTTATTGGCTGTAATAATACATATTTATTAAAAACGGTTTTTAAGAGTTACGGAATATTAATATAATATCATCAGAAAGAAATTATGCACGAAAATAGATATTATAATACCATATTGTGGGTTTCTATATGTCCTACTACCTACTACAATGTTCGTATTTACATTAATCAATAAACGGCTATGTAGAACAATAACATTAATTATGAATAAATAATAACTCATAGGTGCCTTTTTGTTTCATAAAGTGTCGACAGATAAACAAAATCAAAAAAGCAGAAATAATTTGATAGTAATATTAAATATTTATTTTTAAATATAATTGCATTGACAAAGATATACTTATTTTATAAGAAAAATAAATATTAAAATATATATTTATATGTAATGACAACTAAAGTACAGAGGAGTGATTAAAGAATCTTTGACAACGCAATGTTAATAATATATTAATATAAGTTTGAGTGTAATTACCCTGGAGGAGGGCTCCGCTTGAGGCCAGGAACGCTGTGACCTCATCGCAGCCTTGGGGACTGACCTCTTACTGCCGACCGTCGTCCGGTCCATGCTACGCAATAGAAAGGAGTGAACAGCGGTTCAGTCCTTCTGCAAAAAGGTTGTTTCGCAGAAGTAAGTGGCGGAGAGAGAGCGTGAATGTGATCCGCTCTCCCTCCCTCAACGCCGCAGACGAACTGGGCTACTAAGGTTATACAACCAACTCGTCCCTCCATAATGGAAGCCGGGTGATGGGTGCGGGGGCACTCATCATCCTGTAGACGGCCTCGTGGCGGAAGGTGGCCAAGTATTCCGGTACGCCTTTTTATGAATGGAAGGATAGGAAGACTCCTCCCCTACCCTTTACGACGAGGAGGGCCCGCCGGCAAAGAATGGCAGGTGATCCGAGACGGGGCAGTGAATGAGTTATACGTTTGTACTGCCTCACCAAAAAGATAGAAAAAGGTAGAACACCATGGGGTTTTAGTAGGTATGCTGCCACTCTAGCAGAGAGTCCCACATAATCATCGGCTTCCCTCCTTGTGGCTGGTGGTATGCGCCATGAAAAAAAAAGGTTTGAGTGTAATAATAGATTTAGCAACTTGATGAATTTAATACTTCTCTTGACTATATCATCAATCTGAGTACAATTTAAAATGAGAAAATTATATTTTTTTGTCGGATGATTGTGTTTTGTTTATTTTGTGAGATGATGCTCATGATGTGGTGACTTTAGTGTTACAATGAGGTCGCAGCCTATAGATTTGTATAATAATATTTATTCCAAAAAGATTTATAGAGAAGCTCTCTGCTGTTCTTTCTATACAAAAAGTAAATTTGATAACTCTTGGCAGCCTACTTTTAGTTGTTAAATACTGTTAGTAAGACCACCAACTTTCTATTATAACACAAATTTAATTATTAAAATATCCAAAACAATGTAAATTAATATAATTGAAACCGACACTCTTTAAAAGCCTTGAGATTCTGTTATTTTGACAAGATGGTAGAAATAATAATAAATAACTATACAACATCATTTTAATTAAATTCTCTTTTACAATTTAAATATAAAAAGTACTTCGTTATGATTTATGTTATTTTATGTTATTTTGGTTTGCACCAATATATTCTTACGTCGATAAGCAATTTGATAATTAATTAATAATGTGGGTAAGCATTACATATCTAACATGTTTATAAACAATTTAAATTATTTGACTTTATTTAAGCCAAAGTAAAAGTAAAAGTATCCAATAAATCTTCCTTCGATTTAGGACCTAAGCATGGCATGAAATCAAAAGACAATCTATGAACACATAAATTCTAATTAAAGATTAATGTCGTTCTATTTTATGATCAAATCAAAATAACATAAATCGTAGCAACAAATTTAAAGAGACGAAAGAAAAAATATACGTAGCTTAGTGAGCTAAGGCTAAAAAATAATACTTAGAGTGTATAAGATAAATCTCTTGGAATCAGTTTAATAAGCCGCTTATTTATAAAGATTATCGTTAAAGTCTGAACATATATATATATATATATATATATATATATATATATGAAAATAATGTCAATTAAAACAGCGTAAAAGTTAGTGATTTGAAAATTGATGTCCATTTCATTACAGATGATAAAACGAATACTTTCTTTTATATTTTTAAAGATTTTAATGTTACTTAAGTTCAATATTTTGGTATACCCAGGAACTGCTAATTAAACTACATTTAATTCACACGTCCCGAAATATCAATTACATATGAAATGCTAAATGCGTAAAGGTTGGGATGCGTAAAAGCGACTGGGAAGGACTCCCAGGAGTTGTAGTTTTGAGCCTTATCTCATGTTAATCAATGGTTCATTCTATATTAATTTTCACAATAAAGTTTCATTCTTTTACTTATTCCATGTTAGATCTAAATGGTTTGGATAGAATTCATAAAGGATTTTATAATATAATAAAAAGATAAAGTTACATTTAATAATATTTTTATGAGGTGCTAACTATATACACTATGTGATATCTTTTCAGTAGCAATATTGAGCACTAGTAACAACAACAACAACAAATATTTACAAGAACCTTCTGTTTAAACTAAAAAGTTTTAACGAGAGAAAAGACTGTGTTCCGTTCACAGTTTTATTTTCGTATTTCAATTACATTACTACTTTATTTATCAAGTTATAATTGTAGGAAAGAAAATTTATAAGGAAATGTATATAATATAGCAAAAACAACACTATATATAAAAAGTTCGAAGAATTGTTTATTTTTATGGATTTGTAATTACAAATATTTGTGTATTTTGACAATTTGTTATGTACCTGTATGTTATTATGTAGCTGTGCCGGTATTTTCTGCTAAGATGTAAATAATAAACCATAACAGCTTTAGTTTTATTAATATTATCACTACAATTTTTCCATCAAAAAATAGGTAAATTTTTACCGAATAAAGAAAGTATAGAATATGTTAACTATAATAATAAGCTTATACTATGGTATATTTCTGTAAAAGAAGTTTTAAATTAAATCCAATACAAAACGATTGGTGAATCTAAAATAAAACTGTAAAGTCAGTATCCGTCATGTTACGATGATTCTAAGATGTTAGTTAGATTATATAGGTAATTTAGTAGTACCCCAATTAGTTCGTTGGTATAAATAAAGAGAAGTTGTTATAGAAAAAAAATATAAAAATATTTATTACATTTTTATATACACTGGTATATCAACTTATTGTTTTAGTTTCTGCATCTATTCAAATTGAGATTAAAGGCATCTTTAGTCAGGTCTCACGCACTTTTGAATCTTCAATTATAACATTATAAAAAGGTCAGTATAATTAGTCCGGGAATAAGCTACCACCAGTTCGCAGTACTGCTCTGCTGCGAAGAGCTGGCCAGGACCGCAACAGTTACACCCTTTAAATTAAAGTTAATAATTTTAATGTATACTAAATAATATGAAGCACGCAAATGAGTCAACAAACCAAGTTCCACACATTTAAATCAACTGAAAACTCTTGAATAAGAGTTAATTAAAAATAAACTTTTAATTTTATATTTAAAACTAAGAAAAGGAAGGTCTAAGATATCTTGTGAAACTTTATTATATACATATATGTATGGCTATGAATGATTTGTTAACTTTTTGAATAAGAAACTCAGGCATACGACTTTATGTTTATTTCTTGTATTTAAATTATTATATACATGTTTCATATATGATTCGCTGTCGATAGAATTGTTCTCAGGTTCTATACAACTAGGTTCTATAATACATCACCCTATCAAAATACTCAAATCAATAAAACGCAATAAATGAGACACAAAAAGCAATATTTAAAGTGATATGAATGCTAAAGAAAAAGTTTAAAATTTGTAAAATATCTTTTCTATATTCGATGTAATTATCATAGAAGAATGCGTTTAATTCTTCAATATTATTACACAATAATTATTAACCCTTTCTAATTAGATGTGTGTATTATATACTTAAAAGTATTAAACCAAAGCAAGTTACTTACGATATCTAAACAGCGTTACCTGCTTCTTTGTGCTCCTTTTTATCTTTAACTTGTAAAACTCATGGTCTTTAGTAGCTAGTGTAAAACTAAAAACTCATGGTGTTTAGTAGCTAGTAGTAATAATACTATATTAGGAAAGAAAGAAGGTTTTTAACGAAGGCTTAATTGACCTAAAAACTTTAACACATCTTGGACGCTGTCACAATGTAGGGATTACTGACAATTATAAGAAGGAAACTATCTGCATTTTATTTCATCGACTATCATTAAAAGTTTGTTTATTGTGTAAAATTTATAGCCAGCGGAACTGTACTCATATTTTTCATCTATATTGATATATTATACAGTCTAATTCAATCTTTATTATATTATATTACGAAATGGATTCATGCCATTCATGGATATTAACAGCACTATTGTCATTGTTAATTTAATTATTTAAATAAATAATTAATTATAAAGTTTTCAATTAACTACGAGGATTCGAAATAAATGCTTTTAATGTGTACAGTTGGAAAATATTCATTGGTTTTGATATGTAAATATAACGATATAATGTGAGAATATTAATTAATTTAATGTAGCTACTTTAGAGCTATTTAATGGTAATATTTAAATTGAAAATATAATACAAATAGTCAAATCCGAATAGTAATATTATGCTCAAAATATTGAACTTAATATTTTTATAATATTATAAGTTCTGAATATATTTTATGATGTGATCGTATACGTATTTTATGTTATGTATTATTCCTCTGTCACTTAGCTAACTGATCATAAAAACACAACATGATGTACGTATTACGATACTGTCTCTAGTTTTGTTGTAGGTACTTAGAGATAAAACGAAGATATTATATGAGTTCATTATGTGTAATAATATAGCGACTTAATTAATAGGTTTAATAAAACCTTTGTCACTGTATTTTACAAAAGATTAGTTTATAAAAGTGGTTTTATTCTAAATATTGTTGTTTAAATATGTTACGTATATCTTAAAATATTTAGAAATATTTATACATAATATGAATAAGACGATGTCTTATGTATATTATGTCCAAATACTTTGCTTGCTTTTCCCTCTAGGAACTATCTAGCTAGGAACAATCGAGTGTTCCTTTGTTTAGTGGAGAATTGCAAAATGTTTTGTCTTCTTTCATATATATACATAGATTTTTCTAACAGTTAATTTATCACAAATGCTTGGCATTGCTTAAAATATTATACGATAATAACCCTTTCGGAAACATTCCCTTATTAATTTAAAACAAAAGAGTTCTTATTTTAGAGACGGCCATCCATTGTAACGTTGAATTGAAATGCTACGAAAATTAAAATATTAAACAGTGATAAACATTATTTAAACAGTGTAACGACCGCGGACAAGAACCGCTTCTGTTTAATGAAATTGACTATAGCTAGTATAATTAGATACGTATAATTACAAACAATTACATTTTTCATAAGCAATAAAGCCAGTTAAATATGAATTATATAACACCATAACGAATACCGCAATTAATACTAAATATATATACGAGGGTAAGACTAGTTACTAATCTATTACTGTTTACTGTACTGTAGTAGTACATTATCTTTTATAAGAAACGAGTTCTTATAAAGAATTTATGCACAGGTCGATGAGAATGAGTTTGTATATGGCTTCAATCTGAAGATCAATTCTATTACTTCAAAATATACATAATTGCTTTTTAAGATACTTACTAACTTATAATAAAACTAGGATCCGCCAACCGTGCGCGGCGGGTGTTGAGTTGAGCCCCTCTCCTTTCTTCTTTTCTTGATAACTTATGAATGGCTAAACATTGCTTCAATCTGTTTTCGCTATAACATCCGCGTTCGGCTCAAACATACATGAGAACATTTTTAGCTAATTATATCGTCGCATTCTGGAGACAACTAAACACAAAAAAAAAGGTCTCCCAAGCGGATAAGAGCTTCGCTTACGCTCAGGTCAATAACTCAGTAGTCGTTTAGAATACCAGTGAACTGAATGTTTAATTTAAAATTTATTACCAAATTAAATACCTATTCATAAATAACAGGATACTGTTCAATAATTTGCTGTCTTAATAAGTCTCATTTTCTTTTTAAATCTATTGATGTCAAACGTTCACTTAATTATTCATAAACATAATTTCGTCCCAACGCAATAACCAGTAATTAATTACGTCAAACACTTTATTTAATATATAAATAAATTAAGACTGACGTAATAGAACTAGAGAATAAATAAAGAAAGTGAATACACATATTTATTTATCTACGGAAAATAATAATATCTTATGTTGTTTACTTTTGATATTTGTCAAAACTCTATAGTCTAATGATAATTAATGATATTATTTTTCTTTCAAGTTTTTAAAACTAATCATTATTAATAAGTCAAAATTAATTAGCAAATCAGATATCATATTATTTAAAGAACTTTACGTATTATATTATCTCGTATGGAAGTAAGATGGAATTACATAAAACACAAAGCGAAGCTCGTTTATCCGCTTACATATCTTGTAAAAACATTTTTGAAATTATGTCTAGGGAAAAAGAAATTTCAAATTAATTAATATTTTTATATTGTATATAAAAAGAATGAATAAACCAACGAATGAATGAATGAATAAATGAAGACTATTCGTAATCGTCGTCACATATCTTCTTTTTTTTCTTATATTCTTAAATTTCTTTAATGAATTATCTTTTAACTATTCTGTGCATTAAAAAGATTTGATTTAAGTTTAAGACTTTAATATATATAACACAATTTTTTTTGTATATTGTAATATTAAAAACCTATAAAATCCGTCTGTCCTTATTACAGTTATATTATCTCTTCTTCCGCTTTTTTCTTCTATCATACATCATCTCGGTAGAGACTTGTGTCTTTAATATATAAATAATAAACATTTTTATTGGCGGTTTTTTTAATAATCACATATTCATATTTAACATTCTTCTCATTTTATCGAATCCTTCTGTATTGAGACCATATCACGAAAAACTATATTTTTTATTTATTTATTTTTTATTTTTTCTTATTTATTTTTTATTTTTTCCATCGCATGACATGTGTTTAGGTTTTAATTCGCTGATTTTTAAGTGTTCTTTCAAAATTTTGTTACCACTTTTAATAATATATATAAATTAAAACCAGCTTAGATGCTAATTGCACAACAACTTTCACCTTTGAAGACACATTATATTTATTTTATAACTTTTATGTAAACTGTTAAAATGACAACAGTCACTATGTACAATAATATTTAATGATATAACTTATCTGGTCTCTGGCCTGTTTCGGGAACCTCAATGTACTTTTAACACTAGTATTAATATATAAATAATAATTTAGTGTGTTTGTTTTATACACGCGGATAGTGTTGCGGTTAATAGCTAGTATTTTTAATAAAAAATAATAATATATTTTATAGCGATTGCAGTAGAAATATTTATTCTAATTATGAACACAACAAATACTATGAAATCCAATATTACTAAAAGACCAATATTTCTAAAATATTTAGATTGAATGAGTGAAATATTTCTACAACCTATATAAAACAAATATTAGCTTTATTTATAGGAATTTAAGAGATATAAATTTAAAATATTTCAGTTATTTTATATTTATCAAAATATTCGCAAAGCATCTCTTTTGAGATGAAATAACAGATTATGTTATTTTTATTAATAAATTTTAAACTGGGTTTGTAAATTTTTATTTGTAATAGTTAGTGGTTTCAAACTGAAGCTTTAATTAAGTATCTTAACTTACTTAAGAGCATGATATTATTATGAATCGAATTTATATTATTTCATAGCCAACTCAATCAAATGTACTTAGTTTTTGGAGGTGCCTAACAATCACTACTATATCGGGTTATATGTTTATTATTTATAATATCCATACAATTCTTTAATAAACAATTTTCTCAGTTTAATTAAAAGTAATTTCAAAATTGGAATTACCTACATACGAGGGTCAAACTGAAAGTTCTTAGAAAATCAAAAACTAAGCATTCTAGCAAGTTATTAGTTTTATTGTAACTTTTCAAAATAGCGTCCATTTACATCAATACATCGCTGCATTCGATGGAACCATTGAGAAAAGCACCTTGCCCACTCGGCCTTAGGGGTCTCTTCGACGGCGTTTTGAAACGCAGCCACTGCTTCTTCGGCGTCTATAAAACGTTTTCCTCGAAGTTTTTCTTTTATTTTCGGAAATAAATAAAAATCGCAGGGTGCGAGGTCGGGGCTATACGGCGGGTGACCCAGTAATTCCACGTCTGAGGTCACCAAATAGTCGATCGTTTGCCTGGCGGTGTGCGACGAGGCATCGTCGTGATGAAGGAGGATCCTGCTGCGAGGTCGTTTCTCTCTAACTTTTTCCAAGACAAGTGCCAAACAATTGTTAGTATACCACTCTGCATTAACCGTTTTCTGATCCTCTAAGACTACTGTCGCGTAATGACCTGTCTTTCCGAAGAACGAGGCCACCATCTTTTTTCCAATACTTCGACCTCTCTTCACTTTAGTTGGCAACTCTTCGGAAGGAAACACCCACTGAGCAGACTGTCTTTTGGTTTCCGGATCATAACAGTAAATCCAGCTTTCGTCACCCGTTAGTATGTCGAACACAGCATTTGAGTCACCTCCGTTAAATTTTTGGATCATTTCTCGGCACCAATCAACACGGCGGAGTTTTTGAGCCTCGGTCAAATTATACGGTATCCAGCGGGCACAAAGCTTCCTGACCGCTAAATGTTCATGGAGGATTTTGTACACTTGACTCATACCTATGCCTAGACTTGTCCGAATCTGCTGATAGGTCACTCTTTTGTCAGTCTCTATCATACGCCGCACAACACTGATGTTATCTTCAGTCGTCGCTGTAGAAGGCCGTCCCTCACGCAAATCATCGGTGAGATTAGTTCGACCACGTTTGAATTCATTAAACCAGTTGTAAACTGTGGCACGAGATGGGGCTTCATCGTGAAAAGCCAATCGAAGTCTATCATAACTTTCTTGTTGACTTAAATGACATCGAAAGTCATAAAAAATCATTGCACGAAAATTTTCTCGGCTTAAATTCATTCTGACGTGCACAGACAATTTTCAATTTGCCGCCGAATCGCAAAACAAATGACAAATGAATGAAATGTACACTCAATAATATTGGTAAAGAGTTCTATTTTCAAAATTTAAACTATTTTTTTTAATATAATGCTTTTAAGTGGTCAGTTCTAAAAACTTTCAGTTTGGCCCTCGTATTTAATGACAGACAACCACAAGGTCATTTCTATGACACACGTGTGATATCTCAAAAGACAATTTTTACGTCTGTCATGACGTTATGAAAGTACACCAAAATGATAGAACAAAAGTTATATAAGCTTTTTACTTATTCTTGAGTGCTTTTTACTTACGACAAGCCATATGCTAAACTATAATAATGAAAGTGTTCTATATACTACTTTTCGCTGGCCAACCGTTCATTGGAAATTGTTTTCCATTAAAATAAATATAAATATAAATTATTTTAACATTTTTATCAGTTATTAAAAAATAATAATAACTCCAATTATTAAAAGATAAAACAGATATAAACCTTTGAATATTGATTTGATGCAATCACCTGATTATATTTATGTCTGTCTATGTTGTCATTTTTATTGTCTACTAGCAGACCCGGTCACGCGTTGCTGTGACTATTGTTTTTAATATATTACATTGTAGTAAACTATTTAAGGGGGTAACGTTCAGAGTACATCTGTCATGAAAACCATAATGTTTTCTTACAGTCGATATTAAGCAAAAATGAAAACAAAATAATTATAATTATTTTCTAAATTTTCTCCAAGTTTATAAACTTACTACACTATTATCACAAAGTTTTTAGTAAATAACTTGGAACACTAAACTTACGAATGAGGTAGGTAGGGTAGATACCTCATTCGTAATTATTCAATCCAGTCAATAGATACCGCCATCTTTTAGAATTGTTAGGAGCTAACTGCAAAATAATAAATAAATAAAATAATATTGCGACTATGAATTGAGTTGAAAATTATTATTTATCTTTTAAGTTAGGTCAAACTGTACGTGGTGTGTAAATTTATTAAAATCGGTTAAGTAGTTAAGGAGTCCATCGTGGACAAACAACGTGATACGTGATTTATATATATTAAGCATTCTGGTGTATTTTTTTTATCGTTTAATATTTTAAATAATATAATAAATAAATCGTAAAATTATCCTTTTTTTAATATGTTACTTTATCATTTTAATAAGATGTTCATAATTTAAAATATTTGGTGGTTTTACTAATGCATATAATAAAAGTTAAACTCAAAACATTTAAATTTTAAAAGATAAATCATGAAAAATGAAAAAAAATACATTTTTATAATAAATACCACAATTTTTATACAACTCGGCAGACCTCGTTCTGTCAAATAGATTTGGAATGTGGTGGTTTATATTTCGACCTTAAGATGTTTTTACTCTGCTGACCCTCTTATATAGCCCTATCATTATGGTGACGGTTCTGTTCAGGAGAATTAAAGAAAAAGGTCAGCTCGGATGACCTAAGTATCTTCGCTTCCACGAACTTTGGCCACCCTTTTGAGACGCACTAAAAACCCAGACTGGGATGTGTTCCAGAGGGCTTCAAACTAAGAGGGGAACATAAGGTTCAAACCTGATTGAAAAATAATCTAAATGGATAGTGGGAACCTAAAGGTGACAAATATTTATAAAGTGGGTGCTTCAATGACAAAACATGGAGATAATTAATTATTTATTACTATTATTATTAACATAGGGTTAATAACCTATGAAATAAAGAAAAATGAAGTAAAACGTCTATAAGTATTTTCAGTAATCGCGTTATTGTAAATCAAGTGAATCATAATTATTACCAAAAATCTGTTTTATTTTTATTTTAGTGCTTTATGATACACAATGTTTTTTGTTTGATTACCTGGTGAATATACAAACAAATCTGATGGTTTTCCAACACGGGAACAGGCAACATACAATTGACCATGTGAGAAACATGGGTTTTCTAGATTAATACCACAAACACCTAATGATTGCCCCTGGGACTTATTTATGGTCATAGCAAAAGCAAGCCGCACTGGAAACTGTAGTCGTTTAAATTCAAATGGTACATCAGTCGGAATCATTGGGATGCGTGGTATCAGAACGTCTTTTCCTTTATACTTTCCTTTCAGTATAGTTGCTTCTATCAGCGAGTTTAAAAAATCGTTTAAAAGCCCGTTCGCTCAACCAATCATGGTTTCTGTAATTTTGAGCAACATCTGGAAACACCTTTTGAATAAGTTCGTGCATTCATCCCAAACAATCAAATCACATTGCTGCGAAACCTTTGCCATTGCAGAGTTCTTCGAAATGTTGCAGGATGGAGTTTCGTTGCTTTGCATGTTTAATGGTAATTTTAGTGCTGAATGAGCTGTTCTACCACCTTCAAGCAAAGTTGCTGCGATTCCCGACGAAGCGAGTGCAAGTGCAATTTTATTTTGTGAGCCAATTGTTGCTAATATCAATGAAATCAAAAAAGTTTTTCCTTTACCACCAGGTGCATCTAAGAAGTAAATCCCTCCTTTTTTATCATTTATTACTTTCATAGGTGTATCAAATACATATTTCTGTTGTTCATTCAACAGTGGAAGATTTGTTTGAATTAATTCTTTTAAAGTGTTGAGATCATACAGTTTTTCTCGGTGCAACTCTTGGTTAAAAGCATCATGCATTGGACGATTGGGCGAGGCCAGGCCTAATTGAAATAATAGTTTGTTTGACATCATCAAGCACATGTCCGCAATTGAAATCAATACTTCATTGTAAATTTCTTCGCTTATTTTTATATTTGGATTTCCCCTTCTAATCCGTATTTGATACAAAATATCATCACACATATTATCTTTGTACTTGATCCACAAATCCTTTGAGTTTGATGGGAAGCATGTAGATATGATTATAGAAAACAATGTTCGTATTTGATGAGCTTGTGATGATATTACAGCATCATTGAGAGTTTGATCCCAATGAGCATCATTTTCTAGCAATCGCAAACGTTGTCAAGCTTCTCTGTATGATCCACACAAATCACCATTAACAGTTCGTACATGTTGGAATGTTGTTGGACCACGTACATTGACTAATAGCAGTCGAAAATAAAAAAAAAACATCATTTCTTGGATGTACTGAATAAATTCGATCAATCGCATCGGTAGAATATACATCTGGGTATCCTGTAACTAGTTTTCCTTGTTTCCATCGTATAAATCTCCCTGAGGATTGATTCCAAGTATAATATTTTGGCATTTCAGAATATAACAATGTTTGAGCAAAAGCATCGTTTTGGCATGTCTCAAAAAAACTGGTTAATGTAGTAGATTGTGGCTGTACAGCTCTTTCTACTGCATTTTGTGCTGTAAAATATACTCTTTGTCCATTTTCTAAATGCACAGCTAAATGAACAACAGTAGGGTGTCTCTCATGAATAGGAAAAGAAAATATTCGCCAAACTGCTTCATTACTACTAACATAGCGACCCACTTGGTATTGGGTAACTTCATCATTGGAATTCTCTGCATTAATACCAATCACAGCCATATCACTCCCTTTGATTACATATTTGCAAATGTATTTAATAGATTTTACTGAATGGCAAGATTCAACGTTGACGTGCGCTTTGAAGGTCTTTGATAAAATGGGTGAATATGGAATAATCCAGCAATTATCTATTTCAATATCTTGTTGATTTAATTTGACAATTGTTGATCTTCCATTGTCTGCTGTCGATCGGCGACGATACAAATGATAACCGTCATTGCCAGTGATTGTTTCAGATATTAATGTCCGTGGATATCGCTTTGAACATTTACCATCCACCATACACGGTGAATTTTGATTAAGAGTTCCACAGGGACCATGTATCATGTTTTTAATAACTACCTCATGCAATCCAGGATCTACTTCTACATTAGGAATTTCAGCTGATATTACTGCATCAACTTCATTTGGCCTTATCTTTTCAACTAACCAAATCAAAATGTGTGCATGTGGCAATCCCCGTTTCTGCCACTCCACAAAATACATCCAGCAGTGTGTCTTTCCAAACACATAATGTTTCACAATGAAATCCATTAAAGATTTTAACTTTTGTCTAAAGTCTCTGGCTGTAATATCATGACGATCAATAGGTGATTGCCCAGGGAATAACTCCTGCTTGATTTCTATCCAGTGTAGATTGCATGTAAATGTGATGAACAAATCTACTGTACCATAATGACGAACATATGACATGGCATCTTGAGCATATTCATGCATATGTCGAGGGCTTCCGATGTATGTTGCTGGGAGAATATTCATCCGACCAACATTCTGTGCATTTCCATCAATATTAATCGCATCTCGAAGGTGAATATACTCTTCAGATCTGAGTTTGGTCTGATTCAACCTGATGAATGTTAATCTCTCCGTTTCAATTTTAACATACATGTCTACAACATACTTGTGATATAATCGCCGACATTTGGGTATGTGATTGTCTTCATTTTCACGAATCATTAGGCGGTAGGAATAATAGTTCATTGAACTGACTTTTTTCTTGGTTTCACAACCTGAAAATAGATTTTTGTTTTCATAACATTAAAAAAAAAAATTATAATATAGTGACTGATAATATATCTCCATAGCTAAACTAATATTTTTTATTACCTGTAATGGGATTTATCATCTTGTTTGAGAAATCATAGCCATCTTCACCTTGCCAAAATATAATGGGATATTGCAGTGCGTCATATGAGCGGTGTGTTTCCTTTATACGTTGTAATTGATAATTCCGACGATGTAAAACAATATCAAGGGATTCCAAGTTTTCTCCAACTACAACGATGGCAACTTCATCAATAGTTGGTGCATTAAAACGTCTTACATGTTGGCCAACAGGTGTTTTATCAGCTCTGATTACAATTTTGTTATTATCAGATGGCATCAGATCCAGTGCAGTTTTAAACAACATAATCAATTGATTGTACTCATGAAATAAAGTTTGTAATTGTTCTACAATAGACCTCTTTACTGAATTGTTATTTGAACAACGCATATCAATTTCTTGTGGTAAATTGCCAATGAAATAAATTTGCAGGAATTTGTAATTGCTATCTGACAGTGGTAACAGTGAACCTGCGCTATGATATAGTTGGCCTTGTACCTGTAAATAAAAAAAAATAATTTTTGCCAAATATAAATAATATTTGTTCCTAAAAAGTATATCGGTCTCCTAATTTGAATCACCAAATAATAATTGATATGCTTAGGTATGTCAATATGTAATAATTAGTTGTAACTAATATCCATCATCAAATAATTATATTGTGTTTCAAAATAATAAAAGTATTGCTAATACTGAATCACCAAATAATATTATGACTAAGTATTATATGTGTTAGGGTTTAGGGAATTGAAGGTTAATGACACATATTTACTTAGTTAACAGGAAATTTTGTTCATTAAAATAATAATGATTAACTGCTATAATACATACCTTAAAAGTTGGCACGAACTTTTTCCGAACTACGTTTGTTTCCCCAAATGACGTTATTTGAAAGCAATTGTTATATTGTTGAATATTTGACAAAAAGTGTATGGAATCTGGTTCTATACCTGAAACCAATGAGTGCAATGGCTCTGGTGGTGGATCCAATGGTATCAATTTTACTTTCCCATTTGCGCAACACAATCCATTTGCTTCATTTTTGTATTTCAATGCCTTACAATAAGAGCAAACCAAGTTCATAGATCTAATAGTAACACATTGGTGGTTATTGTAGTCAATTGACAAATCGTAATTGAAAGCAGCTCGATTCAAACTTTCGCGATTATTAATTGAATCTCTCGCTCTCGCTTCCCGCGTTCGTGATATACGAATTCTTTCGCATTCATTTCGGTCGTCACGTTCATGTGCAGTATGATAAGATCGGTAATTAGTTTGGTTTGTAGCATTTTGGGTTCTTCTACCTAAATTACTTCGTCTTAGAGGAGGCATATCGTATATACTTACCTAAATTATGTTAAATGAAATAATTATTAATCACAGATATTAAAACACTTTGCGCAAAACACGATATAAAACAATCAAAATTAATTATTAAATATTATAAACGCTTTTTAACACAGTTTGTTTGACAGATGCAATGACGTGAAAACTGATGACAATTTATGTCGCATTCCGAAACTAAAACAAAAGAAAGAATATTCCAAGGCCAATCAAATCTATAGCTCTTACATTTTTTGACTTTTCAATTTGGACGGGTGAACACATATACGAGGGCCAAACTGAAAGTTTTTAGAACTGGCCACTTAAAAGCATTATATTAAAAAAAATAGTTTAAATTTTGAAAATAGAACTCTTTACCAATATTATTGAGTGTACATTTCATTCATTTGTCATTTGTTTTACGATTTGGCGGCAAATTGAAAATTGTCTGTGCACGTCAGAATGAATTTAAGCCGAGAAAATTTTCGTGCAATGATTTTTATGACTTTCGATGTCATTAAAGTCAACAAGAAAGTTATGATAGACTTCGATTGGCTTTTCACGATGAAGCCCCATCTCGTGCCACAGTTTACAACTGGTTTAATGAATTCAAACGTGGTCGAACTAATCTCACCGATGATTTGCGTGAGGGACGGCCTTCTACAGCGACGACTGAAGATAACATCAGTGTTGTGCGGCGTATGATAGAGACTGACAAAAGAGTGACCTATCAGCAGATTCGGACAAGTCTAGGCATAGGTATGAGTCAAGTGCACAAAATCCTCCATGAACATTTAGCGGTCAGGAAGCTTGGTGCCCGCTGGATACCGCATAATTTGACCGAGGCTCAAAAACTCCGCCGTGTTGATTGGTGCCGAGAAATGATCCAAAAATTTAACGGAGGTGACTCAAATGCTGTGTTCGTCATACTAACGGGTGACGAAAGCTGGATTTACTGTTATGATCCGGAAACCAAAAGACAGTCTGCTCAGTGGGTGTTTCCTACCGAAGAGTTGCCAACTAAAGTGAAGAGAGGTCGAAGTTTTGGAAAAAAGATGATGGCCTCGTTCTTCGGAAAGACAGGTCATTACGCGACAGTAGTCTTAGATGATCAGAAAACGGTTAATGCAGAGTGGTATACTAACAATTGTTTGCCACTTGTCTTGGAAAAAGTTCGAGAGAAACGACCTCGCAGCAGGATCCTCCTTCAACACGACAATGCCTCGTCACACACTCGCTCACCGCCAGCCAAACGATCGACTATTTGGTGACCTCAGACGTGGAATTACTGGGTCACCCGCCGTATAGCCCCGACCTCGCACCCTGCGATTTTTATTTATTTCCGAAAATAAAAGAAAAACTTCGAGGAAAACGTTTTATAGACGCCGAAGAAGCAGTGGCTGCGTTTCAAAACGCCGTCGAAGAGACCCCTAAGGCCGAGTGGGCAAGGTGCTTTTCTCAATGGTTCCATCGAATGCAGCGATGTATTGATGTAAATGGACGCTATTTTGAAAAGTTACAATAAAACTTATTTTATAAAGTTTTTGATTTTCTAAGAACTTTCAGTTTGACCCTCGTATTTGATTAAATTTGAACGTTGTGCAGCGACAATAAAGCGCGAATTGACGTTAGCAACACACCTTTATTGTTTAGACAACAATGAATGCTTGTAATTTAATATGAACTTTATTGAATAGCAGTACAGTTCAAATTGACTCTACATTTAGTTAGAAAATATTTGTATAGGAAGAAGAAAAGGGGTCTTTTAGGGTTTTCCTGGAAATAATTCCAATTTTTCTTGCCGTAAGAACTATCCTTGGACTTCAAGGAACACTTTAAAAAAAGAATTGTTAAGATTGGTCCATGCGTTGTTGAGTTATGCGCTTACCAACACATTTTGCGATTCATTTTTATATTATAGATTTAGTATAAAAGTCTAGACACAGAAAACCTTCGATTGGAATTGAACTTTCATTATTAAAAGCGATGAAAGAAAATATTTGAAAGAAACCACCGTATGATTCAAAATCAGAAAAGAGATTCTAAAAAAAATATATAAAGACTTATCTTTCTGATCAAACGTAAATATCATTATTTATGAGAATACCAGTCGGATAAAGACGAAAATAAGAATTCTAAAGCTGAGATACTCGGATTATTAATGATAAATCTTCCAAATTTCGTTTATTAAATCTTTTCAATTCCAAATAGTATGGTCCAGTTTTGAGATATACTGAATTAAGAATCGAGGTTGAAAAATTGTTTTCAAATGATGTGAATTGATCCTATTTAAAAGATTTTAACTTTTTTACTTATGTTTAATAGAGTAATTAATTATTTTAAAAATTAAGCTTATTCCCTTCCGGTTCACTGGGCACACTATTAATTTGGGTGTAAATTTAGGTTGCTATGGTAACCTTTGTCATATTATCAGTTGTTATAGTAATCGTTGCTATGGTAACCGTTGCTAGAGTAACACTTACCCCCGCGTTAAATATATAGCTCCTGCAGATTTTAAATCTTGGCGATATGCAAAAAGTTGAAATTCGTTGGGATAGAAATTCCGTAAAATCCGTTCTTAATGAACGTCTACATCACAAAAGAAATAACTATGTAAAATTTCAAGTTAATTGGACAGATAGTTTCGGAAATTACGTGATGAGTCAGTGAGTGGTAAATCGCTTATATATATATATATATATAGATATTAGTGGCACAAAGTACGTGTACACTTATTCACACCCACCCACTAAAAAAATAAACATGTATAATGAACACGTGTTAATAAAAATATCTTACAGGTAACCTAAAAATTTATTAAATATAAAGAATATACTCTGAAGCAATTATTATCACCAGCTACATAAAAGAAGCGGTATTTTGTTATTTTCTGTGATACTTTATTAATAAGTATATAGATGTTTGATTTTATATTAATAGTCGGTAACCAATTATCCTTTAACTCTTTAATGACGGTTGGATAAATATTATTTTTACGTCATAACTAAAGTGGGAATATTACTCTAAGTATAAATGTACAAGTAATTCAGTTCTCTGAATGGTTTTAAATTCTTCAAATATAGAATACTACTATTTATATTTTCACTTTCAAAATATTTTCAATGGCTCTCTGAAGTAATTTGAATTTTAGTGATAATAATTAATATTTTGCGTATTTATGTTAAAATATAATACCGTATGGTTACACTTAGTCATATAAACAAATAGCATAGTCCGATATTTTTTCTTAAATTCATTAAACTAATAAAAGACTAAGAAAGATAAAATTACTGCCTTATATTAATAATAGAAATAGTTTCCACTTATCATCATTATAATTATAATGAAGCACTACCAATAATAGAATTTACTATTATACATCAGAATTTTTAAATAAGATTTTTAAATTTTAAATTTCCATATAAAATAATTGGGTATTAAAGGAAAAATTCACAATTTTATTCCCACTCTTCCAATTGTATATATTATGTTTACATTTATATTACAAAAAAAAAATAAAAAAATAAAAAATGACAATATAACAAAAATATTTTAAGAAAATCACTATTATAAAATCAATATTTTAAGAAAAGCATATTACAAAGGTTTGTGTTTAACGTCAACATAATTGAATTGAAAAATGGCGACTGAGACTCAGGTGACTGAGAATTACAAGGTGAATATTACATTACGCATAGCTGTCTGAGATTTGAGGAAAATATAACTCATAGGGTATAAAATATTGAGCCTTGGCTCATCCGTCTTATAAAGTAATACTGAATTTAGTTTTTATATTTTCTAATAAATACATGAATCAAAACTGAATATAATTATATAAATAATAAGAATAAAAGACATAAAATACTTACAATATCTGCAATTTTCGAGTTATATTGAGAAAACAAAGATTATTAAATAAATCTAACACAGATTGAGTCACGTATTAAATAGTCGAGTTTCTTGAATATAAGTATTGAAATTATGAAAAAACATTGAGAAAAGGTCTTAATGTAATATTTATTAAAACTTTGCTTACATTATTACGAGTACTATAATACATTTTAACTGTATTTATATAGCAATATTTAATAGTAATGTTTTGATTTAAATAATAAAAACCATTAATGTATCACTACAGACAGTATTCTTAAAAGAATATGTTAAATTAAAATACTAATATCAAAACGAATACAATATATTTAGTGACAACATTCATAAAACTCCTAATATGATACCATTCATAAAGCTATACGTAGCAATAAACTACGTAGCATCTTGCTGCTTAAATTATTGCTACAGATAGTTATGTATTATAAAACTTATGGAAAACTTTTATATAGTAACAGTTGGCATTTCGACTTGCCTTTTTTTCTTGCCTCAAAGTATGATACAAACATTTTTATTTTTGGGTAATATATTTTTGTTATTAGTTTGACTAAAAAAATATTTTCTGAACTTTACTACAGTTTCTATTAAGGATTTTTTTTCTGTACTTGGTTAGATGTTATTGATGTTGGATGATTATTAATAATATGTACTTATTATTGAATCGACATAATCTTTGGTTATTCTTGCTTGATAAAATCATTAGTATATGATGATATATTAAAAAAAAACAAATTATTCTACACATTATTACTTTAATAATATAACATTGAATATCATCTTATAACGTTCATCATTGGGACGTGTAAAAGATAATATCTAATTCAAAGGTCTTTTGTTAAATTTAGTTCAATAATATAAAAAACAAGCTTAGATAAAATATAGAATAATACATAAAATGTGTAAATATTCAATACTTACATGTTGACACATTAATATTGTAAAAAGTTTCTAACTGCAGGGTTGATCCATAGTTCCAAAACCCAGATAAGTTATGATTAATGACCCATCCATCTACGCGATATTTAATGTATCTTTTAAATGTATATAGAATGTAACGTCTTGTTATAACTATTATAAATAGGTTTTTTTTTAATTATCGCTGAAATGATACGATGTCCAACGATGTCGATGTGATAAGCGTTTAAGTTTAAGTTTAGTGGGGGGGGGGGGGGCGCTAAACATGAAAGCGATGCATAAAAGAAAAATACCCCAGGAGGGTACCGACTTTGATGAAGCCGGGGACCCCCTCCCCGAGCAAAATCGGGAGAATTATCCTCGGATTTTGCTCGGGCTGCCCGTCGAATCTGGGGCGGGCAAAGTATCGCTCTTTGTATTTTCTGAGGGCAAACGACGGCAAACAGCGGAACCCCGCTCCATTCTAGATGTGGACTTTTGCAACATCCGGGGGTTTCATTCGAACCTAAACGCCGTCCACTATCACCTAGAGACGGCGCAGCCGGCCTTGTTGTTTCTGACGGAGACGCAGATATCAACCTAGCGACACAGCGTACCTATCATACCCCGGGTATAAACTAGAACATCATTTTATACCACACGGGGTATCTGTGTTCGTGAGGGAGGATATCTGCTACCGTCGCCTTCAGATTTTTGAAGGTCGGAACCCGTCCGTGCTCTGGCTGCGCGTGGACATGGATGCTCACGTCAGATTCTACGCGTGCCTCTACAGGTCCCCTAGTGGTAATGCGCAAACAGATCAACTGTTGGGCCACGTTCAAGCGAAGATTGACGACCTGCTTTCTCAGACTCCCTCCGCCGAAGTCGTAGTCCTCGGGGACTTGAACGCGCACAATACCAAATGGTTAGGGTCACGTGCAACCGACTACGCGGGGAGATCTGTGTTTAACTTTGCTCAGGCAAATGGTCTGTCCCAGCTGGTAAAGACGCACACTCGTCTACCGGATGTGGACAGCCACACGCCCTCTTTATTGGATCTTCTGCTGACTACACATCCAGAAAAGTGCCAGGTCGCTGTCGAGGCTCCCTTAGGGTCCTCTGATCACTGTCTGGTACGGAGTGTAGTGACCATTCAACGTCCGGCTCGCACAAGACCTGCGACTCGACGCGTTTGGCACTACAAGTCAGCGGATTGGGATGGAATGCGGTCTTTTTTTGCATCCTACCCATGGAGGCCGATTTGTTTCCGTTCCAACGATCCTAGTGACTGCGCTGCGGCTGTAGCTGATGTGATACTTCAGGGCATGGAACTTTTTGTACCAAGCTTTGTGGTACCACTTGGTGGCAGATCGCGGCCTTGGTTTGATGCATCTGTCAGGGCTGCAGCAGCTGGCAAACGGCAGGCTTATCAAGCTTGGGCTAATACGTTAGTCACTAAGGATCCGAACTCTAGAGTTCTGAAGAGGAAATACAACCGTGCCTCCAGATTCTTCAAACAGCAAATCGCTAGAGCAAAGTTCAAGCATGTCGTCAAAATTGGGGATCAGCTGGCAAAGTACCCGCCTGATACGTGCAATTTCTGGGCGCTTTCAAAGGCCAGTCTGGGCAACTTTAGCCAGCCGTCCCTACCGCCGTTGCACATAGGGAATGACTCTCTGGCCCACACGGCAAAAGAGAAGGCCGATCTCTTGGGCACTCTTTTCGCCTCCAATTCGACTTTGGACGACCAAGGTAAGACACCGCCTTTCATCCCGCGGTGTCAGAGCTCAATGCCGAAAATAGTTTTTCGGCAAAAAACTATTAGGCAAACTCTATTTTCCTTGGTCGTTCATAAGTCGAGTGGGCCGGATGGCATTTCTTCACTGGTGCTACGAACGTGCGCCCCTGAGTTGACTCCTATTTCGGCACTCCTACCTTAAAGGCGTAGTCCCGGTGTCATGGAAGTGTGCCCTTGTCCATCCGATCTACCTATCGCCATTACCTCCCTTCTCTCCAAAGTAATGAAGATTATCATAAACCGACAGCTCCTAAAGTACCACGAAGATCACCAGTTGATCAATGACTGGTAGTATGGCTTTCGCCATGGTCGATCAGCTGTGATCTTCAGTTATACCTTACTCACCGTTGGGCAACGGTTATTGAAAGCAGGGGAGAGGGTCTGGCAGTTAGTCTGGATATGGCAAAAGCCTTCGATCGTGTACGGCACAAGGGGCTTCTTTCGAAGCTACCTTCTTACGGGATTCCCGAGACATTATGCAAGTGGATCACCAGCTTCCTCACTGGGCGGAGCATACAGGTCGTTCTCGACGGTTTTTGCTCGGACCCCAAGCCCGTGAACGCTGGTGTACCCCAAGGCTGCGTGCTATCCCCAACTCTGTTCCTCCTGCACATCAATGATATGTTGGATATTTCCAACATACGTTGTTATGCGGATTACAGCGGTATATTTCGGTCGTGCAGGTCTCTCTCGGGAAAACGTCGACGAGTGCCGAAAGAAACTTGTGTCTTCAATAGAGACCTCCCTGGGGATGGTCTCTGAGTGGGGTGAACTGAACCACATTCAGTTCAATCCTAAAGACACAGGTTTGCGCGTTTACCACTAAGAAAACCCCATTTGTCGTATCACCGCTCTTCGAGAGCACTCCTCTTATTGACTCGCCAAATATCAGAATACTGGGTCTCGACATTTCGAGCGACTGTCAGTTTTGTGGTCATCTGGAGAGCAAGGCCAAGCTGGCCTCGATGAAATTGGGAGTGATCAACAGAGCGAGGCAGTATTGCAAACCGGGCCAAAGACTTGCGCTCTATAAGGCGCAGGTCCGGCCATACATGGAGTACTGTTCTCATCTCTGGTCCGGCTCACCCCAATATCAGCTTCTACCATTTGACCGCGTATAACGGAGAGCCGTTGGGATTGTCGGGGTCCGAGTGCTCTGTGAAAGGTTGGACTCTTTGGCATTGCGTAGAGACGTGGCTTCTTTGTGCGTCTTCTACCGCATTTACAACGGGGAGTGTTCCGAAGAACTATTCGATCTGATGCCTACCGCCGAATTTCACTACCGCACAGCTCGCCATCGCCTTCTTTACCATCGATACCTCCTGGATGCGAGGCGATCTTCAACTGTGCGGTTTTCAAGGACTTTCTTACCACGTACCACTCAAATGTGGAACGAACTTCCTTCGGCGGTATTTCCAGATCGACACGACATGGGTACCTTCAAAAAAGGCATATATTCCTTTCTCCAAGGCCGGCAACGCTCTTGTGAATCCTCGGATGTTGCAAGAGTTCATGGGCGGCGGTGATCACATTTTAAGGGTGACCCGCAAGCTCGTTTGCCCTCCTATGACATAAAAAAAAACAAAAAGATATAAGGAAAGATATCTTTAAAGGAGTGAGCTGTCATTTGTACGATTTGTTTTAATATTTAATTGTGGTTACACTAAAAAAAATGATGAACCAAAATAACAGACCAACTCAAACAAAAACAATCTATTTAGACAACTATCAAACCTTTGTTAAGTTAGTTAGGTTAACCACTAGGATGTTACGAAAAAAATACGTTAGTACATAAAAAATAATATAGAATTATCAGAAAGATCTACATAAAAAACTCAAGTGCTCTTATTGTACTACTTTAAAGATGTATTGGTATTTAACTAAGAATTACAATTTAATCGAAGTTTGATTTTGAAATAAACAAAAAATACAAATTTTAAATCCTTCACTTAAATCATCTCAAATATAATATTTTGTTAAATTAATTAAATATAAATTATAATGATAATTAACAGTCATTTATATCTTAATAAGACGATTTCAAAGTGCCAAGTTGTGAAGAACATCAAATCCTAAGTCACATTTAATTCATTGAAATTATTCAGTTTGTTAGAGAGTTAACAGGAGTTGAATTGATGGGGGGCCATGCTGGAAACCTCCTCGTGTGCCCGTCCGCTACTAATGTTGTCCGGATTCGTCCGGCGGGATTGGAAGCGGTACGGGCCGGTGCTCCCTGGGGGACGGTTAATGCGATCTTTCGGGATCGCGTTAGCCGTCTGCTAATGTCAAGCGCGGGGTTGTCAGCCATGAGGTGCCCGAGTCTGGCTCATGGTTGACAAGGGGGGTTCACGCGGCGGTCTGCCCTTAGGGGTGGGCCGTCTGCGGCGGCGGGCTCGGGCCCCTTTCCTTCGGCCTCAGCCGTTGGAAAGTGGGTCTGGGCATTTCGGTGGGAGGGCACAGGCCCTCTTTTCCGGGGGACAGCCGCGGGGTCATTCCGGGTACTTCTCTGATTGCAGAGTTGACCTTGGGGTGGCCTCGTGGTTGCGGGGTTTTAGGGGCGTTTAGGGCTTGGGGTTCTTCCTTTCGAGTCGCTCTTTAAGGAGCGGTTCGGAAGGTCGTTTCTCCTAGCAAAAGATGGTGGCCGGATTAACCTTCGTGGAGCGTGACAACACGGTCTTGCTCGGCGATCGTTAGTCCCGGCTTGGTGGGTTCCCGACTTATGCCTCTTTCTTGCTGGACTCGGTTGACCACCGTGTTCGGCGGTAGAGGCCTGTCGGGTTCGAGGTCGGGCTCCCTTTTTGAGTGGTGGTCTTGCGCGGTGCGGTCCGTTGGCAGTCCTCCCTGTCAGCCAGCCGGGTCGTGCTTGGCTATCCGCTCATGTGGGGTCCGAACGGTGGTGGTTGAGCATAGACTCCCCCGGGCGTTTGGGTTCCGGACCGGGCCTGGCTAGAAGAGGACTTCGGCCTTCTTCTTAAGGTGGGCTTGGGTGGGGGGAGGGGACCCCCCCGCGATCTATCAAGCCTTCCGACTATAGAGGGGGCCTCTCGTTGCGGGGTGCCCTCTACGTGGTGTCCGTCGGGGCGCCGCGGTTATACGCGCAAGCGTTCCCGCGGTGTCCCATCATGACGGCGACGGCAACCATCTGGTTTAGTGAGTAGGAGTCTTACATACCCACCGCCTTCCTCCCCTGGAATGCGGTGGCACCCATGATGGGTTCCAGAGGATAAAAAAAAAAAAAAAAAAAAAAAAAAGGACTTGCATTGATGACGATAACAGGAAAAGTGATGAGTTAATAATTTTGAATTGACTGATATTTATATTCGCCAACTTATTTACCCTTTTAAAAATATCGCAATATAATTAATTACACAGGCACACAAAAAAAAAAAAGTCATGAACCAGAGGGGAGACCCCATTATTCTTAGGTTTTTGGGATCGCTGAAACCGAATATGACAATAAAAACTAATTTTAAATGCCAGTTTTCCCGCTAGCACCCCCTTACTACCTCTTAAGGGGTGAAAATTGAAATTTTTGTATAAAATCAAGATAGATGTGTATTTCTACGTTTTTTGGGATGCTGAAACCAAAAATGATAATTAAAAATAAATTTATGACCACTATCAGCATCCTAAAAAACGTAGAAATACACATCTATCTTGATTTTATATAAAAATTTAAATTTTCACCCCCTGTAAGGGGTAGTAATGGGGTAATAGTGGTCATGAATTTATTTTTAGTTATCATTTTCGGTTCCAGCATCCCAAAAAACGTAGAAATATACATCTGTCTTGATTTTATAGAAAAATTGAAATTTTCACCCCCTGTAAGGGATGGTAGGGGGAGATAGTGGTCATGAATTTATTTTTAGTTATCATTTTCGGTTTCAGCATCCCAAAAAACGTAGAAATACACATCTGTCTTGACTTTATAGAAAAATTTAAATTTTCACCCCCCGTAAGGGGTGGTAGGGGGTGATAGTGGTCATGAATTTATTTTTAATTATCATTTTCGGTTTCAGCATCCCAAAAAACGTAGAAATAGACATCTATCTTGATTTTATACAAAAATTTCAATTTTCACCCCTTAAGAGGTAGTAAGGGGATGCTAGCGGGAAAACTGGCATTTAAAATTAGTTTTTATTGTCATATTCGGTTTCAGTGATCCCAAAAACCTAAGAATAATGGGGTCTCCCCTCTGGTTCATGACTTTTTTTTTTTTTGTGTGCCTGTGTTATTAATGAATATGATCATATTTAACTTGTTGATACTTTTATCAAATAATTCTATGATATGGTATTCCTAGTCGGCGCTCATATAGTATTGTCCTGATAAAAAGAATACGATGCTTTCGATACAATTGTCATGGAATACCTTTACCATAAAAATAATTTGAATCGGTGGAATTTCGCCACGCATCCAGGTGGTACGAATGGCATTAGAGGGGATTACGTGCTGTGCGGTGATAAAATTCGGCGGCACACATTAGATATAATAGCTCATCGGAATACTCGCCGTTATAAATGCAGTAAAAGACGCACAGACACACAAAAACCGAAAACCATTCCCCCTATTTTGCTCAGGCATGAGTTTTCCAGCTTCATTAAAACCGGTACTTTTATATAAAATTTATTTTTATCCATTTTCTTTAGACATAAGATACCTTTAATAAGATAGAATGTTCATAATTCGTAAAAATAAAATCATCATAACGATATTTTCATTTCAAAGACGATATTGTCCCTAGATATGCAAAATGAATTCAGATTCTGCCTGAGATGCTATTCTTTCTGAATTCGAGACTTATTTAGACCTTTAAATTACAACGGAGATGAAGTGGTTGTCGTTATAATAGAGACAAATATTTTTGGGTATTTTCTATAACAAGCTAAACTATTGATACTCTGACATTTTTATATCATAGAAGAGGATTAACTCAATCTTTAAATTATGACAAATATAATGGTGATATAGTTAGTTACATTTACAATAATTTGTAGGTCACACCATTTATTAATTTTAGTAAAACCTTATGTATAAATTATACCTTATGTATGATGTATAAAGTTATTAAATCTATCTGCTCTTATTTTTTTAATCTGAGACATTTAAGAAAAAAAACAATATTTTATGGTATACAAATAATAGTAGTAATAATATTTAGAAACTGTGTTCAATTCAATTCGGATTTGAAAAAAAGAGCATCGTAAAAATGATTCGAAGCTGAATCCATACGTAAATAAACTAACATTTGAAGTTATTTTGTGTTCCGTTTTATTTAAAAAATAACTGTGAAATATATATTTTATTAAAACAGTAAGCTAGAGTTATTATACACAGTATATTGCTTCAAAATTTTAGACATATTTTAAATAAACGTATTCATAACTATGTCTTTTAGTGTCACGGAATATTTTCTATTAAGTATTCAAAGGAAGAATTGTTAACATATATCTTTCTTAATTTCGGCGATTAGATTGTTTTTATATTAACATCCTCATGTATAATTAATAATATATATATTGGTTAGTTTTCGTTACATCAGTTTAAACAGTTGTTAAACAAAGCGAAAGATCGCAATTTAATACATACAATATTCACTAACTAAACTGGCCATAATTTGCTATTTAGATAAATAATGTTAATTACAACTAATTTGATTAACAATAATATTATATTTTAATCTTAAATTCCGAATATTTTCTGTAATGTGCAAATTATTTTTTGTAGTTTTGTAAAGCATTAATTATATATTTACCGTTACTCTACCTAAACATAAAGTTAGCAACCTATTGATTTAAAACATGAGCGGTTATCTATCGGACCTATTTAATATTTGATAAATTAAAGTTGAGTCACGACATACACGAGGCCTGCCCACAGCATACACATACGTAATATTAGCACGGTAATGTCATAGACAAAATATTTCTCACAAAATGAATATCTATACTTGAGAGCTCTTTTGAACCAACATTGAATGTATTTCATTTTAAAAAAAATGTTTCTTATTTCATTTACTTTACCGAAATGGATATCGAAATAAAAAGTTTAATTAATAAAAAAATAAAAAAATCGCCTTAATTAATTAAAATATTTATTTTGTATATATATATTAGTATCTTATACCAATTTTTTATGCTTGACGAATTAGCCTCGCCGCGAATATTTTTAAAAAGTGTAACGTCAGCATTGCTGACGTCACGACCTTCATGAGCAGGGCTATCGCCCATACTTGGTGTAGAATAGAAACAGCGTAGATAATTTCTTCACTTTTATTTTCCAAGAGCTCCAATCGCTACGCCGGTCCGAGATAGAATGCCTCGAGCCGGCGCGCGCTCGGCCTTTTATAGAAAGACTGGGTGTGTTATTCCTTCGAATAAAGCACCCACCCTTTCATCTAAAACTATTCTTTACATCAAAGAAATGTTCTTAATCTAAAAATAAACAATCATAATAATAATCTAAATCAAATAGCATGATGTTGATATTCAAAGTACGGCTACCCGCCGACATGCTTATTCATAAATTTAAAATATTTTATTATATCGCCAAAAAATAATAATTTATAAAAATATGGAGCGAAGTCATGCTTAGTCAAAAATCTAAATAGGTTGGAGTTAAAAGTTGTGTTTAGATTTAAATTAATCATCTTTCTTAAAATAATAAGACTGAAGAGTTTTTTTATTTGTTTAAATGCTCTAATCTCTGGAACTACCATTTGGATTTGCATAATATTTTTTCATATGGCATTAATTTATTTTGTGTTTGTTAGCTATTTAATGTTTTTACCATAAGATTTACGCGGATACATTTGCAATGATAAGATATACAGTTTATTATAAAAATATGTTAGTAAAATAGAATAGATACTTACTAATTGTGGTATATCACTTACAAAGAAGATAAAATGTAATAGAGAATAATAATTGGGTGATGTCATTAACTCATTACATCGTTTGATGCTGTGTTGTCAGAGATCACAAATACCTAGTAAGAAACTCGATCACTTATCTTATGGTTTGGTTATCGAGAGTGACTTTGTGTTGTTATCAGTTAAAGAAAACAAATTTGCCATAAATGCTTAAAAGCAATATTTCATGTAGGAACTGAGTTTTTATCACTTATTTTCAGAAAATATGTAACTATTAAAACCGAAATGAAAAGAAAGTAATGTTTACATTATTAACAGTTTGAGTTTGGGTTTTAAGATTTCGTCAATCAGTCTATTCATAATATTATACACATTATGTATTAAGAATTTTTCAAAACATTGCATTTAATAACTAATATGCATCGGATAAATTCAAACATTGTTTAGTCATTATTATTATTACATGTAAAAGGTCTATTATTAATTGCTATCATGTATAGTTTCTATTTAGCAATTTAGACTTATTTGTATTCACATTAACTTATATGCTCATCTATATTTAACTTGCTCATTGAAAGCTTTCACATTTCCGTTCCTGTTATGAACATAATAATTTTAATACAGTTTTCTACTGCTGTGGGTAATATTTTATTTCACTCTGTAAATAGAAAATTACATCAAAATGAAAATAGAATAAGAATCTGAAACTGAAACCTAATTTAACATTTAAATAAAACTAAAATGATTCAATAATTATTAATTACATAAGCAAAAAGATTATTTTAAATTGAATAAAATAATTGAGAAAAAAATACAATTCATTAGAACTTTCAAGGACGGTGATGTCATAATTTTGTATTTTTTTATTCAAAGTAATAGAATAAGCAGACCATATTACGGTTAGTTATTTAATATCTGTCTCTTGTCACTAGAAACCATCGGAAGCAATAAGAACAAAATGTTTTGTTGGAATAATATTTTCATAATCTAAATAATTTTATTTATAGATAAATATTAGCATTTTTAATGATATATAAAACACGAGATTTACCTTTTATGAAAACTCTTTGAGTAAGAATCTATATACAAATTTGTCAATTAAACACAATAAATATTAGTCAGGATTTGCATTTGAATTAAATACTAACAACTCTTAGTTTCAAAATATTTGAGTGTTTACTAAAAACAACGATTTAACTTAAACGATAAAACTTTTGATTACAGTAATAAATAAGTAATCACTAATATTATTTTAGAATATCTAACAATTCGAATAAATATAACTAGAGTCTTGGATGGACTATTATTATTTATATAAATATATATATATATATATACAATAACAGTACAATTATGTTAATCTCAAGCACTATATTATATATCAATTAATTATTTAATTAATTAATCCTTCTTAAATTGATATTATTAACGAAGTAACAACTTCCTAAAGCTTTAAGTTCGATTTTGCGATTCACCTTTTCTTACAAAGTTATTAGCAAAAAAAAAACAAACTACTTTTAACAAAACGTCTAGTATGTGATTTTTTATATAAGTAAATATGGAATATAAAATAATGATAAAACAAGCAGAACTGAAGTCCTGTGGTATCTTAAAGTCCCTCGTTAGTGTGAAGATTCTTAAAGTTACTTCGGTATGTCTAAATACATTGGAAAAACATTAGGAAACCCACTTGTCCTTACCATGTATTCAGGGAACAATACAAAGTTACTGTTTAAATTGTCTTTGGTTTATGGGCTTGGTGTCAACATTTCTCTCTTTTAATTAGAAACAAAGTTTAATTAATAATCCCTTGTAAATAGAAACTTTGTACTTCTGTTCCCAAAGAGATAAAACCGGCCCTAAAAGGATCCATTTAATCCGTTTTTAAACATTTAATCTGGTGTCGTTATCTACTTAAATAATAAGTTTGCTACTGACGTCATTATATAATGATTATCTATCACCTCTATATAAACATATTAAAATATTTCTTGGAAATACTTTTACCAAACAAAGAACGATAAAATTACTTTTATCGTTCCGTAATGTAATGAATTTACCTCACTTTTCGATTTTTCTTTTGTATTTATATTCACGAAAGATCTATTAAGATATTTTCAAGATATACAATATACTTTATTTTAATGTAATATTTAGAGAGAGTTTGCAATATAAGCACAATACAATATAACACAAATGTATATATTTAAGTTAACCGACTATTACTCGTAAACTTGTAAAGCCTAAACTTGAAGTTGTGCTAGTTTTTTTTCTATATTTTTATTTATTTACTTATTTATTTATGTATTACCATTTATCAACTTGCAAAAAAAAAAACAGAAAAATATACAATGACAAAAAAAAAGTGTACAAAGGTTTAACTTAGCTCTTTATGAGATCTCTGCCAGTTACCCTTCGGCAAAAAGGAAATATTAGAATGACAATGCGGATCGGTACGTTAAAACATAAAAAAATGACGCAAATTTTGTATTAATATACATATATCTATATGTATATATACTTGCCATATAATACATATATATTAACACATACCCTATACAACATTATATGAATATATATTTTTACACACTATATGTACACTATATATATCGTGATTATTGTATTTTTTTTTCATACCTTCATAATCAACCATTTAGTTACACCTATTTGAGTTTAACAAAGCCACCTTGAAACAAACTACCCTAAGACTAAACATTAATATTTGAAATACTATTTATGGTTATTTTGTGCGAAAATGTATTCTAGAGTACATTAAAAAGAATAAAAGGTACGTCCTCAAAATAATTATGTAAGCCTTTTAGCGTACAGAGGAAGTCATAATAACATAAAATTTTTTATAAGCGGAATATAAAGCGGTATTTCAGCATAGAGAGTTTCGCACTCTCTATTGTGGTAAAAAGTGTGACAGACTGAAATCTTTAAGTATCAATTTCGAGAAATTTATTTATCAATGATAACCTGGTGTTTATTTTTTCTTATTTGTATAACTTATATTTTTAATATTGTTTTATTAATATATAATATTAATAAAACATTATTTTAGTCCTTGTTACCTTCCACTGCATTGTAATGTTGATTCTATAAAATTATATATATTATATTACTTACTCATTAATATATCTTAATATGCGCCGAGTGAAATGGTAAAGTAAGTTAAGATAAGCACTTTATTATCTATTTTATAGTGAAAATTAGACAGATTTAATGTTACAATAATTCATAATATAAAGTCCAAACTATTCTTTAAAATATAATATCAATTAAACCAATATTGCACGTACCAATATAAAATATGAAAATATTTTTAAAATTTAATTATCCTTTTCTCTCAAAATATAATAAACAGAATTAAAGTTTTTTAATAGAATTTGAAATTCTGAAGATAATTATATATGAATTATACAGGTCTGTCTGTATAAATACATTGTTTCTCTGTAAACTTGAATAAAATAGCATCATTTCTCGTTGTGTACTTCTTTCTCTTCGCTGAGTACTTTTAATTGTTTATTTATTAAACATGCCCGTTCTCATCCTTTGTGTTAATTCAATAAAATAAAAATTTCATTTACAAACGCGGTCGTTGTCGATTTTTTCGTTTAAAGATATTTATATTACACTTTATTAAAACATTTTTTTTATTTTGAAATTAACGATTTTTACTGATAATTTCAATAATAACTCTAGTATTAATTGAGAACAGATCAATGGCTGTAAGTAAGATTTAGTTTTTTTTTACTGTGTAAAAAAATTAAGATATAGTTCTTAGAAAATAAATTATTATTATCAATTACAATATTATATAAATCTTTAAGAGATATAGGTTTCTTTATTTGTATTATTAACATATCGTATAAGTCATATAACTAATGTTAATGACCGATAATTAACAATTTTCTTTTGTTCATTAAAACTTTAAAAAGTATGACACGTTAAAAAATAATATTTCATATAAAATAAAAAATATATAAATAAAAATAAAAAGGGAACTAAGTAAAAACAAACAGAGTAATCACAGCGTCATTCCCATTTCAATTAATCAGTGAAGTCGCATTTGGTTTTTTTTTAACTAAAAGTTATGTGGTTTTATTAACATCCAAACACATATTACATTTCTCTAATATGAAATATGATTTTTAGTACACTCACTGTGATAGTTAAAATTTAAAAAATACTTCAGATTAGTTTTAACATTTATAACAAATAATATAAACCTAACATCTCAATAAGAGAGTACTACAGATAGTTGTGTTTAGTCAATATTGGATATCAACGGATTTAATAATATAAAATAAATATCGATAAGGATTTGTCTTTCGAGATAAGTGTGCCAAGTAATGTGGTGTAAAGTCTAGCTGTAATTTGGCTTGGCTAAATATTACATTTGCTGATTTAAAAAAAACTCACAAGGACACATATTCCTATTCTGCATAATTTCAAGTTCAACTGAAAAAGGTGGAACGCAAAATTTAATATGTAACAAGATATTAAAAAAAACATTTTTTCATTTCTTTTGTAACCTAATCTATCAAATTTTGATAAAGTTTTTATACAACTTCAATCGATTATGTAATCATTATTATTATTCTTCGGCTATAGACAATTAAATCATTTAATTAAGAAAAAAATAGTATATATATATATATATATATATATATATATATATATATATATATATATATATATATATATATATATATATATATATATATATATATTAAATTCACAATAGAAGTACAAAGAAGTAGTTTATCAATAATTCAATACAACTTTCATTTCATTTGGAACTGAAGTGTTTATTGAACTTCAAATTGCTTGCTCTATAACATTCACGAGCTATATTTTCTACTTCCGAATAGAATCGCACATCTATATTCATACTATGTGAATAGAGATTTAAATTTACACTAGGTATTTTCAATACTTACAAAACAACCGTTTTATATATTTCAGTCTGTAACAGAATGTTAGTTTCGGTTCAAGTTTGGTTAACATTATTTTATATAAAAATAAATTATACTATAATAAATATTTATTTTTAAACGTATTTCAAGTCAATTACAAGCTAACATGTGTTTAGTGCAAATTTAAATTAATAAACTATAAAGTGAATGCGCGTTATAAAGTGCGTTAACAAGAATACTTGATGAAATGTTTCAAACGTTACCTATATTTCACATAAAAATGTTTATAGCTTTTAACGAGTTTTTTTTAAAGTTTCTACCTAAACAAAGACACTTCTTCGCTGACTAAGTTTATGTTTTTGAAATTTATTATTTATTACATGAATTATAGACAAGACTACGTATAAAAACAAATAATCTGAATAAAAGGTTTTTTAAACCATCTTTATATTATTTAAATTAAGAATGATGAATATGTATACGTATGATGTATGTAATACGTATATGTATTGTTTATCCAGATATATGCGATTTTTTTTAATAATAATAATGTTGCTTTACTAATTAATTGAAATGGGAACAGTAGTGACGTTTTGCCACTAATGTATTCCTTCTATTCCATTTCCATTATGAGTCTGTTTTTCTGTTTTTACTTAATGTTTATTTTCATAATTTATATTTTACTTTATTTTCATAACATATTTATTTTATATTCGAGAACAATATCAATGTTAAAATTCCAAGTAACGAAGTACTTGTAAAAGTGTTTAACATCGATATATGATTTCATTAAGCTGCTATAATTTAATATAAACAATTATTTGAATTAATTAGTTTTATTTTATTTTTTGATAAGGAGAATGTAATAATAGTTTGAAACTGAAGATCAGTGAGTTTTAGGTTTAATGAACAATTCTTGCACTTGAAAGAATAAAATAGACAAACGCGCAAAAATCTACTTATTTTGAAAATTAAAATGATTCCAGCATCATACTTGTACTTATTATTGAAGTAAAACAATTTTAAACATGTAATGTGTGGAAGATATCAATGCATCTTGAATGATGCACTACAGAAACAAAACAGTCTCGACAATATTCTAAGACAATTGTTAAATTAAACACGAACGGTTGAGGATTTGTTGCGAATAAGCTATTCGCGACTGAAAAATGAGCAATAAGCATTGAATATCACGATTACGAAAGCAGTTGAGCTTTGAGTAAATTTGCGAGTTACAGTATGTAGACACATACTGTGACTTTCCACCAAAATCTTACGTACTCTGTCAAGACAGAGTCAACTTTTAAATTGTCAATGAGGACATGTCCAAAATATTTAAAATTGTAAATTTTGTTTAATGTCTAATTGCGTTAAATCACCTAAGTAAAATATAAATCTCCTTAAATAAAACAGCGTCCGCGTTTGTAATTACTTCTTGTATTTACTTAAATTAACACAAAGGATGAGAACGGACACGTTTAATAAATAAACAATTAAAAAGTGTTCGTCGAAGGGAAAGTAGTACAGAGAACGAGAACGGATGCTGTATTATTAAAATGTACAGAGAGATATTATATTTATACAGGTAGAATTAAAAATTACCTATGAGGCATTGAAAGAGACATGTCATATGGAACAAAATTGGGTAGACCTCGAAGAATTCGGTCTGCCCATTCATTTGTCCCCTACTTTCGAATTTTGGAAAAATTTCTTCACAGGAGGTCTTCTTATGACCGCCTGAGTCCGAAATGACCATTGATCAAAAAGTTTATATATATATATATATATATATATATATATATATATGCGTGCGTGCGTCCAGATTCGACTTTTGTCAGCACGATAGCGGCCGCAGTTTCGCTCGGATCGCTTTCAAACTTTGCACAAAAATCAACCATCCAAAAATGAAGGTCAAGTTCGTTAACCAGAGAAATCCGGTCACAGGGGGCGCTAGGGCCTCAGTTTTTCTGATTTCAGTTTTTCGACCATAACTTTGTCCCTATACAAAGGAGATCAATCGCGTTTATATTATATGATGTCTTTGATAAATACCTATAACTAATGTAGATAAACCGAAAACCTAACTTCAATAACTTAGGGGTGGGGGTAAAAAAACCGAAAATTTTTGGAAAAAAAATCATAACTTTTTTCTGGTAAACATTCTTGCATCACAAGTATTTTTAATAGAAAGGTTATTTTTTACTCTAAATTTAAGTACCAAAAGTTTTTCCGTAAAAGGTACCGTTTCCGAGAAAAAAAATTAAAACCACTTTTAGCTTGTAAATTTTAGGTAGGTAAAACCACGACAACTTTTTTCTGGTAAACATTCCCTCCTCGCAAATATTTTTAATAGAAAGATTATTTTTTACTCTAAATTTAAGTACCAAAAGTATTTCCAAAAAAGATACCTTTTCCGAGAAAAAAAATTAAAACCGCTTTTTGCTTGAAAATTTTTGATGTAAACAACGGCATCATGTATTATTCTTAGGTAGTGAGTTATATTTTAAACGAGTTACACACGAGGTCTACCTACGCGTGTCCCCCTGCGGGCACGGATTTTTTTTTAGTTCTACTCATATTTCAAGACAAGATGCAACTTTTTTCTTTATTTTAAAAACTCTATTAAAAAGTAATGTTAATATTTTAAGTTAGATAACAAAGTAAAGTAATTAGATAGGTACATATTATCTTAATACGCCATTTATTTATGACGTATCGAGATATAATAATAGTCTAAAAAACTTAGACTTTCTAATTTTAATTTGTTAGGAATTATTAAAAAAGGATGTCGCTCGCGTAACAAACAGAAAATATAGTTTAATAGATAATACATATTACAATACAACTTTATAATAGTAAAAAAAAATAAGTTACAAATACTGAAATATAATGAATTGTATGAGGTGGATAGTTGAAGAAAGCTTGGAACAACCGACAGAGAATTTTCCCTTCACTAACCACTTCGTGATCCCTCTCTAACCACTTCGAGGCGAGAAACACTTCGGATGTAGATGAAACTCTCTAATGTAATGAGACATCACAGAAAGAGAGAGTATCAAATTCCAGAACGTTGATGGGTGTTTACTTGAGAACATTATTTATATATAAGACAGTGAAATAGAACAAATATCTATGTATATTTATATATTGTATATATGGGCGCAAATCATTATGAAATGATTATATTGTTTTAAAAATTCCGTAATTATTTATAATTAGTTTTTAAATAATCATTCGTAATCACAAAACTGTTATTTCTCTAATTTCAATCTCTTAAAGACATTGTATTAACTGATTGGTTGGTGATTGGTTAATTTCATATCCAATCAGTGAGATTCACATTGGATGTGAAATTTATTATTTAATAATTCATATTGTTGCACCTTTTCATGTTAAACATTTAAAGTAAAACTGAATTAGATTTATTATAACTCCAACATTCATTATGTTATTAAATAAACCAAACTTTATTCATGAAATTTGTGAAATTAATGGTCTTAACCTGAATGTAGATAAGACGAAGGTTCTGATATTTGAAAGAAATGAAGAAAGAACAGAATGTAAGATCAACGTGAATGATAAGATAATAGAAAAAGTGAATGAAGTGGTATATTTGGGAAGTATGTTTAGCAGAGACGGAAGATACGAAATGGATGTGGAAAGGCGTATTGCTGCTGGTAACAGAGTCAATGGTGCTTTGACTGCATTGTTGAGACGGCAAAACGTCAGTATAGCTGCACGTTTGGCTGTACACAATGCAGTTTTGCTACCGACACTGTTATACGGCAGCCAAACGTGGGTAACACAGAAGAAGAATGTAAGAAAGATGAATGCTGTGGAGATGCGATCTCTTCGCAGAATATGCGGAGTCAGTCTAGCTGATCGAATCCGCAATGAAGAGATTCACAGAATGGCAGGTACTAGCGAAGATGTCACGGTGAGAATGAAGAAGAACGTGCTCAGGTGGTTTGGGCACGTTGAACGAATGAGTGATGAAAGAATGGTAAAAAAGATTTATATGGGAAAAGTGAGCGGTAAGAGAGACAGGGGGAGGCCTCGAGTGACCTTCGAAAACACAGTAGCTACGATACTGGAGGAAGGTCACGTAAAAAGCATGAGGACCCCCCGGAGGGCATGTATGAAGAAGTTGATGTCTGTGGCCGAGGCGAAAGAGGTATGCAGAGACCGTAGCGTTTGGCGCTCCGTCGTCTCTGGCTACCCCGCAAGGGATATGGCGTGAAGGTAAATAAATAAATAAACTTTATTCAATTTGCATCCTACGTGGTGCGACATCTGTAGAAGATTCATGTAAACTTGTAAGAAATGGAGTTTATAATCTTAAAATAAATGTAATTTGTATAAAATAAATCATTTAGAGTTAGATAAAATTCATTATAATATCAATTGTAAAGATTTAACTATATTTGAAGATTTTATATACAGTAATTTCAACTCTTGTTTTAAAATAAGTTTTGATTGTGACCACGCCTAGAAATAAGTATAAATATGGCTGCTATTATTCAATTGCGTTATTCTTGTTACTAGCAGTTGTGCGAAAATAAACTATACAAATTCTAAGTGAATTTTCATTATAATGGACAACGAACACGGAATCTCTGACCTATCGCCGATATATACTTATTGTATATATATAAATATACAATAAAAATCAAATACATAATGTACTTCATTTTTAAGTATTTTTATGTTTATAATTTTTTTTAATGTTAACAAAGTTTAAAGTTGAAAATTAAAAAAAATAATTTATTTAATGATTTGAGTTGTTATATACGATTTAATTTTATTAGGTATGGTTTCACTTTGATTTGGGGGTTGTTGAAAATAATAAATAAGTCTACTAAATTTAACAATCAGATGTAGAGAAACATTAATTAAAAAATTTATATTGACTTGAAATTTACTGCTCCTGCTGCTTTGTTTTTACACATTGCGACTGTTTAGACTGACGACGGAGTATGACAGACAGCAGAAGTTGAGTTCTACTGTTAGTTTTATTATTTTTATTTACGTTATTGTAATCTAAAAAGGGTGAATCGGAATTTAGAAAATTTTTAGAAGATAAATACGAATATTAAATATTCAGATTATAATATAAACTCGATATTATGTAAATGTAATTTATGTTCATAAATAATGATAGTCCATCCGAGACTCTAGTGATGGCTAGTGATATCCGATTTATTTGAATCTCTGAAATTATATTTTTGAGTACATACTCGTATTAATAACTGTAATCAAAACTTTTATCGTATAAGATAAATTTTTGTTTTAGTAAATACGCAAAATTTTACTTCGTGATTGCTTAAAATAATTCTATTGTTTTGAAACTAAAACGTTTAGCTTTTAATTCAAATGTAAATCCTGAGAAATATTTATTTTTGTTTAAATAATCAAATTGTGTATAGTTCCTTACTCTTAATAATTATGATCTCAGGGCGGGTCTTTAGTTTTAAATACAGTTAAAACGTCCATGAACTACACGCTATCCTCATACCTCACTTGTTATGCTGCGGGTGTACTGATACAACTCTCGAGACGCGATACACCGGACAACGGACGAGGACGGACACTTTGGTTTTATTTAAATGTAAAATAAGTTCTGTTTCGAATTCGTGTTATTTTTTTATTTTAAATTACGTAATTTTGTATATGCAGCGTGAAATAAAATATTATCCACGGAACTAAATAACTGTTTAGTTTAGCAAATGTGAAAGCTCTGAAGTGTAGAAGCAACTTAAATATTAATTATTACAATGTTACAAATCATTATATATGGGAATGAAACAATTTGAGATAATTAAATTATTTTAACATTTCTAATATATTATATATATAAAATAAAAACAATGTACCTCTCGAAGTTACTGTATGCACATTTTCATTGTAAATATTTTGGGTAGACCTCGAAGAATTCGGTCTGCCCATTCATTTGTACCCGACTTTCGAATTTTGGAAAAATTTCTTCACAGGAGGTCTTCTTATGACCCCCTGAGTCCCAAATGACCATTGGTCAAAAAGTTTATATATATATATATATATATATATATATGCGTGCGTGCGTCCAGATTCGACTTTTGTCAGCACGATAGCGGCCACAGTTTCGCTTGGATCACTTTCAAACTTTGCACAAAATTCAAACATCTAAAAATGAAGATCAAGTTCGTTAACCAGAGAAGTCCGGCCACAGGGGGCGCAAGGGCCTCACTTTTTCTGATTTCAGTTTTTCGACCATAACTTTTTCCCTATACAAAGAGGATCAATCGCGTTCATATCATATGATGTCTTTGATGAATACCTATAACTAATGTACATAAACCGAAAACCTAACTTCAATAACTTAGGGGTGGGGGTAAAAAAACCGAAATTTTTTGGAAAAATATTCATAACTTTTTTCTGGTAAACATTCTTACATCACAAGTATTTTTAATAGAAAGTTTATTTTTTACTCTAAATTTAGGTATAAAAGTTTTTCCGTAAAAGGTACCGTTTCCGAGAAAAAAAAATAAAAACCACTTTTAGCTTGAAAATTTAAGGTAGATAAAACCACGGCAACTTTTTTCTGGTAAACATTCCCTCCTCGCAAATATTTTTAATAGAAAGGTTATTTTTCACTCTAAATTTAAGTACCAAAAATATTTCCAAAAAATATACTTTTTCCGAGAAAAAAATAAAAACCGTTTTTTGCTTGAAAACTTTTGATGTAAACAACGGCATCATGTATTATTCTTAGGTAGTGAGTTATATTTTAAACGAGTTACACACGAGGTCTACCCACGCGTGTCCCCCTGCGGGCACGGATTTTTTTAATAATAATGATTGAACGATGTTTAAATCTGTCTGATGTATATTCGTTGTTAATTTTTTTTGTTAAAATTCCAAATACAGAATATTTACGATATTAAGCCTAAACAATACTATACATTCCTTGTTTTTTACTTAATTTTGATTACTTACACATTCACTGAAAATTAGTTTTTAAAACTCAGCTCCTACATGACATTTAATATTATACTTAATATTTCATGTAGCTTTCAAGCGTTTATGAAAATTAAAATATTTTTCTTTTAATGATAACATGCGCTCAATAACAAAACAATATGATAAATGATCGAATCTCTTTCTTGATAATTGTGTTCTCCGACGACACCGCATCAATCACTGTAGGCAGTTAATAGCATTATCCAATTATTGCTCTCTATTCTATACTGTTTTGTCTGTTATGAAAGCACAACACATTTTCATGAATAACAATCTTATAACTTCTCCTCTATCAGCTTAAATTACGGAAATATACAGTGATACAATATAATATTGTTAAATGGCAATTGCAACAAAAATTGCAAATGCAAATGTTATTTTCCAGTGTTTAGAGCGTTTAAACAAACTAAAACTCTTCATCTTCTCTATTGAAATGGATGATTAATTTATAATTAAAAAATCACTTCAATTCAAACTTATTAAGATTATTGACTTAGTTCCATAATAATTAATAATGAGTATTTTTGTAAAATTACATAAAACAGTTGTTCTACTAAATCCAATTGTACAACTAGTGGAGTTAAGTTTATTGATAAATGTATAGACTATTCATAATATATGTGAGTTTGAATCAACGTCTTCCTATTGAAATTATTATAGTCCATATTAGTACATCGAAAAACAACGAAATTTCTCAACTTTCTTTTTTTTATCGTTCTGGTAGATTAGTATGTATAGTAATTAGATAGATTCCTGAAAACGACATCTCTCATATAGGATCTCATAAAGTAGTAAATAGGATATAGTAACCGTTATCGATATCAAAAACGCAGATAATCTGACTATTATCGTTCAAGAAATTCTTTTATATGCTGCACTCGGCTACCTACTGTATTTATTTCATATTATTAATATTTTAATCATATTTTTATATTTTAATAGTCATAAATAAATAAATATATACGAACTTTTAATCCGATAAGTAGTCGCTAATATTTTCAATCAAAATATTTCGGATATCCTCGAACAAAAAGAAAATATTATTATTTATTTTAATATTATAAATTTTTAACCTTATAGGTCCATTAGCAGCCCTACTTTTCCCAGTACCACTATATAAAACATCCCAAGTGCCCTGTTTTTATCTTCTGAGTCTAAGATTTTATTTCGAATATAAATTGAGTTAGCTTGTAGGCAAACGTTTTTAAATATATCAGAGAAATTCTTAACTTTATTTAAGAACACCGGATCATGATTCCATTGTCTCTACCATATAAATCATATAATTTTTTTCTGCTCCTATATATTACTATGGTAGCCTAGATAATTATATTATATTGTAAGATGTATATAATATTTAAAATTGTGAGGTAAAATGTTTTAAAACTTTTCCTTTCCTGAAGAAAACATTCTGTCAAAGCAAATGAAGATACAATAAATTAAGTACTTTATTTTGCAGGTAACATGTCTATGCTTTAACTTTTATGCGGTTTCTATATTATTCAAGATACGACTAAAACGACCCAGATTTTTCAGACATATAGTATTCAACCATACTCAAGTTGAATCTCTTATTTATGAATGTTGTGTTTTCAAAACCTTTTTTCAAATGAACATTAATACTTATATCTTTCAGGATTTGGATGTGGTTTCCACTACAATTTAATACTTTAAAACGGTAATTAAATGTGTAACAAGAGAGTTTTTGTTATTTACATGCTGTGTAACATATTAAAAATATATTTTCTAGCATTGTATATTTATATGAAGTATTTTTATCCCTATCATCGTTCGTTGTTCTTCTATGTATTTCACGTTCTTTAAAATTAAGATTAAGGTGAAATAAAAACCTCATGACTCGATTATATTGAAAAATTCAAACTTAATGAACACATATTTCAGTTAATCAAGGTCAAAAGAAGTTTTTGTAATTTATACCCATATAAGCCTTTGGTAAATTTTAATGCATTTTTAAATTTATTAAAATAACTATGAATTGTTCACATAATGCCACACAATTTTTTCTGTAAATCAAGGGAATTCTACATATTTTGTGAGTACAAATATAATATCAAAGAATTAATTGAAATGAATAAACAACAAATTAAATATAAGCTGTATCTTAGTGTTGGTTATACTACTACTGTTTTTTTAAAAGGTAGAATGAATTGGAAAGTTTAATTACATTCAGAAAGCATTAACAATTAATTACTTTTCTTGTCACTGTCACAAATTGAACTGCTCTGAACTTTCCAACAAACTGAATAATTTGAATGGCTTAAACGTGTTTTGTGTTTTGATGTTCTTCACTACTTTACACTTTGACATCGTTATATTAATATATATATATATATATATATTCGTTAATTACAATGTTTTAATTGATTGGTTGATTTGTTCGATAATATAGAAAAAATTAAAATGTGTTGTTTCTTGGTCTATAATTTGGCACCCAGGCTCAATTATATTTTTAGTATAAAACTATTATTATTGCTTCTTCTAAAATATGTTGTATTAGGACATTATGGTTAGAAGAAACATTCGTATTTCTTTTATAAATTAAAACTAAAACAGTAGATATATAATTGAAAATCTATTTATAATATTTTATAAAAAACTCCCGGAAGACGTTGCATTATATATACATTTAAAACTCAGGTTCTTGATCTTATAAAGAATATCGCTAATAAATCATCTCGTATCTTAGTTTTTGATTTAAGAAAACATAGTTATTCCTAAAGTTAGAAACTCTTTTAAATGTTAATATGCATAAACATGTGTATGAAATTCCCGATCTTGTCTAATATAAACTTCATTTTATAATTAATGCTTAGTTTGTTTGTTTTGTTTCTTTTACATTTTAACTAAATTTTTGTTTTGTACTATTCAACTAAATATATTAAAAGAACTTTGAATTAAAAATTATCCTTTACATGTCCCAATTACGAAACTATAATGTTCAGTACAATAGGGCCATTATTCAATTTTATATAATTAAGGTATGAATGTGTAAAATAATATATATTGCGGTAGCGAATCGGATTGGTAACGAGTTGGCTTTTATTGTGTCGGATGCCTAGTCACGGACTGTATCAGGATCCGAAGCAACAGTTTTCCGCTGACCGACCGCAGGTAGTTGGAGGCCCAAGTACTGGTATAAGAACAGATAGTATATATTAATAGCTTTTTTAAATATAGTCAACATAAAACCTTTATTATATTTATTCTTGTTCAATATTAAAAGAGTAACTTAATAAATATTATAGAAAATTTCTGATAACTGTATGAACGCTTTTAAATAACTACAAATAATATAAAATTTGAGAAGTTTTCATTAAAATTTCTTATCTTCATTCAGTAATGGATGGAAACAATCTCAATGTTTCAGCTTATTTAGGGTAATTACTTAATTGTTAACTTAATTAACTGGATTTATGCTTCATTGTACATTGTATGTTTTCTCGTTAAATTAAATTAGATATATCTGTTCCTGGATTTCCTTTTAATTATTTTTTTAATATTTCAATTATTACCATGAAAATAAAAAAAATATAATCCAATAAAATGAAATTTTATGATAACATCAAATAGTTATAAAAAAATCTGATGATTGTTGTACATACGACTTTGTATGTTTCTATCGCTTCCACGCGCTAAACACTCAAGCGATTAATATTAATTATATCAAGAGTGTATCAAAACTGTAGCTTGTTAATCAATAAATGTATTACCGTATTGAAATTAAATTAAATTGTATTAAATATGAACGTAATTTACAAATTATCAGGACATATTAATTTTACCTGATAGGACTACAACTTATTATTTATTATTATTAATTTTTATTTATTTATCTTCATGTTATACCCTTGCAGGGTAGCCAAAGACGACAGAGCCCGACGGAACCGCTACAACGTAGCTATTTGTAGCTCCGTCCTCCACCTCCCGCCGTTCGGAACATGGCGTGTTGGTTGGCGGTCCCCTGGTCTGGTCGTTGCCGGCACTGTATATGTAAAATAAGGTTTCTACAGGACGCTGCTTTCCCTATTCTACATCCTTGATAATGTATGTGCGAAATGTCGTGATGATCGATGATCGTAGAGAAAGAAAACCAACAACCAAACTCTCATTCACTTATATTAGTTAGGATTTATTATTGCCTAGTCCCTGTATCTTGTCTTGCAGATATAAGACTAAATCTGATGACTAATTTGGATGGTCGTCTTTTAATCCCACGACATAAAAACTAAGTTGTTACTTAAAAACCTCAAATGATGGTTTGACATTTGCCAGTCTGTGTAGTTACTAGTTAGTATAGACATTAACATAAACCTTATATCAAAACTCAAAAAAGGAGAAATCATATTTTATTATTATTATAAGGCAGTCATATTATCTTAATGTTTAATCAGTCTTTTAAATGTTAGAATAATTCGGAGACAAATAAAATACAGACCATCTATGTTAACGAAAACAAATAGTATCATTAAGAAAACAATAAACAAATGTTTCCTTATCTATTAAAAAACAGTTTAAAAGATCAAAGTATATTTAAACTTTGATAAGTATATTTAAGAGGCACAAACAAATTTGATTAATATTTTTTTAAATATTTGTTTGTAGCCTTGAATTGTATTGTAGTTATTAAGAATCCTTATTTACTAACCGTCTAAGTAAGAGCACAATTACAATTGGTAAAAAAGAGGTTCTTTTTTATTAAGAAAAGCTTTTTAATATAAGTAAAATAAATACCTCAATATTTTGAATACAATACGACATTTACATTTATAATATATTTTTCCCAGAACCATTCAATTCAAGAAAAAAAAAATTCAAGGGTCTACCCCTTTGATAATACTCATAACATAATTTTTGGACACTACAAATTATAATTATATCACAACTTCACTCATATAACTAATAAATCAGCTGTTTCTAATAATAATACCAAAGTACGATTTAGAGGAACCTGTTTTTTATCCAAATTATATTATATTCTACTTATTTATATTGTCATTAAAATGTTTGCTTAAATCTGTAGGTGTCTGTCTAGATCTATACAACAAAGTTAACATTGCTTGTGCCATTCGTATTGGTACATATAACAATTTAAACTAAAATATAGTTGTCAAATCAATCATAGTAAGCACATTCATTCATTCATTATTCAATATGTGATACATCCCACCTGTAGTCACTTCAAGTCCTGTACGGATCGGTTTTTTCGGATTGGCCATTGACCATCCTTTCATGTAAGATCAGCAAAAATATGGCTAATATGGCTACGTTTGGTTCGTGGAATTAAAGAATCACAACCTTATCTTCCTTTCTAGATATATAATTCCTAGAATTCTCCATCAAGCTACTAATGATTTCATAGTTTATACTATTGGTTTTAGATTCATAATATTTTTGTAAAAAAAGGTATCAAATATCGTTTAGTCAAAAAAATATATGTGCAAATTTTACTTTCATATTTATATGCCTATAAAAGTATTAATATAACAAAATAATCTACTATTATATGAGGGATTCGCAGATTAATACAAACTTTCAGAAAAAATTAAGAAGAAAGTCTAAACTCTGGACTTAGTGTAGCCGTATATTATATTTTCACATAAAAACACAAAACATTTATTATTATCTCTTAGTATTCAAAATACATCAAATAGCCATTGGAAAAAGTATAATATAAATTTTAAACGAATTCTATATTTGAAAAGATTTCTAACCATTGAGAGAATTCAAATAATTGTATCCTTATTCTAAAAGTAATATTCACATTTCTTTTCTCTCAATAAAATACTATAGAAATGATATTTCTTCGACCGTTGTTAAAGTGGGTTTCAATTCTAATTATAGTAAACTGGCTGTAACCTGCTATTCTTCGCTTGGCAGGTACAACTGGTCCAATAAGTTGTCATTGGCTATTATTGCGTCTGTTTCAACAATAGCAAAATAAAAGAAAACTCTTCATTTGAACGCCTCATGTAAGAGGAAAGTGTGAACTGAATCGTTTACAATTACAAAAACTAGTAGTGTACTTATAAAAATAAACGTATTTTATTTTACACTACTTTTAATGGTATTTGGAATGTTTTATTATTATTTTTTTTAATGTAACTTTTTTATTAAAGAATTTCTAATATTAAAAACGATTAAAAATTAAACAACTTTACTTATGATTCATAGTAGAGATTATAATAGTTTTTTAATGTAAAATTTATATAAATAAAGCCCTGCTCTGAAAATAAAATAAATCCTCAAATAATTACGTTCATTTGAAAACAAATTTACCAACAAAATTGTAAGATTTTGTTTTAATACCCGCATGAAACGGAATTTAAAATGTTTCTTACTTCATATTTGGAACTTCGTTTAACTTTAATTCAAGTAATCTCCAGCTTTTACTTACTCGCATGCATTCAGAAATGTAATGCAATCACCGTTCTTGGAAAGTTTTTACGTAAATATTTATGAAAAATAAAATCAAATATATACTATTATCGTTTTCTATACTTATCTGTTAATTTTAAAAGATTTTATTGTCTACTAAAACTAGCACTCTACTAAATATTTTATTTTTTAATTTGTACAATTTGTTTTCTAAGCATATTTTAGTCCAGATTGCTATAGTTAAATATATTTTAGTCCAGCTTTCTATAGTTTTCTCTTTTTAAAACAGACATTGAAAGTCATTTTACTACAATTTTTAATATAGTTATTTATTTATATACATAATTATATTTTTAATGCAAAATTAATTTTAAACATATCTTGATGTTATTCATAAAACAATACAGAACACGACTAACTAACTAAGGCCATGGAGTTCCTATTTGTTCGATTACCAATGTTTTACATACCTAATATTATTTTAAAAACTTTAATATATGATGGTTTTTTTATTATTTTATTTTGGTTTTGAACTACTATGTAAATTCAAATAAAAAAATATAATAATTCACGTTCATGAAAATTCCTTGATGTAAATAAGAAAATAATATATTGTACATAGAATAGTATATCAATATATGGTATATATATAACATTTTAATGACTGATTGCGGCGTTGGGGACCGCCAACCATGCCACAACGCCATGTTCCGAACAGATGGAGGTGGAAGACGGAACTATGAATAGCTACGTAGAATGTAAGAGGAGGAATGGAACAGAAGATGAATATATTATTAGATGTGATGGATGACAAAGATCTGGATGTTATTTGTGTGTCTGAGACCAAGCGAAAAGGCAATGATACGACCGATTTGCCTGGCAACCTGGCAACCTGGCATTGCCTTCTGAGCTGGAGTTCCAGAGGGTGAACGAGGTTGCCAAGGTGTAGGCGTGTTGTTGTCCTCTCGAATGGTTAATGCAATGGTAGATAGAATACAAGGCTATCAACCCGAGGCTTCTTTGGGTTCGCTTTAAGCTAGGGATAACAAGGGTATTCTTGTTAGCCGTTTACGCAAAAGTATCCTCAGCTCCAGTGAGCGAACTCGAGGAGTTTTGGGAGAGTTTCAGGGTAATGAAAAGTTGATGTTCTAAGTAGTGTCAGAAGTAATGAAAAGTTGATAGAATGTGGGGATGTTAATGGATGGGTTGGAACCACGCGAAGTGGTTAAGAAAGCGTGCTAGGCAAGTACGATGATAAGAGAGTAAATGAGGCTAGAAAGCTTATTTTGGAATTCCGTAAGGAGAGAAATTTGTTTGTGGTAAACACAATGTTTGATAATAACCAAATTCACATGTACACATGGGAACGAGCAAAAGAAAGAAGTATGATTGATTTATTCCTAGTGGATGCTGATCGAATTCGCTGGAATTCGAAGCCTAGTTATGAACAAGCGAGTGTTTAGGGGTGCTGATCTGGGAACGGACCATTGTCTAGTCTTTGCTAGAATAAGAGGCCTGTTTGCAGGTTGGCGTAGCTGCACGACGTGTCCTAGCTTGGAATCCAATTACCGCATAAGAAGCTGGAAGCTTCAAGATCCACCGATCAGAGAGGAATATCAAGAAAGGGTTTTCAAGAAGCTTGAAAGCTGTGATTCTGGAATTGAAAGTGTTGAAGAATGCTGGCAGAACCTTAGGAATGGTATGGTGAAAGTAGAGACAGAGGTATATGGTAAAAGGAAAAGAGGTTTTAGTAAAAACCGCGATGAATGGTGGGATGATAAAACGAAAGATGCCGTGGAGTTAAAGAAGAAAGCATGGCTGCATTATAAAGCCTCCGGTAAGGATGAAAGTATTAGAGAGATAAGAAAAAGAGAGTACAAGCTGCAAAAGCATAAAAGGAAAGCACTTATAAAGACGAAGCGTGAAAATTCTGAGAGAGAAAGGGATGAAAGGTTGACAAACAACTTCCGAAAACACGAAGCTTTTCTGGCGAGAAGTTAGTGATTCCTGGGGTTGTTCGGAAACCTGTAGAATAAAAGGCATGCTTTCGAAGAACGGTGAAGTTTTAACAGAGCAAGCACACGTTTTGCAGCGGTGGGTGGAATTCTACAAGGAGACGTATGAATGTGAGGACGCCTCGGCCTCGAGTACAAGCGAAATGCTGAGTCCCAATGTAACCGATGGTGAAATCATTTTGTAAGAAGTGGAGAGCGCGATTCGAAGTCTGAAATGTGGTAAGGCTGCGGGAGCAGATGAAGTTCTTGCCGAGGTGATTAAATATTGTGGGCCACGCGTCTTGGACTTCTTCCGGTTTTTGTGCAATTTGTGCTGGATATTTGGGGGAAGTCCCAGACGATTGGCGAGGTGCAGTCATCGTACCTTTGTATAGAGGCAAAGGTTCACAGATAGACTGTGCAAGCTATAGGGCTATCAGTTTGATTAGATTGGGCGGTAAAGTTTATGCTAAAATATTAGCGAGAAGAATGCAAAAGAGATCTGAAAGGCTGTTGTGGGAGGCCCAAGGAGGTTTTTGACCTGGAAGAGGGTGTATAGATTAGATCTTTTCCCTCTGCATGATCACGGAAAAGTTTTTGGCCTTAAACCAAAATAATAATAAAGAAAATACCAAAATAATAAATAAATAAATAAATAAATAATGACTATTACTCTATCTAAGTTGTAATCCAGTGCTCTAAATTAGAACTCAGATTGAGAATTAATGGAGTCCGCCGTAAGCTCCAAATTTACTTAACTGTATGCAAGGAGAAGTGCTTTTAATTAAAATAGAAACATACAATTTTTATTACATAATTTAATTTGCATTATTGGTATTTTATTAAATTTTTATTATGGTACGGAACTACGAATTTTAAAATTCACTTTACGTTTTACTAAAACCCCTTTGATTTAATAAATAGTAATTCATATAACCAATATTTAATATATTTAACAACGATTATTTATAAATAAAATACACTTAAAACATATAATCTTATCAACACGTTGTATTTATATTTGTTTATTTAGATTCACGCCATATCTCTTGCGGGGTAGCTAGAGACGACGGAGCGCCAAACACTACGATCCCTGCATACCTCTTTCACCTTGGCCACAGACATCAACCTCTTCATACATGCCCTCCGGGGGGTTCTCATGCTTTTTACGTGACCTTCCTCCAGTATCATAGATACTGTGTTTTCGAAGGTCACTCGAGGCCTCCCCCTGTCTCTCTTACCACTCACGTTGTACTATAAGTTAATATATAGGTTGTGTATTTTAGTTATGGAAAAGTTCGTTTTTCTAGCAATAATTGTAACAACCTTATAAATATAAACTATTATATACTTAAGGTTTCTAGAATTCAAAATATAATATCTATCAAAGAACTAATTATCTATTACCGAGACTTAAACTTTTATTGATTATTTTAGTAGCTGGTGATAATATTTTTTTTTTTTTTTAAATTTAACTTGCTTTCTTTACACTTGGGTTGGGGTTTGGGTGCTTTATCTTGGGTTGTATTATGTTGTTTATGTAATATTGTAAATTGTTTCAAATAATATTAATAGCACAAAACAAAAATATTAACAATGTAAGTTTAAATATCTAGAATGCAACTTTTAGTGAGAATTTATTGTAATATTTATCATTTTTTTATCACAATTCAAGTACTGATAAGTAGTAGCCCTTGCATTCTGGAAAATATAAACTCCGAGAAACATTTTTGATAACCAGACATTGAAGCTGTGTTTAAAAGTAAAATTCTAGTGTTATCCAAAACAAATCTTCAAAGTTTATAATAGATTAAATACTTTGTTTTGCAGGTAAAATGTCACATAGCACCTTACAAGATACGATTAATATGCGTAGACATATCCAAAGATGACATTTAAGTACAGAGCTGCATCTATTGCATGTGTAAGTCGTTGTTGAGTGCTCATTTTAAATGTATGCTACATATTTAGAGTTTTCTCATACTGATACTATTTATGATACTGTATACGTCTAAAAGGTTTGTAAGAGATCATTTCAACTTAGTTCAATACTTTATAAATAGTTGCTCAATGCAGATTAATGTTGTCAACATAAGAATGGTAATTTAAATCAAATCCAATTATAACTTTATGTGAATAATAAAATATGTGCATAAAAATAGACTTCCTGCAAAATTTTCATAAGCTTATGGTAGCTTAACTTAAGTAGATTGGTTAGTGTTGATCACTCCACCTCACTTTCAAACGTATTAAGGCTACATAAATGCTTCTGAAATATGTGAATTATTACGACAGAACATCAAAACAGTGACCACAAAAGGTTTTAAGTTTTAAAGACAAATTTATGGTGAAATAAGAAGAAATATTTTAACTATGGAAAAAAAAACGAATTACGCCGTCTTAAGTGACAGAATTAATAAAAATAAAAAAAAATATGTTTCTTTGTTTGATCGCGCTTTATGGATAATTTATCAGACGGGTATTAAATTAAATACGGTATGATCATATTTCGGTAAAATCTTTTAGTTAATAACACTAAAACTTTAAGTTATAATAAATGGTATATGATTTTATTCAGTTTAGACTAAGAACAAAGTCACTGACAATATTTAGATGTAGAAATAATATTATAATAAATAAAAAAGTAAGACAACGTGCCTTTCGAATATTTTCCGAGTATTAACTTTAAATTAACTTTAACAAAACGAAGTTGAAAATTTGTGGGTAAATATTTATTCGTTAAATGCGGGTCAAGTTTGGAAATGAGAAAAAATGTTCGAAGGAAAGAGGAAGTAATAGAATCTGAACGTCTTTGGAGGCAAATGTTAGGAATACAAGTAAAAACTTTGCCTGTGAATTGTGTCACGTATTATGTTACTCTATTAATATATTTACTGTATCTTTCACATTTATTTCAATCGTCCCTTACACCTTGGCTATATTTATTTCATTCAAAAATATTACAATAAATAATTCTATCATCTTCACTCAAACCGTGTTGTAATTAAACATTCATTTAAATTTTATTGTCAGTATAAAAAATAATAGTCCATAGAATTTTGTTAACATATTAGTATAAATTATCTTCTAAATTTGTGAATATATTATCTTTAGGCTATTATGATGTATATATTTATATCCATTTTTAGAAGGTTTTTATTCATAGAAAATAATATAGTATTTTTGAAATTTCAAACGCCTACTGTCAAGATTCAATATTAAATAATTTCAACCGGGTCATTAGTCAATCATAGAGAAATATAATGCCAGTCAGTGAATACACAGATTTCCACATCACCTATGAGGTACTGTGTATTGGGATGCGTTCCCGTTTTGTAATGTGGCGGGATCTGCAGTACACCTACACCACAAAAAATTGCCAGCATCTAATTAAGGACAAATTTAGTTTTTTTTTTAATTATATTTATTTATTTTTCAAATATATCGTATTTAATTTCGTAATCAATTATATTTTTACGTCCTTGATTTTTTATTTAAGACAATTTATATTTCAAATTTCAATTTCTTGCAACCCCAACTTCATTTAAACTCTGCTTGCCATGATAACCGTTGTTACAGTTTCCGTTGACATCGTAACCGTTGCTATGGTAACCGTTGTCAAGGTAACCGTTGTCATGGTAACTGTGGTTATGGTAAACATTGGTATGGTAACCCATCCCATGGTAATCGTCGCTATTCTAACCGTTGTTATAGTAGCTCTTACTCCCATTTATGTACACACTCATCATGAAACCTCTGTATAAGCTATAAGGCCGATTGACCTGAAATTTGTTGAAATCCATTTGGATAGGAATTCCGTAAAATCCGTTTTAAGTCGACGATATACCTCACAAAAGAAGTAACTATGTAAAATTTAAAATAAAACGTGTTTGTTTGTATAATTAAAGCATAATATTATTATCGAAAATGTTAAAACATTTTATATACCAAGTGACATAAATTAGTTTAATGTAGATATATAATTTAATGTATATTAAATTTATCATACATATACATGTATGCACTACTTTTATTGGCACCTTTTATTGGCACTGATATACATTAGAATGAGACGTGTGCTAATATCCTTTTAACAGTACACAGAAGTGCACTTGCTTATTGGGTGAAACAACATCGACGAGTAGATAACTGCGATTTAGATTGATTCCCAATGGTTAGTAAATATAAAACGTTTTTCTATTTTTATAAGTGAGAGATAGCGTTTACGTAAATTCCCATTATAATCAATCTCTTTTTTTATATTATCTCAGAGTATAGGAAAATATATCATATTTTTTAAATTTTAATTTGAAAATTTCTTACCCCCGCATTATTAGACAACCCTTTTACAATATGTATACGGTCATGAGTTAGACCGGACGCAGTACGTTGTCGATATGGTGGCAGCAACGTTGAAATTACGATACCATATGTATAATATTTTGTGTTACAATGGAGCCTACACTATGTAAGACTAGTACTTCACTACTAGAATCTCTCTAACGTTTCGTAGATTGAAGACTAGTGCAGATATTGAAGATTTCGTTTTACATGTCGTTTCAATTGCTCGGGTACTAACGACGTGATGTCCGGCGAAAGACGTAGTAATATATATTTATGTGTTCATTTATATATGTAATATATGAAAGTGTATAAGTTAGAAACACTACAACATTCTTTCTTTTCTTTTTCTTCGATTTCTTTTTGTAAAGTAACATAGCAACATAAAAACAATAAAAATACAGCAACAATCGTGATTATAAGAACTGCTGTAGCTATAAAAAAACGAAACCAAAGCTACTTAGTAATTTTTATAGTGAGTTAATCCCTAAAAAGCACTCGACTAGATAAAATGCAAATCCAAAATTTTGCTCTCATAATTCAGATGTAGTTCACGAGTTACACTTAACAAATTAAAAAAGATAAATAAAATGTTTTTTCCACGTTCTGAACGATTCTTTTGCCATTATGTTTAGTTAATAACTATATTTTAAAACTATATTTTATAGCTATTACGTATTAAAAAGTTTATAGATTTTTATATTGATTTTAACTATTAATTTTCTGGCCTATAGTTTAATGGTTAATTTATTTATGTTTAAAAATCACTTTTAAACATTTTATATAATGATTCGAATGATTAATGATCTCATCATAGTGTCCCTTTTTTCCCCTGTAAGTGGCGGACAGGGTATACATATATAAAGAGAATCAGTTAAGAACCGAACTCGATGTTCTACGATAGTTTGCTTTTGAATTATTTAGATGGAACTGCTTTAGTAGGATCGCGGGATAAGTGTATAATAATTTAGTAGTGTTGATATCTCGTTGAGTATAGTAACAATGAGTTTAGAATAAACAATAAAAAGTACTCTACCAGAAATATATTTAGCTCCGTGAAAATAAAGGAATAAGAAGTCTTTAAATTGATTTGTGTGAGAATACTAACATATTCTATTAATTTTATATATTTCTAATCCATTATTTACAAAAATATTAACTTTCTGCACTCCTTCTTCTCTTTATAAAATATAACTGAGCCAAATCTTTATGCCTTCCAATCGTTTATTTTTTGTAAAACTAAAAGAGAAGAGTGATAATATTATTATTTTAGACCAATAAAATTAGAATTGTAGTATTAGACTATTTTAGAATAAAAAATAGAATAGTGGTCACAGTAACAATAAAATTTTGTTTATGTTGTCCTACAAAAACAATCATTTTTAATACACTTCGGAATCAAATGTCAATCAAATATATAGAAGTCACACATGAAAAGCTAAGGATTCCATTTATATGGAATCTCACAGAAATAATGGCATTTATAATAGTTTAAAAACCGTTCACCTGGTACAGCTTACACTAAAATGGTAGTTATTTCTTATTATTGCTTTTTATATATTAGAGGAGGGCAAACAAGCATGTGGGTCACCGATAACAAGTGATCACCGCTGGCCACGAACTTTTGCAACATCCTGGAAATCGCAAGATCGATGCCGGCTTTGGAGGTGAGAATATACTCCTTTCTTGAAGGTACTAATTTCTTATTGATCCTTAAATACCGCCAAAGTAAGTTCGTTCAACATCTTAGTGCTATATGGCAGAACTGTCCTTGATTCAAATGTTTGATTGTTACACAACAGCTAGGCTCTACCACTTACAACTAGGCTCTATCACGTTCAATATAAAATAACTCACATCCAACGATGTATGTATATAAAAAAATATAGTAATATTAAATGTACGAAATTTATATTCCAAAATTAATATAAATTTCACAATAATAGACAACGTTTTTGCTATTTATCGTTACATTAAATAAATTTTCTTGGTAGCTCCAGATTTCTCTCTGGACTATGTTTATTTAATTTATCTTATTTCTGTATCATAAAAATATGATAGTATTATAACAAACACTATGGCTCAAAAGTTACTGCGTAAAAACAAATGACAAAAACAAAAATAAAAAAGTTAAAAATATAGTTATTACGTAGCAGCTGCAAAAGATATAATAGTATATAAAATATTCCTATCAAGCGATAAGATTCTATTAAATATTTTTTACTATTATTACCTTAGTCCTACAACAAATAATGCATACAAAAAAGAACAACTTTTATTATGGTTTATATACTTTATTAGAACAATTTTCATTTACCATAGAAACTCACCATAGTACCAGATATATCTGCATATTAGAACTATAACAGTTTTTATTATTATAAACGTGTTAGATAACAAAAAGGATGTGCAGCCTTTGTCACAAACAAATGTTTTTTTTTTACTTTTATCTTTATTGTTTTTTAATATACTTTTTTTCTATGCCTTTAACGAATTACAGGTTCTACTAACATTCTCATGGAGTATTTTGAAAAAAAAAATATATTATCTTCCCAGACCTTCTCAGACCAGTAGTGCTATGTTGGTGATGTTATCGCAATTTATTCTAAAGGTTCACAACAAGTTCACAGTGCAAAGAATGCTATCTTAGTTTAACTCTTTTAGACGCGATATTGAATAGGGTTTACAAGAGTATAGGCTACGCACATCAATCATTCTTTACATATCTCAATCTCACAATCGGCGTTACCTTTTACATTTATAAAAAGAGTTTTACAACTATGTAGCCCGAAATATGAAAAGACAACCTTAAATACCTCAGAAAGGTTTTAAAATATAACTAATATATGTAGCGTCAAAGACAGGGTCTATATTATATCAGAGTAACAATTACCTTGAGATTGAAATAAGTGTTACATACTTTACGTCCGTATTGACTAGAGAAACTATTTAGGACCGGGTAAACTACATGAAACTATTGAAATAAGTCGTCTGCCAAACTTGAATGCGGATAGTGGTTAAGTGCTACCATCGGCCCGGAAAACATTAATGCTATAAATATGTTCGTGGTTGATGATGATGTAGGTTGGCGAGAATGAAAAAGTAAATACTAATTTGGGCAGTAATATAACCGTTCTGGATTATTTAAGGGCCCTTTTTAAAAACGATGTTGCCGTCCAAAAGAAAATAATGCGATTTAACATAAAATTATGGATAATAAAAGGAATTAATAAATTATAACAGTATAGTGTGGGTCACCAATGTAGTGTAGTGGGTCATCAATGTGGTTGTTGTGACCTTACCTTAGGTATTGAGGTAGGTAGTAATTAATAGTCTAGCAAAAAACAGTTATTTTCACGGATATTGTTTATTTCGCAAAAACGCACAAAAATCGCAATCACTACAAATAAAGTATAAAAGGGGTGAGCGAAAGAACAATAGAAACAGGTAGATGAGATATAAAACTAACTAGTAAACTTAGCCACGCGAATACGTGAGAATACGACTTGAAAGCTGGCCGTTACGATCCTGAATGATGATCCATAGGATTTCGGATCTCTGATCCATAGGAGAACAGTAGACTGACAGCCGGTCGTTAGTTACAATAGTCTACTAATAATAATGTGTATAATAATAACATTTTAACTTAACTAAAAACTATTTAAATATACTAAGAAATAACCTTAAATGAAGTTTTGTAATAGAAATTAAGTATTCTAATAACAGTAGCCATACGCCACAATAGTAATAAAATTAATTAAAGGTAATCAAATAAATTGAAATAATTTACAGTAACATAATATTTAACTTAGTACATGAGTCATAACTAATAGGGTTGTAATTATAGGTAAGCTATGGTTAGGGTTACACTTGGGCCAAATGGCATCATAGCAAGAAACAACCAAGCACCTTAAGGACGACACCAATTTAGCGTGTACACTCATTGCTAGTTAGTTATGCTATCCAAACTATAAAATTTTACATCTTTTTGTATGGATGTGATATTTTATAAGGTTATATTTGCTTATATATTAAAACCTGTACTTTGGAATACAAAAAAAAATATATATAATTTCAACCATTGTTTTACGTAAATAGGTAAAAAAATATTTATATTTTACTGCGTCAATATACAATAAAAGCGACTTAATCTGTTAATATTCATGCTTCACCTCACATCAAAAGAGTCGCGTTTTGTATATTTTTTTTAACACAAAAAAAACTTGGACTATATTTGAAATTTATTCCGCTTTAAATCATATAAATAAAAGGGAATTTTGTTTTATATAGAGTATAGAAATATTTCACTCATTCAATTTAAATATTTCAAACATAACGCACTTTTAGTTATAATAAATTCCATCGTATATGTTTTGTTTATAGCAAAAAATATGTTTCTATTATTTAGGTTTAAAAAAGCGTCTGGAATACTGATATCAATATAAATTAGGTTTTTTTATTTAAAAAAAAACACTGTTATTGTCAGTGACTCAATCCGGGAAGTACGAAGAACCTCAAACAAGAAAAAATATTTATATACTTTTTAGTAATCGGTCGGTCGGTAATATGCTATAAAATTGTACAATAAATTAGTTATTGGTAGGTAATTAGGTAGTACAGAGGTAAGCACATTCAAACAAACGCACACCTCTGTTATATTATATTAGTATTCATAAAATCAGATTATGTCACTAGTTATCATAAGATACAATGAATTATCAACTTCAAACAATAGAGAAAATCGATCTATTTTTGTTCAAGAACTTCTTTTAACTTGGTTTGTTTTTTATTGTTTTGTATATAATCTTTTGATTTCAATATTCTCTAACCTAAAGTGTGACCAAGACAAACAATCATTGCTAACTGTCGATATAATAAGGTTATAAAACAAAGGAAAATTTTCTTCAATGGGGCAAGTAATACAGTTGTGCTAAGCGCTTCTAAGTCATATGAAATATTCCGCCAACAAGTTATCCCTCAATATAGTGACGCCATAAACAATAATTGGAAAGTTTTGGCAAAAACTCTGAACACTGGCTTCATATAAAGCTAAACATTCGACAATAGCCCTAAACTAGTTTGTGCTGACTTTTGATTTCTGACTCATTCGTTTAAGATGATAGTGAAATATCGAAATATTAAATACAGTACCGACGTAGCGTACAATCTTACTTCTTACAATTCGTACAATCTTCTGTACAATCTTAGTATGGTCAGGTTAGTCAAATGGAAAAAATATATTGTGAAGAAATAAGTACTCTACAGAGATGATATATATATTTATCAAACAATCAAAAATGTTTCGGATGAAGTCTTTAGATTACACTCGTGTAAACCGTTTGGGTTTGACCTTGACATAATTGACGACATTATTTTGTAGGATAATGGCAGATGTCGCAACGTCAAGGATAAATTTCATGAATTTTAGAAAAAATACAAAAGGATTTTTTAAATAAATATGAAAAACCAAAACTCTTCATATATGAATATTATTCAAAATTAATTTAATAATAATATTTTATTTCTTTATATTCCAACAGGAATAAATAATAAATTGCTGAAAACTCCACATTAACTATCTTACCAGTCCTGACAAGGAGATTGTTCACTCCGCTCCGTTCGCTCGTTTAAAATTCCTGAGACGCTAACATTTATCTAAACTGAATAGAATAGTTAAAAGATAATTTATTCAACAAATTTACAAACATAAGTATTTATTATTATGAAAGCATATTATTAAATAAAATTATCTCATTGACGTGAATTGTATAAGGTGTTTTTTAATGGGATTGAGTAATAAACGAGCAGGTTTAAGATATCTGTCAATAAATTGCTATTCTATTTTTCTATACTTATTATAAAACAGTAATATAAATTATTTATGTATAATAATGTAATATTATATACTAACTCATATATTTAAAATAATTTTCATTGCTATGAATTTGTATAATTATTGTAAATATTTTGAACGGAAGAGCGAATTCCTTGGCGACTTCTAATATATAATATTATGATAATTACTCCTGCGTATAATATCTTAGTAGATGTTTTGTCACTCAACGAAAGTGAAAAATATTATACGAATAATGAAGTTAAAAATATATTATTAAATTAAATTTATTTATTCTATTCACATGATGTCAGTGTAATCATATTTTAGTCTGTAAAAAGAATCAGTCAATCAAGTTTATATTAAATTTGATAATATTCATATCAGTTATAATTCTCATCTCCTTTGAGTGAAAGTTAAAATAATTATAAAGTATAAAAACATGAACAAATTATCGAAGCTATGTACCATTTTAATATATATTACTTCTCAGGTCTTATAAATCATTAAAACATTATTTTTAATATATTAAATAACTGGGTTAACATCAGTTTTTGATGATCTTTAGTAAGTAAATTACGACTACTATTTAATTTTGTATCGAAAAACACATGCAAAATTAACCTTAAGCAGTTTGACTGAATGGCAGACTTTTTCGATCAAGTAAGTAAAGACGCTGTGTCCTGCGAGTTAGAAACGTCATAAAGAAAATATTACGAATTCAGTCATATTATGATTGTCGCTTTCTTTAGATATATGATCGCAATCTAACGTTCTGAAAATCAAAAACTATATATTTTATCTATTGTATAAGATTCTATTCTATATTATGAAACTAAATATTACAAATGATCTGGGAACGGACCATTATCTAGTCGTTGCTAGAATAAGAGATCTGTTTGCAGGTTGGCGAAGCCGCATGACGTGTCCTCGCTTGGAGTCGAATTATCGCATAAATTCCTTGATTGATATTCCTCTCTGATCGGTGGATCTTGAAGCTTCCAGCTTCTTATGCGATAATTCGACTCCAAGCTAGGGCACTTCGTGCGGCTGCGCCAACCTGCAAACAGACCTCTTATTCTAGCAACGGCTAGTTAATGGTCCGTTCTCAGATCATCACCCCTAAACATTCTCGTGTCCATAACTTGGCTTCGAATACGCTGATCCACTAGGAATAAATAAATTATACTTCTTTCTTCCGCTCGCTCCCCTGTGTACTTGTGAATTCATTTGTGATCAAACATCGTGTTTGCCACAAACAAATTTCTTTCCTTACGAAATTCCAAAATAAGCTTCCCAGCCTCATTTACTCTCTTATCACCGTACTTGCCTAGCACGCTTTCGTAACCACTTCGCGCGGTTCCAACCCATCCATTCATATCTCCACATACTATCAACTTTTCATTATCTCTGACACTACTTAGAACGTCCCTGACACTCTCCCAAAACTCCTCGAGCTCGCTCACTGGAGCTGAGGATACTGGCGCGTAAACGGCCAACTAGAATACTCTTGATATCCCCAGCTTAAAGCGAACCCAAAGAAGCCTCGGGTTGATAGCCTTGTATTCTACCATTGCATTAACCATTCGAGAGGACAACAACACGCCTACACCTTGGCAACCTCGCTCACCCTTTGGAACCCCAGCCCAGAAAGTGACCCGGTTGCCAGGAAAATCGGTCGCATCCTTGTCTTTTCGTTTGGTCTCAGACACACAAATAACATCCAGATCTTTGTCATCCATCACATCTAATAATTCATTCATCTTCTGTTCCATTCCTCCTCTTACATTCCACGTAGCTATTTGTAGCTCCGTCCTCCACCTCCCGCCGTTCGGAACATGGCGTGTTGGTTGGCGGTCCCCAACGCCGCATTTGTTCATTTTACAATATAATTTTAATAAATTAAATCATTATTTCGAAAATAAATTATCCACTATAAATCAATTTGAAATTACAAAAAATAAAAATAAAAAAATAAAATTAATAAATGTCACAAAAAATTAACTTAAAAAAATACAATAAATGTCACAACAATCCAAAAAAACAAAAAAATAAAAATAAATTGAAAACAAAAATACAAAATAAAATAAAATTTCAATAACAATTCAATTTCAATTTCAATAAAAATTAATAAATGTCACTAAAAATTAACTTTCATTTTAACTTTCTTTTTCTGTTTTGGTATTACTCCTTACAATTCTTGTATTTGTTACGAGTAAGTCCAATCTTAAGTTTATGAAAAAACTGTTAAAAAGTTACAATCATGTGAGGATCGATCGCGCGATTCGACGTTTACAACGTCAATGTGTAACCGTTTCACCAAACTTTCTGACAGTCATAAAGGCGAATTTTGTAATACGTATCCAGTTGCTTCCAGCTGTGTAAAAAACAGCTGATGTGGGTAAATGAACAAAAATTATATCGCAAGTACACTGCACTATTTTTCTTTAACACAAGTTTTAATTTCATATGTAATCCAAATATTTGTTTTTAAACGATTAAACTCAATAACACACTTGTTAACACTGTACTGGTTTGTTTCTGACAACTGATAGCTGCACGTTTGGATGTACACAATGCGGTTTTGCTACCGACGCTGTTATACGGCAGCCAAACGTGGGTAACACAGAAGAAGAATGTAAGAAAGATGAATGCTGTGGAGATGCGATCTCTTCGCAGAATATGCGGAGTCAGTCTAGCTGACTGAATCCGCAATGAAGAGATCCACAGAATGGCAGGTACTAGCGAAGATGTCACGGTGAGAATGAAGAAGAACGTGCTCAGGTGGTTTGGGCACGTCGAACGAATGAGTGATGACAGAATGGTAAAAAAAATTTATACAGGAAAAGTGAGCGGTAAGAGAGAAAGGGGGAGGCCTCGAGTGATCTTCGAAAATACTGTATCCATGATACTGGAGGAAAGTCACGTAAAAAGCATGAGGACCCCCCGGAGGGCATGTATGAAGAGGTTGATGTCTGTGGCCGAGGCGAAAGAGGTGTGCAGGGACCGTAGCGTTTGGCGCTCCGTCGTCTCTGGCTACCCTGCAAGGGATATGGCGTGAAGGTAAATAAATAAATAAATAAATATTACAAATGGCTCTATGCTCAATATTGGAATATATGGGCAATATTAAATATTATTAAATATTATATTAAAGTATCATTGTGCATTAAAGTATGATTATTTAACTACGTAAAGATTACTAAAAGTTATCAAAAATGCTATAAAATAAACAAATGTGATAGAATTTCAAAATCTGCCTACACAGGGGAAAAATGTTGAATGTTAGCCTTAACCACCATAGAGTTTTGTATGAAAATACTTATAAAATTGATTTGTTATAAAGGCAAACTTTTTCAAGAGATATCGATGAATACCTTCAGTCACGTAGTAGGTAACTTATTTCAGTCGAAAGGAACACGGAGGTTTCCGTTTTCGACAAAAAACCTTTTACATCGTTCTAATAAGAAATTCCATGTTTGTTAAGAAAAAAAAACGATGAAGAGGCGATTATATGGATGACCTTATTTGTACTTACTTACCTACTTTAGGTTCAATTTTCCTGTTTTATTGAGTTCTCAGTTCTAAAGAATTTGTTATGATATAAATATCATGTAATTATTAAATAAAATTGTTTTTATACAATTATCGGCTATTTTTGTTTATAAATACCTAACAATTAATACTTCTATAGTAACATTAGAGTTTAGTTGTAACATGTTAGAACCTTTTAAAAACGTTTATTTAAGAAACTATAATATTAAATTTGTAATTGAAAGTGAGAATTAATGTTTGATTTGATTCCTAAACTTTTTCATCACAATGTATGATTCCAATTGCGTTTTTCTATTTTGTCTTTTCTACTTTTCCGCTTAATTTATTTAATTGACAATTATTATATTAATTCATGTATTTATACCGACATATACTCAACTCTCAGACAGCTATCCGTAATGTAATATTCAACTTGTAATTCCCAGTCACATGAGTCGCGGCTGCCATTTTTCAACTCAATTACGTAGACGTTAGCTCTTAGCAAACCTTAGAAATAGGTTTTTAATAAAATATAATACAGATATTTCCAAATTTTTTAACATTTCTCTTCCGTTATAAGCACGAATACAATTAAGCTGAATGAAAATACAATTATAAATATAGTTTAGAACAAATTTATTAGTTTTTAATTCCATATTCATAAACTATTTTTAGTTAATAACAAAGTTAATTAATATAGATAAAAATAAAAATTCATCTTCCTCTTCTTTATTAATGTAAACTTTTATTTTATAATATTTATCTTATGTCTGTAAATATTTGTATTTTTTAATGATATACTAAGAATTTTAAAATGATGATACTTTTTTTATCATATTGAAATTATTTGCTAAAGTTATATTTATAAATTATAATATATTTATTATATATTATTATATATATTAATAGCTGAGTTTTGAAATATATTTAACGTGAATGCCAGTGATTTTTTTATTATACATATTCAATCTTAACGCTAATGTGTATATGGCGTTAAAAATCCAACAAATTTTAAACAAGCGCCTTTAAAATATCAAATAACTTAATATTCAAAAAATCTTAACATCAAATATACTCCATATTTGGTGTTAAGATATTTTGAATTATTGGTAGTAAATTCATAGTCAATATACATATGTAGGTAATTATTCAAGCCAGTTTTATATTAATGAATATTGGTCTATTTTAAGACAACTACACATATAGTTTTGCAAAAGTGTTTATTAAAATCGCTTTAAGGATTCGATTTAAACTAATAAATATTTATGTATTATATCCTATTATATTCAATATTTGATCTTAATCACGCGGATGTTGTTTTATTTACTCTATAAACTGTGTTTAGGTTCCCTTATAAATAATATATTTTCTCGTTAGATTAAAATAGACATTTATGTTTGTAGATTTAGTTTAGTTTTAATTTTACTTTTAAGTATATTGATTATTGATTGATTGGTTACCATTCCGCAACCTACCCGCAATATTAAAAACAAAATGTGTAACTTGTAAATTATTATATTGATATGATAAAGTTACATCATTTTATAAAAGATCTAAATAATATTTTTATATGCCTTGTGGGTTTATTTGTTTATTATTCTTCTCTACGCTAAATATTCAACAAATCATTGTAAAATTATATTTAGTCAGCAACTTGCTTATTTCCTTACTGACATTAAATAAGATTAAATAATAATATAATATTTTAATTATAATTCATAAACGCCTACAATTTAGATTATAATAATTAAATAATGCAATGTAATTAAGCAAACCCCTACAATTGTTAATTTATCTACTCGATAGATCACTTTCCTTCCTAAATATATCAACTGTGAATTTTTCTATCAGAAGTTATAAATTCTACCCTACAAATATTACAAACTGTTCTTTGCCAGAGGCTTTGACTGCTCTGTGTGTAACAATATAGTTATTTTTTTTGTTGTAGTTAAAATTTTAAACTATTATTATTAAATGTTAATTAAACACGAAATAATATAAAAAATGGGCATCACTGTCGATTACTGTAGATGAACATTTTGTAATACTATTCTTGTATTATAACATGTTGTTTATATTTACAATAAATATACTTCATTATAATTATTATAAATACAAACTATTTTTAATATATTATTTATAAACTTTAAGATCTATTTCGTTATGTGGAATAATCTTAGTGTTACAATAATTATAAAAATGAGTTGTTTTTTATTTTATCAGAAAATAAAAAAATCTTTGGGAGATGGAATTGATTTTGCAAGTAACGTTCAAGTTATTCATTGCTTATTATCATATAAAAACCTACTTATTAGTATTTTTATATAATTTCGGTTTATTAAAAAAAAAAAAAATTTACATACTAATTCATAGACATGTTGCGATTACTTATATGAAGGGTATTTAACGAATGGTTTGATTTGATTTTCTATACGAATAATATATTTTATACATGCCTGATTTTTTTAACCAATGTTTTGTCTTATCGCAGTGCGAACGGAGTGACTGTTTGTAATGAATCAAAAGAAAAATATGTATATATATAATATGAGCAAAAATTCAGATTTATTCAAATAACGAACACTGAAACTTTCAAATAACGAACACCGTGGCCTATAAAAGCATCGAGGGGTATAGTGCCCGGGCAGAGCGCTCCTTGCTCTGACACTCGTCGGTCTTCTCGCTAGAAGTTGTCTACGGCATAGTGTCATAACGTAACAAAAGGAGATTTTGTAACTCGTTGACATTTGACGTTTGACGTTTTAAATTCATTATGAAATGGTGGTTATTTTGCTTGTCTAATTTGTTTAGATTATTTTTTTTGTCATTCTTTGATTTCTTATAAAATAAGTAATACATGTAATTTCTGTGACTTGTATTTATATTTTTAAATATAACTCGCTCCTGATTGCTAATATCAGAAGTAGGATTATATTCTTATGCCCACTGAGAGTGTTTACGCAGCTGAATAGCCACCATTTTGTTTCACGATGCCGCGTGAATCACGTTCGCGTTCAGTTGAATTATCGCGGAGTAATTCTAAGCGTAAGTCAAGTCGTCATCAACATCGCTGCGGTTCTCGATCACGGTCGCACCGTCGCGTTTTGCGTAGCGTTGCTCGTAACCGTTCAAATCGACGTCGTTCGCGTTCTAATAGAGCTATCATAGCTCTATACATCAAGCTCTTAATACAATAATGGATTGATTAAACGCTGTCGAGGAAAACACTGCGAGTGTTTCGCGAACGTTACGTCCGCCTAGTAGTCTAATGTAACCTCCACCGATGTATAATGATATTTCCAACATGCCTCAAAGTAATGAAGATCCGCGTTTTTCAGCGCATTCTTTCGCTGACGCTCGTTTTGCGATTGCCTGCATGAAACAACAAGATTATTTTGTTTCGAATTTCGATCCAAATCTTCACAATTTCGAGGTGTGGTGCAGTGAATTTGAGCGTGCTAGGTCTGCGAATCAATAGGGTGACTAGAGTGTCATTCTGGTGTTGCTAGCTGTCTACAGAGCGCTGCAAAGTTAGCTTAACGAGTGATCTACAAACGATCTATCGTGGTCAAATTTCAAAACGGAATTTAGGTCCTTGTGTCCGCAAACAATTAATAGCGCTGACATTCTTTATGAGATTATGACCACAACTAGAGCTCCTAAGTAATCCATCTTAGTGTTCTATTGTGCAAAATTTATGCCGATGTACAAGGTTCCTTACAAGAATCTAAAGGTTACAAATTTGTATTTGTACTGGTGGATTCGTTTACAAAATTCTGCTTATTGAATCTTATGTATCATTAGGATACAAATCTCAAGTTTTACTAGTTGAGTTTCTGCTCTTGGTCATGAAATTCAGTGTATAACGACTGAGATACACCATTCTAACTGTCAGGCGGAATAATACGTGCGTACGGTGTTGAATTTAATTCGTGTTGACAGTAATATTAAAGATAAGTGTTGGTTAGATTTTTTATGTAAAATACAACTTCTACTTAATATAACTAAGCAAAAAAACACACAATTTTCTGCTTTGAATTTGTTGATTGGTATTAAGGCAACTACACCTGTAATAAGAAATCTTGTGTGAGACAAAGCGATCAATTGTTCACCATTTAGTCGGGAAGCTTGGCGGGAGTTGTGCAGAAGCCGAGATAGCAACCTACTGGATAAGAACCAAGAGAAACGAGATTGACCTATGTTACAGAAATGTTCGTACATGCAGAGTCGTGTGATCCGTGAGATATCTTGACGTATGATAACGCATCGCGCGTGGTGACTCCATGTAGCAGTGCGGTCGTGGTGACTCCGTGTAGCAGTGCGGTCATGGTGACTTCGTGTAACAGTGCGGTCGTGGTGACTCCGAGTACCAGTGCTGCGTGGTCCGATTATGATGACGTCAGCATGTTGCCAGAACGACATGACACCGTTGCTGTTTTGTTACTTGAGACAAGCGTAATATTGCCTCTGTTTGTTTATTGTACATTGGGTATCGCGTAATATTGCCTCTGCCCAAAGGACATCGCGTAATACTGCCTCTGTCCGTTTATCACACAATGGACATCGCGTAATATTGCCTCTGTCCACTTATCATCCAAAGGACATCGCGTAATACTGCCTCTGTCCGCTTATCACCCAAAGGACATCGGTTAATACTGCCTTTGTCCGTTTATCATAGAATGGGTATCGCGTAATATTGCCTCTGCCCGGATAATTATCATTTTCTTGCCGTATCATCTTTCACGCAATCCATCCCTCTACTACCATGAATACCATACCATGTCACATTAATTTCAACACTCCTCATAACATGCCGATACCATGACAGATACTATACCATATACCACATGGCTATCTCTATTTTTTCTCTGTTCTATCTCTTGTAAGGTATGATATGTGAATGTGAGAAATGAAAGAGGGCCCTGGAAAAATGATGCACGAAAAACACCTTATACTATAATAGATTTCGTTTACTTAATTTGTTATCGTTAGTTTTTACAACAGATGCACACGATGGATACAATGACAATACTGGACCTTCGTATGCTGCTACTATGCAAGATCAAAGCGTGGCGCAAAGTGTTGCAGAGGTGCTCGAGGATGGAGCACCGTCAGGAGAGGCCGTATGAGCAAAAATTCAAATTCATTCAAAAATTCGAATACCGTGGCCTATAAAAGCATCGAGGGGCTTTGGCCGAGCAGAGCGCTCCTTGCTCTGACACGCGTCAGTCCTCTCGCTGGAAGTTGTCTACGGCATAGTGTTATAACGTAACAAAAGGAGATTTTGTAACTCGTTGACGTTTGACGTTTGACGTTTTAAATTCATTATGAAATGGTGGTTATTTTGCTTGTCTAATTTGTTTAGATAAATTCCTTGTCATTCTTTGAGTTCTTATAAAATAAGTAATACATGTAATTTTTGTGATTTGTGTTTATATTTTTAAATATAACTTGCTCCTTATTGCTAATAATATATATAAGGGTGACGTAAAATTAACCTTTAAAAATACTCACCATACCTAGACGAAAAGATATAAAATATTTTCACATAAAAACCCAAAATATTTATAATTGTATATATTTAAATTACTTCAGATATTAAAAAGTATCAAAGTTGAAAACAAAAATAAAATATAAATTGAAGTATTTTATATTGGAACAGTTTTCAAACAACTCAGAGACCTCAAATACTTTTACACTTATTGTAAGAGCAATATTCCCACTTCAGTTCTCACGTAAAAATAGAATAGAAATAATATTCCTTGAACCGTCGTTGAAGAGGATTTCAAATCTACTTGCAGTATATTGAAGTATATAAGAAAGATATGTTGCTCGTATTCTCAAATTTAAACTAACAACACATATATTTTCATAACTAAACTACTACAATAATTGATTATCTTTGTTTTTACTATAACCACCAATCTATTCATAATTTGATTTGAAATACTAAAAAAATATTCAAATTAACAATATTTTTCTTTATATTACAGTTTACCTTTATTTTTATTATCACTTCAAACAATATCGTATAAATGACTTATTAGTAGGCCGTATAGAATACTGCTATGAAAATAAAATGGATCATGGAATCGGATCATTGAAATCAAGAGAAAATGGAGAAGAGTAGACGTACAAAATGATATCGTAAAAGGTTATTTATATTCATGTTCATATTCATATATTAAAGGTCGCATGGTGTTGAAATGACATGATGAAAATGTATCGGAATGCAATTCATACTAATCTAAGAATTAAGATAGGCATTATCTAAAAATACCTACATAGGATAAATAAAATTCCTAAAACCGTGTGATACATGGCATTACATCACATAAGTACATCAATTCTAACAAATTGTTTTGGTGGAAGCGAAGGTTGCAATTTAAATTATTTTATTTTATAAAATTGTATTAATTACTTACAATATAAACTTATATTTAATTAATACTAAAAAGAGGTGATTCCAGTTCGGCTATTGACCCAGGTATGCCTGTAGAGCCAGTAGTTTCTAGCTCATTTAACACGACGCGCAGTGTTAGCATTTAATATTCTACACTTTACCACCGGAAATTGAGTTGGTGCATATTATATACATTTAGCAATACTATATTATAAGTAGACTTAATTGAAATGAAAAATGAGTTATAATGGTAAGAAAACAACATATTTTCAAATAAATAAACCTCTTATAAATGAATAAAATAAATAATCTAATAAAAACATATTTCTCCATATTATATTTGATGACTTCTTTTTTGAAAATATATTGACAATATTGAAATAAACACCATTACTTTAAACTAAGCTTTGAAAGCTTATTCCACAAGTATCTATTTTACAATAACATCGAGCTGTAAAGAAAGACATCGAATAACGCAATCGCTTTCTAAGCCCAAATCTTAATATATAAAACACAAAGACACTCACTGACTCACTGACTCACTGACTCATTTATCGCTCTACAGCCCAAACCGTAATACCTAGAAGGCTGAAATTTGGACACAAAACTCCTGACATATTGAATAGGTGCAATAAGAAAGGATTTTGCAAAAGTCCAAACGGTTCCAAAGTTACAGCTAAAAAACTGCAAAGTTTAGCTCCCGCTCCCTCTCTTCTTCACTTTCGCCGTCCGTCGAGAAGCACGGGTAACCTACTAGTCGTCTATGAAATAATGTTTTTATATGGCTTTCTTTACGGAAAAGATTATTACAAAAAGTTTAATAAAGAATCTTCGTAACTTAAATTAAATAATGTAATAAATTCTTATTTTCTTTACACCAATGAATGTAATGATCGCTCCAACATAAAATAAATATTTCCACTATTTATTCATCCATAGAAAATAAAAGTTATATAATTACTCAATAATAAAATGTAATCTTTTTATGTCTTTTACAAATTTGAAAACGAATTTAATTAACCATAAAGAAAATTAGAAAATATTTTTAATACCCGCAATCAACGAAATGGAATTTCAAATTCAGTTTTTTTCTATTTTGTATTTCGTTAGTTTTAATTCCTGGTCACATTTTAATTTCAATGTAAAATTGCTGCATGATGTTTATTATAATTGAAGAATTAATAGATTATTAATTTTTCAATTTAGATATCTAAATTTATAATCACATATTGTGCAGTAAGTTAGTGCAATAACTGCGCGAAGAAAAAAAAAATTAATATATTTTTTTACGTATATTATATAAATATTTAAATGATAAATCTAATACTTATGGAAAAAAATCAACCTCTAACCTAACCTAACCTTTATAAAATTTGTAAGATATCATAGTATTATATCATATCTGAGAAAATGGATACTCGATTGTTCATCGAAGTAATATATCAGACATAGTGTCAATATATGTTTTTGTGTCTAACTGCTAGACAGCCTGCGATGCATGGACAAACAAGTTAATCAACCTCACCCTCACTCAGTCTTGGACTATTCCAACTGTATGGCTTATTTTTACTTTATTCCAAAACTTGATCGTAAAGAAAGCCGATATTACACGTACATAGTTTTATTAGAAATAAACTATTTTCAATCTGAATGCCCGTAACCGGTATCATTATAGAGAGTCAGGTATAAAGCAGTAAAATGAAAACAGAGCTAGTTAGTATTTTATAAAATACATAAAACTCTGAATGGTCGGTTAAATATTGTCTATTTTAAATGAGGCAGTAGTGTTTTGTAACTTTTATTTATTTAAATTAAGTGAGTATAGAATGTATATTTAAACTGTTATTTCTCTGACTTAGAGTTTTAATATTTAATCTATTTTTAATTTAAAATTTATTATTAAACGTTCTCACAGTACAATTACTTATTACTATAATAATAATAATAATAAAATATACTTTATTAATCTTAATATATAATACGTTGAAAACAAAATAATGAAAAAAAAATGTATAAAAACGATTAATGCTGTTGACATAACGTCCCTCTTTATATATATATCGATGAGAGGGTTTAAGTTGTCAGTAAGTAACTGAAAGGCTATATAAAGAAAATCATTTAAAGAGTCGATGTTGTATTATGGTTGGTATACTTTAATTTTTTTTTAATAAGATTCATTTTTTTGGGATCTCGGGATAAAGATCTGATTAATTCTTATCAATGATTACTCTTTGTCGCGATGGGTCTGTATTTGTAAAAAAAAATAAATATTGTGCTTTTTTGAATTTAGGATCATATTGATTCACTACGTAAGGAATACCATTTATCTTTGAAATCTATTATCAACATATATACATCACAAAAGAAGTAAATGACTCACATATACGTACACGAGTGCCTCCAGTTATTGGGTATGCTGTCGGTCTTCTAACTTCTGGGTTTATATATACCGTCTGCTAGAATTTCGATGGTATCTTTGTGATGGAATAAAAAACGTAGTAAGTGCCCTCAGACAGTCTAGACTGTAATGTAAATCTCACATTACCGATTTTGGTGTTTTTATATCAGTATTATAACTAGGATCTGCCAACCGTGCGCGGCGGGTGTTGAGCTGAGTCTCTTTTCTTTCTTCTTTTCTTTATAACTTTTGAATGGCTAAACATTTTTTCAATCTGTTTTCGCTATAACATCCGAGTTCGGCTCAAACATACATGAGAAAATTTTTAGCTAATTATCTCGTCGCTTTCTGGAGACAACTAAACACAAAAAAAGGAGATTGGTTTGGGAGACCCAAACGGTTAAGAGCTTCGCTTACGCTCAGCTCAATAATCTTTCCCAAGTAGTTTGTAATAAAATAATTTTATGGGTTAATGTACTATTGCTATTAGATTCATCAAACAAGTTATTTATTAAATAAATAAAATTTTGTGGTTATATTTTTAAATTATTAAATAAGTAATTAAATTATTAGCAATATGCAAATTTCTGTGATGTATTTTAGTTTTAACTCTCTATGAAATTTGAGGTCCGTTTTAATAAATATGTTAAAGTAAAAATGTATGTATTAAATTAAGATATTCAGTAAAAATACTTATTAAATATAAAAAAATATGACTAATCAAATAGATTATTTTAAACGTAATTTTAATGCAATCAATATAGTTATGTCAATAATTTTTATTAATAAACCCAGCTGTAAAGTCCCACGTCAGTTGATTTTAAATTAATTATTTATTGCGTTTCTAATGAAAGAAACATTAAAAATCAAATAAATAAATAAGCATCAGTATTTGTAAAACAAAACATATTACAGTCCATCATTATAAAAGCTACGTATTTGTAAGCACCACGGTAATAGCGGTTTCGGTCTTATCATAACGAGTCTAATTTGGGTAGGAGCTTAAAAAAGTAAACAGAATCATGAATATATATAACATACATAACGTTTACATTTTAATATAAGGCCTTCGTTAAAATTGAAACAATTAATATCTTTTAAAATGTGTATTATTAACATTGTAATACCTCAATATATTTTACGACGTCATTGTTCACGTACTTTATATGTGAAGTTACAACGTTACGATATCTTGAGTGTCACCAAATTGGTCATAAAATACCACACGAAATTGTTTTGTGAAGATGCTGATTGTTAAATTTTAGGTACCTCATTTAAGAGAGAGACTGGCTACATATATTATTCTTAAATTATATTCTCCATTATCTTGCTAGGTTTAAACACAACCAAATTTCGTTAATTGTCAAAGTTACATAAGGTAATTAAAGTAAATGACACCAAAAATTATTTAAAATTTACCTCACTTCGTATATAAATACATAAAATATAATGTGTTCATTATATTTATGATAACAAATTATTATAAGGGAGTGTTATATTACCAACAAAAATCAAAACTTTATATTTTTAATTACTTATTTTTTATAAAATTATTTTCTTGGATGGATGCCTAAGTACTCTCTCTTCTTGCACATATAACCCCTAGTATGCTCCTTCCTACCTTATTTAATAGGTAGCAAAGTATTTTGCAGATATCGATTTACGACTATACTATTCCTGACATTGACCTTAGAGTAGGGACGAATAGGCAGCTTTAATAAACGAATTCCGATAGATTTACGTTTAATAATAAGAGTAACTAAGCTGTAGGTTTCGTATTTTTGTCTTGTTCCAAATTTTATTTTGATGATTATTGATATTTAGAATTAATCGTATAATCGTATAATTTACATATTGTTTTCTTTATCACTATAAGATAAGTCATTCACACCGTTTTTTTTTCGTTAATCGCTTTTAATAATCAAAAGTCATATTGATTTCCGTACGATCTAATGTTTTATAACCACTATCTCTATCATCATTGCGTAAAAGCGGATAAATATTTGGTTGTAACTCTATTTTTATTATAGTAACTGTTAGATAATGTTGTAATACTTAATACAGTAGCAATAAATAAATTAACTCTTGATATAATAGTCTTTACCAGAACAATATTTTGAATTTGAGTTAAAAGTATGAGACTACAAAACATACTGTTAATTGATAGTTTAGTATTTAGCTTGTCTAAAACAAGTAGATACTTGGGAAAACAAAAATGCCAATAACATAAAAAAGGCTTAAATAACTTTTGTATCATATTTATGTACATTTATTGTTTAGCGAATACTTTTATTATCATGACGGCCGTGTCACTTGTCACATAAGTATGTGAGGTATGATACGTTTGACATAAAAATGACCTCGTCGTGACTGTCATTAAACATGATATTATACTAAAATGACGGAGATGATTTTCATAAAATGATGTCATGTGAGTTTATGATCCAGTTACAGACTAACAAGGGTATAAAAGTTAATATATTCTGAGAAGCATATAGCATCATAAAAAATATGAATCGTTATGATGCGATTAGATACAAAGTTAAAAAGTTATATGCTTATTATATTGTTAATTATGTAGTAAGACATTACAAATGTATTATTATATTATTTTATTTTTGTTTGGATATTGTGATATTTAGGATATAAAGAGCAGTGACAAATGGTAGAACAAAATTTTACTATTATGATTGAAATAATTGTTTAGAACAATAAAATAATTAATGTACGAGTAGTATTAAGATATTGTGATTATGTAATACATTACAGCAACTAATAAAGTACGTATAACAACAAATATTTAACTCAATTGCCTATTTATTTATTAAGTATTTATTGTACAAAAAAATATACAATAGGCGAACTTAAAGCACTCTCTACAGTTAATTAAATAAATTTGTTTTTTTATCTATTGGCTTCTTAGTAATATTGAATCTTGATTGCTTATACTAAAAATATGTGTATTTTATTTAGTATCAAACAAGTATCCGAAATAATTTATATTACTAGTTATTGTTCTCAAATCTATCCGTGAGAATGACAAAGAGGTTAATGAGATTGGGAAAATTGGTTTAGACCTACAGTTTGAATCCCAAAAGGTAAGAAGCGTTATACTTAATTGTATATACGAGTATGCCATATTTTGTAATACATACTTCCTAAGTTCGTTACGATCGCAGTAGGACCTTATATTTTTCCTTATTAAAGTAGCTATCAAATGATATTATATTTGTTCAAATCAGTTCAAAAATTATAAATATACGCACAAAATATATTTTTATTAATGTAAATTTTATAAGTTTTATACATTTTATTACTCGATAAAAACACAGGCGTTCACTTGTTAATAAGTGATGCCGTTGCCAACTGACATCTGCGAATAAGTTTTATATTAAAGTCCTTCATCATAAATTTTCCAATTTTTTGTTATGAATATTTTTGTTGCGAATTTATTTTTATCTGAATAGCATTTTTAAATTGAAATTTTCAATCAGTGAGACATTTTTTATTACACATAGCATTAGAGAACTTTGAATGTGAAAAAGTTCAACTAATTCAATAAACAAAAAAAAAAACAAAAAAACTAAAAAAAAAAAACTCATCCGAAAAGCCCTTCTTTCCTTGGAAGTTCATAAGTCGAGTGGACCAGATGGTATCTCTCCAGTTGTGCTACGAACGTGTGCTCCTGAGTTGACTCCAGTGCTAACGCGTCTATTTCGGTACTCCTACCTTAAAGGCGTAGTCCCGGTCTCATGAAAGCGTGCCCTTGTCCATCCGATCCCTAAAAAAGGTGATAGCTCGGACCCACCTAACTACTGTGTTCCTCCTGCATATCAATGATATGTTGGATATCTCCAACATACATTATTATGCGGATGACAGCACTGGGGATGCGGTATATTCCGGTCTCTCGCGGGAAAACGTCAACGAGTGCCGAAAGAAACTTGTGTCTTCTGTAGAGACTTCCTTGGGGATGGTCTCTGAGTGGGGTGAACTGAACCACGTTCAATTCAATCCCCTTAAAACACATGTTTGCGCGTTTACCACTAAGAAAACCCCATTTGTCGTATCACCGCTCTTCGAGAACACTCCCCTCATTGCCTCGCCAAGTATCAGAATACTGGGTCTTGACATTTCGAGCGATTGTCAGTTTCGTGGTCATCTGGAGAGCAAGGCCAAGTTGGCCTCGAAGAAATTGGGAGTGATTAATAGAGCGAGGCAGTATTTCAAACCTGACCAAAGACTTGTGCTCTATAAGGCGCAGGTCCGGCCACACATGGAGTACTGTTCTCATCTCTGGTGCGGATCACCCCAATATCAGCTTCTACCATTTGACTGCTGGACTCTTTGCATTGCGTAGAAACGTTGCATCTCTGTGCGTCTTCTACCACATTTACCACGGAGAGTGTTCCGAAGAGCTATTCGATCTGATGCCTACCGCCGAATTCCATCACCGCGCAGCGCGCTATCGCCTCCAATACCATCCGTACCACCTGGATGCGTGGCGATCCTCTACTGTACGGTTTTCAAGTACATTTTTTCCTCGTACCACTCGAATGTGGAACGAACTCCCTTCGGAGGTATTTCCAGATCGGTACGACATGGGTAGCTTCAAAAAAGGCTTCAACTCCTACCTACAAGGCCGGCAACACTCTTGTAAATCCTCGGATATTGCAAGAGTTCATAGGCGGCGGTGATCACAAGTCATCTGTGACCCGCCAGCTCGTTTGCCCTCCTCTTCCATAAAAAAAAACCGTTATATATTTTTCACCAAATATGACGTCATTGCCAATACCGTCAAAAATAATGTTAATTAACAAATATGTTTAAGAAGTGCAATGTACCTCTTCTCTGTTATTACTTTTAAAAAACTCATGAATTTTATAATTACTTACAATTTTAAAACAAATACCTTAATTTATTTAATTTATTTTAATCAAAATTGGGTCGAAATATTAATATTAGAAATAAACATTTATAGATTATTGCTTTTATTCATTTCTTTAATAGTTCTATTAAAACAGTTTACATTAATTTACGTATATAATGAAGTATTTGCAACTTTGAGGTAATTAATTACTGATGGTGGCCCTGAAAAGAAATTGCTAGAAAGTTAGTCTTTAGACCGAATTAAGAAAACTAATTATTAAACAGATTATTATTGATACAAATTAAAATACTATTTCATTAGTACTGAATATTGAGCTCATTGCTTTTCTGACCGAATATTGAATAGATAATATAATGTGCTCTTTAATTTTATTTATGTTATAATATGGCAAGTGCTTAAAAATGTAAAAATAATTAAATAATAAATTTGATGAATATTTTGAGGAAGTATAAAAATATTAAGTGTTCCTAAAAAGGTACTTTTTAAACATATGTTGACTAAGTTTAAATATTATAATGCAATAGTGTTATCCATTACCATTTAATATAATTTTATATTTAGCTGGTTTTATTTAATCTGAACCGTTTAATTCTTTCAAATTGTACGTGTCTAATTACAGTCGCTCAGAGTTAATTTCATAAAACAGGCCGTTCTTGTCTGCGGTCGTTTCATCGTTGAAAGAATTTTTTAGTACTGTTTAAGATTTTAATTCGATTCGGAGTTGTAATAGAATGCGAAGTATTTTAAATCCATATTGAAATTTAAGTTAATAAATATTTTGGAATATCAGCAACAGTTTTAAATAACAATGCGTAAAAGAAGATGCGTAATAGAAGCGTATTATATAAAAGTTGTTTAAAACTAATATATTAAAATAACAATTTACTATAAGTTCCTAGAATTTTATTAGACTTTTCTTGTAATTTCCATGTTATAATTAATCTCCTCAGATTATATTATCATTATGTAAATAATATATTTATTATTAATAATTAAAACTGTAGAGATTAATCGTATTTAATTTTCAAATTATTCAATAATTGGGTGACAATAATGCCGTTAATCGCAATATCACAATGATAATCATTTCCAGATCTAAAAAAAAAGGATGCATTAAACTATAGTAGAAAATATAAATAGAAATAGAAAATATAACTACATAATTTTAGTATATCTATTGAAGATATACCTTCATTAGTCTAAAATATATAACTTATGGCTCTGTATTTTCTATATGTTGAGAATTTTATACAGTTTTTATATATCTTTTTTGCAATATAAAACTGTTCTTGGCTGTTTTATTGAAGACTAAACAAGAAAGACAATATATTTCACTCTGATTGCGTCCGCTTTAGCGATGAATCAGGTAACATCAGGGCAATCTGGAAGTGTCATATTTGTGTGTCGCTGTCTTCGAGTAAAAAGAGAGGTGATTCAAGTTTGAGTTATAAAGGCGGTGATAATGAGCCTGTGGATATGAATAACATTTTAATGGAACTCCGAGCATTTCGCTCTGAGATTAACAATAAACTAAGTACTCAAAACGAAACTTTACAAACATTACAAATGTCCTTTAATTCTATTAAGGAAGATTTGATAGACTTACAAACAAGAGTTAAAGACATTGAAAATAAAAATTTAAATGTTGATTTATTGGATAAAAAAGTAACCGACTTAACGAATCGAAATGAAGTTTTAGAAAACGAGATTAACAAGAGGGACCAACGTGACCGGATCAACAATATTGAAATTAGTGGTATTCCCCATTACCCTAAGGAAAATATTCCCAATATTGTTATTAAAGTCGCTAAAAGTCTGGGCTTAGAAATCAAAGAAACTGACCTGGATTGGGCTTTTAGGACTAAGTCGTGGAAGCCTCTAAATAAACCAGACATTTCAATGGCCGACGATACTTCCGTCGAGGGCACTTTTGCGAGTGTTGCTGCTACTACTCTTAATACTAGGCTGTGTGTACGTTTTCACCGGCGGGAGGTAAAGGAAACAATATTAAAATTATCAAAAAAAATTCAAAACAGCCAAGGTGGTACCGGACTAACTTCAACAGATATCGGTTTTAGTGGCGAAACTCGTCGTATATATCTCAATGAACATCTGACACCAATTAATAAGCACATACTTCGACTAGCAAAGCTACGAGCCCGTGAAAAGAATTACGCCTTTGTTTGGGTAAAGGATTCTAAAATATTTATTCGTAAAACCAACAAATCCCCTGTTACTCAAATATCTAAGATCAGTGAAGTAAATTCAGCTATTTTATGACTATTAAGTGTATGTGTAAGTGTAAGCATCTTTTTCCTTTATTTATATCCAAGTCTTAATAGTTTTATGTATGTGTCAGAATCATCGGTACTGTACCATTTTTTTGTTTTTGAACACAATTTTTTTATATTGCTAATTAATTGTTATATATTGGAATTTAAAACACATAAGCTGTATGTTAATATTGAGTTGAAAGTTTTCATATTTATACTTATATTTACTAAAGATAGGTAAGCGTAAACCTAATTTTACTCTCGCGACATTAAACGCGCAATCGTTAAATACAGGAAGAGATGAATTAATAAATACCATAGCCACATTTTTGCCGGATGTAGTCACCGTAACTGAAACTTGGCTAAGTAACGAATCGAACGCTACTTCGTTTGATGTAAATGATTACACATTTATTCATATGCCGCGTTCCGAATTTCTTATGACAACTCGTGGGGGAGGAGTCGGAGCGTATATAAGGCGCGGAATACATGTTCGTCAGCTCCTAATGCCAACAACAGAGCTCGAACAAATGTGGTTAGAGGTTAAGTTATTTCGTTTCAAAATAGTAGTTGGTGTTCTTTATCGATCACCTAGGCTTAATTGTAAAATATTTTTGGATCTGTTGGATGAAACATTGTCAACTTTAACCTCAACATATGATTTTACATTTTTAACAGGCGATGTAAACATCGATCTCTTAAGTAATGACTCTCAGCAACGTGATTTCTTGTCCCTTTTAGAAGGACATGGCTTACATCAAATTGTACGCGAACCGACCCGTATATCCGTATCTTGCAGTTCTCTTTTAGATGTTATTTGCTGCAACAAAGAGTTAAGTTCACACTGCACCAGCGTTAAGCATAATGATGACCTGAGTGATCACGCTTATATCCAGGCTAGTTTTCCAATTGCAGTTCCAAAAAAAATACCAAGAATTATTACCTATAGACCATTTAATCACTTTGATCAAAATACATATGAATTTGCTTCGAGTATTACTCCTTGGGATTGGATATTACAACTTCAAAATATTGATGAAATGGTTAATTGTTTTAATTATCTTTTGCTTGGTCTATTTGATCACTTTGTGCCAGTGCAGACAAAAATATTTAGAACTTCTCCCACTCCCTGGATTACGGATACTGTGAAGGCTATTATGGCAGATAGAGATAGGGCATGTGATATTGCGAAGAGAACTAAAAGTGATGACGATATGAGCTCCTACCGATCACTACGGAACTCAGTACTATCTGTCTCTCGAAATGAAAGGGAATATTATTTTACCCGAAATATTAATAATAATATAAATAACCCCATAAAGATGTGGAGTGAATTTAACAAAATTCTGGGTAATCATAGGTTTATTGATTTTCCACATAATTTACGTGATCCAGACATTATTAACCAAGAGTTTCTGAAATCAATTCCCGTTTGCAACCATATCAGTAATGCCTGTTTGGAACAATACTTTAAAAATCAATATAAATGTCAATTTTCATTTTCAGAAATATCATCTGGTGAACTACTAAAAGTAATTAACTCAATTAAATCTAATTCTCAAGGGTTAGATGGCATATCAATAAATATGATAAAATTGACGTTGCCTTATTCCTTACCAGCCATAACCCACATAGTTAACACATGCATCCTAAAAGGACACTTTCCTCATTTGCGGAAAACAGCAGTAATTAAACCCTTACCCAAAAAAGCTAGTGTTAATACTATAAAAGATTTACGCCCAATAGGCATGTTACCAATTTTATCCAAAGTTGTTGAAAAAATTGTAAATTCTCAACTAACAAGTTATTTTGAAATTAATAATATTTTACCCACTCAGCAATCTGGTTTTCGGAAACGACATAGCACTACCACTGCACTTTTACATGTCGTAGATGAGATTCTAGCAGCTTCAAATGAAAATCTTCCAACAATTCTTGTTTTATTAGATTATAGTCGTGCATTCGATTGCCTTAATCATAAATTGCTGATTACAAAACTGAGTTACTATGGTTGTGATGAATTAGTATGCACTTGGTTTGAGAGCTACTTCCACAATCGGCAACAAATTGTAGAATACGTAAATAATAAAGGTAAGACACTAAGATCTCGCCCACTTGATGTAAGCAACGGAGTTGTACAAGGATCCATCTTAGGGCCACTACTTTACTCTATATATACGGCTGATCTGGTAAATTGTATAAAGTCTACTTTGCTGCACTTGTACGCTGATGATACCCAAATTTTATTAAAATTTCATACCAAATCAACACTCGAATCGAAAAATTGTATAAATAATTTAAATCAAGATCTAGAGCTAATCAATAATTGGTCTAAAAATAATAATTTATCTTTGAACCCATTAAAATGCACATACATTGTTTTGGGAACTAAAACACAAATTAAGGCAGTCCATCTTAGAGCGCCTGTAGTTGCCATCGGTAATACTATAATTAAAGAATCATTTAAAGTTCGTAATTTAGGTTTAATACTTGATAATACGTTGCGTTTTAATGAACACATCGATCTAAAGATCGGCAAATCATACTCAGCGCTTAAAATGCTGTATAAATTTAGACCACATTTAAATCCTGCAATCAGACAAAAACTCGCTGATTCATTAGTTCTTTCACATCTTGACTATTGTGACATTGTATACGGCCCCTGTTTAAGCAAAGAATTAGAAAAAAAAATTCAAAGAGTGCAAAATTCTTGTGTCAGATTTTGTTACAACGTGCCCCCTCGCTCAAATATAACACCCTTTTTAAATTCATACAATATTTTAAACATGAAAAACCGCCGAAAGTACAAATTCAGTTCTCTAATTTACAAGTTACACAAAAATGTCGGCCCTCGTTATTTAATTTCCAAGCTCGACTGGCAGAAGAATAGAAATGAAAATGTTACATATCGTTCATCGCGGATTATTAATCTTATCGTACCTAGACCAAAGCTCTATCATTTCAGGGGTAGTTTTCGTTTTGCAGCTTCAAAATGTTGGAATGACATTCCTCCTCCTATAAGAATGTCAAAGTTTACAAGATTTAGATTGTTATGTAAAGACTGGCTTCTGAATGTTCAAAAACAACAACATAATTGGACTGCACTGCCTTAGAGTTTGTTTACTGTATTGTCGCTTTCTGTGCTTACATTTTTATTACTATTATTACTTTTTGGTTTACAATTTTATATTTAATTTTTTTTTTAATTTATTTCTACTATTTCCTTTTAAACAATAACTCAATTATAGTAATTTTAATATATTATTCTGTACAACGACAGCTTATGTGTTCACCCAACACTTCTCGATAACTTTTCACCATAATCAGATTGATAACAATCCATTGTATTTTTTTTCTTGTGAATCCGTTTGTTTATTTTGTCTAGTTAAAATTTTTGTCTGCATGCTGTGGCAGCATTGGCACAAGGCTTGAACTGAAAAGCAGCTCTAAGCTGAGTTCATTTCCTTTTCAGTTGCATACATATACCTAATTATTTAAGTTATTTTTTGTTAATCTTAATTAATTTGTGTGCTTCTTGAATAAAGTTCTTATTATTATTATTATTATTAAATAAACACTACCCAAGTAATTTTATGTCAATATGTTGATATTGACGATCATGTCTTACAATCTTTCAGATTTCCAATGGGAATTGATCATCATTTTATATTGTGAACGTGGAACGAATACACAGCAAAGAAAAGGGTGAATGATACATATTTTATTATGACCTTAATTCCCAAAAGCTATTTGTACAAAAGTTGACTCCGATCTCTTAGTGAGTTGATTTATTTGTGTTGGAGCAATATTTAATTAGGTAAACATATTATAACATATTAGTGCTGTAAGTGCTGTAGTAAATTGGTGAAAATAAGTCTATTTTATGTCTTAAAAATTAAGTTAAGATTTATTTTATTTATATAAATTATACGTTTTTAGTTTCACGCACCTATTTTCAGTTTTATGGTTAAGTTTAGTGTTGATTTAAATTGTCTTAAAATTTTAATTTTATTAGGTGCGTTTTAAAACGAATTATCAAGTGTGTTTAAAAAAATATCGTTTTTTTAAAACTAATTATTGAATAGATATTTAAAAACCAGATTAGACTTTTTGCGCAATCCGGAACCTTTACAAGATTAAAAATAAAAGGAGAAACTTCGTCATTTAGGCCGATGATATTCGAGGACAAATTAAGAAAGACCTGTAACTTGACATTAGATACATTAAAGGGCAAGTGAGTTCTTGAAAAAAAACTTAAATATTTGTAAACGTTATAGAATTATACGTGTTTCTATATAACCGTCAATAATTAATTCGTACCTATATATTCTTTTTTTTAATTTGAAGATTACTTTAGTTCCTTAATCTCACTTACTATCAAAGTTTAGTAGTGTTTCTTTGTTTTCTTTTTATTTATTTTTTATTACATACATTAAATTTATTGCGGAGAGATATGTTCTCAATTGCAAATACCCACAAATATTGTTGTTTAGGGTAATTTAAGTCTTACAATTGTTATATTTTTTAAGAGTTAAAAGCAGTTTACTATTAGATACTTATTAAATCGACTACTTTACGATTCTATAACGAAAGTAATGAAAACTCAATAATCACCTCTGAATCTTTTAATGTTTTTTGTATATATCTTTTGTTTTCCAAGTTTTCGACTAAAGCAAACACTGAAGTCCTTGAAGATGAAAAAAATTGAGACAAACCGGTTAAAGGTTACATTTATTTCGATATTTTTAACTTTCGCAAATAATTTAATCAAAACCTTTATGGGAATAGGTAATTACTATTCATAAACTGGAACAACCATTTTTATAATACTGTTAATCTGATTCGTTATCGTTTGTAGACAATTTTAGATAAAAAAAATATTTTATTGACTCTAAAATATTCAGATATGCAGTTGAAAACTAAATTATATTATATACTAAATTATAATTGGACTTAAAACGCATATAATAAATTTTTGCGGAATGCGGAATTTTATTAATTGAATTGCGAAGCAACACCATTGTTTAATATATCTGAAATATTAGAAATAAGCGAAATAATATTGTACAAGCAGATTATTTGTGTCTGGGCCTGAGCAAGCAATCAGAAAACAATGATTTTGAATCCCACGTTAATCACTTTAGAACGATATATTTATGCAATGGAAACTGTTCCGAGTTTAACAAAGCCGTGGGATAAAATATAATTATTGGTATGTAATCCAATGGTTTATATAAACAACATATAAACAGTAATATTTTTATATATCATAATATATAAAATGTTAAAAATAATAACGTAACAGAGCATATTTATTATGTCCAATATCAAGTTAAGAAAATTATAAAAAAGGTATGTTATTTTTTGTATAAAATACTGCTTGTGTTATTAGTCTAATTAAGTTTGGAGGCAGCGAAGGATGCAAAAAAAAAACAATTTATTTTATAAAATTATACTAGTGAGTTACAATTAAAATTTATAGTTAATTAATACTAAAAAAAGGTGATTCCAGGTCAGCGATTGACCCAAGAATGAATTTATTTTATCCTCGATTCCCATCGATGGTGAGAATGCAAGCCGTATGGTGTCGTCTTCAGGATACTCGAAGCGTGGTGTCAGCATTTAACCGTGTGAAACCAAGTTGGTGCTTACTATAACAATTGCCCTTGGCTAAGCTTGCGTAACAGTCTTATGTTTGTTTTTTATATTTTAAATGAGCACACGATCAACCTGAGGGTAAGTGAAATTGACATATAATAATGTGTTGCTACATTTCTGAATACTTTGTTAAAAGGAAGGTTCAAGCTACCCTTATAATTATTCCAATCTGTTTTCAGTAAAATTGACTAAAGAAGACTAAATTTATTGAGACTAAATTTATATCTGTCTCTTATCTCGGAAGAAACCACAAAATATCTCTTTTAAAATAATTAAATACTAACGGAAATAGAATATCAGAAAACAGAAGAGTCAAGATTGGAATTATTGAACTTGATTGGCTATTGATTGGTATTACGAATTATACCCAGGTTTTTTTTTGATCTGACGATACTTTTTTATCTATCAGACAGCAATTTATTTCCAAGAAGATGGATTGCATATCGTATTCAATACTTCGTTACCGGTGTTATATTTATGCATAATTCCACATGTGAATGGACTCGTTATCGTTCGGTACATAATATACTGTTTTATAAGTGGCTATTACCGGTTTTTTTAATTGCACATTGTAGGTCTCGTAGATGCTAGATTTAAAGACGCTGACGAGTTTGTAGTAGGTGGTTTAAAAAATAGATTAAAGTTTTATTATTTTATTGGGATAACCATATTCAAGCTTTGTTATTAGGAAACAGGAAAATTTTAGAAAAATTAGATTTATTTTTCCGTGTAATAGAGTTCCAATGAAAAAGTATTTAATTTTGCCAAATTTGCCAATGCCAAAGTTTTTCTTTTTATTTTATAAATTACTTTTCTGCCAGCTTCGATAACTTATTTCGTTTTACATTTAATATTTATACGATCCTCTTAATCTGGAATCTTAACTGACTTCCGCGAATTATATAAATTTTATTAATACTTAGATTTAACATATGGATATAGATGATTTAACTTTAGTATATTTGTTGTAGAAATAGATTAAATAGTTCAACATTGTTTCTGATACTAAAGAGCTTTAAGATAAATATTGGACAACAAACGTAACTTATTTTATGTTAATTATGAGTTATTTACCATATAGACACAATATGCAAACGGCACCCGAGATTTCGCTAGCGAAGCGAGTCGAAATTGAGGGTCTGTTGGCGCCCCTAAAAGTCACAGAAAGTTGTAAAAAAATTACAGAATATTATCCGTATCTCATTTTGCTAATTTTTTGTTAACATATTAAAATAATACAGTACATACGATACGAGACAGGAAAGTGTTTAAAATATAAATTTTACCACAAGAACAAAAATAATAACTATTTATAATTAAATTTTTTCAAAATTGATGCTTAAAGATTTGTAAGATATATCAAATATTTTTTATACTATTTTTATTTATAATTTACTGATATTTATTATAACAATTGTGACACCTCTGCTACTTCTACAAGTCGTTTAAGTACATGAAGCTAAGAAGTTTAAACTAATAAAGTTTCTTTGAGCGTGCGGCTTATAAATAGCGCCTCTGCAACGGAATGCCAATGTCTGTGTGAACGCTTATCTGACTACTCTATAAGAAAACAGTCCGTTAGCTTTATACGTGATATGATTTGAACAAATGTGCTTTTTAGTGTACAAAAATTCGGAAATAAATTAACAATATAAATTATACAATGATGTGGTGTAGAAAAGAAAAAAAACGTGATATTGGCTTGGGTATGATATGCAAGTGAGTGTATCGTACCACAAAGAGTAACCTGGTAACGGTGAGGGTTACAAAGAGTGTCAGTCACACGTTTTACAAAATAGAGAGTGCAAAAATGTTTAAGCTGAAATACCGCTTGATATGCCGCTGATAAAGTTTTTTATGTTTTTCCAATTTTCTCTACACACAAAAAGACTTGCATAGTTATGTTAGTGATAATAAATTCTATTACAATGTACTCTAGAATAAATTTTGGTATAATATAATATCCCTAGATTGTATTTTGAGTTTATAATTATGAATGTACAAATTAACGACAGAATTTGAGAGACCACAGGAATGTGTTCTGCTCGTTTTTTTTATATTCGTTATTCTTTATTAGATGTTTACTTACATGAAATAGTAACAAAAAAAAAATTTGAAAAATTGTTATTAATAATCTAAAAAAGGAATCAGAATTTCTAAGCGTTTATAGAAAATAACCATAGAATTAAAAACTTCAGGAAATCCTACTTTCTTAATGACATTAATGTTAATAAGGATAAATTAATAAAATAATCAGATTACTGTATAAAATAGTAATCAACATAGCATTAATTTAAGTTTTGTGTATAAATAATGACACTCCATCCGAGATTCTATTTATGTCTAGAGATATCTGTTTTATTTTATTTTTTTAATAATATTACTGATTACACAAATATTATTAAAATAACAATTTTTATTGTTTAAGATAAGTTATTGTTTATAAGAAAATTTTACATTATTTGTGTTTGCTTAAAATAATCCTATCCTAATACATAAAATATAATAGGGTCTGAATGATCATTAAATTTAATAAAAAATAATACAATTTATGAAAGCATCGTCTTTAAATTTAATCCTGATGAATTATGTAAAGTTAGTTTAAAAGAAACTTGTTACTTAACTAGAATGTAAGTTTTATTTTAATCTTAAATTGTTTCTCAGTTTCAGATTCGTGCTCGATTTTCATTAAAAATGAAATCATTTTTTTCATTTTATGAAAATTACTACAAATAGAAAATGAAAATTTCATTTTCTATTAGTAGTGGGAAATAAAATATTACTCTCAGCGTTAAATAACTGTATTAAAATTATTATTTCTTATAACAGGAACGGAAATGAGAAATCTCTGAAGTGCAGTAGCAGCTTAAATATTAATTATTTTAACGTTAATGAATAATTTATGGGAGTGGAATACTTGGAGATAATAAATCAACGCTTTTAAATATATGTATACAATGCTTCTCTCGAGTTAACGAGCGTATAAGTTAAAGTATCTATCAAATAAGTTGAATGGCAATCATATATGATTACCATACCTAATACGTACTCACACATATACGTTTTGATGTTATAGGCTGTTCATATATGTATTATCAATAATGAATGAATGATATTTAAAATTCTTCGATGCATATTCGTTGTTCAATATTTGTTTTACAAAAGCTTTAAATATATTATGTTTTAATATTACCCGTTGTCTGCACGAATTCTTAGAAGCCGAATTGAAAGTATAAACAATAAATTATAAAGATTCCTTATTAAAACCTATTAAAACTTTCACATAAAAAGCGTTTTCAAATCTCAGCTCTTAAATTAAATATTATTTTTAAGCGCTTATGAGAAAAATAACAAAATGTTTGCTTTAAATGATAAAAACACGAAGACGCCCTCGATAACCGAACGATGATCAAGTCTCCTTATCTCCGACGACACCGCATCAATCAATGTAATGAGTTAATGCCATTACCCCAATTAGCCTTTATTTTATTTTATCCTATTTAGTGTGTTATGAAAATATATTGCAAAAATTGAATGCGAACTCATTCGTCTTTTTATTTAAATATTTATAAATATGTAATTAAATAGGCATATATTAACTGTTAGTCATATAAACAACAAACAGTTCATATTTTAAATAAAAACGTCTAGGGTATCCTCTGACAACAAGCTGTATATTCAAACTAGATTGCTAATATTTTAATAGGAGTAAAGTATTTAAAAATAATTATAATTGGGTACGTAGTACTTTTTACGAGACTTTATATGTAACAGAAATTGATGAATAAGTTAATGTTTTTATATAAAATAAAAATGACGTAGAAGTATAATCATCGCCTTGGTATAATAAAGAATTATATATTACAAGAATTTACATCACTCTCTCTTAATGTGTGCCACTCTGTCTGAGTTGTAATCTAGTAAATAAATTGTCTCATATTCTGAATACTAATAATGAGGTAGAAACTGAGTTCACTTATCATATCATATTTCAATTCTTTATTTAAATGACAACATCAAAATGAAGATATTATCTGCAGAAAGTTTTGTGAACTATATGAGTATTATATTTTATAATACGTTCCTATTATACACTTATGTCATAATGTTAATTATCAGTCTTTAACTAAAATAGTTTAAAATGAACAGTAATGTCATATTTGAATAAAAAAATCGATAACTTTTATTATAAGCACGAAATTTTTATTATAAGTAATATTCTCATCTATCTAGCTACATCATAGGTAATAGTTAATTCGTATTGTTATTAAACATTAAACACACACATTGAAACCGTTGCGCTATTTCCCCTTAGTTAAGATCAAAAATATTTTGTCTTTTGTCCGAATGACATGGATAAAAATACTTTTGATTCTAAAATTACGCTTTAGAATCTACTCTCTCTCTCACTCCCACTTACAATGAAAATATGTTTGGAAGTAAGTGCTTTTCTTGTTACAATTGGAGGCTGAGAAATGATGTAGCTTTTAATTCTTTAAAATATCACCAGTAATTAGAAACCAATATCCTAATGAGTGTAATATTTCGTATATTTTAAGAAAATAAGAATATGTAAAATTCTGACGTAAAATGTTTTTAAATCTTCTTTTTCCTTAAGAGAACATTCATTTAAAGCAAGTGAAGATAAATCGAATAGTTTATTTTTACGTAAAATATCATGTTGATATTTCTAAGGTTTCTATTCAAGATACGAAAATAACCAAGATTTTTCAGACACAGAATTCAACTGTACATCAGTTGAATGTCTTGTTTATGAATGTTTTGTTAACGAGGTTGTTTTTTTCTATATACATCCATAAACATAGCCATAAGTTTTCATTATTATTTAAATACTTCTTTAAAATGGTTAAATTTAAACTGTAAGTACAATAGGTTTTTTTTGCAATTTGAATGCATTGTAACAATAAAAAGTCGATAAAAATTGTATTTTCTCGTGTTGTATATCTATCTCAAAGTAATAATTTTTGTTCCTTCGTCAGTCCTTCTTCTATAGATTTTATGTTGTTTAAATTTTAAAATAAGGTTTTATAAGTAAGTAAAGTAAGACTGAAAAATACAAACAAAGAAAAATCTAAAACTTTCTTAAACTTAGTCATATGAAATTTCTGTCAATTAATCTAAGTCAAAAAAAATATGTGTAATTTATACAATATATAAGTTTTTTGTAATTTGTAGTAAATTATTATATTTATGTAAGTAAAATAAACATATGCATATCAGGAGTGGACGTAACATAATACTTAAATAACTATAATGCAAAATTGTATTGTCAATACAAAAACGCAAATCCAATCCATATTTTATCTTTGTTACTAATAAAAATTAATAGCAAGAATAACATATTTGCATAGTAACACCATTACTTTGCAAGGGGTAATAAAAAGTTACTACACTATTCATAAAGAAAATATTTAAATATAACCTCGTTAGACATGAAGTTGTAAAAATATCATTGGTTTTATTTAATAACGTCGAATTAAAAGTCACGCAATAACAAGTGTAGATCGGGATTTGTTTTATAAATCAGGAAATATATAATATTAAAATATATTAAAGAATTAATGGAATACAAGAAGCAACAAGTAAATGTAATCAGGTCTCTTACTATTATACTGATACTGTTTTAATAAGGTAAGATAAATTGGAAAATTTCATTATATTCTGAAAGCATTAACAATTAAAGACTTTTCTTGTCACTGTCATCAAAACAACTTCCAAAAACTCTCGAACAAACTGAACAATTTAATTGACTCAAATGTGATTTAAAGCTCTTTACGACTTGACACTTACATCATCTTATTAAAATATAATTGGACGTTAATTATAATGTTAATTGACTGATTTGTTTATTTAATTATTAACAAGAAATAGAAACAAAATATTGTTTCTCGATCTATGATCTGGCTCCTAATTTCGCTATATTTTTTTAGTATAAAAGTGATCAATTATTCATTTAAAAACAGGTTGTATTGGTTAGAAGAAAAATTCAAATTTCTTTATTTCATCAATTTTGATGTACACTATGTTATTTTATTTTTAGTAATAAATAACTATGTAAATTCTAGGATTTTTTTAATTTCAATATAGTGTTAATGTGAAAATAATAACTAAATTTGATATTCACTTTCCGTTAGGTTCCGTTTCTGATGCCCGTTTAGCGATAGTCTACAAAATTATAATTAAAAGTTCTGATTTGCCTTAAAATTTAATAAACTTGACAGTTGTTTAAAGAGAGTTTTTGTCTGTTGTTTACCTGTTATTTTGATTCATCAATGTATTATTAAAACAACACTTTAAAAATGATATTTCGCATAACTCACTGCTTTGCTGATAATTAAATTCCTTTTCATGATAAGAATTATTATAATTATCAATATTTAACTAGACTGTATAAACATTGTTAAAAGAAGCTTCAATGGTATAGAAAATATAATTATATAATCTTGAAGGTGTTTGAGAAAAAAATATATGATGCCTTATTTATTGCTTGCAGTTTTCTTCTAAGAAAATTATTCTGCCCTTTTTTCTTTGTTATGTCATAGTAATCACGTGATTACGTACGTACGTAACAGCGATAATTAAATGTAATGAACCTATTTTTAATACATAACAAAAATTATATCAATCAAATTATATACATTTAGAAAACATAGTCTTATTGTATCATTTTGTCTATAAAAAACAGCGAGCCGGCCAATAATGGTCATTTGCTCTTTGACTTTCGGAAAGTGAGGTAGTAGTCAACACGTTTTTTTTTGAGTGTTTGCATTTAATTGTATAGTTGTTAAAATTGGTGTTATTATTCAGTAAGTGGTTACTATTTTGATTTTCACGGCATAATTGGTGTTATATTTTCTTTAACTCTTTTCTTGATAATCTATCCCTGGACATACATCAGAATTAAAAAAAAAATAGTGGCATCAATTTTGAACGCAAACTAATTATTTGTATGTGAATGTTGAGGTAATTTCTTAATTTTCGAACGCTTGTTCAGTTTTTTCTGTTGGCCAGACTGATGAGCTTCAAATTTCATTTTTACTACTTGCTCTACTATCCTTGGTAATTCTAGAAAGGCAGAAACACGATTATTTGCTAGCTTTCGAACATTCTGGTACCTACGCTTCAGTGACTCCCGCAACTTTATAATTTGGGAAGGAAGCATCTATGGGATCCAAGAGTACTAGCCTCTGGGCCTCACCAGGCAAGGAAGCCATCAGATAAGCCAACTTATGAGCAGGGGTCAAATTCTTACAACAATGTACCAAACTATCGTATACGTTATTGAAAGCCACCCATTGTTCCAAATCACGGCTAAACCACCATTTTATTTATAATAATTACAAAATACTGCTGCCTTATTTAATATAGACATAAAAATTGTAAAATTACTAACTAGCTCCGTTCCTTTTGTTGCTTTTCATAATATAGACATTTTATATAAGATTTAGATTATTCAGATTGAAAAATGATTATTTTTGTTTAAAACATATGTATACATGTAAATTTTTATTTTGAGTGTTGTTACTTTATGTATATTGTATATTTATGAATAATAAATATACAAGCTGCTTTACGATCAAGTTCTGAAATAAGTAAAAAATAACTATATCTATTCCCAGACAGAGTGGGAGTGAGGTTGATTGATTTGCTTGCCCATTTATCGTAGACTACCTGCCAGTTTGTTTCATGTACACATATCGACACTATGTCTGATATATTACTTTGATGGTTCAATCGAGTATTCTTTTTTACACATGACAGTATGATATCTTACTATTTATATATAAGTTATATGTGATTTCGTAAAGTATTAGATACATCATTTTCTATATTTGTTTATCATATTTAGAATATTAGAAACTTATGTCTTCGTGCGATGATATCAGTAACTTACATTGCTTTCAGTGAATTGTTAGTCGTTACTCAACAATAAAAACTTAAGTAGATAGATAAATAAAATAAATTATAAAAACAACAATACAATTTTAAGATATACTTATATTTATTATGATTGTTGAAATGTTTCTGTAAATGTAATCCTTGTCCTTGGAAGCAAAGACTAAATATAAATACTTTTGTATGTGACGAACATTTATTCATTATCAGAAAATATATGAACATATTTTTATTTTTAAAAACATTTTCGACAAGTTGATTCTATTTAATAGTTTGTAAAGTCATTAGGACAAGAAATACCTGAAAACTGTTTTCATGAGAATCCCTCATTTATCTTTTGAATTGAACTTATACCAGAAATTTTTCTGACTAGATATAAAGAGTATAGATAAATAAACTGGAATATAATCACAATTTCGTGCAAATATCTTTATGGGGTAAAAATATTTACTTAATTATACTATTCGTTCCTGTAAGTTAATGCAAAAGGTGAGAATTGTAAAAATATGCCCAGCGGTAGCAATTCCGTTTGTTAAGATGGTGATCGTGTGTGTGGATGAAAAAGAATTACCACTTCATCCATTAAAACATCCTTTTCACTTTATATTATGAAGTAGAACAATAAATTTAATTTCTTATATTTATGTGTTTTCAATATTATTTCATACCGCAATTTTAGAAACATGAATTAGGTATTCCAAACAATTTCTCATATAACCCCTCAAACAATTCCTCAAACAATTCCTTACTTGTTTCGAAAAGTTCCAAAGAATTGTAGTCGTATCTTGAAAAATTGCAAATTGTTATACCTTGAAAACAAACAGCTTGAGTTATTGTACATATACTTTCTTTGACAATATTCGTTTTAGAAAATAGAAGAAAGATTTTAAACAGCACTACAATTTTACTTAATTTTGATGTCTATAATATAAGAACTCTATGCAGCTTTGATGGCATAGTTTCCCGAAGTTGCTATTTCCCAGTATGAAAATACTATGTCATATTTCGTTTTTTCATATATGGAGTAAAGTGCAACTTAAGATGTAGACAAATTAATGTGTTGTGTTGTAACCGTCTATACATGATGGAACTTGTATAATAACTGAGTATACATGTCTCTAATACACCAATTTACTAAATCACAATCATTTATATTTGTGGACGATAGATCAAAACACTGTATATAACTAATCTTGGAAATGTTAAAGAATTTAGTAATTTTATATTTATTTATATATAATTTAACCGCAATTGTCGGAAATAGGAAACTATGGCTTACAAATTGTGTGTATCGACAAACAAAATAATATAATATATTATGTCTTTTTCCAGGAGCTCGAAAGAGGTGTTGAGAACCTGGAATGCCTTAAATGAAGGAATATAATGTTTTTGTATTTGTATTAACCAGAGATTGTTCAAAATAAAACAAATGAAATAGATTAAAAACTCCGTTCATTTATAACAATGCTCTTTTGAGCTCATAAGCTTTTCTGATTCATGAATGATATCAAGATATGTTTAGCTTTAGTTTTTTGTCGAAATTATTATTTTATAAAACTGTTGGTCACATAAAAATGATGTAAGAAATGAATTGCAATGTGATTGAACGAGTGGTGAAAGGAGCGGTTTTTGAAATTCTTAATTCTTTATTTTATGATTTTAAAATGATAAATTATTTAAGTAGTTTGTTTTTCATTCCTAAATGCTAACTATGCATTTACTTTATAGTGTCAGGCTAAGGCTAGTTTTAGGAAAAAGTAAATTCCAAAGGAGCGGTTACTTTTTCCATACTACGGTTGAAAATAAGAAAAACAAAAAGGAATCATTCCTTAAATATCCTTAATAAAACAAACAGTACAATTTTATGGATTCCTATGTAACCATTTTTTGAAATCTAAATACACTGACAGTATAAAATAACTAGTAGGTAAGTTTTCATATGATAATAAGCGAGCTTATGCATAAGAATCTTGAAAGGGTTCGGAACAAGCCGGGCATATTGTGATTTAATTAACATGAGAAGAGACGGTTAAATACATAAAATGATAATTATTATGGATCACAAAGATGTGTATTATTGATTCTCCAATTTTTAAATGCATTAAAATTAAAAAAATAAATATATTTAACTTTCTTTAGGATCATAATTTTTGTACTTTAATTAACATAATTTAATTAAAGTACTATTAGTACAATATTAAATCAAATCTGTAACTTGAAAATGATAAAAATTAAATACTTTTTTCTTAAACTTATACTATCAAGTTACAAATAATGTTTGATATCAACCACTTTGTTATAATTATTCATATTCTTTACTCTTATAATAATTCTTATTCCGACTTTAGAGCTTTAGCAGCAAATACAGGAGGGTACAATATAAATAGAAACTACTTCATATAATTAAAGATCCATTCATTCATTAAAGCTGTTTGTGTTAATTATAATTAAGTGACTCTTAAATAGACTTAATAATTTAGAAGTCAGAGTTTTATCATTTGATCTTTTGAACTGTTCTTAACGGTTAAGGAAACAGATTTGTTTATTGTTTTTTAATTATACTTTTTGTTTTCGTTAACATTAAACCTCCTTAATTTGTCTGAAAAGAAAAGTCTCGGACTTTAAAAATTAAAATAGTTTATAATAATTATAGTTATTATGTGGTAGTTATTATTATAACACAAAAATAGGATGGACATATTGTTTTATTTTATATTTATTTTGTAATATTTATTTTGTAATTTTGTTTTTGTTTTTTAATAATAAAAATAAGGTAACTATTTTGTTTTTTATCTCAACAGCGCATCTGCAGCCACTAGCAAATTATAGCTTATAATATTTCTAGGGTAATATATAACTTGTGGCAAAAATATACACAGTTGAAGGATTGTAGTATATTGAGTACATAAACTAACGCTTGGAGTGATTTGCGTAATTACAATGCATTGTATGTAATTATTGTAATGTAAATTGTAGAAATGTATTATTAATAAATCAAATATTATATTCAATATTGTCAAGAAGGAAATACATTGTTTATTAACAAGTTGTAGACCTAATATAATTTTACAATAATGTGTTGAGTACTTATGGTATAAAAGAATAACAAACAAATATTTTTAAGATATTTTAAAAAATGATGTACCTTTATCATATTAATATAATAATGTACAAGTTGTACATTTTGTTTTTAATATTGCAGGTGGGTTAGAATTGGTAATTAATTCCCATGGTAAGCAATTCAATATACTTAAAAGTAAAATTAAAACAAACAAATTCCTATTACCACGATGGCTGACGAGAAAATATTTTATGTATAAGGGAGTCTAAACTCAGTTTATTGAGTTAACAAGGTGCCAGAACAACACCCGCGTAATTAACCTCAAATATTAAGACATGTGTTATTCCATAGCTGAATTAAAATAATCAAGTTAAAAATCACGGTAAGTAGTGATTTTGATGATCACTAACATTAAATGTTGCTACTATAAACCAACCATGACCAACATTCAATAATGTTAAATTGACTATAATTTTTGGCTATAAATTGACTACAAATAATTTAAATTTAAATAAATAAATATCTTATATAACGCAATGGTGATATATTAAACCTCATAGTTATTGGATTATATAGACTGTCTAAGTGACTTTATCCTTGTAGCATACCAAAAGCGGAAGGGTAAGTCATTAGTTACTTTAGAAAACGTAGAACACAAAATAATGAAAGAAAAAAAATATGAATAAGAATGATTAATGACCTCGTCGTAATATCCCCTTTCAATATATTTCGAAAGGAGGGTTTAAGTTGTCTGTAAGCAGGTAAAAGGGTATATAAAGAGAATCATATAAAAAGCTGACTCGATGCTGTATTATGGTTGGTTTGAATTTGAAATATTGCAGTAGGAATAAAGATCTGATTATTTCGTATAATAATTACTCTTTATTATGATGCTTCTATTATGATGTACTTCAGAATTGAATGGCACACAAAAGAAAATTAATTATAAATTAATTTCTGAACAACGCAACAATTTTTAACAACAAATAAGAATCAGTGTGTCCATCATTGTGAAGCTCACTACATATATTGGTAAAAACTAAAGAAAGAGTGGTGAAATTTTAATCAGAGATTAAAATGCTAAACGGAAAGATGATATGAAATAAAAATATATAGTATACATAAAGTTTATATTTTAATAGAAGGCCCTTTCTAAATAAGAAATATTGTATATTACATATAAAAAACGTAATTTATTAACATTATAAAACCTAAATGTGTTTTAGGATATCATTGTACACGTAATTTATATGTGATGTTACAAGAATTATGACACCTTGAGAATTACTAATTCATCGTAAAATAATACACTATATCCACCTTTAGGTGAACAGGTGGTTAAACATTAAATGGCGTAAACGCCATCCACTAATGTTCAACTTTACACCCGGGGTAGGGTAGTTACGTTATGTAGCTAGATTGAGATGACTGCGTTTCCGTCAAAAACAACAAGGCCGGCTACACCGTCTCTAGATGATAGTGGACGGCATTTAATTTAGAACGAAGTTCCCGGATATTGTAAAAGTTCACATTTAGAGTGAAGTTGGGCGCCGCTGCGTTAACTCGTCGTTTGGCCTCAGTAAATCAAAATGCAATATTTGCCCACCCAAGATACGACGGGGAGCCGAGCCAAATTTTAGACAGGGGCTTTCAGGTTTCGTAAAAACCGGTACCCTGCTGGGATGTATTTTTAGAGGCACCGCTTTCATGTGTCCCGGTCGAGGCAGCCCATTGCAGAGATCCAGACAAATGACTACAACTAGGTTCTACCATCCATAAACAGTACTAAAATACTATTCCCACTGTTAATATGCATCTCTCTTCACATAGTCTATATTTAGATGTTCGATTCGATTCGGAAGTAAAAAATAGAGCTTGTGAATATCGTAGAGTAACAACTTGAAATTTAGTACGTAGATAAATACTTAAGTTTCAAATGAAACGCAGTTTGTATTGAACTTTCAATAAACTACTTCTTTGTATTTATTTGTATTATGTGGTAATAAAATAATATAAAATAATTATATTTGTGATATTTTTTTGTTATTTTCAGGATCATTCCTATGAACTAAACTTAAAGTATTGCCGAAAAACTTTCAATACTTCCAAATATCATTTCACTAATGGCGTTCAGTCATAATGTGTTTGGAAGGAGATGTTTAATTGAATTGTAAAATCTGTTAAAGATAATTTACATATTTAATTACTTGCTGTTTTTTTCATATTTTTGTTATTTTAGTGGCAGAAATATAAACAAACTACATTATGAATTTAATATATTTCCGTGTTACCTGTTGCTATGTAAGATATAAAAACAAAAATAAAATATTGCCATCCACTCGTTCACGAAAGCTCCTGCACTGGACATTTTTAAAGTTCAGAATAGAGTTACTTTTTAAACGATTTTTCGTTTATTATAAAAAGATGGCACTTAAATTGGCTCGGACATTGAGACCCCGCACCAAAAAGATATAATTAGTATATCATGTTGACATATATAAAGATAGATTGTTTTCTTCTTATCAAGGCTTCTTTTAGTATATATTATTTGCTAAATTGAGAATTGACTTAATTTACTTAACATAATATTTATATAACCAATTGTTCAACAAAGATGGAACGGATTTTAAAACTATCCCATTTCCTCTTGAAGGATTTGCAGTAATTAACTGGAAGGACAAAAGCCTTGACGTATTTATTTTAATTAAAAGTTTCATTAACAGCGACTTATATGGACCAGCATCTTACAAATATTTGTCCTCGGGTTTGCTTACAGAGACTATTATAAAATAAAATAAAAACATTTTCTTTTCATTAAATACACACAATTGTCACTTGTAGTAAATAGTTGAAGTACAAGTTAAGCAGTGCCAACTAATGAAGTTTCTTTGAACGTGTATCCTATAGATAATTTATCTTTAAAGCTATCTCACATCTCATTACTTTGACAAGACTTGATACGTAGACGCTATTCGCGTAAGTCTCCTTTATATGTAAAACGATTGGAACGAACATGTCTTTAATCAAATTCAAAATTATCAAGATTTCATTGAAATAAAAATATAGGATGTTAATGTGCAGGTATCGTGCTTACATTACAAAATAATTAAGAAAAGATAGAGCACATATGTGAAACTTTAAAATTACACAACAAAATAACTGATCCTCATCTAATCTAATCTATAAGTAAAATATTTAAAAGGAATATTTTAAACTATGGCTCAAAATAATATATTTACATATTTTGTATAAAACGGACTTTGGAAATATATAAAAAAAAATTGCTGTCGGAGAAAACCCGTCAGGACCGAAGTTCCTTAAGATTTTTCTTGAACTCTGTATATTTCATTTTTTTTTTCTTGAAATCTGTATATTTAAATTTTTATGTAGATCAGAAAGTGTCATTCAATATTTCAGAAAAAAAGGATCTTCATAAAAAGTGCCCAAACCACCTAAGCACGTTCTTCTTCATTCTCACCGTGACATCTTCGCTAGTACCTGCCATTCTGTGGATCTCTTCATTGCGGATTCGATCAGCTAAACTGACTCCGCATATTCGACGAAGAGATCGCATCTCCACACCATCTTTCTTACATTCTTCTTCTGTGTTACCCACGTTTGACTGCCGTATAGCGTCGGTAGCAAAACTGCATTGTGTACAGCCAAACGTGCAGCTATGCTGACGGTTTGACGTCTCAACAATGCAGTTAAAGCACCGTTAACACTGTTACCGGCAGCAATACGCCTTTCCACATTCATTTCGTATCTTCCGTCTCTGCTAAACATACTTCCCAAATATACCACTTCATTCACTTGTTCTATTATCTTATCATTCACGTTGATCTTACATTCTGTTCTTTCTTCATTTTTTTCAAATATCAGAACCTTCGTCTTATCTACATTCAAGTAAAGACCATTAATTTCACACCCATCTTTCAGAGTGGTGACCAATGCCTGCAAATTGCATTCTGATGATGCAATGAGCACTGCATCATCTGCATATAGCAAGCAATTGACCTTAAGGTCACCTACTTTCACTCCCATGTCACTGTCGTTCACGCCTTGGAGACAACTATCCAAATACAAATTAACAACCAAGCTGACATAGCGCAACCTCGCTTAACACCCGATTGGATGTCAAACCAGGGCGACATGCCAGCTCCTACTCGCACACAGGCTGAGTGATCTCGGTAAAGAGACTTTACAGAATGTGGTAAGGGTCCGTTCACATTGTATCGGGGCAGTATCTCCCATAACTTCTTTTTCACAACCCTGTCAAACGCCTTTTCCAAATCCACAAAAGCACAGAAAACCTTTTGGTTTAGGGCCAAAAACTTTTGATCCGTGCAACCGTGAAAACCGTGATCATGCGGAGGGAAAAGATCTGATCTATACACCCTCTTCCAGGTCTAAAACCTCCTTGGGCCTTCCACAACAGCCTTTCAGATCTCTCTTGCATTCTTCTCGCTAATATTTTAGCATAAACTTTACCGCCCAAGCTAATCAAACTGATAGCCCTATAGCTTGCACAGTTTATCTGCCTTTATACAAATGTACGATGACTGCACTATGCCAATAGTCTGCGACCTCCCTCGATTTCCAGCAAAAATTGCACAAAAATCAGAAATTGTCCCAGACGCGTGGCCCACCAAATTTGATCATCTCGGCAGTAACTTCATCTGCTCCCGCAGCGTTACCACATTTCAGACTTCGAATCGCGCTCTTCACTTCTTTCAAACTGATTTCACCATCGGCTACATCCGCATTTAGCTGCTACTCAATGTGTGCTTGCTCTGTTTAAATTTCACTATTCTTCGAAAGCACCCCTTTCATTCTGCAGGTTACCGCACTACCCCGGGAATGACTTACTTCTCGCCAGAAAAGCTTCGTGTTGTTCTTCGACTTTCTCTCTCAGAATTTTCACGCTTCATCTTTATAAGAGCTTTCGTTTTGTGCTTTTGTAGCTTGTACTTTCTTTTTCTTATCCCTCCCATACTTTTATCCTTCCCCGAGGCTTTATAATCCAGCCATGCTTTCTTCTTTAACTCCACAGCGTTTTTCACTTCATCATCCCACTATTCATCGCGTTCTTTACAAAAACCTCTTTTCCTCTTACCACATACTTCTGTTGCTACTTTCACTATACCATTCCTAAAGTTCTGCCAGCATTCTGCAACACTTTCATTTCCAGAATCACAGCTTTCAAGCTTCTTGGAAACCTTTTCTTGATATTTCTCTCTGATCGGTGGATCTTGAAGCTTCCCGCTTCTTATGCGATAATTCGACTCCAAGCTTGGACACGTCGTGCGGCTGCGCCAACCTGCAAACAGACCTCTTATTCTAGCAACGACTAGATAATGGTCCGTTCCCAGGTCAGCACCCCTAAACACTCGCGTGTCCATAACTTGCCTTCAAATACGCTGATCCACTAAGAATAAATCAATCATACTTCTTTCTTCCGCTTGCTCCCATGTGTACATGTGAATTTGTTCATGATCAAACATCGTGTTTGCCACAAACAAATTTCTCTCCTTACAAAATTCCAAAATAAGTTTTCCAGCCTCATTTACTCTCTTATCACCGTACTTGCCTAGCACGCTTTCGTAACCACTTCGCGCGGTTCCAACCCATCAATTCATATCTCCATATACTATCAACTTTTCATTACCTCTGACACTACATAGAACATCCCTGTCACTCTCCCAAAACTCCTCGAGTTTGCTCACTGGAGCAGAGGATACAGTCACATAACGGCTAACAAGAATACTCTTGTTATCCCCAGCTTAAAGCGAACCCAAAGAAGCCTCGGGTTGATAGCCTTGTATTCTACCATTGCATTAACCATACGAGAGGACAGCAACACGCCTAAACTTTGGCAACCTCGCTCACCCTCTGGAACCCCAGCTCAGAAAGCGACCCGGTTGCCAGGAAAATCGGTCGTATCATTGCCTTTTCGCTTGGTCTCAGACACACAAATAACATCCAGATCTTTGTCATCCATCACATCTAATAATTCATTCATCTTCAGTTCCATTCCTTCTCTTACATTCCACATAGCTATTTGTAGCTCCGTCCTCCACCTCCCACCGTTTGGAACATGAGGTGTTGGTTGGCAGTCCCCAACACCGCATTCGTTCATTTTATTACAATTAAAATTATATTACAACGAGGGAACTTCCCGGACCGAAGGGCCGGAAAGGGTCAAATGTCACGTATAAGGTTGGCACCCACCCTATTTTGTAGCCTGATTCCATAGCTTTTTTTTGATGTATTACACATTATTGTGTGATTTGTGGGTGATAAGTGATGCGCGTGCATACAGAGCCAATTAGGTCATTATTATATAGTAAGGATTAATTATTACACAATTATAACAAATCAACAAACAAATTACAATTTATTATTATACTATTATTATACAATTATTAAATTAATTTGAATCGAAATTACTATAAAAATTAATTATTATTTATATCTGTCATTTTTCTTCTCCAGTTTTTCAATGTAACGTTAATTTTATGTTATATAACTCGATTTCAAATATACTAATAGATACGAAATATACTATAGAACAAAAATTGCAATATAGTTGATTCGTGATTTCATAAAAAAAGATAGTATTACGTTTATATGACATTGAGCCATCAGATTTATATGATATAAAGCAGTCAGATTGCAATCTGCTGGATTCTTCTTAGGATCTTTAGGCTATATATAATAAGCTGTACCTCGTTATTTTTTCCTAAAAAGCTAGCGTTAAAAGTAAAAAAACTGTATAAAAAAGTTTCCTTTTACTAAAGTATATCTCAAGCCAAAATATATTTTTAAATCAAATTTTATAATCTTACTGATATCGCAAATATGCCAAGAATATATTTTTATGTAAATCTTCTTTGATCATTCGGATATATTTTTCATCTGAAGGGATTATATAAATCTAAGATAAAATCTTTTACCTTGGCAAGTGATATATACCGTAATTCAATATAAATTTATTTATCTATTTAAAACAACTATAAATAAACATAATATATGCAAACGATTTGCCAGTGAAGACAGTGATCAAAATGTTCTATTATTATTGTTCATAACTTTTTTATTTTCCATTTTATGATAAAAAGTAGAAAAAATAAAGTTGTAGATAATTTAATTTGCTACCAATAATGTCTAATAATATGTTCTGTAGCGTTGGTAGTTAATGAGATGCAACGCGAGAAATCTTTGCACCCCTTTTAAGATAGCGGCCGGGGGACAAGGATGGCAACCACACAAACTTGAACATAAGCTTATACTAATCCTCCCTACACATCAAAGAAATAAAATTGACTCCTCTGAAATTCGCCTGATAAGTTGTAAAAATGTAACATTTTAATGGACTAAAGCGTACGTGTCGATACAGTCCCTACTAATATTATAAATGCAAATGTAAGATGGTTTTTTACGCTTTCACGCGAAAACTACTCCACTGATCATTATAAAACTTTGTACAAGTACTTTTGGAGGTGTTAGAAGTAATATAGGTATTTTTTTTTTTTTTTTAATTTTAGTTCCCTATCAAGCTTAACTTTGCTATTACTATAAACAAAGCACAAGGGCAAACATTATAGGTAGCGGGAGTGTATTTAGAAAAGTCATGCTTCTCTCATGGTCAACTATATATAGCCTGTTCGCGAGTATCTAATGCCCGGAATTTACACATATTTGCACCCGATGGAAAAACTTATAATATAATCTCTAAAAATATCCTAGATTAATACTATTTATCTTTTAAATGTATCTTTTATATTCGAAATCATTACAAATATCTTTTAAATTCGAAATTATTTATTTTTGTCAAAGTAAAATATATTTTTAAATTTGTTGTTGTAATTCAATAAAGCATATTTTAAGTTTTTGAAACTTCATTGTGTGTAGTAATTTTAAAAAGTTGACAATCCCAGCCAAACAATAAAATAAAGTTATCGTATTGATTCATTTTTATAGCAATGATCTCTAATACTTATTTAATGACTCAAATGCAAGCGAAACGGGGGAAAAAGCTAGTTGTAGAAGAAAGATTAAACAAGTGTCCGAGCAAATAATTTGGAATTTTATAAACTATTACAACTTACTACTATTACGATATACATATTACTATTTGCCTATATATCCCTATAAAGAAATATTTTAAAGTAAATCTTTAACTATGTACATTAATTAAAATTGTTGTTGGTATCGATATTTTTCCAAAAGCAATATCTTATTAATAAGTGAAATTTGACTGCCAAGATTGTTTTGAAGTTGACGAAATTGTCAGGCGAATAATTTTCAAACACAATGTTATTATATATATTTATCACTACATTTTATTAACATTGATTGGTATAGAAGAATCATTTTAAAGGTGTAATCAAAATGAGCTTAAAACCATAAATATATCACGAAAAGGCAGTAAAAGAGCTTGGTGCTTTTGCAGATGAATTTAATATTCATTCAAGTGTAATGGAACCAGCAAAAAATATCTTGGACATTCAATTGATTTATTAAAGATACCCCTTTTTATTTTATTCATTGCATATTAAGCGTATTATAAAGCGCGAAAACATTTAAGAAGACTATGGTGACAAATTATATGAGAAATCCATATATAGTTTCGAATCATATCAGAATAGTAGTGATGCAATCAGTAAAACAAACAAATATTTATTTTACATTATTAATAAACATTTTAAATATTATTTATCTTAAATATTAATAATGAGTAAGATATCCGACCTTATTCAAAGTTTTAACTGTCACCTACAATCAGATTATTATTGACACAAGAACAGATAGAACGGAGATATTTTTGGATTTCATTATGTTTTAATTCCTCACTTAAATTAAATTATATTAAGAGTTATAATAATAATACTAATATAATTAAGTATAAAAATCATTAAAATATTAAAAAAAACAGGACGTTCATTAAAAAAGGATAAAATTATATTTCGAGATTTCCGAAGAACATTATGCAATTAATAAACGCATCGATATACAGGACGCAACATTTAACTTTAAATAACTGAATACCACGTCTATCTGAATATATATTAGTTCACTAAAATTACGATGTATTTTTAATTGTATTACAATGTCCAATAAAAAAATATTTTAAAAGCCAACAATGCTTTTAAAATAGTTTTTTCCCAACATGTCGGATTAGCTTTGAAATAGACGTTCAATACTATTGAATTATATAAAGTTTGTAACTAGAAATTTTTAACTCGGCATTAAAAGTCATATTTCATAAGAGAAAAATATTACCCACAACACTAAAATGCTATATTACTATTATTTTCTATAACAGGAACTGAAATGTGAAGGCTGTAAAGTGTAGGAGCAGCTTTAATAAGAATTTTTACAACGTTAATGAACCATAATTTACAGGAAACACTTGATGAGCATATAAGTTAAATTATGTGTCAAATAAGGCTAAATTGTTATCATATATAATTTCCTTAACTACCACGTACTCAAACAGATATGTTTTGATGGAATAGGCTGTCATACATTTATTAAGAATAATGAATGAACGATGTTTGAATTTGTGTGAAGCATATTTATTGCTTAATATTATTTTTTGGTAAAATTATAAATATTAAATGTTCACAATACTAATGTTTAGGTATAAGCCTAGACAATAGCACAGTCTTTCCTTTTTATTGTATTTTTTATTATTAAGGTATTCAAGGAAAATGAGTTTTGAAAACTGAGCCACATGAAATATTGCTTTTAAGCGTTTACGGAAAACGGAATATTTTTCATTAACGATAACAACACAAAAACGCCCTCGATAACTGAAAAATAAGATAAATGATCGAGTCCCTTTCTAGGTAATTGTGATCTTTGACGACACCGCATCAATCAATGTAATGAGTTAATATGCCATTGTCCATTTATACTGTTTATTTTTTTACTCTATTCATATTGCAAATCCGAAAGGTTTTGCCAGTGATTAGAGCATTGAAATAAACAAAAAAAAACATCAGTTTTATTATGTTAAGATAATTTAAATTGAAATGATTAATTTAAATCTAAACTACACATATTTTAACTCAAACATTTAGATTGTTGTTGACTTTGCTCCATAAAAAATTAGCTTCATATTTTTGTAAATAATAATTTTTTGGCGCTCATAATCAAATAATCTATCAATCAATCAATCAATCAATTTTATAATAAATAAGCATATAAAACAAGTACCTTACCAACATATATATAACAATTAATGAAATTGTTATTTTAATGAACATAAATTCGATCTATAATGTAATGTTCTTGATTCAACGTCTGTTTATTGAAGTCGTGGCAGTAAAAAAAAATACTAGTTTAGATAATACTGACACTGATAATGTTCTAAAACATTTCATCCATCAGATAAGTCATATCACTCTGTATAGTACTACATATGATATAGCTACTATTATCGATGTCAAACAATGCGAAGAATCGATCTATTATCGCTTAACAACTTCTTTTAACTTACTACACACCGCTGCCTACATTATTTATTTCATATTATTATTATTATTTTAAATATAATCTTTTTATTTCAATATTAAACAATTCTTAAATGTAATATAATGTATATATATATATAAAAATAATATATTAATATATATATATATATATATATATATATATATATATATATTAATATATTATTTTACCGTTATTCAATCAAAATGTAATAACATATTAATTGAATGTTCATCGATATATAAAACGTCAAAAAATGTTAGCGTCAAAAGGGCTCTTAAATATAAAAATACATATTATAAGAAGATATTACATATGTGTGTGCTGGGGTCAGGCTTCCTACATGTCATGACTCAACTTTATGCTATCCATTTTAGTAATTAAATTCGGTTATGTTAATTTATAAATCAAATATCAAAAAGGACTGATAGGCTCATGTTTTAAATACATTTACATTTTCATACATATAGGATATTTTCTTTTTTCTAACGACGTTGCTAACATTTATTGTAGAGCTAAACTAATTGAAAATATATAAATAGAGATCTTCGATATTACAGAAAATAATTTACATATTACACGGAAAACATTTGTAATTTAAAGTTAGTATATAATACAAGGGAACTTCCCGGCCCTTCGGGCCAGGAAGGGTCAAAGGTCACGTATGAGGTTGGCACCTACCCTATTTTGTAGCCTGATTCAATAGCTTTTTTTTTATGAATTACACATTATTGTGTGATTTGTGGATGATAAGTGATGCGCGTGCATACAGAGTCAATTAGCTTATTATTATATAGTAAGGATTATTGTTAATCAAATAAATCGTTAGTAATATTATTTGTCAGAATTGCAATGACGGGGAGTTCGTTTAGTTAATATTGTTTACATTATATTGCAATTCTCTGCTTTGTTCTCTCGAATGCACAAACCATGTATTGTTTGGTGTTATTGTACTGACGGTGTTTAAATTTAAAAAAAACATCATAGGATATGAGTGTGAATCTACAATGCATTACTTTATTGCTAACCTAACTCTTTTTCTGAGTTACTGTAAGCATTTCACTAATGCAACCATTAATGTTGCCATAATTTTAATTAAAGAAAATGTAACAAAAAAATGTGTAGAAATAATGACAAATTGGAAGTAGTAATGCTTTGTGCTTGAATTTTTTTTTTTATTTATGTATTTAAAAGATAATAAAAATAAAATAAAATAAAATGTAATAATGTTTATAAGTAAGGTAAAAAAAGGTTCTGTAAGGTAAAGTGAGCTTGCAAATATAAATACCATTCAATTCAGCATTAATAACTCATCACTTTTCGCCTCAGCGTCTTCAATTCAATTCCTCTTAACTTTTGAACAAACTGAATAATTTCGATGGATTAAATGTAACTTAAGTTTTGATATCCTTCACAACTTGACAGTTTGACATCTTATTGTGATATAAATCGCTGTTTCATTGATTTGACAATTACATAATTTAGCAAAATATTAAATATGTGACTATTAAATTGCAAGATTTTATAATTATATTTTTTGTTTTATTTAAAACTCAACCTTCGATTAAATTATAATTCTTAGTTACGTCTGATACGCTTATAAACTAGTACAATAAGATCATGAAACACTATTTTATAGAAAAGATAAACAGAATGCTTTACTGTGGAATACTGGAAAATATTTATAATATGGCAATTGATGAAAAAAAAATACAGTTTCTTTTATTAAATTATGTAATTTACTAACTTTAAAAATATTGATTTATCACCTCTACAACGTTTATTTTAACACAACTGGTTATTTTTATCAAAAAATTTATAAAAGTAATAATTTTTATAAAAACTAATAATTAAATTTTATAATCTTTTAATTAAACTTTTAATCAGTACATAATCATTTGATACTTGTTATAGATAAGCCACAAAATTATAATTAAAACTTTTGATTTGCCTTAAAAGTTAATAAAGTTATCTCAGTTGTTTACATTGATTGTTTTTGTTTTATGCTTACCTGTTGTTATGATTCATCATTGTTTTTAGTATGTTTAATATAACAATTATATTTTGCATTACTTACTGCTAATCATATTTAACTTCACTTTCATGATTATTGATAATATTAATATTTATAACTGAGTGTATAACCAAATTTGTTAGAAACAAAGAACGAACTGAGAAAAACGATGATATCTACTAAGAAAAAAAATAGGTGCTTTTTTAATGGAATAAAATTCAAGTAGGCATATATACACGCACTTTTGAATCGTCAGTTATTACAAAAAAAAGGTTAGTGTAATCAGTCCGTAAGTAGGCTACCACCGGCTCGGAATGCTCCTCTGTTAAAACAAGCCAGCCAGACACTCAACAGTTGCTATTTAAAAAAAATGACTGATGTATACATTATAATATCAACCCTGCAAATGGGTCAACAACTTGAGTTCCTAATATTTCGGTTAACTAAAAACTCTTGAATGTTATAATAAAATTTATATATATATTTTAATTTTAGACTTAAAACTAAGAGAAGGAAGATCTAAGATATCTTGTGTAACTTTATTATATATGCCTACACTGAAGCCCATGAAGGATTTGTTAAACTCTTGAAGACGAAATTTTCTCGTTACGAGTTTTTTTAATGTCTTGTATTTATCGCGTGTTGTCACTATTTTTATATGAGAATTTAGAATAATACGCGTATAAACATTATATTATTACATTTGTATTGAGAAATTACTATAAGAATACCAATATATTTTTAATATCCCTCAATATATACTAATTATACTCGTAAATAGCCAGCACAGGTATGTTTGTAAAATAAATATATAATTAATTTCGGCATCATTGCCTTGTTATAAAATACCATAAGACAAAATACTATAAAAATAATTAAAATAAACAAGTCGAGCCATATTAACGTCCATTAATTGTCCCAGTTTCCTAATTGCTTGGGAGTACTGAGAGATGGGGGTTTCATTGGAGCTTTTTATTTAAAGTTATACCTGAGAAATTTCTGTCAGTCAGTTCTAATATGTTATGTTAAGGAACAAGCTATAATTTTGACTGTTTACATTAAGATATAACATACAATTAGTTTTCTTAGCATTTAACACTAAATAATTAATAAATTGAACCAATAAAGAACACATGATAAAGTACTGTTTACTTTGTCATTATTAGTCCTCAACTTTAAAAATAAGCGAAATAATATCAGCAATGACTACAGTGTCACATTGATCTATTACGAAAACGTTAAGTTATTAATAAAAAGTAAAAATGAAAAGGACCAAGAATACATCTTTGTGAAACACCCATATTTAGGTGAGAACCAGCCGATTCAGATATATTTACTTAAAACACCTGATTTAGGTAAGAGGCAATAAGATCAAGCTCAGCGCAGGTGAAACTTGCATAGCAGCGTTTGACAGTGCATGCTAGCAAAGGCTTTGGACAAATCACGACAAATTTTCCCATGCATAGTAAAAGTGCTTAAGATGTGTAGCACATGCATCAGTTGTTGATTTACTCTTGGTGAAACATTGTTTACTATGCATGATTTTATTGCTATACACAAATTCTGTCACTTGGCTTAGAATATTTTTTTTGAAGATCTTACTTAATTTCGATAAAACAGAGATAAGTATCGCCACTTTTAAACAAAGGAAATACTTTACTGTTTTTTATCTGGGAATCAATTATGAGAATATACCGGTTATGATATATTTGTTGAAAAATAAGGATAATTGTAGTGCAAAATCATTAATAATAGTACTAAGTTATTTAACTGACGTACTTCAAAGATCACCGGTTAATTCCAGATTTATAACAATTTCATATGATGAAACAGGTTTAAAAGAAAAAAACATTTATTATATACTCTAGCGTTATTCTTCAATTCGGCGATTGCATCAGATGAGGAGGAATTTAAATTTCGCGTAACTGTCATTGTAATTTTAGCAAAACAAAAGGTCACAAAAATAGCCGCTACATTTGTATCTATATTACCTAAATTTATTTCAATATCATCGATTTTTAACTTTATAAGTCCAATGGCAGTCTTAGTTTTCCCATGAACACTAAATAAATCATTCCAAGTTGCCTTTCTTTTATCTTCTAAATTTAAGATATTATTTCTATTATAATTCGACTTATCTTGTACGTGAACGTTCGTAAATATTTTAGAAAAATTCCTAACTTTATTCAAGAACACCGGATCATGACTTCACTACCTACCACATAAATCATTTAATTTTTCTCTGCTTCTTTATATTCTTACAATAGCCTAATCACTAAATTTAAGTTCTGAGTATTTTGTTATCGTTTCTTGTCTAAATATGTTATTAGACTTATGTAACAAAAACTGTATTATTTAAACTTTAACTTTATTATATAAATTATTTGGATTATAATTATTTACACTTCTTTTAAATACTATTAGCGCAACATTATTTTTAAAAGTAAGGTTTCTATTAATTGTAATCAGCTTCAAGTAAATTTTTGGGGTCTTTTAATTTTATGATTAATTAAGAGAATTTTTTTTTACTACAATGGTCTGAACTTAAATTCAATGTTATCATATCTTCATAAACATTACAATGACAGAACACATTATAAATATAAATAGTGGAAATACTAGTAATGCGAGTAGGTTCTGAAAAGACGTTCAACGAGTTATAAGGTTTAAAAAAGCTTAACAAACGAACACTAGATGAAGATATATGTAATATATCTACATTAAAGTCACCGAACACTATCACCGATTTATTTTTATGACAAGATATTGTTAAAATATACTCCATGAATATTAATTTTATCAAAGTCACCAGAGGGGTATCGGTAAATTCATCAAAGTCACCAGAGGAGGGTATACGCATAAGATAATATATTAATTGAGTTCACTGCAGGATAGTTCAATAATTTGCTCGACTAAGATAAGTGAACTACCGCGAATAGCTTTCTCTCTCCAGAACGAAAAAGACAATCTATAGTTTTCTAAATTTTTAATATTGTTACTCTTTGACAACCAGTACTCTGTAATTACAGCACAATAAACTAATATTATTATTTTTTAACCTGTCTGTTGTTCCACTTCTGATTCCATGGCACCTAAGACTTGTTTATTTTGATGGATAATATTAAACAGCTTAGGCTTTGTGTTGTTTTGAAGTTTAAAGTGAACTGGCCATTATTGGTTACTATTTATTATATTATTTTAATAAAAAATATTTTTAGTAATAACCTGCTAAATTAAATGCTAATAAAGTAGCAATCTGTTTTTATGATATAGCTGCAGATGTTGTATCTCTTGTCATCCTAAAAGTTATATAAATAATTTAATTTAAATAAAAAAAAGAATGCATCAATATGACGGTTTCTCATACTATACAATGTTAAATTCAAATTTTATATGTTTTTGTTTTGTTTGTCTGAATAAGTTGAAGAGTATTATAAATTTACAGATATTTTGTTAGATAATATTACAATTTTTTCTGCTTTTTCAATGATTTCACTTTTCTTAACGTTAGTCTGTTATAAAGGCAATAATCTCCTATAAAGGCAATAATCTGTATATAACTATACATCTATATTACTGCGTATAACTACGAGTATGTTGTATCATATCGTAATAGTTTTGTGAAAGGTGTTACTAAATATAGTATATTTCTTTTAAACATAATATTTGAATTTAACACATCCTTTTGGGAATAATGTGTAAAGTGATTCTACTAGCCATATATTTATTATTGGCCTTAATTGTATAAACGAAAATCCGACATAATTAAATAAATATGGTCGTACAAACTTTTCCTATTTTTTAAATTAAGAAACTAAAATATTTATTACTTGACTGAATCTGAATTAGTTTTTGATTTATTTAATAAACTTTAACATCCCAGTATTTATACAATGATTATTATATTTATTATAAAAGTATCTTCTATTAGGAAAAATTAAATTAAATTCATGATTACTTTATAAGACGGACGATCTTACCTTAGGAGTTATATTTTCCTTTAATCTCTGACAGCTATGCGTAATCTAATGTTTACCTTGTAATTTCCAGCCACCTGAGTCTCAGCCGCCATTTTTCAACTCAATTACGTTGACGTTAGCTACAAATAATCTTTAGAAATAAGTTTTTCATAAAATGTTATAACAATATCAACTCATAACGGAATTATTCGAAATTTAAAAAGTTGAAGTTGATGACAAAACATTTTCAACATGCAAAGAACTAATGATAAATAAATAAATAAATATATATACATACATATTTAAAGTAATGTGTTAAAAACTTTTTCCTAATAGATTGACAATATTGTAATAATTTATATTTATTTATTTATCTTCATCCCATATCCCTTGCGGGGTAGCCTGCAAACCTCTTTAGCCTCGGCATCATCATAGACATCAACCTCTTCATACATGCCCTCCGGGGGGTCGTGTTGCTTTTTACGTGACCTTCCTCCAGTATCACAGATACTGTGTTTTCGAAGGTCACTCGAGGCCTCCCCCTGTCTCTCTTACCGCTCATTTTTCTTATATAAATCTTTTTCACCATTCTTTCATGACTGATTCGCTCGACGTGCCCAAATCACCTGAGCACGTTCTTCTTCATTCTCACCGTGACATCTTCCCTAGTACCTGCTATTTTGTGGATCTCTTCATTTCGGATTCGGTTAGCTAGACTATCTCCGCACATTCTGCAAAGAGATCGCATCTCCACAGCATTCATCTTTCTTACATTCTTCTTCTGTGTTACCCACGTTTGGCTGCCGTATAACAGTGTCGGTAGCAAAACCGCATTGTGTACAGCCAAATGTGCAGCTATGCTGAGGTTTCGCCGTCTCAACAATGCAGCCAAAGCAACGCTGACTCTGTTACCGGCAGCAATACGCTTTTCCACATCCATTTCGTATCATCCGTCTCTGATAAACATACTTCCCAAATATACCACTTCATTCACTTGTTCTATTATCTTATCATTCACGTTGATCTTACATTCTGTTCATTCTTCATTTCTTTCAAATATCTACCTTCATCTTATCTACATTCAGGTTTAGACCATTATTTTAACACCCTTTTTTCAGAGTGGTGTCCAATGCCTGCAAATCGCATTCTGATGATGCAATGAGCACTGCATCATCTGCATGTAGCAAGCAATTGACCTTAGGGTCACCTACTTTCACTACATATCACTGTCTTTCACGACAACTATCTAAATACAAACTGAACAACCAAGCTGACATAGCGCAACCTTGCTTAACACCATTGATTGATTGATGTCTAATCAGGCGACATGTCAGCTCCTACTCGCACACAGGCTGAGTGATATCTGTAAAGAGACTTTCAGCCTGTAGCAAAGGTCCGCTCCCATAATTTTTTTCTCACAACCCTGTCAAACGCTTTTTCCAAATCCACAGAAGCATAGAAAACCTTTTAGTTTAGGGCCAAAAACTTTTCCGTGATCATGCGGAGGGAAAAGATCTGATCTATACACCCTCTTTCAGGTCTAAAACATCCTTGGGCGTCCCACAACAGCCTCTCAGATCTCTCTTGCATTCTTCTCGCTAGTATTTTAGCATAAAGTTTACCGCCCAAGCTAATCAAACTGATAGCCTTATAGCTTGCACAGTCTATCTGTGAACCTTTGTCTTTAAACAAATGTACGATGACTTGCGCTCTCTACTTTTTCCAAACTGATTCCACCATCGGCTAAATCTGGACTCAGCATTTCACTGGTAGTCAAGACCGAGGCGTCCATACATTTCTCTGTTTAAAATTCACCGTTCTTCGAAAGCAACCCTTTCATTCTACTTGGAGACAACTATCTAAATACAAACTGAACAACCCTGGGAATCACTAACCTCTTGCCAAAAAAGCTTCGTGTTTTCCCGGAAGTTGTTTTTCAAACTTTCATCCTTATAAGTGCTTTCGTTTTGTGCTTTTGCAGCTTGTACTCTCTTTTTCTTATCTCTCTCAAATCTTTATCTTTACCTGAGGCGTTATAATCCAGCCATGCTTTCTTCTTAAACTCTACAGTGTCTTTCACTTGATCATCCCACATTTTTCGTGCTTTTTATTAAAACCTCTTTTCCTTTTACCACATACTTCTATCGCTCCTTTTACCATACCGTTCCTAAGGTTCTGCCAGCATACTTCAACACTTTTATTTCCAGGATCAAAGCTTTTAAGCTTCTTGGAAACCCTTTCTTGATATTCCTCTCTAATTGGTGGTTCTTGAAGCTTCCAGCTTCTTATGCGATAATTCGACTCCAAGTTTGGACACGTCGTGCGGTTGCGTCAACCCGAAAACAGACTTCTTATTCTAGCAACGACTAGATAATGATCCGTTCCCAGATCAGCACCCCTGAACACTCGCGTGTCCATAACTTGACTTCGAATACGCTGATCCACTAGGAATAAATCAATCATACTTCTTTCTTCCGCTCGCTTCCATGTGAATTTGTTTGTGATCATCGTGTTTGCCACAAACAAGTTTCTCTCCTTACAAAATTCCAAAATAAGCTTTACAGTCCCATTTACTCTCTCATTACGGTAATTGCCTACTTTTCATTACCTTTGACACTACTTAGAACATCCCTGACACTCTCCCAAAACTCCTCGAGTTCGCTCACTGGAGTTTAGGATATTGGCGAATAAACAGCTAACAAGAATACTTTTGTTATCCCCAGCTTAAAGCGAACCTAAAGAAGCCTCGGGTCGATAGCCTTGTATTCTACCATTGCATTAACCATTTGAGAGGACAACAACACGCCTACACCTTGGCAACCTCGCTCACCCTCAGGAACCCCAGCCCAGAAAGCGACCCGGTTGCCAGGCAAACGGTCGTATCATTACCTTATCTCTTGATCTCAGATACACAAATACGAATAACATCCATATCTTTGTTATCCATCACATCTAATAATTCATTCATCTTCTGTTCCATTCCTCCTCTTACATTCCACGTAGCTATTTGTAGCTCCGGCCTTCACCTCCCGCATTTCGAAACATGGGGTGTTGGGTGGTGGTCTCCAACGCCGCAGTCATAAATAAAAATTACATAAGAATTTAAATTAATTATTATAAAATTACAACAAATTAAAAAATATTACTAAATAAAAATAAAATAAACAATCACAATTAAACATTAACAAAAAACTTAATAATAATATTGAAATAAACACTGTTAAACTATAAACTTCCACAAGAAATTCTTTAAAAGTTAGTAATAATATCTAAAAAAATATGTTACCAAAAATATCACAGTAACCTCATAATTACTATAACAGAATAAAAACAATTTATATTTTAACAAATGTTTTTAATGCATTTAATAAATTAAATAGATTTCAGAATAGTTCAGTTTTAATAAGCCCAAGTGGTGGTAGCGCCGTTGCGATTACGTAATCAGATGGATATTTCATGTTACGACGAAATCTACATTGTAGAGGGGTGTTAAAGAAAAGACACTTGCCATTAAGCCATGCTGATGACTACTACTACCCCACTAGGAACTGTCATACGTTTTGTTTATTGAAGACTAGTGCGGATATTGAAGATTTCATTTTACATTACATTTAAACATGTATTCATTTGTATTGTTGTATTTGCAATAAAAAATATCATAATAAATAAAATTTTCAATATAAACAATAAATAATAAAGTTAATAATAATAATATTCCATTTAATATATAGAATGCAACATACAGCGAAAATGTGTTTGAATATTTAGGTATTTCTCACCGTATTTGAAAAAATGGAAAGTGACAACATTATTATTCTGGGAAATATCAACCCCGGAAAATGTCTTTCATAACCATGGCGTCAAAGCTGTTCTTAAGAAACATAGGGACCAAAAATAAGTAAAATTGTAGTGTTATATAAATCATCCATTGTCTAAATCGAATACTGTCAAAGAAAGTAAAGGTACAATAAATCAAATTGTTTGTTTTGAAGGTAAAATGACAAGAAGTTATAAAATTTGCCATTTTTCAAAATATCACTTTAACATTTAGAAACTTTTCCAAATATGAAGGAATTTTTTGGAGTCCTTAATCAATGTTTCTAACTTTGTCGTATAAAATAAAAGACAAATATCACAATAAAAATTCATAATTTAAGTTTTAAAAAGATAAAGTGCTAATAAAAGGTTTTAATGAAAATAACAAGCGGAATTACAAGCGCGTCGCTAATTGATATTTTTTTACTCTAGCTTTTTGTTTTAACTGAAAGGAACTAAAACAAAAAAAAAGTATTTAAACTCCATAAAGATACATCTATGAGACTAAATTCCGATTAATCTATATATTGTATCACTATATACAGTCTTAATGATTTCTTGTACAATTTATATTTAGCAGATAAACCAGGAAAACATACAAACATTCATTTGATGTTTTTGTGTGTTTCATGCTCTTGTGGTAATGAATTTACAAACTATTTGATGTAATCAAGTTGTGAAAATCTTTTTCTGTGTAATTTATACATTAACTAATTACTTATTAAAAACAACAAAGAATTATTAAACGAATGACAAAATCAATAATCCAATTTTTTTCGTGGAATTTGAGTGAATTGGAAAAGTCAAATCCGTATAAGGTATTATCCATTAGAGATATATTATCTTGAAATTCCAGGCAAGTTATGTAATATAATGTAAAACTGTTTGACTTTCTGCATGATAAAAGTAGTGCAATGTTAAAATAATAAAATGTTAAGATTTTCAAGGTAGTAAATTATTTAAAAACAGAAGTTATAATATGATGCAATGAGCCGTTAAAGTTATTCAGTTTGTTCGTCATTTAAATGTAGTCTCTTGATAGCAAGTTCTGAAAAAAACAATATATTTATAATTACAATAATTATTATTACCAAGAATATGTGTGTCACTGAAGAAGGTGTTAAACAGTATTTTTTTTACTGCCAAGTATTTTTATGAATATACAGTTGTTTATCAAAATAATCCAGAATAATTCTATTATTTCTATTACCAAAGTACCAAGTATATTTTACTAGTATTACGAAGTGTTAGTTGTCATCTAGATTTGTAGATTACAACAATTGATCAATTAATTACAATATTAAATTACTACTATAATAGGCACGAATTATATTTTCTTATCACTAACTAATCATTAGGCTCGTTTATTGAATTTTTACGATGGTTCTTGTTGTTCGTAAATTGCTCATTAAATATTGACGTTTGTAAAACAGATGTCACTATCAAGAAATAGCCGACTGATTTTGTTTGTCTTTTCAAACCGAGGCGTGTTTGGAACTTCTTAGCCTAATTTTAAGTTGGAGAATGTCTTTACAGAAGGACTTATATGTATAGGTATCAAAATAGGCCCTGGCATCCCCATTTGTCATATACAAATGACTACTGGTATTGATTCAAAGTTGAAAAGACATAAATAAATAAGTAAATAGTTTAGTCTGTAATTCTGAATTACTAACAACCCACAGCAAAAGTAATACGTATAGATATAAATTAGGAATATAAATTTTAACGTAAGCCTTCGCTAAAGGTCTTTGCTAATAAGGACAACACTTACAAGATTATTTTTGGTAATCTAGACCTATTAGAAGAAATGATTCATACAAAGAAAACTTATAATTCGTAAATGACTTAAAATATATTTTATTAAACAAAAACAACAATAACATTTTATGGAAAAAAATTGCACTCTTGAGTCCAAATACGCTTTTGTATCATATTAATATTTAATCAGTATACATACACTTAATTCTTGTTAGTTTGCTTTTGCATTCATCCATCCTGTAAAGCGATATAATATAGTTGTAAGTGAACATATACTATACATATGTATGTTATTTTCTTTGGCTGTGATATAAATTAGGATGAGACGTGTGTTATTATCCTTTTAACAATACACAGGAGTGCACTTACTTAATGGATGAAAACATTTACTGAGAGGATAACTGCGGTTAGGTATGACTTTAATTGATTAAAGTTCATTTTTATTTTTATAAAAGGAAAATACCATCAACGTTATATATTTTTTACTTAGCGTCAGATATCGTGATTGACGATATACCCAACAAGTGTTTCAGTGTATAAAGTGTTGTCGATTTGACTACACTATGAGATAATGTAATCCAAGGGCACGCTGTTACAAGTGGACTCAAGAACTGGAGATATTGGAGGCTCATGTTCGTTTTAAAATGCTACTTGTTATTTGTGCCAAGAAAATCGTGCAGCAAATGAAAAAATACACTGAACACTCACGTCAACGGCAAACTATTATGTTTTAGAAAAATATTTCTTATCCTGAAGCATCTCTTAGATTTCCTGCAGTAAGAAGCGGAAGTTGGTTCAGACCTTCACCACAGCAGTCAATTAGATATTACTCCTTTCTCCTCTCAACCTAAACTGCCACAGACCTCCTCTTCCTACTACAATAAAACTTTTTATTTGATTAAAAAGCAACGTAAGCCTGCTTTCTATCGATCAAATCTAACGGAAGCATAAAAATACTTGAAATATAAAATAAAGACACTATGGGACAATGCTTAGAAATCGAATAACAACAACTAATTGTTTATTTGTTGCCTCAGAATCTTAGGTTTCCTGAGGGCTGTCGGGATCTATAAACTGATTTAATTGTTGTTATGCTTGTTATGTGTTTATGTTAAAATAAATAAATAAAAAATATATTTCGTAGGAAAAAATTCTTAGACTAAAATATTTCAAATAATGGAACACTGTAAGGTAGAAAGGCCAATAACCTTAAGAACAAGTTGAAAAAAATTTTGGTTTATAACTTATTATTTTTTATAAACAGGTTCATTTTTAAACGCTTTTATAAGATGTATATTCAGATTCATCAAAAGTCCTAAAATATAATACTAATATGCAAATTACAAGATCTCTTTGATTGTCCCCTTTGCCCGAGGCGGTCCTACAGCGGACACTCGTTTAGGGCAAAACAGGCACGGGTTGAGCTAAAACAGGCATGACAAAAATGTATCAATAGATTACAAGATAATAAAAAAAGGATAGACGTATTTTAATTTCAGTATAAGCAGAATACATGCAACAAACAAATTTGGACAATTTTGGTCTATTCTGGCCCTTACTATATTATCCAGTACATACGGCGATGGGGTTTTCCTATTATCTTCGTCTTCAAGTGGCAGAGATGTTAATTTTTAGAGTAAATTTAGTCAAACTTAGAGAATTTTCTGTAACAAAAGAGAGCAAAAAGTCTGCTTCATCAAAAATAAACCAGTTTATTGGTTTCCGTTTATAGCGAAGTCTATTTTTATTATTATTAATTTTCATCCTGTATAACGATAATAGAAAACGGCCACAGCATGTTCGAAGTAAAATTAAAGTGGCCTATATAAGCAGTATTCACATTCCTGATCTGCACAGGAACCCGATTTCTTGTTAAGGAAGGAAGTTAAGTAAGTTCACAAGGCTGTAAAATTATCCGCATTCATCGGAATGCAGATACATCGGTATTTAATCAATATTTAAAAAGGTAAACCAAAGAAAATATTGCTTTTTATATTTTAACATAAAAAGCGGGCAAACCGGACTTTGTGCCGTGCCCACTTTATTCTACCCGCTTTACCTTTTTCGACATTTGAAATATGCAAACAAAATTTAACAACAAAATGTGACTTATAGACTAGACTAGACTAGACTTATAGACTATGTAGCTGATTTACGACCAGATAACCACCCAATAAGTAATATATTTTAATTATAGCATTGTAAATACATAAAAGATATACAGATATATGAGACATATTTTTTTTTAAATCCACTTAAAACATTTTTATCATGCAATTGCTAACGGAGGGCTCGGATGTGAACTAGACGATAGACATAAGGATGACCTCCCACATTGACTACATACACATGTTAAGCACACCCACTTTTTTAAAAAGCAAAGAAAGGAAAAAGTAAATGCAAAGTATTTATAGAATACTCTTATCCTCTACATATTCCCAATAACTATTATTAAATATCTGCAATTATAAATAATAATTCATTATATATTAATCACATAATAACATAATAATTATTATGGATACACTACAGTATTAAATGTAGATGTCAAGTAATAATTGCTGCAAATATTTGCAGTATGTGCATATTTCGATATGATTTTATTAACGATTTCACATTACTATCTCTTAGTACTATAACAAATAATGCACATACACAGTAACAAGCTTTCAATATTCTTAAAGAAAATTAAGAGTTTTTACTTATATATATCGTATCATCAAAGTTTATAAAATACAAACACTATAGCATTAACTATATCTGTATGTTTGAAATATAATAGTTTTTATTTTTAGGTACATGTTAGACCACATAAATGTAGATGTACGTGTTCTATTTTGATATTACAAGTTAACAAGATGTTAATTAGTTACTTTATCATTTCTAGTTTCTATTATAATTTTTATTTTACTAAATATTAAATTTTTTATTTTACATTTTCGATCAGTAACTTAATAGAACACACGAGCGAAGGTGCCGATTATATAATATAACCGAAATACCACAGTAGCATTAGTTGAATAGAATGAACATCATATTTTTATTATATCCATATATTCCTACTGTACTGACATTATCTTTTTTCTAGTAAATTGATGGAGTAGATATCGAATGTCCGATCCCTCCGTTACTAGCAAATAGTTCCGTAGAGTGGTTTGAGAAAACCATTATAATGGACCACCCTCTTAGAGCTCGATAATTGTGATCCTCTGTAGATTATGTTCTCACAATTCTATCTCAGGACAAAGTTCAATATAAAAATATATACATAATAAGGTTAGGTAGACGAAGAAAATGCGATTGTAGGTTTAGATATAAAAGATAAACGAATTTCTGGTGACCGATTAGTCATTAACGTGAACAAGAGGCTACACACACTGAACATTACATACACGCATGAGTCGTACCATCGTCTGAATTTTAAAACAGTTCCCATCTCTTTCTTCTATGTAATAGATATAACAAGAAAAACGTATCTATTTCCAAACCGTGAACATTCATTTATTAAGTAAGATTAGAAAATGTAAAATAAAAAAACAAATACTGAATGGAAGTAGTAATTATTTTATCTTTTTAGAAGCAGATTAATAAGGATTTGTTTTTGCAAGAGCCTGTCACTTAAAATTTATTACTTAAAATAAAAGGAAAAACTTTGACCGATGAAATTTGTAGACATCTAACGTATTACATTTACTTTGCCTCTATTACGTTAAAAAGAAACTAGTTACCTGAAGATTACAATTATTTCTATGTTATTATAGTACCTATTGCCAATATTTGAAACTATTCTGTTAGACGAATTATGTTATGTTACCTTTAAAAATTAAAAGTTCTTAAGTTTCTCTTATTGTTAAAAGTTTAAATTTTAAATTTCATTATAGGGGAGCGAGCTGGGATAGTACACGGTTATCAGGCATTCTGAGTGAAGAGTTGTGAGCTAATTAATCCCTGGCAGCTTGGGAGAGGCAGACGGACACTTAAGTCCCGACTCCTCCGGATATCTGGGTTCCGGACCGGGTCCGGCTAAAAGAAGGCTTTGGCCTTCTTCTAGCCGGGCCCGGCTCACCAAGCTCACCTGTAAAAGAAGGCTTTGGCCTTCTTCTACAGGTGAGCTTGGGGGGAGGAGGGAAGGGGAATCACCTGTGTTATAACAAGCCTATTTGGTTTAGTAAGAGGAAGAAGACATAACCGTCGCCTTCCTCCCCTGGAATGTGGCGTGCACTCATAATGAGGTTCAAACGCAAAAAAATTTACTATTTGACAGTCCCTATTTTCCTTGGACGTTCTTAAGTCTACGTAAGTTCTACGAACAGGTGTCTCTGAGTTGACTCCAGTGCTAACGCGTCTATTTAGACATTCCTATCTTAATTTCATTCCATTCATAAAATTCCATTACCTCTCTTCTCTCCAAAATAATAGAGAATATCATTAACCGACAGCTGCTAACGTTCCTCGAGGATCGTCAGTGGATTGATGATCGTCAAAAGACACAAGTTTGCGTATTTTCCACTAACAAAACCCCATTCGTCGTAGTAAAAGTCGAGATATTAAGAGGAGTGTACTCGCACTCCTCTTAATGTCTCGTCAAGTGTCAGCACACCAGGCCTCGACATTTCAAGTAACAGTCAGTTTTCTGGTCATCTGGAGAGCAAGGTGAGTTGCCATCGATAAAATCAGGACTGATTATTCGAAGCAATATTTCAGGTCTAGCCAAAGACTTCCGCCCTATAAATCCGGCCATACATGGAGTACTGTTCGCCTCCGTGGTCCTGATCACCCCAATATCAGTTTCTACCGTTGGACCGCGTACAATGGAGAGCCGTACACTTGGATGTTTGGCGATCTTCCACTGTATGGTTTTAGAGACCTTTCTTTCACGTACTATTAAAATGTGAAACTAATTCCCTTCAGCGATATTTCAGGAACGAACGACATGGGTATCTTCAATAAAGGCTTCTACTCCTCCAAGACCGGTAACACTCTTGCGAATCCTGGGATGTTGCAAGAGTTCATAGGCAGCGGTGATCACGTAACATCTGTGACCCGCACTTGTTAGCCTTCCTCTAACATACAAAAAATAAAATATACACTACCTAAATAATGACTTATGTCGATATGTTGGTATTTACAATCTTGTCTGACAACCTATTCGATTTTCAATGGGAATTAATCGTTGTCTCATATCGTAGACATTGTAAGAATACAAATAGTAAAGTAAAGGGTGAATAATATATATTTTATCATAACTATAATTTCAAAATGCTATTCTACAAAAGACGGCGCTTAATTTTAAAACTATTTATCTTAGTAGGTTCATTCATTTGTGTTGTATTAAATTTTAGATTACGAAATATGTAAATATATTATGTAATAATGTTTTTTTAATAATTGTAGTCATATGGTTATGTTTAGTGTTTATTTGAATTGTCTTCAAAGTTATATTTTAATTTTATTAGGTGCGTTTTAAAAAAGGCTGTTTTTAGTGTACTTTGCATTAATATCTAAGTTGCTAAGTTTTATTAATTAGTTTGTTTAAAAAATTTCAAGTTTTAAAAACTAATTAATGGATATATACTCGTATTTTAACAGCAGATTTATCTTTTTAAGCAATTAGATTATAAAGGTTCGTAACCAAAGGGACTTTTACTTAAGTTTGTTACTAAAATAAAAGAAAAAACTTCTACATTTCGACCGATGGAATTTGAAGACGAATTAAGAAAGACCTTTAATTTAAAAGAAAAGTGGGTTCTAGAAAAACTTTACTTGAATATTCGTTAGCAATTATGAAAATTTTAATCTACACCTATAATTCAATAATTAATTCGTACCTATTTCCAATATGTAAGAAATATATTCTGAAGTGCGAATTCTTTTAATTCTTATATACTTATAAATTTTAAATTTTTGTCAAGGGTAAACAGTAACAAGTCTTATATTTATTAACTTTTTTAAACTCAATAATTACCTCTAACATCTCATGATGTTTGTATGTCTATGTATGTATGTTTTTTGTTATACGTCATATCACGTCGTGTCGTGTCGTGTTATTGTATTATAACCAATATCTTATTTATCTCCAAATTGCACATAATCTTTTACTAAGCATGTAAATGCACAAGCAGATATTAATTTTATTTTGATCTAAGATATTTTTTATTTTTCTGTGCTCATGATCGTTCATGTTTTTTTTAACTCATCTAATCTTAGTTCTGAAGATATTTTTCTCATCTCTTTCTAAAGTTATTAAAAAAACATAGTAAGCTATTAAAATATCATCATATCATTTCTTTATCATCATTTTTTATCATCATTTAATAAAATATTTTTTTAAATAAACTTTTTAAATGACGTGCCTTATTTTTTTGGTAATTTGAACTTAAAACAAATGTAATAAATTCAAGTTATTTTTTTATTTAATTACTTCAGAACGATAATTAAATTGAAACCTATACAGTTTCGAGTTTAAGAAAGCCGTGGAAAAGAAACAATTATTGGTATGTAATGAAGTGGTTAAATTATATATGATGATTTTTATATATTTTATATGTTATACATAAAATGTTTAAAATAATAACATAACTGAATATATTTGTTTACATCCTTATATAGATATCAGATAAGATCTTTTAATAAATGAAATATGAAAAATTTAACTTAAATAATTCAAGTAAGCTTTAGGTTTCTTGTGATAATTAATTTTTTTCGTAAAAATAAGAATATATATATTTACATTTTTAGAATGTATGTGAATTAAATAATATTTTGTTTGCTATATAATCATATGTCAGTTCATTAATTCCAATCTAGATTTCAGTTCTATTTTTATATTGTTATTCTTAAGAGATTTTTTTTAAGAATTTGAACTATTACAGAAGTATAATTTCAATTTATAGTTAAAATTTTTTGTTATAATATGTTACTGGCAGCGCTAGCTTTGATTAAAGATATCACATATATCATCCTGTGTATTTTTAAGGTTTTATTTTTCAGTTTTATTTCAAAGCAAAAGTTACCCCAGGCTCAGAATAGAATAATTTTGAAAGAAGGAAGACCAACCCGTTTATAATTTTACATTCAATAACCCCGACATTTAAACTTCTATAAAAGGTAAATAAGAAACTATTAACTTATTAGTAATTATTGTTTGTGTTGTAAATAACCTACTATAAGACACTCTAGTTAGTAGTCACCCGTGTTTTTTTTCTTGTATTATATTTTTTTATATTCTAAACTTTAACGTTTTTTATTTAATTAAAGTCAAGTTCGTTCCAAACCACAACAAATAAAAGAGAATAATATCAAGTCTTGTCAACGTAAGCGGATAAACGTTTACCCACACATTGATATTCCTCTACGGAGATATTACAGGACGCACGCTCAAAGAAACTTTATTGTTTTGAACTTCTTAGGTCATATACTTAAACGACTTAACAGAAATTGCACTTGTGTATCTTTATATTACCTGAGGATGAAAAAGTCTTTTCTAATTTAAATATTAAATAATTAAAGTTTTTATTATTTTAATTAGGGTAACCATAATATTTTTTTTTCCAAGAGAAAACAGGAAACTTTTAGAAACGTCCGATTTATTTTTCTGTTTATTACGAAAAGGTATTCTTTTATTGTTTGTTATGGTTTGGTTTGTCATCCTTATTCGCAGAAGATATAAAGCCGTTCGATGAATCCGATGCCTTATTTAGTTTTTTATTTCATATTAAGTCGATTTTCTAAACCTTTTAGTCTTAATTGACTACCGTAACTTAAATAGGATTTGTTTAACACTGAAGCATGAAGTATGTTCATAGACAATTTAACTTTAGAATAAATTGTTACAGGATGAGGCATACGTTAATGTAGTTATAACTTACTAGATGGCGTTAGTGTCTACAATAGATTTTACTGCCTATTTTGTTAATTATTCAAGATACCTTTAAAAAAGTAATCCATTTCTACTACACTTAATTTACTTTCATTAAAATGGCTTTATTCTAAATGACTGTTGATTGTTATTAAACGTAAATAATAAACTATATTTTTATATGAATATAATAATCATTACATATATTTAACCGATTCTACTCATGTTAATTATATTGAAATTTGCCCGAATATTTTGAATCTGTTCGAGCTATAGGACTCATCATCTGGGAACATGGCGGATCTTAATAATAAAAATAAAATAAAATTTACTAATATTTTTTAGGTCTGAATTTTGAAACTGATTAGAAACACATGGTAAAGATTGTGACTGTGGTATATAATGCGGATGTAATATATAGTATCACTTACTAGAAAATTACCGATGAATATATGCTATAAACATTTACAATGTTTCAACAAATTCAAATGAATATTAATATTATCGGTTTCATCTAGCGTTTGTAGTTCGAAAGATACTGTATTTAGATTGACAAAAAATTGACTTTAATTTTGTATACATAATACAAATAAAAGATACTATACACTACTGAAACTGTTGTTATCAGTGGTAATAGTATTTATACGTTGGTATTTTAACTTATTTTAGAGACTTATATTTAGTTCAAAAATTTACGAAACTCTAATTGAGAGCATGTTTTATTTAGCAACACCCTTCCAAAATAACAAATACATTTAATACTGATTTTAATTAATGTTGAAACATGTTTCGTTATAACTTTTATTAACTTTCTGTGAGCTTATAGTTTTAATATCATGAGCTTACAATATTAATAATTTGAATATTTTAAAAATATATACTTTGGTAGCAGTTATAAAAAATTTAATCATATTTAATATATCAAATTAATTTTAAAATATACATATTAAATCATAGTAAGAAAACTTTTCCGATTATTTTTCCTATAGTAATGAATAAGTTTTTACGTAAAAGAATCATACATTTTACAGACAACATGTTATTGTAAATAGTTTTCTAGATTTTGATTGATTTTTCTTGATGTTCATACTGAGTTTATTTAATGTCAATAAAAATATATTTTAGTATAATTTTAAAAATACAAAAATAGTGAATACAAATCTCTTGGTGAGTAATATAAATAAGGATGAAATTAATACATCACTTTGAACAGATTCTTGCAGACACTATGACTTCTAAGAGACGATGTAATTTATCTTTCATAAAACTAGATTGTCTGTTTCAGTGAACTATTAAAGAGACTTGACTCCTTATAAGAATTGAATTTATTTATTTTAAAGAGTTGTAATTTGATGTACATTTTGTCACAATTTTAATAGTGTCTCACTAGTTTTTATTTTACCAAAATATATAAGTCTGCAGTATGCCGTTGTATATAAAATAATTAGAAGTATCTTTAAAATTCATCTACTACACGCTACAAAGCTGTTGAAATAGATGTTTATATGATGATTAAAGAAATGTAAATATAATCTTAAAGGTTATATGATTATTACAGTTAAAAAACCGACGTCTACTTTGATTAATAATATTAGGTTTTAAGTAACATTATGTTGCACATTTTATTCAGATTAAAATAAAATAGTTTATTAATACTAAAACTTTTATTATTAATTCCAGTGTTTCTAATTTAAAATGTCATATATTTATAAGATACAATGTAAACTTCCTTTGCCTCCATCCTCTACTTAGTATCAGTCAAAGTTTATGCGGTCAGCTATAATCTGACCATTGATAAGCTTGACAGTTTGTGTTACTACGAACATTTCAGGTTATAATAGATTTTAACTCAACATTAAATTATTTTATAATATAATTCTAAATATAAAAGGAACAAAAACTGAAAATTAAGTCGCAAATAAAGAAAACTTTATTATTGTCAAAGTTATCTTCTAACAGATGTCCTTTTCTGACATAAACTTGTTACAGAAATATTATACCCCTTAAAAATGTTATCAACATATTACCTAAGTAATTAAAACTGATTAAAAATATAAGAGTCAAGATTTAAAGCTCACTCGTGACAAATATATTTTTTGTTTATTTTCTAAAGTTCATAATTGTTTTATCACAAAAAGACGGAAAATGTGTGGGGAAACTAAAAATACTGTAAAATAAAACTAAAAAAGTTTTATCTGTATACATTCTAACGAATTAAATTAATCGTCAATTTGAGTTTGAACGGCATGAAGCCGCTGACAACAACTAGCTTATTCTTTAACCTTTTAAGTAAATGTTGATCACAAAAACTGTGTATTTTTTAAACTATTATTTAAAAAGTAAAGAAGCTGTAGATGTTTCAACGTAATTGAAATTAGTAGTAGTTCCTTTAAAAAAATTTAATATGGCGACGTAAATATATCTTCATAAAAGAAGTTTTTTATTTGAATAAAATATGTTTAATATTAATTTATTATGAAGGATTATATAAAGTATTTTACTACTTAATTATTAGCAAGATACAAGATACGTGCGACTTATTCAAAGATTATAGGATGTGAATATATTATATTGGTGTTATTTTAAAAAAAAATTGACTCTACTCGATTGTGTTTTATTTATAATGATAGAATTAAATGATTAAATTTTATAGTTTTATTATTAACATTATTTTTAACTTTTATAGTTTTGACTTATGAGAGAATTTATAAAAAACAATTTTTCGAAACCTTTTCATTTTAGAATTAAAATATGAACTCACTTCTAATATGAGTATCAGAAACTAAGTATAATTTATAATTATATTAACTAATGTAAATGAACGATCTAGGAAAACAATTTTTTAATTTTGAATATATTTTTTGGTTAAAAATAGTTTATCGGAAACTAAAAATAACATGAATCTAACTATATTTATAAGCAACCAAATTTTTAAAACCCTAGAAAAAAATATTAGTCAACCTTTATGAAATAAAACCACAAAAACGAAAAAAAAAACTGTTTATTTACTGTAAGTATAGTTTATACCATATTTATAATAAAAGTAATAAACGACAAACATTTTTGTAACATTTATTTATTACACCTACGTTCATAATATTTTCTAACCTATTTAATTATTGTTATTTTATTGAACATATTAATTATATTATTACAGTAGACGTAAGTGATATTATGCTTTGATCTTTACACAGACAACTTGTTACAGACACAGACAGCTGAAAGTAACATATATATAGCAATGAAATATCATTAAAGCCTTGATTATATATTATAGAGTTATAGCTTTAGGCAAAGATATTTATTACTGTGATATTAACATCGTTTATCATAAGTTATACTTTAATCTTGTTTACAAAATGAGATGGTAAATCCCGAGTTGAGTTATCTTATAGATATCTTAATTGACATGTGATATAGTGTACAATATGAAGGAATAAAAGAATACAATATATAGAAAATGATAATACACTCGGTATGATTATTGTTGCAGCAGATAATGATGATATCTAATTATGAACGATGCTGTCAAAACATTGAATTACTTCTAATATTATTAGTATTATGGAAATATTTTTTGTTAAATAGGTTTGTTTGTTCTCGCAACTAGCCATAATTTTCCATCGGATATAAATAAGCCAGCCATTAGAGGTTATAAATAATATATAAGAGAAGCTGAATATAAGTTTTTCTCTTAATATCTTATAAAAAATGGGTTACATAAAAATAATAGTTATATCACAGACTCAAAATTTTTATACTATAGAAAAACAATATGCAAGTACTCCGTCGATTGTTAACATGAATCGGTTCATTTAACTATAATAAATTTTATAATTAATACTACATCGACAACAGTTAATATAATATACGATGCAATCAGTAGATACATAACTTCAATTATAATTTGATGTTACATTTACCTTTGAAAATTTATTAAATAAATAATTATTAATTTCAAACTTGATTTTTACGAGTTTCAAAGAAGTACCAATTCTGATTTATTAATAATTAAATATTATTACTAGGTTACAATCTATTTGCCATTTATTCAAATTGCAATTCAAGATCAAATATAATATTAAAGAAATAAACAAAATGAAAAATTAAACTTTTCTATAAATACGACATTAATGTCATTTATCACGAACGAACTTTGTTCGTTTTGTATTGTTTTCACATTTCTCGGATGGACGTATGGATGTCTGTGGACAGAAAAAAAATTCATTATTGTCGAGAGATGGCGCTGTTTTTAATTTACTGATTTATTTTATTTTAACATTTTCTTTTCTTCAATAAATAATAATACTTAAAAATCAATTGTTTCTTTATTAACATTTATAATTTCGTCAAAGTTCGTTCGAGAAATACCCTGGATATTTGCATCTTCATTGATTTATTTATTTGATTTAGATTTTCGGAGTCCTTTGTATTTTAAAAGTTTTTTTTTTATTTTTAATATATATAATAAAAAAGATATTTTAAACACCCTTTTCCCAGTTTCTTTTCTTAAAGTTTTGTCCGTAAAGCATGTAACAAATATTTTACATCTCGTAATAAATAATGGGTTTCAAAATTTAAACACAAACAAAGTAAGTGATAAAATTTTCTAGTTAAGGTAGAAAATATTGAAGTCGTTAAAAGTAACAAAAATTTTATTAATTTTTCCTAAGAAAAATCTTAAGATACATATTTGCAGTCTTTATATTTGTACAAGGAAAAACAAGTCACAGAATCGTTGACTCAAGTAACATATTAATTATATTTTTAAAAAAAGGCTGGCCGCCGACCTCAGGATAGAAGTTTCTATAAATTAAATCTTCCTTCGCTCCGTTAGCTACATAAATGATTTTTATATAAAATAATATTAACCAATTTGGAACAGCACATGAATTTTGTTACAAACCAGACAAAATTTCACATACTACAGGTATGTAAATAAATGTTTCATTCGATTCATGAATGTCACACAACAAACAATTTGGTGTTCAATAAGTAAATAAACACTTCCTTTTCAAATTAATCGTAAGTTTTAATGAGCTTTCAATAAATTACTTCTAGGCATTTATTTCTATTATAATCTAAAAATATTAATTTTCGGTTTTCATTTGTACGCTGTGTACATTTTAAAAAAGTGGATTTATAAAATATAAAACTGCCTATAATAATGAAAAAAAAAAATAAACGTTAAATTACTTAATAATATTTAAGAACGGAAGCAAAATAATATCTCAAAACTTTTGCTTATAATGATTTTTAAGGCAATATACAATGTATCTTAAACGCAATATTTTTATAAATACGTGTGTGTGATCCAAGTTCTGGGTTCCTCCGTGCAAAATTATATTTTTTATTAATTTTATTCCTAAGTATTGTCTATCTTTACTTCATTTTTATTCATATTTTTTTATTTACCGAAATATTTCTTTGAAGTAATGCTAAAATACTGCCGAAAAACTAAATAAAACCTTATATCATTTAACAAATGTTTTCTGGCAGTATTTAATTTTCAATCACAATCTGATTGTAAAGTAATATTAACTGTACTGCAAAATCTTTTAACGTTAATTATTTACAAACTTCAATTTCTTGTTGCTTTTTAAATATTTTTGTTGTTTTTACGAAAGAAATATAAAAAATCAATAACCTCAGTATAAACAAATTACATTATTGAATTATTGTATACGCGATGTTTTATAAATAATATACTCTGTTCAATGAGGTTTAAAAACAAACTAAATATAAAACAATATATATAAAACTTTTGCATTATTCAATTAAGTAAGTAAGTATTTCAAAACTTCATAATAGGGTTACTTTGTTCACGCTTGCTTGGTTATAAAAAAACTCGGACACTGAAACAGAGTTATTTAAAGACACTATTATAAGATTAAAAAAAGATATTTCCTTTTTTGTACATGAACTATGAATTTCAAACTAATGAGGTTGCTTTGAGCTTGCATCGTATAAATAATTTCTTCGTAGAAACATTTCTATTATCCGCATACGTTGACAAGATTTTATAATTAGATGCTAGTTGATTAAGTTCCCTTGATATGTAACACGATTGGAGCGAACATGACACTAATCCAAACCAAAACACTTAAAATTTTATTAAAATATAAGTATAGGGATGTTAATATGTAGGTTGATATTATTTAAACATTATAATTAATAATATAGTACAATTAAGATAAGATAGAATAGGTAACTATGGGGGTGACCAATAAAGTAAATGTATAACTTTAAAATTACAGCACAATATAACTAATCTTCAGATGAAGATTACCGCTAGATTATCTATAACTGCAAGCAAAATATTTTAAACTCTTTATCAAAATAATAAATCTACATAGTTTCTATAAAATGGAGATTACCTTTACTTCTCTGATAAGCAAAGGATTCATTTTAATTTGAATATCTGATTTGTAATATCCAATCTATGATTTATATACAATCGCGTATATATTAAAACAAAATATTGTAAAAATAATAAAAAACCATCAACTACAACTTCTAGAAGCCAATTTTAATTTAAGAAGGAATTTCAGAGTCGACAATGAATTTGTCAAATAAACGATTTATGTCTTTTGGAAATAAAGATGCCAGAGCTTTTTATTTACAAAAGTGTTAGAATTTGACATTTAAATTAACAGAAACTTTTACACACCTCGGATATTGAACTGCAGAGACATTATTATTGAAATATTTAAGAGTAAATATAGATAATAATAATAAAAAACCTTAAAATATTACTAAACTGTATTAGTATTTTCAGTTCATACATATAATATGATTTCTTATTTATATAATGGTAATAATATATTTTCTCTTATTTTGGGTTTGTTAAATTGATATAACTTTAAAAAAATATATAATCCGAATCTTACGATTTATTTAATCTTTTCAACATATTTGTAAATTAGTTGAACTGGAATATAAGATATAATAAAACCTGATAAAACAAATTATAAAATATTACTTTAAAAGAATGGTTACCTCCTGAAGCTAAAAGCATCTGAAGTGCAGTAGCTGTTGAAATATTTAATATTGTAAAGTGCAGGTAGTTGTTATAATTAAATATATTTTTATTAAAATAGACACTAGACTTAAGGAGATTTTTAATTATTTTCCTATTTTATCTAACTAATTGTTGTTTAGTCAACATATGTTTTTCTATTTTGTAACAATTTTAATTTAATTAATTGTACAATATTATAACATTCTAATTTTTGTACCATATGTAATCATCAATTTAATCTTTGACTTTATACTTATTTATTTTAAAAAGTTATAATGAATAAACAAAATTCCAGTTACTTATCTTAAAAAATGCTTGCCTGACAGCTTACTTGTTTCAAGTCTTAGTGTCCTTCCTGGTCGCTAAAACAGGGAATATGTTATATTTATTTAGATCATTGTCTCGTGAATTTTTGGTTTTCCATTTCGTCTCATTTTGTTAACCCTTTGCGTAATATAGATTTGAATGAATTAAAAAAGTAGTACAACGTGTTAGTCCACATGTGTCATATAAGCTAAGTTTTTTATGATGTAATAAATGTACACTCGTATAGACATCCGAATATCTGGATTCAGTTATTAGGCATTCGCGATTTGCGTTAAAATATCAACAATATTCTTTCTCCACTATGACTCGATTACCAACTGGTATTGTTGAGGGCTAAAATTGCTATTTATAATTTGCATATAATTGGAGTAATCGGGTAATAAAATAACCGAATCGTTACTACAGAGAAAGGTTTCAGCATTTACAAAACATTACCTAATTTATGTTGTCAGTACTTACACGTTACATTTTTATTATTGAAATGCTATGTTTGTATTATAGACATTGTACATGATGCTGTATTTTTATTACTCAAAATGTATTAAATAGATAATATAAAAAATGTGCTGGCTAAAACTGAGCATACCACCAGCACAAATTTAAATATTTTACCCTAGTTACAATAAATTGTAAAAATACAAATTAGATATTATCTATAGAAAATGTAGAAAGCTAGCGTTAGAGTGAAAAACGATTTCAAAAAAGCTTCTTCTGCAACCTTAATTATATATATTTTATTCCAAAAATAATCGCACAGATTTAATAATCTTACTGATATCACAATTAGGCGCCGAAGATGTTGAGCGAGACTGGGTCTGCGGTGCAGAAGATTTAGCCTTACTATTTTCTTTACTCTTCCTGTTTAAGTTCTTCTTTTTCGACTGTGTAACAGTTTTCTTCACGGAGACAGATGGTTCCGACCCCTGCGCTGGTATGGCTGTGGTAATACATGACGAAGGCATCAAGCGATCCTTTCTCAGATCTGCAGCAAGAGGTGGACGCATACGCTTCTCTGGCAGCAGTCTATCTTCCATAGCCTGTAGTCTGGCATTTAGCATGGTTCCTACCTGTACCATTATATTGCGAGACAGCTCCTCTATATCCAGCGCTGAACGCTGGGTTGGAGGAGATACTTCTGGCATGGTTTTAGACCGGTACTTTTCGTTTTCAGCTCTCAATAAAGCAAACTCTTTCTTCAACTCCTCCAATTCCGTCTGTAAGCGAGTGTTGACTATATGCATCTTTCTGGTCTCTTCAGAGAGATTTCTGTCTACCAAACTATCTATTGCGATCCTTATTGCAGCGACCGCATCCTTGATTTCACGTTGACAGGTGCCCTTTAGGTTCTTGGATTTTTTAGCAACGTTAAGTACTATGTCAAGGTTTTTCACAACATGTTCTCCTAACGCTTGGGAATCCTCATTTTCCACATTGGGAAGCAAGACATTTGAAGTCTTTTTCTTAGAAACCGTTCTACTCTTACCTTGAGTTTCTTTTCCCATACCTAAAGCAGTTTCTTCTCCTTGAAGTCTGAGGTACTCCTTTCTAGTATTTTCAAGGCCCACACTATGGACTCCACTAGGAAACCGTCCTCTCCCTCTCTTTGCCATTGCCCTAGTAAAAGGCACATTTTATGCCAAGAATACTTGTATATCTCCATTATTCTTGTGTAAATCTTCTTTGATCATTGGGATATTTTCTTCAACTTCCGACTTTGACGATCTGAAGGAATTACATAAGTCTAAGATGAAATCTCTTTATCTTCTCAAGTGACGTATACGGTAACTTCATATAACGTTTTATCAATTTAAAATTATATATAAACATTATATATTGTAAACCTAGCATATTACGTTATAATATTTTGTATTTTGTGTGTGGTTTCACGATATGATTTTTACGACTAAATACCTTTTTTTCCGAAAATTCAACAAACAAAAAAAAAAACGAAAAAACAACATATCTTTTTTTCTCCGATAATTTTCAAAGTTACAGTGATGATTTAAATAGTATATGCCGTCAATCTTAACGCTATTTAATTATAAAATTTTTGGTCTATTATTTGCCATATTTATTACATATAATAATTAATTTTCTTATACCGTTACCAGAACATCTAATTAAGTAGGTACACCTTTATTGTTATTTACATGTACATATCATGTTATTAGTGTTACTATAATGTTAATTCAAATTCAAATTCAAAATCAAAATATATTGGTGGACATTAGGCATTTGCATGCACTCTTAAATTAATTCAGACCTATTACATTAAAATTAAAAAGTCAGTGTAGGCAGTCCGTGAGTAAACTACAATTGGCTCGGAATGCTAAACTGCTGAGAAGAGCCGACAGTTGATTTTTTTTAATTAAGAAAGAAAATGACAAAGTTAATGTGTACATATGTGTGACATTGATTCGGAAACGATTTCATAAGATTTGCACTATTTAAAAACTATGAAGACAGTCATAAATAAACATTTATTAAAAAGGGGGCTAGATTGCCAAAAATAATAACAGGATTCATAATTTTATAAAATTCATATTCATTATTTGAAAGCTGATAAATAAAAAAGTAATAAAATTTATTAGGAAAATATTATATATGAATATTCTTATACACATAATTATAGACCTATATTTTGAAATGTAATTGTTATAAAAACATATACTTTAATAATACTTCAAATTTATACTGATACTTGTATAAACATAAAATCGACACAATGTATTTTGAATGCAATCATTTGATTCGATTTCGCAAATGGAATATAGAGCCGACAAATATGAAGTTTGTATTGAGTTATATGTAATAAAGTTTTCCTTATAGCATAATTTTTTTTTTTTAAAAAAGCTTATTCCATATAACATTTTTATAAAAAAAAGAGTTTTAATTATAAGTAAATATTAATACATACAGTTATTAAAACGAATAGCTCTTAAATAAATTCCTTCTTTATTTTTTATTATATTTAAATCAACGAAAAGGTTCCAAAATACCATGAATAAAACTGGACAAAAACCTCGATGGAAAACCAAAAACTCTTTTTACTAATGTATTAATTATTCCATTTGTTTATAGTACTGATTAAACATTATGTAATGAAAGGTAAAGGAAAATTAATTTGATTTTAATAAGGGATGGCAAATTATAAGTGAGTTGCATGAGACAAAACTTTAATTTCATTCATAGATCTTATGTTAGAAATTATAATAAATTCAAAGCGGAAAGGTAGTCATCATAACAAACAAATATATACCTTACATGACCGGGCAAAGCTACTGGCTAATCAATAGTTTAAATATTAATAACTTTTGAGTCAGGTATCTGACCTCAACCAAAGTTTCAACTGTTAACCGCAAGCTGATTATAATTGACAGAAGAATACAAACAACATTTTAGTATTTCATTATGATTAAATTTAATTTCTTCAACTAAGTTAAGTAATATTATTTAAGTATTAATTATAACAAAAAAAATTACGATACTTAAAAAAGGAACAAAAAAATGTATTTCGAAATTTACAAAGAAAATTTTTGTTTATTTAGTAATTATAAATATTGGTTCACAGATCTTTTCTTTCATAATAGTGTTAAATGTTCAGACTTGTTGGTTTGTAAAATGAATTTCTCCAACATGTCTGTTTGATTTAGACAGGATTACACGCTTTGCATAAATGAATTTCATGAAGTGTTACATAGATAAAATTGTTTTAAATCTTATATATATTAATTGTTATTGTCTGTACTAACCTCTCTGTTTGAGGTATATATTGTTTTGTTATCATTTTTGTTCGTTTATTGTTGTTGTATTTTTTCGTTCTTTCCTTTTATAGAGAGTCATTGCATTAAGAGTATTGCATTTCATATGAATAAAGTGTAATAGTGTGTTTCAATGACATAATGTCGTATAGAAAAGAAACGGTTTTTTTAAAAGAATAAAAATTTTAAATCTCTAATTAATATAAAAGGGAGCTGCGCTGTAGTTATTACACTATTTAATTATTTCTTGTATATCTCGGTTTATTTCTTACTTAATGTATCATTTTTTTCATACAAAATTAACTTTATATATTAAGAGAAATGTCATCGTTTAAGATATCATACTTTTTATTTTCAAGAAACAAAATATTTAGTTATCCTTTTTTATCTGAGCTTTGCTTTGAAGTATTGAATAATATTTAAATAGTGGATATTACGGGGTTTTTAATTTATTGAGGCATTCTTGTGCGTGAATGAATGTTCAGAATACAGATAAATGCAAAAAACAACGATCTTTGAAAATCGTATTACAGGACTACTGGAATTTTGTAATGTCAAATGTAATTTTTAAAATCGTCTGTAGCTTGCAATCAAAACAATATTTAAATAACAATGTTTGAAATTCGTTTTTAATATATTTACCTTTACTTTTTTTAATTTCTTCTAAATTGTTTGTCAAAAAAGATAAATATGTAAAATATTTACATAATCGTACTCTTACTTTTTGTATAAGTAGTACTATTTTAAACACATAACAGCGTGGAAGCCATCTGAGTTCGCATTCATAAATATGGAAGATGCATTACAGTAACAGAACAGTCTCAACAACAACCTAAGGGAGTTATTTATTATATTTAATAAGGAAAGCGCTGAAGGCTCGTTGCAAATAGTTGACTGTTGAAGTAAAAAGATTATCCATTTCACGGTTTTTAAGTGAGCTTCGAACAAATCTGCGAGTCAATATATTGTTTTTTACCACCACATTATTCTCTTTGTCTCCATTTAAATTGTCAGTGACGATATGTACAAAATGTTTAAAATTGTTATTTTATTTAATATCGTTAAATTAATAAAGTATAATTGAAATCTCTTTAAATAAAGCAGCGGCCGCGTTTACAAACACCGCTTTTATTTGATAAAATTAATTAATTAAAGGCCGAGACACGTTTAATAAATAAATAATTAAAAAGTGCTTGCTGAAGATAAAGAAGAACACAATTAAAACGGATGCTGTTTTATTTAAATTGACTGAGGATGTTGTATTTATACAGTCGTACCCAGGCTTGAATCCTTTAATACAAAGTTATGGAGAATATATTTCAATAAAATATTTATTATTTTAATTATAAAATATAAAATTCAATTCAAAAATTCATTACAAATTATCATTAATATTTTAATATGATAAGATGCTTGGGGTAAGTATATTAAATTTTAAGGAAACGTTTGGATTTTATAAACTGATATCACGTTATATCTGATAAGTTTTTATATTACAAAAGACAAAAAGAAGCTTGTTTAAATTTATGTATTAGAGATTAATGTACTTTTTTCAATTAGCCTAATAGCGTATTAAGACTTTATAAACATTAAATTGAAAAGAAAATAAGAAGAACTGAATTCAAAATTGAATTTGAAAATATAATATTGAAATGTGAATAAGATGCTAAAAGGCAGTTGGAAAGGTATGACGGAGTATCATATTATTATAAATTACAATTAATAAGATAAGACTGGTGTCAACTGCGTCTAGTGTCAATGATTATCTGCCTCCAGAATGTACAAGTAAATGATATATGAGAATACATAATAAATTCATAATAATTTGTTATTTAAATTTTAAAATTACTTTTATTATGTTTTAATTTATTATTATACTTATCAAAACAATGTCTCTTCGTTTAACTAATGAAATATGTGCGTGTGTGTGTGTGTGCATGTGTATGTGTGTGTGTGAACATTTATCCGCTTACGTTCACAATACGGACTATAATATAACACTCGAGTCCGTTAGCTTTATACGTGACAAGATTAGAATAATTGTGCAGGTCATTTTAAGTGCAATTCTTGATATTCTAAATACAACAAAGAAATAAAATAGATATCACGCTGAATATAGTTAATTTTACATAAATTTAATTCAATATACACCTGTTACTTTTTAAATATAAATATATATTTTTAAACATCATCATAGCAAAGAGAAACATTGTTCATCGCCTTTTGGACAGAATTCACAAAAATATATTTCAAATAATATATTTTAGAAGGTATTCTAAAAATATAAGCAAAGGAGTATAATACAACAATAATAATATATTAACTATTTTAATGTGTAATAAGAGTGTTAATGAATACTGATAAAAATTACTAATTTAGTTGTTACTAAATTATTTATTTATACTCTTTATTGCACACCACATATCAAATAAAACGTTACAATACTATGTATAGAAATTAATTGCACAAGTTTTACATATTTTGGTTTAATAATGTATATATTCTGTTTCAATGTTGTCAAAAATACATTGTTGTACAAAATAAAACTACTTTAGTTTTCGGATGAACATGAAACCCGAAAATTTGCGGTAGACAGTGGCTCAAATATTTATGTTTAGTTTCAAAGGTGGGTTTGCGTTTACCCTTTCTGGTATTACAGCTATGACATGGGTGTATTGACATTGTACATTATTATATAATATTTACTATTCTATATGGTTTTCCTCCGTTGACAAACTATATAGCAATATTGCTTTAGTGTATATTTCGTTGTTTAGATTTCAAGGAGATTTATTAGTTTTAGAAATAAGATAACTTCTGAAGATATGATTTACATAATACTCTACTTATTATAATTAGTTAATATGTAATCGGAATATTATCAATAAGATATAATTTCAGATTGAAGACTCACCACAATAATATAAGTAGGTAAAGTATATTTATTTTTACACAATTTTTTCAATAATTTTTTTATTTATCTTGTCAGGACAAACGTTTATATCATTGAAACCTAAATTTTATTTAAGAATGTGTTAATCAAAATATAATTCAAGACGGCCCTTAAATGCTAACGTGTCTTTGTTGCTACTCCTACCTTAAAGGCGTAGTCCCGATCTCATAAAAGTATACTATCCGATTGGATCGAAGAGCGGCGATACAACAAACAACAATTATTCTAAGTCATAAACTCGCAAACTTGTGTCTTAAACTGAACGAGGTTCAGTTTACCAAAGTCTGAGAGCATACTCAGAACAGGCTCTATAGAAGACACATCATCCACACTGAACGTTTTCCCAAGAGAGCCCTGCAACGGTTGAAATATACCGCATCTGCAGTGCCGTCAACCGCATAACAATTTATTATGCTCCACCTAGTGAGAAAACTGGCGATCCACTTGCATAAACAAACTTGATTTCATGAATGCCGCCAAAGTACATCATTGCAGGCATGTGCGATCTGATGCAAGTGGCGATCTTCTACTATGCGGTTTCTAAGGACCATTTTCCACATACCACTAAGATGTGGAACGAACCTTTTTCGGCAGTATTCTCAGATCAATACGGCATGCGTACCTGCAAAAAATGCGTCTCCTATACCGGCAACGTTCGTGGGTGACGGTGATCGTATTGTGACTCGCACGCTCGTTCATCTAAAAAAAACCAAACCAAACCAAAACCAAATCAAAAATTTTTATTTTTAAATTGAATTTTTCAAATATTGTTTGAGTGTAACAAAAATTTATAAAAATCATTAACCATTCCTCTTAAAATATTGTAGGGAAAAAATCGTAAGAAAAAATACAATATAAACGGGTAAGGTCACAATAAAACTTTATTATTAAAAATGTTCAAAGTTAGAACGAGTTTATAGCATCTTCTCATTCATTTCACTATTGAACTCATTGAAAGACTTAAAATGGGAAATATAACTCGTGAAAATGTGTATTATAGTCGCCGTGGCTATGATATATTACATTTTAAATGTAACTCACGTAAAGCACTATATCAATAAAAAAACTAAGTTATGTGTGAATGTCTTTATCGTTTTCTTCATCGTACATATAGAATTAGGATGGCTCATATCAGAATTTTCCATTTTAGACGTATGTGGGTAATTCAAAAAAAGTCAAGTCAACCATTCTTAATAATTCTTGATTTACAAAATAATAACTGTATTAACTTTCTAAAAGTACTAATTATCAATCAAAAATAGATTACAACAATATTAGTTAGCGATTATATCAGTAAAGAACGATGCATGATGAACGTGGTGCGCTGGCGATTGCCGCTTCAAAAGTAAAGGATGGTCACCGCGCTGTCTAACGTTTCGCTAGAATGACAACTGTCAAATCTGCTTTTGACGTATTCCGATAGATGGCATTTCGTATGTACTGACATATATTTATTTAATATTTAAATAATCTTAAAATCGATAAATATTTTAACAATTTTAAGCTGATTTTGAAAAAGTTAGTAATTACATTTAAAGTAAAACATTATAAATAAAATTATTCTAATTTACCTATATAATAAATAAGGTACCGGAGACAGATTAATTGTTTAAATACAGATTAGTAAATTGATCCTTTTAAAAGCAACTTTCAGTTATTGGAAATGACACAATTTATAACAGTTATTTGCTAAGATTTGTTACTAATTTAAAAAAGAAAAGTTGCTGTCAAACAGTTCGCAGAGATAATTTCAATAATTTTATATTATTTCTTATATCTATATCGTTAGAAGTCTTGTTCAGTACATTGCTTTTATTGTTTACAGATACCTATTATACATTATTTACATTAGCAAAATATTCTGCTCGTTTAGATGAATTTTTCATGTTATAATCCGTATTCCCTAAAATTTAAAATTAAACTTTTTGTTAAAAATTATTATAAGTAGTCTAAAATAGGGTTAAGCTTAAATTTAATAGCGAATATATAAGCAAAGAACCCAAAGTTATAACTTATTTGTCGATAAATAATGATAATCAATCCGATTTCCCGCTTAAGTATTTTTGATTTAATTAAATTACAATAATACTAAGTTATTGTGAACAATGAAATGGATCAAAACGACTATTTAAGCAAATTAATTTCTTGAAACTACCTTCGATTGTAATGAGCAAAAAGAGAGATGGTAAATCAATAAATGTATTGAGATTTTTATATATTTCTATTTATTTTAATCCGACTAAATATAATGCAAACTTATAACAGCATTAGTTAACATCCTCTGTGAAAGTAATTTAATATTCAGATTTTTCCATTTCCGTCTTGATTAATAATTTGAACTTGGAGTTATAAAAAACTTGCAGCTTAATTAGCACTTCGGATTTATTTAAATATTAAATTAGATTAAAAAAAGTCTACCTTATCCTCTTTTGCGATCGGTTTAAATGCTATCATGAGTACATTTTCTATCCCTCAAACACATTACTATAATAAACTAGCTTATTCAAGCAATTTCACCCGCATGGATAACAGGAAGGGCGTCACACAATATTGAATATTTTATTGATTAATAAGTACTTGTAGTTGCCATATTGCCGCCATTCGGTGAAAATTTTGAGTTTGAATATTACTAAATATTCAAAATTATTTTTAATTATTATTTTTTTTTTGTTAAAAAAAATACACTACAATCGTTGTTTATATTTTTTTATTTTATTCTGTTATATTAAGTTGTAATATCTGCTTAAAATAATATATTTTACATTGACAATGGTAACGTAAAAAAACTTTAAATAGTTCTGTGTGTGATACATATGGTAAATAATGTGTGTACTGTTTTTTATTTATTTAATGCTTATCTAATGCATTATAAAAAAATATTTATTAGTTAACATGATGTAGATTATAAAGATGTCCTATATTATTCTGACCATACATCGGTAACCAGTACATAAAAATAATTTAGGGTTAACTTCACATAAAATAATTTCTTTTTGTATATTTTGTTAAACTTAAAAATCATGCCAACGTCCATACCACGTTGAATACACCGGTTCTCGTTCGATCACCGAAGCAAAGAAGAAGAAGAAGATCATTAAGCAACGTCGGGCGCGGTCAGTACTTGGAACGGTGACCGCCTGGGAACATCGCGTGATGATGGCTTTTTGGCACTGTGAGTGCTAACGCGATCCCGTGTCGTCCCATTAAGGCGTTGAGGGCAACCGTTGGTTTTTTAGTGGGTAGCCTTAAAATGGCGGCGTCCTCTCTATGCCGCCGGGTAGTCCCACATAACCCTCCGGCCATCACCTTCCTGGCCGGCGGTTACCCGTAACGGATTTTTATAAGGCAAAAAAAAACTTAAAAATTATGGAATTTACATTTATACATAAAGTATAGAAATATTTCATTCAGACAATATATTAAGTTACATTTCAGTGATTTCAGTACAGTATTTTGTATTATTTAGGTTCACTCCGCAATATGATCCTTAAGTAGAATTTTAAATTGTATCCTAAAGATTCGCTATAATTATTTTCAGTTCGTGAAAGATCAGATTGCTCTAATGGAAATTGATTTCAATAATGATATGTCTACATACACATTTCATTTTTGTGTCCGGTCGTGAATATTAAATATAATTAATTTATTAAGTATATTTAGTTTCGAAAAAAAACTGTAGATAAGCATATATATATAACATATTACTGATTAAATATTTTTTTTATTTGGAGATGAAATCCTATAAACATCAAATCCTACTGAGTTCTACTGTCTTTGAGGTATTAGATTTTTTTAACCAGTGTGTAATGTGAACAGAAAAGTGAAATATTCGATTTTCATTTCTTGTTACGGAGAGTGCATTGAGAGTCATATTTTGTATTGGTAAAAGATATTCTCTTTTTTAAAGACGTAATGCACTATATAACTTTTGTACATAGAACAGTTTTTTTTAAAATAATATTATTATTGCTTGACTAATTAATTGAATTGCGAGAAATCTTATTATTGAAAGTAATTTTTCAAAGCTTTAAGGAATATAAAAATTCTTTTTATAATAAATTTATATTTTTCTAAATCGGTAGGATTAGAAGTTATTCAATTATATTTAATTCATTTTTTAAAATAATTTAAATTGACATTATTCAGAATACCAATGTTATGAGAATAATAATTAAATATTTACGAGTAGGTAGTTTTAATTTCATATCACAGCAATTTGATATTGTTGCAATTGGAAGATTTATCCTACCTTTGGAAGTTTTATGACAGAACAATATTGGAAACAGAAAAAATATTTAAAAAAATCCGTGCCCGCAGGGGGACACGCGTGAGTAGACCTCGTGTGTAACTCGTTTAAAATATAACTCACTACCTAAGAATAACACATGATGCCGTTGTTTACATCAAAAATTTTCAAGCAAAAAGCGGTTTTTATTTTTTTTCTCGGACTAGGTATCTTTTTTTGGAAATACTTTTGACACTTAAATTTAGAGTAAAAAATAAAATTTCTATTAAAAAAATTTGCGAGGAGGGAATGTTTACCAGAAAAAAGTTGCCGTGGTTTTACCTACCTTAAATTTTCAAGCTAAAAGTGGTTTTTATTTTTTTTCTCGGAAACGGTACCGTTTACGGAAAAACTTTTGGTACCTAAATTTACAGTAAAAAATAATCTTTCTATTAAAAATACTTGTGATGTAAGAATATTTACCAGAAAAAAGTTATGAATTTTTTTCCAAAAATTTTCGGTTTTTTACCCCCACCCCTAAGTCATTGAAGTTAGGTTTTCGGTTTATCTACATTAGTTATAGGTATTCATCAAAGACATCATATAATGTGAACGCGATTGATCTACTTTGTATAGGGAAAAAGTTATGGTCGAAAAACTGAAATCGGAAAAAATGAGGCCCTAGCGCCCCCTGTGGCCGGATTTCTCTGGTTAACGAACTTGACCTTCATTTTTGGATGGTTGATTTTTGTGCAAAGTTTGAAAGCGATCCGAGCGAAACTGCGGCCGCTATCGTGCTGACAAAAGTCGAATCTGGACGCACGGACGCATATATATATATATATATATATAAACATTTTGACCAATGGTCATTTCGGACTCAGGGGGTCATAAGAAGACCTCCTGTGAAGAAATTTTTCCAAAATTCGAAAGTCAAATGAATGGGCAGACCGAATTCTTCGAGGTCTACCCAAAAGATAAGTAAGTTGATTCTTTTAAAGTACTATCGCTTTGGAATTGAGAATTACATAGTTTCTATTTACATAGAGGTTTAGTACTTAAAATTTGTTAGCAAAGATAATTTTAATAACAACTTTATAATATTCCGTAATTACACAACAAGAGGAAGCTAGAAGATTTTATTACCTCTGAATATTTTTATATTCACTTATTCTGAAACAACTTTAACGCTTGTTACTGCTACTGACTAATTTTGTATTTTAAAGGTAATTTAAGTAGTTCTATTTTATCTGATTTGTGAAACAGTGGTCAGAATAAAAAGATGCTTGGTTGAGTTCGTTATGTTGTTCTTTACAGACTAAGGCGCGTTTGGCTTAAGGCGCGTTTAACTTAATTAATTAATTAAGTTCTAAACCCTAATTTTAAGTTAAAGTCTTTACAGATGGGCTTATTTCGATAAGTATATCAAAATATTTGACGTACACAAGTGATCACTTATATTTAGTCAAAGTGGAAAAAGATATAAATAAATACAAAAAAACGGTACTCCACATAGTATCAGTACAATTTATGTTTATAAATTCATGAATTCATTCATTTATTTAATTCCAGACTCTTTTGATATGTATCGCAGTTAATTGTTATACTAAAATTAAATCATTTTTTTGTAAATACAAATTTGATACTATTCTTAAAAATATTGTTTGGGTGAATTTGTAGCTTTTGGTAAACATTCAAATTATTGACTTCTAAAAGTAATCGGATTGTTTTAAACTAAGATATGTATAGCTAATATAATCAAAGTTTTAATTATGGGAAATTTTCAATTTATGTTATAATGGATAATAATAAAATTAAATCCTTACAATTTTGACTAATTAAAATGTGTACGTTGTTTCTTACTTATATAGTGTAAGTGTATGGTATAATGTATAATGTGTAGTTGAGTTTGAATTCGTTCTATATCTGAATTTGAAATGACCAAAATTTTCTAAAAGTAATGTTAAATAAAGTATTATTAATGTTTTCATACCGGGACCTAAAATGTGAAAGCACTGGAGTACATTAACCGGTCAATTAATAAGTATTGCAACGTTGTTGAACCATAATTCGTTGCAATAATCTTTTCACTCTTTCAAATAATGTAATGCTTTCAAGAAATTTTATAAATGGCTTTCTCATTTAAGAATTTATTAGCTATGTGTATATCTTTGTTTAAATGTAATAAAATATAAAGAACATAATTTGAATAGGTAAGTCCGATAAGTCTAAATGGCTATCGTAGATAATTTCCTAAATAAAGCTGGAGTGTTCTGTATACATATTCATACAAATGCATTTTAATGGTATAGGATATTAAACATTTCTTAATAAAATTAATTCAACGGTGTTTAAATTTGTTCAACACATACTCATTATCCAATATTATCCAATGTTAACTTGTTTTCTTTTTATAACTTATAAATTTATTGATAATATGGCTCCTATTTGAAACATAGATAAGAGAAATAGAACACAATGTTTGTTTTAATTAATAATAACACAAACACGTTTAGATCCCTATTTATGTATCAGTAATAGATATCTTATTAATAAGACAAATTATCATGTCACTTCGTACTCGTATGCCATTGTAATCCCCCGCGACGGCTCCACATCAAACAAAGTAAAGAGTTAATGTCCAATGCCCATTTATAATTTTCTGTACCGAATAATATAAGAGAAGCTTATTTTATTCATATTTGGTAGGAAGGAAAAACTTTATTGGAACTCACCCATATCCATGTATGACATACTTATTTTATATATCTCTGGTCCTCGTGACTCAATTAACGTGAATTACAGAAAGGCGTTACACACACACAATTCCACAATACCTATCACTAATCCTACCCTTATTCTTATCCCTATCACTATCCATACATATCTCTAAATCTCTCAGAGTCCATATCCCTAAACCTCTTACTATCCTATTCCTAATCCATATAAGTTTTTTTAACTTTAATTAAAATTAATAAATATTTCGCTCAATTCGTCAAATTTCATGTGGAAGCAGTTTTTATTAATTGACTTTATTTTTTTCATTATTAAATCAAACAATACAACTACAGGTTTTAAATAGAATAACTTCAGGTTTTAAAATAAAGAGCTCAGTAACGGTAAATGGATTGTTCAGCAAGTCGCAACAAATCGTAACAATCTTCAATAGAAATGTACTTCTCATTTTCAATAAAGGATAGTTGACTAATGTTGACTGATAAAAACAGGATAAATATAGATGTTATCCCAATAAACTTTAAAATTACCTAATAAGTGTTGACAAAATATTAATAATTACTGAAATGCTCGAAAACCAATTATTAAAAAAAAAATTATATATATCAAGTTAAAAGAATTTAAAAAGTCGCGACAACCTGGCGATAATGATAAATATATAACCTTGAACAACGAGAACAATAGTTAATAAAATTCATTTAGAATCTGACGTTTCATTTATATTGCAAAGCAATGTATAAAATATTTGAGGATATAGCTCAATTAATATAAAATATTTGAGGATATCAGACAGGCAGTCAGGGCAGTCTCTGGCTACCCCGCAAGGGATATGGCGTGAAGTAAGTAGGCAGGGCAGGTTGTGATTTTTGAACAATCTTCCCGTTTTCAGGCCACTTTTATGGTGGTCATCGGATAAGCTTAAGTAACATAATAAATTAAAAAAAAATAGAAAGCACAAAGACAAATTGTAGACTTACTTCAGGCTAGTAAACTTTTACGTGTAAAGTAAAAATGTTATATATTTATTGAACATGAAAAAAGAAAGATATATATTTATTAATCATGAAAATCATACGAATGAATTTTGCAGTTTTAGTTATTTCGAAAATGTTTGAAAATAAATATCAAAATATTAATGTTAATCACATGAATTGCAAGCTCTTTAACAAAATGCAAATGAAAGCATTTTAATTCGTGAATCCTGTTTATAATATATTTCTAATTGTGATCCTCAGCCTGCTCGAGAATTTGCATATTAACTATGTATTGTTTGTTGTTATTGTACTATCTGTATTTAACCTTCACTTAACAAAATAGTATTTGAGTACGCGTTTACACTACATTACTTTTAATATACTAAGGCGCGTTATACTTGAGGAGCTTACTGTACCCTGGAAACAAACATACCAAAAAATCATACATTTAAGCTTAACAAGTATTACGAATTATCTAAGGAATTGATTACGAATAAATTTATAGTTAATTTGTACGTTGTGGAGATAGGGGCGAGAGGTATAACAGCAAAATCTTTCTACAACTTACTTAAGGATTTCTAGAACGTATTTTTTGTTGTACAATAAAGGTTTAAATAAATAAAATAAAATAATTTAAATCCGACTTAAAAATTAGCCGATTTTCGACCTAGTAAATAATGGAACAATGATTGTTTCTATGAAATCAGTTCACCTGATTCCAATATAATATAAGGATAACAGAAAAACAAAAGTTTGAATACAAAATAAATCTAATCTCTGAAACATAGCATGCAAAAAGTTTACAATATATAAATTTCAAATAAATCTATCTAGAATTTAAATATAAAAGTTTGTATTAACGACTCTTGCTTTTTACTTTAATAAAAAATATATTCTATAGGTTGTATTATGGTTTATATATACAGTATGGGGTATTTTAAATACTACTTGGAATTGTTTTTCTATGTTCCTTCACATAACTACTTTTATGGCATAAATTATTGTATGTTCAATTAATTACCCATAGATAATAAATTTAAAGATAATCAAACGATTATTGATTAATTTAATTATTTAACTATTAAAACTTACATGGAAGCTTTAAGTAAGTGTTGTTACAGGTTGGTGGTGGAATGGTGGTTTACAGCCAATACACAAAAACATTTAAAATTTTCATGTTTTTAAAAAATATGTTTTCTATATATTTTGTACTTGCTTATAAAAAGTAAATGCTGCAAGAAATATCAAAATTGCTTTCTAAATTGTTTATGATGCCTTAAATCTGGGCTCTGAACTTTACTTTTTAGATAAAGTGAAAAAAATACTTAACATAAATGATATAATATTATTATTATTTTATTATTACATCTTATAAAAAGAAATCACTCCATTATAAGAAATACCACTCACTCCATCTAAGTTGTAATTTAGTGTTCGAAATTAGTCTCAGATTCTGAATTAATAGCGTCTGAGGCAGAATTTGAATTCACTTTGCATATCAAGGAGAAGTGTCTTCATTTAAATGGAAACATCGTAATGACATTTCATCCTTAGAAAATACATCTAAATAGATAATATGTGAACATTATATTTTAAATTGCCACTATGCAGTTGTTATCAAATTTTATATGAGACATTACTGTAACTAAGCTACACGAATAATAATACTATTGTTTAAACTGAATTAAAAATCTCTACTTAGGATCTGATGTAAGTAGCAACTTTAAATTATAATTCCACAATATCCATACGATATTGTGATCATAAATATTTTTTTAAACTAATTCTATAAAATATATATAATCCATTGACTTTCAAATTGAATTCACAATCTTAAAATTTATCAATGGCATTCTCACAAAGTAAAAAAGTTACGGTAATGATTCTACCCTCGAACTTACAGTGAAAATATATTTGAACATTTTCCTATAACTGTCGGTAGCTGGGAAATTACTGAGGGTATATTTAAGTCCTGAAATTATCATTATATAGAAACCAAGATTCAAACTACCCAATTCAAAACCATGGCTGCATCAGAAGTTAAGGATAAAAACTTCTTATATTGTAATAGATTAAAAGTAACTAAAATTCTTATGTTACATTTTCTAAATGTTTCCTTTTCTATTTCAGAACACTCTCTCAAAGCAAGTCAAGATACAATAAATCAAGTACTTTGTTTTGCAGGTAAAATGTCATGTTGCAATTTCCATAGTATACAAGATATGACTAAAATGGTCCAGATTTTTCAGACACTTAGCTTTCAAATGTGCAGTAGGTAAATTTCTTATTTATGAATGTTGAATATTTTTGAGGCTGTCTTAATATAAACATTAATATTTTTATCCTACATTCTGCGATTTTCTTTTATTTATATAACAATATGTTATTGTGTTTTTTTGAGAATTTTCTAGAAGTTAAAGAAAGATATGATGTGATATGATATGATATTCATAATTTTTATTAATCTTTAATCAATTCACACTAATTAAATATGGATTAAAAAGATATTGCAGGGAGATCTTGTACCTGTGACCTCTATGCAACTGTTCATTGCTCTACCTAGAAAGCTACTGTGTCATATACATCGATGAATCTAGCCGTCTAAATATATTGTCTTTATAGAAACGGCGACGACATTTTTTAGACTTTATTAAAAATTCTAACCCATATTTCTAACATACTCGTAGCAATATAAAGTCACATAGAAAAGTTGTCACAATCGAAATGTTTGAATTTATCTATGCACATGTTTAGACATGTTAAGATTCATAAAATTTTAAATAATAATTAAATTACTAACTCAGGTTATAATTAAGTGTTTAAATGTGTATAGTACTTTGCAATAAATATATAAATATTTATTTAAATATAAGCACTCGCAAATCTAGAGGACCTTGACAGTACTTTATTAATTAAATAATTTATTCCATCCCATAATGGAAACACTTACTTCTAATATTAACTTAATAATAATTATGACAAAATTCTAGTTAACTTTTGGTTAATACAGTAAACGTTAACTTGAGTGTTGAGCACGCGATCATTAGCAAGTTTTTAAGCCAATCTCAATATGAAAAAAGAATTCATCAAATAAAAATATATAAAATATATATTTTATTTTTTGTTAAATTAGTCTTCATTATGTTATAAATTATTGTTTTATTTGACATTAATCAATCATTAAAAGATGTTATCGCTATTAATATGATTAATGTGATTTTTTTAAACATGTATTTAAAAAATATTTTTTTTAAATTACCACGTAATTACGAAAGCTAATTTTTCTAATCTTTTAGTAAGTTAAAATGAATGTAAAAATATTATTCAATTCATTCATTACTTTTTCTGTCACCTTCATAATTCTAGCACTCCAAAACTTTTCAAACAAACTGAATAAATTCAATGTTTAAAAGGGATTCAAATTTTGACTTTCTTCATAACTTGCTACTTTGACATCGTCTCAGATATAAACGGCTTTTAAATATATTGGTTTAAATCATTTGGCCATTAAATATTTTAGCTAAATCTATTTGAGACGAATTAATTTACAGATTTAAAACTGTATTCTTTATAATAATCACTTTTCAATTAAATAAATAATTAATAATTAATGTTTTTAATAAACAAAAAAAAGTTTGGCTCTTACGGTGGAAACAACAAAATTTTTTTTTAGATTTTTTAAATTAACGTGTTAAAGTTCAATTTCAACAAGATAGAATAAGACAGCTAAAATAATTAACAAAATACGACATTATTAAAAAATAAAAAACATTTTTAAATTTAACAAAATCCTGGCACTTTAATTTCTATTAAGGGGTTTATAATTAATCCATCCATCTAACCCTTCCATTTTCGTTTACGAAACACAATATAATTTAATATGACTTTAATAATTATTAACAGCTGATTTATTTAAGAATTAATTAACATTTGTTACAACTAAATAGTTTTGATATATTTTAACTATTTTGTGAAAATAGGAGATAAAAGTTGGTATGGAGGTTCGTTATTATCGAAGATGAAACCATGAAATTTTGTACTGACTTAATGACAATTAAATAAATATTGAAACCTTTTATTGGGTAAATCGGGGTTGAAGGGGTTGAAATGAGGGATGAAAGCTGGTTTAAAAAATCGAATCAAACTAATTTATTTAGTGACGCAGATGAAGCCGCGAGCAGTAGGTAGTCACACATATATTCAATTTGGTAAAACATAATTATTAAGTAAACAAATGATAATATAAAAAGAATAGGATAACGAAATAAATTACACAATCCTCAGTTAAGATTTAGCAAGGGCATACAACTGTGAATATCAATAAGATAAGTCTCAGCCGCCATTTTTCAACTCAATTACTTTGGCTTAGAACAACAATCTTTAGATTTTTTTTCATAAAATATTATTTTTTTAGAAACCAATCATCTTGTTTTTCTTTGTATTTCGGTTCTGTTTTATAAAATACTATATATGAAATTATTATTCTTTAATTTGTTAGTTAACAATTAACTTTTATAAAAAAATTATTAGTTTTAATGCATACATACTATTTTTTAACAATTAATTTAAATGAAATTTCTCTCACCCTTCTTTTTTATTATATTACTACTACCTATATCATCTGAATCACTTTTAACATTTTTACTGTATTTAACACGTTTTTTTTTGTTACACTGTCAAAATTTTAAAATATATTAAAAAAAAATGTAAGATGAAAAAAATTAAATATCATTATTTGGATATTTCAAAAATCAACATGGTGATAAAAAAATATATTATAATAAGCAAAAAAAAAAAAAAAAATATAAAATAGATACTGTGAACGGTAAAACGGTTGATCTCTTAGCATTTCCCGAAAGCTACCCATCCGAGTTAGCTTCAGCGAGTTATTTCGTTCTCGAAGTTGGACCAACTCAATTTCACCGAAGTATTTGTAATCGTCTATATCTTCGGGCATAACATCTCCGACAACTACTGGTGTAGGCACGGTATGGGCATTAACCATCAGCTTCGTCTTGTCTTTTTACATTTTAGGGCCTATTTGTCCGGAGGCTCTAATGCGACATCGAGCATTGTATCTAGGAAGGATTTTTTTAAACCTTAACTTCACGAAAATTAGTAGTAAGAGCACTCCATAATTGTATAGCCTATGCGGCAAAAGATTTTTATAAGAGGTCGGTATAATAAGAAGGAACACGATGCGCTAGGTTTTCCAGGGAGCAAATTTGGTGACTATGACTATGACTGACTGACTATGACTAAGAAAATGGAACTGAAATTTTAAATATTATTTTATAGTTTTTGTATTAACTTGTAGAGTAACCTTAGTTATATTTATATGAATAGCTACTACTACTACTTTATTAATTAAATAATTTATTCCATCCCATAATGGAAACACTTACTTCTAATATTAACTTAATAATAATTATGACAAAATTCTAGTTAACTTTTGGTTAATACAGTAAACGTTAACTTGAGTGTTGAGCACGCGATCATTAGCAAGTTTTTAAGCCAATCTCAATATGAAAAAAGAATTCATCAAATAAAAATATATAAAATATATATTTTATTTTTTGTTAAATTAGTCTTCATTATGTTATAAATTATTGTTTTATTTGACATTAATCAATCATTAAAAGATGTTATCGCTATTAATATGATTAATGTGATTTTTTTAAACATGTATTTAAAAAATATTTTTTTTAAATTACCACGTAATTACGAAAGCTAATTTTTCTAATCTTTTAGTAAGTTAAAATGAATGTAAAAATATTATTCAATTCATTCATTACTTTTTCTGTCACCTTCATAATTCTAGCACTCCAAAACTTTTCAAACAAACTGAATAAATTCAATGTTTAAAAGGGATTCAAATTTTGACTTTCTTCATAACTTGCTACTTTGACATCGTCTCAGATATAAACGGCTTTTAAATATATTGGTTTAAATCATTTGGCCATTAAATATTTTAGCTAAATCTATTTGAGACGAATTAATTTACAGATTTAAAACTGTATTCTTTATAATAATCACTTTTCAATTAAATAAATAATTAATAATTAATGTTTTTAATAAACAAAAAAAAGTTTGGCTCTTACGGTGGAAACAACAAAATTTTTTTTTAGATTTTTTAAATTAACGTGTTAAAGTTCAATTTCAACAAGATAGAATAAGACAGCTAAAATAATTAACAAAATACGACATTATTAAAAAATAAAAAACATTTTTAAATTTAACAAAATCCTGGCACTTTAATTTCTATTAAGGGGTTTATAATTAATCCATCCATCTAACCCTTCCATTTTCGTTTACGAAACACAATATAATTTAATATGACTTTAATAATTATTAACAGCTGATTTATTTAAGAATTAATTAACATTTGTTACAACTAAATAGTTTTGATATATTTTAACTATTTTGTGAAAATAGGAGATAAAAGTTGGTATGGAGGTTCGTTATTATCGAAGATGAAACCATGAAATTTTGTACTGACTTAATGACAATTAAATAAATATTGAAACCTTTTATTGGGTAAATCGGGGTTGAAGGGGTTGAAATGAGGGATGAAAGCTGGTTTAAAAAATCGAATCAAACTAATTTATTTAGTGACGCAGATGAAGCCGCGAGCAGTAGGTAGTCACACATATATTCAATTTGGTAAAACATAATTATTAAGTAAACAAATGATAATATAAAAAGAATAGGATAACGAAATAAATTACACAATCCTCAGTTAAGATTTAGCAAGGGCATACAACTGTGAATATCAATAAGATAAGTCTCAGCCGCCATTTTTCAACTCAATTACTTTGGCTTAGAACAACAATCTTTAGATTTTTTTTCATAAAATATTATTTTTTTAGAAACCAATCATCTTGTTTTTCTTTGTATTTCGGTTCTGTTTTATAAAATACTATATATGAAATTATTATTCTTTAATTTGTTAGTTAACAATTAACTTTTATAAAAAAATTATTAGTTTTAATGCATACATACTATTTTTTAACAATTAATTTAAATGAAATTTCTCTCACCCTTCTTTTTTATTATATTACTACTACCTATATCATCTGAATCACTTTTAACATTTTTACTGTATTTAACACGTTTTTTTTTGTTACACTGTCAAAATTTTAAAATATATTAAAAAAAAATGTAAGATGAAAAAAATTAAATATCATTATTTGGATATTTCAAAAATCAACATGGTGATAAAAAAATATATTATAATAAGCAAAAAAAAAAAAAATATATAAAATAGATACTGTGAACGGTAAAACGGTTGATCTCTTAGCATTTCCCGAAAGCTACCCATCCGAGTTAGCTTCAGCGAGTTATTTCGTTCTCGAAGTTGGACCAACTCAATTTCACCGAAGTATTTGTAATCGTCTATATCTTCGGGCATAACATCTCCGACAACTACTGGTGTAGGCACGGTATGGGCATTAACCATCAGCTTCGTCTTGTCTTTTTACATTTTAGGGCCTATTTGTCCGGAGGCTCTAATGCGACATCGAGCATTGTATCTAGGAAGGATTTTTTTAAACCTTAACTTCACGAAAATTAGTAGTAAGAGCACTCCATAATTGTATAGCCTATGCGGCAAAAGATTTTTATAAGAGTTCGGTATAATAAGAAGGAACACGATGCGCTAGGTTTTCCAGGGAGCAAATTTGGTGACTATGACTATGACTGACTGACTATGACTAAGAAAATGGAACTGAAATTTTAAATATTATTTTATAGTTTTTGTATTAACTTGTAGAGTAACCTTAGTTATATTTATATGAATAGCTTTGCCTTGACCTTTCTCTACCCGATAATACTTTTCAACGCATAGAATAATTTCAGAAATGTATTTATTTTTAAGGAGTGAGAACTCCGTACATTTTTTATAGGTAGTTTGTGTGGGTAATCTCGGATTTAAATTTTAAAATATTTTTTTTATTCTTTTAAATTTATTATTTATTTATTTATTTATTTACCTTCATGCAATATTACTTGCGGGGTAGCCAGAGACGACGGAGCGCCAAACGCTACGGTCCCTGCATACCTCTTTCGCCTCGGCCACTGACATCAAACTCTTCATACATGCCCTCCGGGGGGCCTCATGCTTTATTTTTTAAAATCCTAATTCCTGGAATCATATTTAAAAAAAAATCGTGAAACCATTAACACCATCAAAAAAAAATATATTATTATTATTATAAATTTTTAAAAATATTTAACACTATTTCGTCATGTTACTGCATACATTAAAATTTGTTTATATAAAGCGGTCATTATATTTTCCCTAATTTTTATTTTGCAAACAGATTTTAAGAAACTTCAGCGACGTTTTCCTTTCAAATAAATTGAAGTCCATTTTGTTTATGGAAATAAAAAATACAAAATAGAAAACAATTAACAAATCTGTTTTCTTAATCGTTAAATTAACAGTTCAAAAGATTAAATTATATGGACCCTGATTTCCAATTCATTAAGTATATTTAAGAATCACTTCATTAACACAAACAACTTGTTATTGTTTTTTTAATTATATAAAGTAGTCTTAATTTTCATTATAAATAAAATTATCCTGTTTTAAACCGAATTTATAAATATTGTTTTAATAGAGTGCAGATGTTATATAAGAATATAAAGAACATTAACTGGCAAAACAATAAATATAATTTATAATATTCATATAACTCCTGCATAGTAGTAGGTAGTGAACGTATTGTTACTGCCTATTCTCGATTATGCAGATGTGTGCTATTTGGACGCCAACGAAGATCTACTTAATAAGCTTGAACGTTTACTTAATACCTGTATTCGTTTCATTTTCGGCTTGCGTAAGTTCGAGCATGTTTCGAATTTTAGATCCAAATTAAATTAGTTGCCCATTCGCTCTCGCAGGAATGTCAGAATCCTATGTCTACTCTATTCTCTTTTGTTTAATCCGTCTACTCCTTCGTATCTTAAATGCAAATTCTCTTTCTTATCTGATTCACACGACAGATCACTCCGCTCTTCTAGCAATTTATTGCTGAGTACTCCTCTTCATCGGTCTGGTTTTGTGTCCAACTCGTTTGCTGTTACTGCAGTTCGACTCTAGAAGAATTACCTGAGTCTCTTAGAAAAGCCCGGTCTCGAGAGACCTTCAAACGTCAGGTGAAAGATTATTATTTAACCAAAGAATAACAAATCCAATCTTTTAAAAATAAACATAATTATATAACTTATATCATGTATTATATTATATTTCCATATTAATATTATCAACACTTTTTATTTGTATTTTATTTTTGTTTCTTTTGCACGCCTACGGACTTCTTCTCTTTCACATCGTAAGGTTGGCTGGTAGAGAATGCCTATTAGCATTAAGCCCGCCTTTTGTACACTATTTTATATTGTGCAATAAAGAATTAAATAAATAAATAAATAATGTTAATTCAAGTAGAAATAATAAAATGTTAACCTTAAAGTAAGCTAAATATGTTCAAGAAAGAAAACTTTTTTTTATTAACCTTCAATTTTCCTTATAAAATATTTATAAACACTCATACACACAATTCAGGTAATAAATAAAATTACTCTAAAGCCAACCAAAACTGGCGTAACAAGATTTGCCGATCATTTAGAGACTTTGAGCATCCAATTACTAGAGACGGCGTCGAATGCATTCAATATAGTTACGTTTAAAACCAATATTGGTCTTGTGTTTTGCCTTAATGTGATGTCACAGTTAAAATTCAAATTCGAATTCAAGATAGGCATTTAGACGCACTTTTTAATCGTCAATTATGACAATAAAAAAGGTCAGTGAAGTCGATCCGTGAGTAAGCTAACACTCGGAATGCTGCTCTGCTGAGAAGAGATTGCCAGAATCTCAACAGTTGCTCTTTTTAAAATAAATTTAACAATGTTAGACGTATACATTATGCTATCAACCCTGCAAATAAGACAACAACCTAATTTCCACAAATTTCGATCGACTAAAAACTCTTGAATGTAATATAATACGATTTATTTATTAATACACTTTTAATTTTTAATTCAATCTTAATATATATGCGTACACTCAAGCCCATGAAGGATTTCTTAACTTTTTGTAGACGAAATTTAGGCTTTACGAGTTTTTTTTTCTTGTATTTAGTTCAAGCAATAAATACCGAGATTACATAATTTAGTAAACGGTGTACTCTATTATCCAGCAAATCGAAATTGGACTGGTATGAGAAATAGTTTATTCTATACAAAGGGACTGAACCATTTCTTTAGAAATAAATAGATACGATATATTTTATATAATAAGTAATAATTATTAAATGAATTATTAAGTTATTATAATTATTATAGTATATTTACTTATCAGTTAATTTTTTTAAAATGTTTAATGTCTTATTTTTCAACTGAATGTGACAACAACATACGTGTATCAAAAATCTTTGCTGGGCCATCGCTAGTCCCTTACTAGCGATGGCCCAGCAAAGTTTTTTATGCCTATGCTTGGATTGATATCTATAAACTTCAAAGATATCTGTCCAAGAGAACCCGTCATTAAAAACTCTAACATTCAGAATACTAGATATCATATATAAGCCAAACGGATGTTACGCTATATTCGATACTACTCAATATCTCAATGATGTTTTTTCTAGAATCTAAGAAGCGTTCGTTTTTTTTTTTATTTATTTGAGAGGAGGGCAAACGTATGGGTCACCGATTATTTTCCATAATTCCTCACAGAGAGCAATGCATTTGCAAATCTTCATTTTTTATATGTCACAAGAAGAACAATAAAATAAGAATAATAGGTTACTTATATTTTTTGTAACCCAATTCTGTAAAAACAATACTTCATAATATATTTTTTGTAGTTCCTTTGGTTATTAGAATAAAATGTTATAAACTTTACAAATGTTTAAAATTAAATAATGTGAACCCTTTTTAATTACAACACACATTGCAGTATTTAAGATATAGTCCCTTAAAGGGTTTTAATTTAAATACAACTATTTGTACCAAGCGCCCCCCAGTAAATGAAACAATCTAAAGTCCTCAGTCTGTTTTTCATTTAGAATCTAAACCACAGCTTATGCTATATTATTTATGCCCCATAATTTAAAAACACTTATATACTAAAAGTATCATGTCACATATAATATTTTGTTTAAACAACTATGTTAAATAACTAATTCAACTAATATTATGTTTTTCTCATTTTTTACTTTTAAAAAAGTCACAAACAAACCTTTTGAGTAACATTTTGATTAGCCTTGTGGCTCTAGTGTTTACAGTTTTCTAAAAAAGTTTCTTGTTGTTTTTAAAAATGAAATCCCAGGAGCAGGACCTTCTTATATATTAAGACGAAACATAATCTGTTAAAGTTGCATAAAGCACTCTATTCTTTCAACTATTGATATTTCTGTTTATGACTTACTTTTTGTAACATGTCGTTTTATGTTATATATTGATCATAAACTAACTATACATACATACATATATAAGGAATAATTTACATTAGTAAAATATATATAAAAATACATATTTTACTAATATAATATATACGAAAAAATATTAGTAAAATTTTACAATAATACAGCTTATACTTCAAAATAATATACAGGCACATAAATAATTAACAAGGTATTGGTTCAATTTTAACCATAAGTGTAAAGTACGCCGATGAAAACTCAGGCAAGCGATATTGTTATGCACTAGAAAAACGTAAGAACTACTCCAATATTTATTTATGTATGGAGAAATGTTTGCTCTACATTGTTTAAAAAAATATTTTCAATGTAACGATGATAAGAAAGTAGAAAATGGTGTAAACTAAAATAGCCACAGTATTTTGTTCTAGTTTCTGGCTACCCAAACGCGATCAGGTGCACTCTGGGTGAAGTGGGAAAAATAAACTTAAAAGGGAGAAAGTCTCAAGTTAGAACAAATATCGAAGTTTCACAAATATAATATAATTTATAAAGGAGGTTGATGTTATGGCGTCAGCTGAAGCTTATAACTTTTTCTAAATCTCTTGCAACATTGGTATATTGACATATTGCGCCAACTCCAATCCTATTGGGATTAAGGAAGTTATATGATAATACCGGAAGAAATGGACATACCTAATTTGTTTTATTTTGTTGAATTATAGCTGAATAAGTATTATGTATCTTTTTCTAAGATACAAATAATATCGCTACATACGTAACGTACCGTATACAGTGATTAGCTAGCTGTATCCACGAATAGGTTTTGTATAATAAAAGTAGCTTACGTAACTCATTATAATAACATTAAGCATTCCTGAGTGAAATTTCTTTTAAAATTGACACGTTAATTTTATTTATATGTATAGATATCTCAGAATCAGTTATCCGTTAAGAAAAAGTTGAACTTTTATCGTATTTCCATACTTAGCCTTTCTAGAGTATAAGACAAATTTTAAAGATGGGATTTTAGTAAATAATTAATAAGTATTAACAGTACACTTTTTATAAAATTACCGACGTTAGTTTCTCAAGTTATCGTTTTGTTATTCAACTATTTATATTTTTAGGTGAGTGTAAATGTATGTAAATGTAATCTCCTCACTACATATACCAGATTTGGCTTTAATTCCACTTGAGGAGAAAACATCTATATTATATTTCCTTATATGACCTATTTTATAAAAAAATGATTACAAAAAAAAACACAAAAATGTAATATTTATTGAAATTGACACAATGGCTAATCGAAAAAAAAATAAGCTCTCAAACTATACAAAACAGTTATCAGATACCCATTCAACACATTCTGAAGGACCTCGTATAAAAGTTGAAATCAAAATAAAATATAAGTCGTAGTATTCTTTCTATATTGGAAAAGTTTGCAAACCGTTCAAAGAACTCAAACACTTGTACACTTATTCTAAGAGCAATATTTCCTCTTTCAGTCTCACGTTAAAAATGAATAGAAATGATATTTCTTCAGCTTCTATTAAGGAAGATTAAAAATTTTCGTATAGTATGTTGATGTTTATAACATATGAAGTTAAGTTTCAAAGATTTTAAGATTAGAACACGTTTATTTTTATAACTTAACTACAAGAATAATAATATTAAAAGCGACATTTTTAATACTAAAAACCACATAAAGGCAACTAAAAATACTAATTAATAGCACTTGATGATATGATAGTCATTTTAATTTTATTTTTTTGTGTTTAGTTGTCTCCAGAATGCGACGAGATAACTAGCTATAAATTTTCTCATGTATGTTTGAGACGATCGCGGATGTTATAGCGAAAACAGATTAAAACAAATTTTTGCCATTCAAAAGTTATCAAGAAAAGAAGAAAGGAGAGGGGCTCAACTCAACACCCGCCGCGCACGGTTGGCGGATTTTATGTTAGACTAGTAGACGAACGAAGTTGTGATAATAAAATGAATTATAGAATTTGATCTGATGAAAGTACAATAAAAGAAATCATATTAGGTCTACTCGTAAAAAGGAGTTTAGTGGAGTTAACAGTTCGACAAACCATAATAAATAGTTAATTTAATAATGATTAAAGATGGTGATATATGAAAAGACAAAAAGTGTATATAATAACTAAAATTTTTACAAGTATGTCCACAAAGATTATGTTATAGTATTAATAAATATTATTTAAAGTAGTTACTCCGAGTGATGTAGATCACACAATGTGATGTGAAAGAGGAAATTTGCATTTTTAACATTATTTCCCTTAATAATTACAAAAAATAATTACATAAAAAAAAATAATATCGATTATATTCAATTTTACACATGAAATAAAAAAAATACATATTTCTCAAAAAATACCAATAATCTTTTAATTGTCTTTTACAAATTTGAATCTTATCTATTTTAATACCAACAAAATAAGATCTTTCTTAATACCAGCAATCAACGAAACTTAATTAAAAATTCATTCCTTTTGAATTTGAAACTTCGTTGAATTTAATTGCCTGTAATCTCTCTGTTTTGACTTACTCAAATGTATTTAGAAATGTTATTTAGCAATTACCTGTCTCAGTTAGTTTTTTATTTAAACATTTCAGAAATTAAAATAAAAGTTTTTAGTATTTTCTATCATTTTAATAATTAAAGTTGTTCATTTTCCTTTCATCACATCTATTGCAATCACAATCACTTGCAATCACATATATTGCAATACATTCCTTAAAATATTTTACTTTACTGTATATAAAAACCCGTTTAGAATCATGCTATCACGATTTTTATAAATACATATTAAAAAACCATGAGTGTTTATCATACCTTGATGTTATATTTTATTATAGTATAGTTTAGTTTATTATAGTATAGTTATACACAAACGTTCCCTAATTAGGTTTTTTTTTAAGAGTTGCGTTGTAATGTAAATGTTTACAGGTAGTTTGTTGAAACCCTGTATATTTACCATTTTCAAATAAAATATTTTTTTTTACTTAATTTACGGTTAATATGAGCTTGTCTTTTTCCCTTGTATTTTTGTTATGCCACAAAACTGTCATCAAAGCATGATTCAAGCCATCTGTGAGTGACATACGTCATAAGGTTAACAAAAATGTCTTGCAGAGAAAACAAATAATTATTATTGTAACTTTCATATTCCGACACTTCAAATTATTTACATAAAACGCCTATCAAAACGTTTCTTATGGTATAATTTTATTTTGTTTTGAACAACAACGTAAATTCAAGTTTTCAGATAACAACTTCTGGCTTTCATGAAGATCCTACGATGCACCAATAAATATGGAACAACAACTTCCTGCCCTTATCCCAATTTTAGGGTCAGCGCAGTATGTTTTTTCCTTCCATACTCTCATTTAACTTGTTATCTCTGTACATACTCCCTCCTTCTCCATGTCGCCTTTCACGCAATCCATCCATTTTTTCTTCGGTCATCCTCTATCTATTCATCCCTCCACTACCATTCCCAGAACTCTTTTGGTTACATGCCTTTCATCTCTCCTCACAATATGCCCATACCATAACAGATAGAACAACTATTCCTAGAATAATGTAAAGGTTCTGATATTTGAAAGAAATGAAGAAAGAACAGAATGTAAGATCAACGTGAATGGTAAAATAATGGAACAAGTGAATGAAGTGTTATATTTAGGACGTGGAAAGGCATATTGCTGCCTGTAACAGAGTCAACGGTGCTTTGACTGCATTGTTGAGACGGCGAAACGTCAGCATAGTTGCACGTTTGGCTGTACACAATGCGGTTTTGTTACCGACGCTGTTATACAGCAGCCAAACGTGGGTAACACAGAAGAAGAATGTTAGAAAGATGAATGCTGTGGAGATGCGATCTCTTCGCAGAATATGCGGGGCCAGTCTAACTGACCGAATCCGCAATGAAAAGATCCACAGAATGGCAGGTACTAGCGAAGATATCACGGTGAGAAGGAAGAAGAACGTGCTCAGGTGGTTTGGGCACGTCGAACGAATAAATGATGAAAGAATGGTAAAAAAGATTTATAAAGGAAAAGTGAGCGGTAAGAGAGACAGGGGGAGGCCCCGAGTAACCTTCGAAAACACAGTTTCTATGATACTGGAGGAAAGTCACGTAAAAAGCATGAGGACCCCCCGGAGGGCATATATGAAGAGGTTGATGTCTGTAGCCGAGGCGAAAGAGGTATGCAGGGACCGTAGCGTTTGGCGCTCCGTCGTCTCTGGCTACCCCGCAAGGGACATGGCGTGAAGTTAAATAAATAAATAAATATATACAGATATGTCTACTAACTACAGCATTTTAACGACTGCAACTCTAATCAAGATGTAATTTGGTAGTCTGGGTTAGTCTTAGATTGAGAATTAATCGCATCTGCCGCAAGCTCTGAATTTACTTTCCATGTCAAGAATAAGTGCTATTGAAATATAACATAGAATATCCTTATAAAATGTAAACTACTCGACTGACATACAGTTAATCAAGTTATTTTTTATATAATAATTATGTTTTTAAGGAGCGACGAATAATCAGTTCGTTTAAGATTTATCAAAATCTTTTCGATTTAATAAACACTTATCAACAAAAATTGATGCTAAGTTCTAAATATATATAACAATAAATAAATACAAATAGACTTTAAAACATATATACTTATTAACACAATATAATAGTAGTAAATAAGTAGAAGCATATTTTATTACAGTTCAGTTAATATTATTACTTTAGGTTTCAAATGAAAAAGAAAATTACTGTAGAATTTATATTGCTTCTTATGCAGTTGATGATAAAAATTATTTAGGTACAATATTTTCTTCTGTTATTTTATATATAAGAGGTTATTATAGGGATGTAATTATTATAAATGTAGTTGATTGTGTCATTACAACATACTATATGTATTTATAGCGTTTTGTCATATTACACATACAAATGTGTACTACAACAGAATGCTACAAATAAAATTATTAACTATAAAAATAAAACTAAAATCATCCACATTTAGAAAGAGTGACGGTGCTTTTTCATTTCAAACAGTATTAACTCCTGAAAGAAAATCACAACATACCATTCAAGCTGCGTTTAATAGTTATTTTAAGGGAAACTAACATAAATACCAGCGCTATCTAATATCTTTCATTTTCTAAAACAAATGTTGTCAAAGAAATAAATACAATACAATCCATCAATTATTATAAATATTGTTAGAATAACCTAGTTGTTTTAGTTGCATTTTGCAAACGTCACACGCCACAGACTATAAAAGCGGCCGACTTTGTATTGGCAACACATTTTGTTCTTTGGACTCGGTAGTGAGAGGTTGTGGTGTGTCACTGTTGCAATCTGCGGTAAGTGTTTTCACAATAATTATTTTTGTACTGATTATTTTTTTATATTTGTAAAATGGAGTATTGTTAATTTCGATTAGATTGTAAGTGAATTGTTGTAATTTAAAGTAAATTTATGTTCATCCTGACATTTGTTCTTTTTTTTTAATACTATTCCACTTCTGACGATAAAATCAGAAGTGGGATTCGCCTGTGCTCACAAATAAATTTATTAGTTTTGTTTTTTTTTCAATTTTATTTTTGTATTCTACCTCCACTTTACAAATCATTTGTTTTTTTTTAGTATTTACTTTGTTTTTCAAAGATTTTATTTTTGTATTCTACCTCCATTTTACAAATTATTTGCTTTTTAGTGTTTAATTTGTTTATTTAAAGATTGTATTTTTGTATTCTACCTCCATTTTACAAATTATTTGCTTTTTAATATTTAATTTGTTTTTTTAAGATTAAATTTTGTATTCTACCTCCATTTTACAAATTATTTGCTTTCTAGTATTTAATTTGTTTTTCAAAGATTTTATTTTTGTATTCTACCTCCATTTTACAAGTCATTTGTTTTTAGTATTCAATTTGTATTTCAAAGATTTTATTTTTGAATTCTACCTCCATTTTACAAATCATTTGGTTTTTTTATATTTAATTTGTTGTTCAAAGATTTTTTTTTTGCATTCTACCTCCAACTTGTAAATAATTTTGATTATTTTTATTTTATTATTTATTGCTTAAAATGCCTCGACCATCACGGTCCCGTGAAAAATCTTTTGATTCGCCTCGTCGCAAGGCTAAGCGTAGCAGATTGCAACAGCACAACCACCGGTCTCGTTCGCGATCTCGTGAGAATAGTTGTCACTCGCGGTCTCGTTTAGATCGGCGTCGTTCATGGTCTCGTGGCTATCGGGTTCGTTCACGTTCGCATCATAGTCAATCGCGATCTGGTAGTGATTACCGCAGATGCCGTTCGCGCAATAGCCACACTAGATCTAATAGTACTAGGTACCGTTTGCGCTCTCACAGTAATGATCGTTATCGGACCGAGTTCAAGAACAGTAAACGTAGATCGCGTTCGCGTCGTAATCGTTCTCGAAAAAGGTCTTGCTCTGATAGATCGGTAACAGGTAGTCCCAAACATAAAAACTTTGTCCAGAGAACGTTAGGGTCGATAATTTCACGTTTAAACGCAATTGAGGCGAATTCGAGGGGTAACGTACATTCCTCTACACCTTGTCCCAGCACACCTCAGAGCGAGAGCGCATCGATGCCAGCAACTCAAGTGCTCGCAGATGCACTACAGAGTATCACAAAATTGTCAAAGCCTGCAAATTATTATGTTTCGAATTTTGATCCAGCTATAAATAGTTTTGAAGTGTGGTGCGATGAAGTGGAGCGAGCGCGGTTAACTAACAACTGGGGAGATTCAGAATGTTTGTCGCGGGTTGCGCTTTGCCTCAAAGGAGACGCTAAAACCTGGTTAAACGAGTGGATTACTAATGATCGGTCTTGGTCAAACTTCATGAGAGAATTCAAGTCCCTCTGCCCGCAAAAGACGGATTACGCCGAAATACTTCGTGAGGTCATAAATACTTCGTCCGATAAATATCCTACTTATGCTGAATACGCGCGGCGTTCACTATTACGTCTGCAGATAGTTCAGGGTCTGAGCAACGACCTTAGGGTTCTTATCGTCATTAGGGGCATTAGTGACGTTCAGGTGCGAGCAGCGGCGGCTAATGCTAACCTTACCATAGATAACTTGGTCTCGTTTTTAGCAACATATGCGAAACCTGCTCGTTTCAAAAACGATTCTCGGGCACCGTTTAACGCAGCCAAGAAACGCAACACCAAAAGACCTAAATGTTACGGTTGTGGACAGATTGGTCATTTGCAAAACAATTGTAGGAATCGCAACGTTACTAGGCCGATAGTATGCACTTTTTGTAAAAAGTCTGGTCATAAGGAAAGCGATTGCTTTGCTAAGGCTCGATCGGAAAATCAAAATAAGGACCAACGCAAAGTTAATCTCTGTGGTGAAATGTCGGATGGTAGTGTCAGTAAGGATGTGGGTACTGCAGTGATACAGGGGATACCGATAGACGTTCTAATCGATACAGGTGCTTTGAACGTGTCCCTTATATCATCGAAAGTAATAAAACATTTCGCGGGTCAGCGTAAAGAAACTTATTGTGTGTTGAAAGGCATTAGTGATTCCGAAATCGTAGCTCGGGAATACATTAATCTGACAGTAGAATTTCGTGACATTTCACTTGACGTAGATTTTGTTATTGTTCCCGCGTCTTGTATGAACACACCTGCCATCATCGGGACTGACGTTCTTAATCGCGACGGAGTGACGTATGTTCGTACGAAAAACGAGTCTTATCTTATGCATAAACCCAACGCGGCAGTAAATTCAGTTCAGGCGATTAAACTTAATAAAATTAACCCGCCTCTGCAGGGCGAAGAGCTTAGCTCCTTAATGACGGTGATAGCCGAGTTCTCTTCGTTTTTCATTTCTGGAACCGCCAATACAACAGTAACCACAGGCTCAATGAACATTAATCTAACAAGCGACACTCCTATAGCTTACCATCCATACCGACTGTCACATCAGGAAAAACTTAAGGTTCGCGATATAGTTAAAGATTTGTTAGATAAGGGCATCATTAGGGAATCGAATTCGGAGTACGCGAGTCCAATCATATTAGTCAAAAAGAAAGACGGTTCTGATAGAATGTGTGTTGACTTTCGCGCACTCAATCGCATTACCTCTAAAAATAGATACCCTCTTCCGTTGATCGAAGACCACATTGATCGTCTTGGGACAGCAAAATTCTTAACCAGCCTTGACATGGCATCCGGTTTCCATCAGATACCCATTGATGAGGGTTCCATTCACAAAACCAGCTTTGTAACGCCCGAGGGACGTTATGAGTTCTTAAAGATGCCTTTCGGATTATGCAACTCTCCCACAGTTTATCAGCGAATTACCAACAACACTTTGCGGAGATTCATCGACGCCGGTAACGTTCTTGTGTATGTTGACGATGTTTTGATCCTTAGTCAGTCCATCAGTGAGGGTATCGAGTTGTTGCGAGAAGTTCTCAAAACCCTTACTTATGCAGGCTTTTCGATAAATCTCCAAAAGTGCTGTTTCTTGAGTTCTGAGGTCGAATATCTGGGTCGAATTATAAGTCATGGTCAGGTTAGGCCAAGCCCTAAGAAGATCGAGGCATTAGTAAACACCCCAACTCCGACAAATGTCAAACAAGTACGCCAACTCCTGGGACTTGCCGGGTACTTCCGTCGGTACATAAAAGACTATGCGACAAAAACTGCAAGTATATCGCGACTTACCAAAAAGAACGTCAAATTTGAATGGGGTCTTGAACAAGAAAATGTTCGACAGTATGTAATTGACCAACTAACAAACGAACCGATACTTGCAATTTTCGACCCAAGTCTGCCTACCGAACTCCATACCGATGCAAGTAGCGCTGGCTATGGGGCCGTGCTGATGCAAACGCATGGTGATGGGGGAAAGTGAGTGGTCGCATACTTCAGCAAAGTCACCCAGGGAGCTGAAAGCAAATACCACTCCTACGAATTGGAAACCTTGGCGGTCGTCAAGGCGCTGCAAAATTTCCGACATTATCTCATTGGCATAACGTTCAAAATTATAACTGATTGCAACGCGTTGAAGGCCACCGAGCGCAAAAAGGATTTGCTTCCTCGGGTGGCACGCTGGTGGATTTACATGCAAGATTTTAATTTTACTATCGAATACCGAAAAGGCGTGATGATGAGCCATGCAGATTACTTAAGCAGGAATCCACCAGTCAAGCGACTTGTGGAGGTTAATCACATTGACAGGCCTGCTAACTGGGCTCAAGTAGCTCAGTCCACGGACAGTGAAACTGAAGAACTGCTTCAAAAATGTAGAGACGGTCAAATGGATTCAAGCCGTTACGTTAATAAGAACAACGTCCTCTATTATCGCTTTTCCCCTGTCGGTGAGGAACAGCGGCTGTTATGCTTCGTCCCTAAAGGGTATCGTCTCAGCTTATTTTCCATGATGACCATGACCATATTGGAGCTGACAAAACTTTAGACCTTATCCTCAAGCATTTTTGGTTCCCAGGCCTTAAGTCGTTTGTTCGAAAGTACACTTCCCACTGTCTAACTTGCATTTCAAAGAAGCGCGTTCCTAGAGCACCCTGTCAGCCTATTTCTTCATGGAACAAACCTGACATACCCTTCAGCACAGTACATGTTGACGTGCTAGGTCTATTGCCATTGTCAAATGGTTATAAATTTGTATTGGTTCTGGTAGACTCCTTCACCAAATTTTGTTTGCTCTATCCCCTGCGAAGACAGACAACGAGCTAAAGCGCGTTTTCAACAGCGCTATCTCACTATTTGGTACGCCTAAAATGTTGGTTTGCGATCGTGGCCGTATGTTTGAAGCTTCTACCTTTTCCAATTGGATTTCCGAACTCGGTTGTGATATCCATTATATTACTCCCGAAATGCATCACGCCAACGATCAGGCCGAGCGTTATATACGAACCATCCTCAACATGTTGCGGATCGAGAGCAGCAATAATATTACAAGTTGGTCGGACTCTTTGAATAAGATTCAGCTAGTTCTTAACATCACTAAGCAAAAGACGACTCAGCACTCTGCTTTATTTTTGTTAATCGGTACTAACGCTACCACTCCTGCTATCCGTGCGTTGATTCGTGAAGTCACCGTAGAAAGTTCGATCTCCAACGCCGAGGCAACGAGGGAGCTTGGCAGGAGTCGTGCGAGATGTCTGCTAAAGCAGAATCAAATTCAACAAGACGCCCGCGTCAATCGTCAGCGACACCATCCCAAAGTTTTCCAAATGGATGACCAAGCTTTTGTGATAAAGTATTCACAGTCTACGGGAAAGCTTGATGCGGGTATGAGAGGTCCATATCGTGTCACGAAAGTTTTGCCCAAAGATCGCTACGAGTTGAAATTGCTCAGCGGTGCTTGAGGAAAGACCACGCAGGCGGCGGCACAATTTATGGTCCCATGGAAGGGAGAGTGGTGTCCTGAGAGTTGCTTTGCATTTTTTCAAAGTAAGTTCGTGACTTAATTTGATTTTTGTATGTTACAGTTCCGTGGCTGCTGATTATGTATGCCTGCGCGTGAATGTGTGTGCGCAAGGCAATAGCGAGCCACGTGTTTCAAGGGCACGTTGTGCTCTCTGTCACATATTTGGGTCATGGACATCTAGAGGGCATACAGCCCGGCTGCAGCAGTTTTTGTGTTCATACGTATGTTGTCGGACGTGCGGTGCACTCCTAGTTCGTTCGTCATGTGAGCTGGTCTTAAAGTATGTGGGTGTCGGGCGAACGCCTTCCCCTTGAAGATACTTTCCGTACTGGCGGCGCAGTCTAAGAGTGCACACGCTGTTGAGGTTCCGTTATAATCGGGCTTCCACTGAACGTCAGTGTAGTGGTACCAAACGCATTGGGCATTAACTTGCCTGTATGCCGTGATACTCGGGTGGGGGGAATAGTTTGCAAATTATCTTGTGCACAAGTAGGTAAAGTCAGTGTGTATGAGACGCGTGTATTGACAAGGAGAGTGACGAATGTTTGTAACAGACTCATTGTAGAACAAATAGTTTTGAGCGAAAGAGTTGATTTAATCTTTTCTTGATCATGAACGAGGGCCTTGAATGTGTTAAGAATGAGAGAACCGAAATTGTAACAATTTATGGCGATTCTGTTCGTATAAAAATCGTGTTATACGGGCAGAACTGCTACATCTCGCCGTGATGGCCTGGGCACTCTCAAATTACTGAATGACGGTAAGCCCCAGGCCTAGCGAAAGTGTCTCTATGGTTATTTTAACTAATGTTGATGTTTAACAGATTCTGACAGTGATGGCGAGGACTCTACCGAGCAGTTGCCTGGTCCATCATCCGCACGTCCTGCAGAAAACGTTGAAGAGTACACCGAGGGCGGTGCACGGTCAGGAGAGGCCGTGTTAGAATAACCTAGTTGTTTTAGTTGCATTTTGCAAACGTCACACGCCACAGACTATAAAAGCGGCCGACTTTGTATTGGCAACACATTTTGTTCTTTGGACTCGGTAGTGAGAGGTTGTGGTGTGTCACTGTTGCAATCTGCGGTAAGTGTTTTCACAATAATTATTTTTGTACTGATTATTTTTTTATATTTGTAAAATGGAGTATTGTTAATTTCGATTAGATTGTAAGTGAATTGTTGTAATTTAAAGTAAATTTATGTTCATCCTGACATTTCTTCTTTTTTTTTAATACTATTCCACTTCTGACGATAAAAATATTATCTACAAAACAAAGATTTCAAAATTTTAATTATTCAAGATACGACTATAATGCTTTGGTATTTTTCAAAAGATTTAACTCTAGAGCAGCTGAATCTCTTCCTTACGTAAGTCGTATGTTAAGAGTACTCATTTAAAATGTTTGCTACAATTTTATTAATGTACTGTACTCTCTAAGAGGTATATCTTATTTTTTAATGAGCTTGATAAAAAATGTATAAATAAAATTTATACATAAAAATAATACGTTTAAAATAAAGTTAAGAATACAAATAATTGCCGTAAGAGACTATAAAACTTAAGTGTATAGTATAAGCTTATTGATTCCATTGCCAATTGTACCATTGTCACTTTCTTGTTTCTTTGATTACTAATTTTTTTTATGTTAGTGGAGGGCAAACGAGCTTGCGGGTCATTGGTATGTGATCACCGCCGCTCATGAACTCTTGCAACATCCGAGGATACACAGGAGCGTTGCCGGCCTTGGAGAAAGGAATATATGTCTTTTTTGAAGGTACCCATATCGTATCGATCTGGAAATACCGCCGAAGGAAGTTCGTTCCATATTTGAGGGGTACGTGGGAAAAAAATCCTTGAAAACCGCACAGTTGAAGATCGCCACGCGTCCAGGTGGTATGGATGATAAAGGAGGCGATGGCGAGCTGTGCGGTAGTGAAATTCGGCGGTAGGCATCAGATCGAATAGTTCTTCAGAACACTCCCCGTTGTAAATGCGGTAGAAGACGCACAAAGAAGCCACGTCTCTACGCAATGCCATGGAGTCCAGCCGTTCGCAGAGCACCGGGTCCCCGACAATCCGAGCGGCTCTCCGTTGTACGCGGTCAAATGGTAGAAGCTGATATTGGGGTGATCCGGGCCAGAGAGGAGAACAGTACTCCATGTGTGGCCGGACCTGCGCCTGCGCAAGTCTTTGGCCAGGTTTGAAATACTGCCTCGCTCTATTAATCACTTCCAATTTCTTGGAGGCCAACTTGGCCTTGCTCTCCAGATGACCACGAAACTGACAATCGCTCGAAATATCGAGACCCAGTATTCTGATACTTGGCGAGGCAATAAGAGGAGTGCTCTCGCAGAGCGGTGATACGAAAAATGGGGTTTTCTTAGTGGTAAACGCGCAAACCTGTGTCTTTAGGGGATTGAATTGAACGTGGTTCAGTTCACCCCACTCAGAGACCATCCCCAGGGAGGTCTCTATTGAAGACACAAGTTTCTTTCGGCACTCGTCGACGACTTTCCCGAGTGAGACCTGCACGACCGGAATATACCGCATCCCCAGTACTGTCATCCGCATAAAAATGTACGTTGGAAATATCCAACATATTATTGATGTGCAGGAGGAACAGAGTTGGGGATAGCACGCAGCCTTGGGGTACAGCAGCGTTTACGGGCTTGGGGTCCGAGCAAAAACCGTCGAGAACGACCTGTATGCTCCGCCCAGTGAGAAAACTGGTGATCTACTTGCATAAACTCTCGGGAAGCCTATAGGAAGGTAGCTTCGAAAAAAGCCCCTTATGCCATACACGAACAAAGGCTTTTGCCATATCCAGACTAACTGCCAGACCTTCTCCCTTGCTTACAATAACCGCTGCCCAACGGTGCGTAAGGTATAACAGAAGATCACCAGCAGATCGACCATGGCGAAAGCCATACTGCCGGTCATTGATCAACTGGTGATCCTCTAGGTACGTTAGGAGCTGTCGGTTTATGATAATCTCCATTATCTTGGAGAGAAGGGAGGTAATGGCGATAGGTCTGTAGTTAGCTGGGTCCGAGCTATCACCTTTTTTAGGGATCGAATGGACAAGGGCACGCTTCCATGAGACCGGGACTACGCCTTTAAGGTAGGAGTACCGAAATAGACGCGTTAACACTGGAGTCAACTCAGGGGCACACGTTCGTAGCACTAATGGAAAAATGACATCCGGCCCACTCGACTTATGAACTTCCAAGGAAAATAAAGACTGCCTGATAGTTTTTTGCCGAAAAACTATTTCCGGCATTGAACTCTGACACCGCGGGATGATAGGCGGTGTCTTCCCTTGGTCGTCCAAAGTCGAGTTGGAGGCGAAAAGAGTGCCCAAGAGATCGGCTTTCTCTTTTGCCGTGTGGGCCAGAGAGTCATTCCCCATGTGCAACGGCGGTAGGGACGGCTGGCTAAAGTTGCCCAGAGTGACCTTGGAAAGCGCCCAGAATTTGCGCGTGAAAGGCGGATACTTTGCCAGCTGGTCCCCAATTTTGATGACATGCTTGAACTTTGCTCTAGCGATTTGGCGTTTGAAGAATCTGGAAGCACGGTCGTATTTCCTCTTCAGAACTCTAGAGTTCGGATCCATAGTGACTAACGCATTAGCCCAAGCTTGATAAGCCTGCCGTTTGCCAGCTGCTGCAGCCCTGACAGACGCATCAAACCAAGGCCGCGATCTGCCGCCAAGTGGTAAAACAGAGCTTGGTACAAATAGTTCCATGCCCTGAAGTATCACATCAGCTACAGCCGCAGCGCAGTCACTAGAATCATTGGAAGGGAAACAAATCGGCCCCCATGGGTAGGATGCAAAAATGGACCGCATTCCATCCCAATCCGCTGACTTGTAGTGCCAAACGCGTCGAGTCGCAGGTCTTGTGCGAGCAGGACGTCGAATGGGCACTACACTCCGTACCAGATAGTGATCAGAGGAACCTAAGGGAGCCTCGACAGTGATCTGGTACTTTTCTGGATGTGTAGTCAGCAGAAGATCCAACATAGAGGGCGTGTGGCTGTCCTTGTCCGGTAGACGAGTGTGCGTCTTTACCAGCTGGGACACACCATTTGCCAGAGCAAAGTCAAACACAGATCTCCCCACGTAGTCGGTGGCACGTGACCCTAGCCAATCGGCATGGTGCGCATTGAAGTCCCCGAGGACTACGACTTCGGCGGAGGGAGTCTGTGAAAGCAGATCGTCAATCTTCGCCTGAACATAGTCCAAGAGTTGATCCGTTTCTGCATTACCACCATGGGACCTGTAGAGGCACGCGTAGACTCTGACATGGTCGTCCATGTCCACGCGCAGCCAGAGTACAGGCAGGTACTCACGACCTTCAAAAACCTGAAGGCGACGGTAGCAGATATCCTCCCTTACGAACACAGATACCCCGGCGTGAGGTATAAAATGATGTTCTAGTTTATACCCGGGGTATAATAGGTACGCTGTGTCGCTAGGTTGAGATATCTGCATCTCCGTCAAAAACAACAAGGCCGGCTGCGCCGTCTCAAGGTGGTAGTGGACGGCGTTTAGGTTCGAGTGAAACCCCCGGATGTTGCAAAAGTCCACATCTAGAGTGGAGCGGGGTGCCGCTGTTTGCCGTCGTTTCCCCTCAGAAAACACAACAGGCGATACTTTGCCCGCCCTAGATACGACAGGCAGCCCGAGCAAAATCCGAGGATCATTCCCCCGATTTTGCTCGGGGGGGAGGGGGTCCCCGGTTTCATCAAAGCCGGTACCCTCCTGGGGTATACTTTTTGGAGGCATCGCTATCATGTTTGGCGGGGGGGGGGGTTGGGCTTCCGGATTCTCTCACTCACCGACGGAATATAACCAAATGAATTTGGTTACTACACGTCGGTCTTCTGTGAGAGGGTGGTCCTTCCCCGGTCGAGCCAGCCCAATACGAGCTGCAGTCAGAAAACTACAGCTAGGCTCTACCACTAAGGTAATAAGTGACAGTCAAATCTATAATAAGCATACCTCTTACTGCAAGTGAGGTGCTAGAATCTATAGTAACGTAAAATTAGTTTAAGGTTCTGTTACCAGATAAGTATTAACAGCTACGCTTTTAGTAAAGAATTACACATATTGAACTATTTCCTAAAGTAGCTTGTAATATGCACCTTAAAATAAAACATTAATTGACTAATAATTTGTTCTATGACCCTATGCTCAATGCAAATGGATGTTATCAACATAAGAACAGTAATTTAAAACAAATTTAATTGTAATTTTATGTAAGTGATAAAATATGTACACAGAAATAGCCTTACTGCAAAATTATCATGAGCAGGAGTTAACTTAAGCTAAGTGGTCAGTCTTGGTCACACCGCCTCAATACCAAGTACTTAATGCGTACATAAATGCTTCTGCAATATGTAAATTTTTACAACAGAACTTCAAAACATTTATCAAATAATTAAAGTAGTAAAATAGGGGTATGTTTTAACTATATCAGCTGGTGTAAAACAAATCATATTTATAACAAATTATAAACAGGTTTTTTTTTTATACTGTCTAGGTTAGTACTTGACTACATCATACCTGATGGAAAGTGGAAATGTAGTATAGGTGGTAAGGCGTATTAACCTAGTAACTTATTCACTCTTCTCTTGAAGACACCCACATTGTATGTGGACGGAAATACCGACGCAGGCAAGCTATTCCAGTCCTACGCTGTACGCATTAAAAAAGACGAAGCAAAGCGCTTCGTTCGGACAGGAGGAATGTCCACAACGTAAGGATGGATATCCACCGTGCGTCGGAACGTCCTGTGATGGAAGGGGGATGGAGGAATTAAATCGTGTAATTCCTGCGCACACTCACCAAAGTGTATCCTATAGAATACTGAGAGGCTAGCAATTCTACGCCTGTGTTCAAGGCTGTGGAGGTGGTTTCAACTAATTCAGGGTCACCTATAAGACTCTTTGCTCGCCTCTCAATTGAGTCCAGAACCGCAAGATGAAACTTTGCGGCACCAGCGATATATGCCCACAGTACTCCACACACGACCGGATCTGTGCTTTGTTTAATAAAAGAAGCTGTCCCGGTGTAAAGTACTGACGGACCTTCGCAAGAACGGCAAGCTTTCCTGCAGCTACTCTTGCTCTGGACTCAATACACCGACCAAAGTTGAGGTTCGAGGAAATCTCTAAGCCTAAAAACTGAAGCTGGTCACTGTATTCCAAAGATACACTCTGGAAAGTAAAGGTGAAAGGGCTCCTTTTGGCGGTGAACAGACACGTCTGCGTTTTGGTGGCGTTGAATTTGACAAGATTAGCATTGCCCCAAGCGGAAACGGCCTGAAGTTTGTCATTCAAACGTTGCACCATGGCTTCTCTTTCAGACTGTACTTGATCTCTACTAGCCCGACTACTCGGCAGGTATCTTTCTACAACTGTGCTGTCGTCTGCATACCCATAGATACCGGGCTTCAGCAGATCGTTAATGTGCAGCAGAAAGAGAGTTGCAGAAAGAACGGACCCCTGAGGCACTCCGGCATTTATTGTCAAAGGTTCCGAGGAACATCCGTCGACAACTACTCGGAGAGATCTTTGGTTCAGAAAGTCCAGCCGATCAGACCATGAGATATGCCGTATGCTGAAAGCTTGCTTATAAGGCTCGCATGCCAGACCCTGTCAAATGAATCGAGACGTCAAGAGAGACGGCGACCGCTTCTTCGTTCTTCTCGAAGGCCTCGCCTAAAATGTGCGTAGCGTACACTAGAAGGTCCCCAGTGGACCTATTTCGGCGAAACCCGTACTGTCGGTCACTGAGGAGTTCGGTACCTTCAAGGTACGCTAAAAGGCGCGAGTTCAATACACGCTCCATAATCTTGCAGAGTATGGAGGTGATTGAAATCGGTCTATAATTGGCAGGATCGGTACGGCTGCCTTTTTTTGGCACTGGTTGCACGTTAGCAAGCTTCCAAGATTTCGGCACTATTCCAGACTTGAAAGAGAGGCGATACAGACGTGTCAATACAGGAGACAACTCAGCTGCGCATGTCTTGAGCAGAATGGCTGGTATATCATCAGGACCACTGGCTTTATTCACATCAAGGCGACACAATGCTCTCCATACCTCTTTGTTAGTGATGCGGATTTCAGGCATCGAAATACCTCAGTGAGGAAGATGTGCTGGAGAAGCATTGCCAGTGTCTAGATGTGAATTATCAGCAAACAGAGAAGCAAATACATTCGCTTTCTCTGTCGCTGTATGGGCCAGAGATCCATCCGGCTTCAGCAAAGCAGGTAGTGAGGGTTGGCAGAAGTTCGACTCAATCGCTTTGGCAAGAGACCAGAAAGCTCGACTGCCAGTAGGTCTGACAGAGAGCTTTTCGCCATTCTTTGCGATACGATCGCGACGAGCCTTTCGTAATGCCTTTTTATAGGACTTGGCAGCTTGGTTAAAGGCTTTCTTCTTTAAACTTACATCCGGAGCTTTGCGGCTTCGAGCATCAGCCCAAATGAGGTATGCCGAATGTTTTCGGTCTTCAGCATGATCACATTCGGCATTAAACCATGGGCGAGCTTTGCACCCGATGGGTACGTCAGCAAAAGGAATGAAGTACTCCATTGCCTGATGTACCATATCGGTTATAGCATCCGCGCAACTCGACGGATCCAAAGAAGAGAAGCAGACCTGCCGCCAAGGATAAGACGCAAAGAAGTGCCGCATCTCATCCCAATCTGCTTACTTGTATTTCCATACTCGCCTAACACTATGTGGTTCGGAAGCTGGTGGGGAATATGTAAATACAATTTCACCAAACCGTGATCGGAGATTCCCAAGGGGGAGGTAACCTCAACACGATACCTGTTCGGATCAGTTGTCAGCAAAAGGTCCAGGCAATTTGGCTGTATGGCCTACTACATCTGGTACCCTCGTCGCTTGCCTCACCAGCTGAAAGAGGTCGAAGGACAACGCAAAGTTCCGCGCTTCTCTTCCAGCATGGTCGGTCTTCTGGTACCGGAACAGCCAGTCCAGGCATTAAAGTCCCCCAGAAAGACGAGCTGCACTGAAGGGTACTGATGCAGAGCCATATCAGCAGCCTCACCGAGATACTCAAATAATCTAGTTGTCTCCTGATCACCGCTGTGCGAACGGTAGACACAGGAATACAGGATTTTCTCGTTTCCTGTGTCTACTAAAATCCATAAGGAAGAAAACGTGGGGTCTTCAAAGTGACGGAGACGCAGGATACAGAGGTCGTTCCGTGCGTACACACAGACCCCGGCACGTGAGCGAAAGTTGTGCTCTAACGAGTAACCGGGATGATCCAGGTACGCAGCGCTCAAATGACATTGTATCTGCGTCTCCGCCAAAAAGAGCAAGTGCGGTTGCTCTGTCTCCAGGTGGTGGTGGACAGGTAAGAGATTAGAGTGCAAACCCCTGATGTTAGTGAGGTGCACTTTAAATGAGGAGGAGTGCAACCGCTGTGAAAACTTGATCTTCTTATTGGACCTTTTCATTAAAAAAATTAAAAATAAAAGAGTGAATAGGATGAGAAATGGCAGTTGAACGAGGCGGTACGTATCATAGCCGGCGCCGAAATTGGTGTTGTCATGCCACTGGGAGGCTAGTCAGGAGACTGCGGGGACGCCCGAACCCCCCCAGGGATCGCCATCGAGCCTCCTCGTCTGGTCGCCAACCAGCATGATGGAGCCACCCTGGGATTTTACGCAGGTGGCAGGGCAGCCTTTCGTGGGTGGCTGACCCACTAATTGGGCCCCCAACTATCTGTGGGCGGCCAGCGGAAAGCCGTTGCTTCGGATCCCGCTACCCTCCTCGACTAGGCACCCGACACAACAAGCACCAACTCAACGCCAAACCGGTTCGCCAACGCAACGCAACTGTTCAGAACCATTTCCCATATATATACGGCTTCATCGCACAACGTGCCGGAACACGACTAGGTCGCTTTGCGGCACGACTTTGTTCGATAGGTGGTAACCTTGCCGGCGACCCGATGTTATGGTCTACCATCGAGAATCAAACAGGTAAGCGCCACAAGTCTTTTTTCAGATGTTATGTAATTCAACCTAGAAATATAATATATATTGTATTATATATAACCTATGTTGGAAAGGAATAAGAAATCATTTTTTTTTCTTAATTAATTAAAAGTTTAAAATGTGATTGGTTTAAAATTTAATAGTAATAAATTTATGAAATATTGTCATATATAAATAAATACCCCGTAGGATTATCGTGGATCTTATTCTATAAATTAAACACTTCATTTCAGTCTAATAAAGTTAATAATAATAAATGTAAGAGGAGGGCAAACGAGCTGGCGGGTCACGGATGGACGTGATCACTGCCGCCCATGAACTCTTGCAACATCCGATAATTTACAAGAGTGTTGTTGTTGTTGGTTTTATTTTTACAGCAAAAATACAGCGTCCGTTTTACATCTTTTCTATATTTCACAGGGCCTCTCGCACAGGCTCTATTTCCTGTGAGAGAGGAACTTAGCATGGACTACTATAAACAAATTATTACAATTGCATATATCATCATTTATTTTAAATAACTGTAAATAATCTTAAGAATGACGCTGATAAAGATAATAAAAATTATAGAATATGAACAATAAATAACAACTGTAGCATAACAGTAATTTCATGTATTCATGTAATAATTATATTATAACTAGCAGACCCGGTCACGCGTTGCTGTGACTATTGTTTTTGATATATTACATTGTAGTAAACTATTTAAGGGGTAACGTTCAGAGTACATCTGTCATGAAAACCATAATGTTTTCTTATAGTCGATATTAAGCAAAAATCAAAACAAAATATTTTTTTTTTTAATTTTATCCAAGTTTATAACACTATTTGTATATTACAAAGTTTTTAGTAAATAACTTAGAACACTAAACTTACGAATGAGGTAGGTAGGGTGGATACCTCATTCCTAATTACTCAATCCAGTCAATAGATACCGCCATCTTTTAGAATTGTTAGGAGCTAACTGCAAAATGATAAACAAAAAATTTGCAATAAAATAATACTGCGACTAGGAAATGAGTTGAAAATTATTATATCTTTTAAGTTAGGTCAAACTGTACGTAGTGTGTAAATTTATTAAAATCGGTTAAGTAGTTTAGGAGACCATCGCGGACAAACAACGCGACACGTGATTTATATATATTAAGATTTCTGGTGGATTTTTTTTATCATTTAATATTTTGAATAATATAATAAATAAATCGTAAAACTATCCTTTTTTTAATATGTTACTTTATCATTTTAATAAGATGTTCATAATTAAAAGTATTTGGTGGTTTTACTAATACATACAATGAAAGTTAATCTCAAAACATTTAAATTTTAAAAGATAAATCATGAAAAATGAAAAATTTTTTTTTTAATAAATACAACAATTTTTATACAACTCGGCAGAATTCGTTCTGTCAAATAGATTTGGCAGTGGCAGTTTATATTTCGACCTTAAGACGTTTTTACTCTACTGATCCTCACACATCGCCCTGTCATCATGGTGACGGTTCTGTTCAGGAGAATTAAAGAAAAGGGTCAGCTCGGGTGACTTAAGTCTTAAGTAATCTTAGCATCCACGAACTTTGGTCACCCTTTTGAGACCCACTAAAAACCCCGACTGGGATGTCTGCCAGAGGGCTTCAAACCAAGAGGGGAACTTAAGGGGAGGGAAAAATAATCTAAAGGGATAGTGGGAACCTAAAGGTGACAAATATTTATAAAGTGGGTGCTTTAATTACAAAGTATAGAGATAATTAATTATTTATTACTATTATTATTAACATAAGGTTCATAACCGATGAAATAAAAAATAATGAAATAAAACGTATATAAGTATTTTCAGCCATCGCGTTATTGTAAATCAAATGAATCATATAATTAACAAAAATCTGTTTTATTTTTATTTTAGTGCTTTATGATACACAATGTTTTTTGTTTGATTACCTGGTGAATATACAGTAAAATCCGGTTATAACGTTTCCCGCATTTAACATTTTCCTGTTTATAACGTTATGATCATTCGGTCCCTAGGACTTTCCTATTATTAAACATACAAAATAATCCGGAGCCAGAACGATAATCCCCTTTGTATAAATATCCGTTTATAACGTGTTTGTTTTTCGTTTAGAAGAATTTGACTCTTCAACTTTCCCTCTCACAATGTGACTGGAACTGAATCAGACGAGGATGATGTAGAGGACGAATTAGATTTGGAATCACCACAAATTCCAAGTCGGAATGAAGCGTTATCTGCGATTGAAACTATTCGACGATACTTCCAAATGGCAAATGTTAACTCGAGCGACAGTGAAATTTCAAAAATCAATTCATTAGAATTTTCAATGATTTTAAACAGCGCGACCTTATCCGTTCAGACTACATTAGATTCTTTTTTAATACAAAAATGATGTATCTCTTATGTTTTTCTTCGAATTTCAAATTTCGAATTGTAAATCTGTCGTATTTTGTATTATGATTTGTAAATAATTCTATTGTATTCCAATTCAATTTAATAATTATGATATATTGTGTATAAAATATTGTGTTTGAAAGTTTATTGTTTTAAAATAGTTGATACCTATACGAATATGTCCTAAATTTTTATAACGTTTTCCCGCTTATTGCGTTTTTCTCGTCCGGTCCCTCAAAAAACGTATTAAACGGGTTTTACTGTACAAACAAATCTGATGGTTTTCCAACACGGGAACAGGCAACATACAATTGACCATGTGAGAAACATGGGTTTTCTAGATTAATGCCACAAACACCTAATGATTGCCCCTGGGACTTATTTATGATCATAGCAAAGGCAAGCCGCACTGAAAATTGTAGTCGTTTAAATTCAAATGGTACATCAGTAGCAATCATTGGGATGCGTGGTATCAAAACGTCTTCTCCTTTATACTTTCCTTTCAGTATAGTTGCTTCTATCACATTGTTCAATATTTTTTTTATTGCTAACCGTGTGCCGTTGCAAAGACGCGGTTGGTAGATATTTCCCAACATTATTACTACCGATCCAACCTTTAATTGAAGATTGTGAGGTGGCAATTCTGGTAAATCCAGCGGGTTTAAAAATTCAGGCGGATAGTTGACGACATCATCTTGGTTAGTAGCCGAATCAACTGATTTATATATCCTCAATTCGCCTGTAATTTGTTCTTGAATTTTGAGATTTAATTCACTTACATCTATGTTTTTTGCAGCCAATATAGCCCGTTCGCTCAACCAATCATGGTTTCTATAATTTTGATCAACATCTGGAAACACCTTTTGAATAAGTTCATCTTTTGATCTAGTTAACTGACAAAAACTTTGAGGAAAGTTAATGCAACCAGCCAAGGTGTCTATAGGAAATTTGCCATTACCAATGTCAATGAGTTGTTTAGAGAATATGTCTCCAGATTTGTCATTTTGCAACTTGACACTCATATTCTTGCTTAAGTGTAATACCTTCACATGTTTCCACAAATTGGAGAACTTTAAACATGCATTAAGTTCATCAGCTGGCGTTGATCGTGGAATCACTGGCAATGTTTGACGAAAATCTCCTGCTAATAAAATCATTGCACCACCAAATGGGTTATGATTCCTCCGGAGATCTTGTAAGGTTCTATCTAAAGATTTTTTTATGTGCCATCGTGCATTCATCCCAAACAATCAATTCACATTGCTGCAAAACCTTTGCCATTGCGTTCTTCGAAATGTTGCAGGTTGGAGTTTCGTTGCTTTGCATGTTTAATGGTAATTTTAGTGCTGAATGAGCTGTTCTACCACCTTCAAGCATAGTTGCTGCGATTCCCGACGAAGCGAGTGCAAGTGCAATTTTATTTTATGAGCGAATTGTTGCTAATATCAATGAAATCAAAAAAGTTTTTCCTGTACCACCAGGTGCATCGCAAATCCCTCCTCTTTTATCATTTATTACTTTCATAAGTATATCAAATCCATACTTCTGTTGTTCATTCAATAGTGGAAGGTTTGTTTGAATTAATTCCTTCAAAGTGTTGAGATCATACAGTTTTTCTCGGTGCAACTCTTGGTTAAAAGCATCATGCATTGGACGATTGGGCGCGGCCAGACCTAATTGAAATAATAGTTTATTTGACATCATCAAGCACATGTCCTCAATTGAAATCAATACTTCATTGTAAATTTCTTCGCTTATTTGTATATTTTGATTTCCCCTTCTAATCCGTACTTGATACAAAATATCATCACACATATTATCTTTGTACTTGATCCACAAATCCTTTGGGTTTGATGGGAAGCATGTAGATATGATTATAGAAAACAATGTTCGTATTTGATGAGCTTGTGATGATATTACAGCATCATTGAGAGTTTGATCCCAATGAGCATCATTGTCTAGCAATCGCAAACGTTGGCAAGCTTCTCTGTATGATCCACACAAATCACCATTAACAGTTCGTACATGTTGGAACGATGTTGGGCTACGTATATTGACTAATAGCAGTCGTAAATAAAAACATTCATCATTGCTTGGATGTACTGAATAAATCCGACCAATCGCATCGGTAGAATATATATCTAGGTATCCTGTAACTGGTTTTTCTTGTTTCCGTCGTATAAATCTCCTTGAGGATTGATTCCAAGTATAATATTTTGGCATTTCAGAATATAACAATGTTTGAGCAAAAGCATCGTTTTGACATATCTCAAAAAAACTGGTTAATGTAGTAGATGGTGGATGTAAAGCTCTTTCTACTGCGTTCTGTGCTATAAAATATACTCTTTATCCATTCTCTAAATGCACAGCTAAGGTATTTCAGCTGATATTACTGCATCAACTTCATTTGACTTTATCTTGTCAACTAACCAAATCAAAATATGTGCATGTGGCAATCCCCGTTTCTGCCACTCCACAGAATGCATCCGGCGGCGTGTCTCTCCAAACACATAATGTTTCACAATGAAATCCATTAAAGATTTCAACTTTTGTATAAAGACTCTGGCTGTGTCTATTTCTATCCAGTGTGGATTGCATGTAAATGTGATGAACAAATCTGCTGTACCATAATGACAAACATATGACATGGCATATTGAGCATATTCATGCATATGTCGAGGGCTTACGATGTATGTTGCTGGAAGAATAGTTATTCGACTAAGATTCTGTGCATTACCATCAGTATTAATCGCATCTCGAAGGTGAATATACTCTTCAGATCTGAGTTTTGTCTGATTCAACCTGATGAATGTTAATCTCTCCGTTTCAATTTTAACATACATGTCTACAACATACTTGTGATATAATCGCTGACGTTTGAGTATGTGATTGTCATCATTAGGCGGTAGGAATAAATAGTTCATTGAACTGACTGTTTTGTTGGTTTTAGAACCTGAAAATAAATTTTTGTTTTCATAACATTGAAAATAAAAAAAAAATAATATAGTGACTGATAATATATCTCCTTGCTAAACTAATATTTTTTATTACCTGTAATGGGATTTATCATCTTGTTTGTGAAATCATAGCCATCTTCACCTTGCCAAAATATAATGGGATATTGCAATGTGTCATATGAGCGGTGTGTTTCCTTTATACGTTGTAATTGATCATTCCGACGATGTAAAACAATATCAAGGGATTCCAAGTTTTCTCCAACTACAGCGATGGCAACTTCATCAATAGTTGGTGCATTAAAACGTCTTACATGTTGGCCAACGGGTGTTTTATCAGCTCTGATTACAATTTTGAGATTATCAGAAGGCATCCGATCCAGTGCAGTTTAAAACAACATAATCAATTGATTGTACTCATGAAATAAAGTTTGTAATTGTTCTGCAATAGACCTCTTTAGTGAATTGTGATGTGAACAACGCATATCAATTTCTCGTGGTGAATTGCCCATGAAATAAATTTGCAGGAATGTGTAATTGCTGACACTGGTAACACTGAACCTGTTCTATGATATATTTGGCCTTGTATCTGTAAATAAAAAAAATGATTTTTGCCAAATAGAAATAATATTTGTTCCTAAAAAGTATATCTGTCTCCTAATTTGAATCACCAAATAATAATTGATATGCTTAGGTACGAGGGTCAAACTGAAAGTTCTTAGAAAATCAAAAACTAAGCATTCTAGCAAGTTATTAGTTTTATTGTAACTTTTCAAAATAGCGTCCATTTACATCAATACATCGCTGCATTCGATGGAACCATTGAGAAAAGCACCTTGCCCACTCGGCCTTAGGGGTCTCTTCGACGGCGTTTTGAAACGCAGCCACTGCTTCTTCGGCGTCTATAAAACGTTTTCCTCGAAGTTTTTCTTTTATTTTCGGAAATAAATAAAAATCGCAGGGTGCGAGGTCGGGGCTATACGGCGGGTGACCCAGTAATTCCACGTCTGAGGTCACCAAATAGTCGATTGTTTGCCTGGCGGTGTGCGACGAGGCATTGTCGTGATGAAGGAGGATCCTGCTGCGAGGTCGTTTCTCTCGAACTTTTGCCAAGACAAGTGGCAAACAATTGTTAGTATACCACTCTGCATTAACCGTTTTCTGATCCTCTAAGACTACTGTCGCGTAATGACCTGTCTTTCCGAAGAACGAGGCCACCATCTTTTTTCCAACACTACGACCTCTCTTCACTTTAGTTGGCAACTCTTCGGAAGGAAACACCCACTGAGCAGACTGTCTTTTGGTTTCCGGATCATAACAGTAAATCCAGCTTTCGTCACCCGTTAGTATGTCGAACACAGCATTTGAGTCACCTCCGTTAAATTTTTGGATCATTTCTTGGCACCAATCAACACGGCGGAGTTTTTGAGCCTCGGTCAAATTATGCGGTATCCAGCGGGCACAAAGCTTCCTGACCGCTAAATGTTCATGGAGGATTTTGTGCACTTGACTCATACCTATGTCTAGACTTGTCCGAATCTGCTGATAGGTCACTCTTTTGTCAGTCTCTATCATACTCCGCACAACACTGATTTTATCTTCAGTCGTCGCTGTAGAAGGCCGTCCCTCACGCAAATCATCGGTGAGATTAGTTCGACCACGTTTGAATTCATTAAACCAGTTGTAAACTGTGGCAAGAGATGGGGCTTCATCGTGAAAAGCCAAACGAAGTCTATCATAACTTTCTTGTTGACTTAAATGACATCGAAAGTCATAAAAAATCATTGCACGAAAATTTTCTTGGCTTAAATTCATTCTGACATGCACAGACAATTTTCAATTTGCCGCCAAATCGTAAAACAAATGACAAATGAATGAAATGTACACTCAATAATATTGGTAAAGAGTACTATTTTCAAAATTTAAACAATTTTTTTTAATATAATGCTTTTAAGTGGCCTGTTCTAAAAACTTTCAGTTTGGCCCTCGTATGTCAATATGTAATAATTAGTTGTAACTAATATCCATCATCAAATAATTATATTGTGTTTCAAAATAATAAAAGTGTTGCTAATACTGAATCACCAAATAATATAATGGCTAAGTAATATATGTGTTGGGTTTTAGGGAACTGAAGGTTAATGACACATATTTACTTAGTTAACAGGAAATTTTGTTCATTAAAATAATAATGATTAACTGCTATAATACATACCTTAAAAGTGGGCATGAAATTTTCCCGAACTACGTTTGTTGCCCCAAATGACGTCATTTGAAAGCAATTGTTATATTGTTGAATATTTGACAAAAAGTGTATGGAATCTGGTTCTATTCCTGAAACCAATGAGTACAATAGCTCTGGTGGTGGATCCAATGGTATCAATTTCACTTTCCCATTTGCGCAACACAATCCATTTGCTTCATTTTTGTATTTCAATGCCTTACAATAAGAGCAAACCAAGTTCATAGATCCAACATTGGTGGTTACTGTAGTCAATTGACAAATCGTAATTAAAAGCAGCTCGATTCAAACTTTCGCGATTATTAGTTGAATCTCTCGCTCTCGCTTCCCGCGTTCGTGATATACGAATTCTTTCTCGTTCATTTCAGTCGTCACGTTCATGTGCAGTATGATAAGATCGGTAATTAATTTGGTTTGTAGCATTTCGGGTTCTTCTACCTAAATTACTTCGTCTTATAAGAGGCATATCATATATACTTACCTAAATTATGTCACATGAAATAATTATTAATCACAGGTATTTATACAATCAAAATTAATTATTAAATATTATAAACGCTTTTTAACGCGGTTTGTTTGACAGATGCAATGACGTGAAAACTGATGACAATTTATGTCGCATTCTGAAACTAAAACAAAGGAAAGAATATTCCAAGGCCAATCAAATCTATAGCTCTTACATTTTTGACTTTTCAATTTGGTCGGGTGTACACATATATTTGATTAAATTTGAACGTTGTACAGCGACAATAAAGCGCGAATTGACTCTTCGACGTTAGCAACACACCTATATTGTTTAGACAACAATGAGTGCTTGTAATTTAATATGAACTTTATTGAATAGCAATACAGTTCAAATTGACTCTACATTTAGTTAGAAAATATTTGTATAGGAAAAAGAAAAGGGCTCTTTTAGGGTTTCCCTGTAAATAATTTGAATTTTTCTCGCCGTTAAAACCATCCTTGGACTTCAAGGAACATTAAAAAAAAAGAATTGTTAAGATTGGTCCATGCGTTTTTGAGTTATGCGCTTACCAACACATTTTGCGATTCATTTTCATATTATAGATAAAGGTATAGATTTTGATATATTTATATATTAATAAAGTATATAACTTTTTTTTTAAGCTTTTACCGTCTGTTGAGTACATGACCAATAACTTAAAACAGTAACTTGTTAAAGTATTGTCTGTTTACACACACACGTATAAAATATTTACACTCACTTATAAAATATTGCAAATTAATAGATACAAATACACTGTGCGATCTAAAATATAAAAAAAAAATGTTTGTAGAAGTATTAGTATAATTTATCTTGTTCAATTATGAATACATTATCATTAAATTATTAATTATATGGATATCATAATAATGATCTTTATAATTTGTTAAATTCTTATTCTTGGAAAAAAATATAGAATATTTGAAATTTAAAGAGCATCATAACTACTCGTAGGTTTACTTCAAGTTGAATTGCTCAAACTGATCATTCGGTTGCATAAGTAGTTACAAGATAAAAGTTTAAAATCATTTGAAGGCTTACAAATTTTTAACTATAACTTTATTAAGAGATGACAAAAATCTGTACAATTTTGCATTAGTTATTATTTATTAAATATAATATGTACTCTGGTAATTACTATTACAATATATCATATACAATATTCCATCATAAGCATGAATTATATTTTTAAAAGTTCCAACAAAAGTTCGCAGCTTCAGAGAACGTAGACCAATAAACAGATATTGTACCAACTGAAACACAATAAGCAATATAACAAAACTGATTATTAAATATTTTAATAGACTCTTTTAATATTTCTTATTAATACACTAATTATTCTAATTAAATTGTCTTTCTGATCTTTAATTAAATAATTTTCTTTAAACAAAATATAAATTATCGTTAACAAACCTTATCATATAAAACACACGAACACACAAATTTATGACCGGGATTTGGGGCAATTAATCATGGTATGTTATTTAGAAATGTAGTAACTTAGTTATCCCTAAAGTTATAAACTATAAGAATGTTAAAATGTATATACTTGCGTATTAAAAATTGAACTTAAGCTTCCATCCTGTGTTAGAAAATCTTTTGAAATGTTCCACAAAAAAGTATTTGAAGAGTCTTAATATCAGGATATTAAGACCTATGATTCTCCGGTTCTTACTTCATTTGTTATTTCTTATGGGTCAAACAAATAAAACATAGATATTGATTATAATATATATTATTAAGATGAACTAATACTAATATATACGTACAAGTATATCACATAATGTTATAACTAGGATCCGCCAACCGTTCGCGGCAGGTGTTGAGCTGAACCCCTCTCCTTTCTTCTTTTCTTAATAACTTTTGAATGGCTAAACATTTTTTCGATCTATTTCCGCTATAACATCCGCGTTCGACTCAAACATACATGAGAAAATTTTTAGCTAATTTTCTCGTCGCATTCTGAAGACAACTAAACACAAAAAAGGTCTCCCAAACGGTTAAGAGCTTCGCTTACGCTCAGCTCAAAAATACCAAAATTCACTTCCACACAAACAGGTCCTACATCCACATTAATGATATTTATGTAAGTACTAGTTTCAACTTACCTTAATGTTGTCATAATAGTAAAAGTTCAAAATTACATCTCGTATAAATTGTAAGTGTGTTTAGGTAACGATTTATTATACTGTAACTATTAAGAATAATTCATAGGATCTTAAGATTGATCTAAGAACCAATTATAGATATTTTTCATTATATATAAACATGTTACCTGTATTGTATTTACTTAAACTCATGAGATCGAGCGGAAATTGAAACTGCAACCTGTGCCATTAGACCTAAAAATATCAGTTTGGAATTCCTTATTAATCCTTTTAATACATAAGTATGTTTATGAACAGACGCTGTTTCTTATAACTTATTAAAGTAATAAAGAATGTAACAGACTGAAGGTTCATCTTATGTTATGACTGTCATTTCCATCAAATTTATGAGAACACAGGTTGTGAAAGTAGGAATATAGTTAATTTGACAAACAAAACATGTTGTTACTATGTCATTTTTAAGTAGTTTATAAGATTAAAATATGTTGTTAGCCTCTAAAGAAGTACCTATTTCGTATTTTAAGATTAAGTCTTTGTAATTTATTGTTTATTAAATTTTTTGAGGTATCAACGATGCCACATAGTCCAGAAAGACCATGTCCTTTAAATAAAGTTTAAAGAAATAAAACATCACCATCGAGACTAAACATTTTTATTAACTATAAACCGTATCTAGTGTCTCAGTTGTTTCTTTTATAAGCTATGAGCAGTAAATAAGTCAAATAATTTTTACTGTGTAGTTTTCGATATGTAAAACAGTTTACGATGGTCAAGAAGTGTACATCGAAAATCTTAACTTTAATATTTATCCTCCAGAGTACGAGCTTTGAGCAAATAGTAAAAATTATTCTTCTATTACTATTTTATTTTACAACTATATATTCACAGGCACAATTAACCGCCCACCTTGTATTTCCTTCAATTTACAGAAATTGACAAATTTAGACCACATTTTATGAGAGGTACATTGAAAATTACCCTTAAAGTCTTGAAAAAAAAAAAAAAATTCTTCAAAAAAGGGGTTTTATTAAACGGTAAATTGCAAAACTCGATTTTAGGAAAATTTTCGATAAAAATGTAACAATTTCAATTTAAAAAAAAGTGGTCTAATTAAAAAAAAAAAATAAATTAATAATGGGTGTTGTCGCTTCGTGCTCTAATGACTTCTTGGAGCCGGTTTGACATTCCATCCATGATATCTTGGATATCCGATTGGGGTATATTGTGCCAATCCTCTACCACAGTCGTCTTGAGCTCTCCCAGTGTCGTAGGTGCTGGTACTCTTGCTCGGACACGTCTTTTGAGGTTGTCCTAAATGTGCTCAATTGGGTTAAGATCGGGACTGCGTGCCGGTCATGGTAAAACTTGAATACCGACCTCATTAAGATACTCTATGACGGACCTTGCGGTATGGCAACGAGCACTATCATGCATTAATCTAAAGTTGTCACCAATGAATGGTGCAAAAGGTATGACATTTGTCTTGTAGGACTTTTTCCACGTATCTTTGAGCATTTACAATTCCTATATCGAACACAACAAGGTCAGTACGAGCCTCATAAGAGTTACCTCCTCAAACCATTACGGATCCTTCCTGTTAACCCACTGTTTCAGTTATAGCGCATGGAGCAAACCTTTCATTTTGGCACCTGTAGACACGCTAACTTCCATCTGGACCTCTTAGAACTATTCTGCTCTCATTTCAGAACATTACGCCCTTACATTCCCAAACAGACCAGTTAGCATATTCTCGAGCAAAAGCAAGTCTAGCTCTACAGTGTTGTGGGAGCAGTTGTGGGGCACGAGCTGAACGAAACGCACTCAAATTCCTTTCTGCCAGTCTTCTCCTAATTGTTCGTTCATTCACACTGACATTTCTCACCTCAAAAAGACGCGTACGAACTTCAGTAGCCGTATAAAAGTGATTTCTCAACACGTTGCTGATAACGAAGCGGTCATCTAGAGCTGAAGTGCATGGATATCCGCCTTGACCTGGCCTGAGCTTGTATGAGCCAGTCTCCCGAAATCATCTGATGGCATCCTGTACCGTAGTTCGAGGTACACGGAGTGTACGGACGATGCAACGTTGACTCTACCCGGCGTCCGATAAAGCCACTGCCCTAGCTGCGCTAGTTGCACCGAGTGGCATTTTTTACAGTTAAACACTGCACACACAGCAAACACCGGAAACTTAAATTAAACAATATTCACACACTATGGTATAAAATAACTGGAAATGTTAACACAGGAACACAACGGCAACAATGTCAAATAACGACTAAATTCCAAAAACCTGTCAGTGACACAAAATTAAAAAACGAATTAAGAGTATAAGTGTTTAATTTATTGCTAGAGTAGCCACTTGACAAAAAACAAAATAGTTGTTAAACCATAATAAATGTAAACAAACAGGGCGACGAATGATAAAGGTGGGCGGTTAAATGTGCCGGTGAGTGTATATCTATTAAGAGCTTCTTAATAAATAAATATTATATGTAAGAAAACTTATGAAATAAATCATCATTTTATCTTATACATCATTGGAGTGAAATGGATATGTATTTATTATCCTTTTGGAGATTTTTTTTGAAATAACAGATATTCTATGCGTAAATTAACACTCACCTTTATAATTACCAGCCTTAGCTACCATTTTTCAACTTTATTACATTGATAAAAAAGGGTGGCTAAAAGCAATCATTAGAATGTTTTTCATCATAAATTAAATTTATTTTATTAATGTCCGGGAAATTTATTTTTCATATTTTTGTCACTTATTTAAATATAACTTTATACATCATTAATATTATTGTTATCATGATCACAAAATATTATTCATAAATTTTAACCCAATTTTTATTACATTTAAATTAGTTGTTACCAACGAATTCGTCTACTGATAATTGAAAGAGTTACATGGTAACAAGTAACGTAAATATTTACATTTACATATAATTAAAGTAAATTTTTTTAACAGTTTTTAATTTGTAGTTTGTTTGCTTTTTATAATATTTAAAAAAAAAGAACAAATGAGTATTTAGCAAATTTAGAACGTAAAACCAAGGGAATGGTTTTAAATATTATAAGAATAACATAAAACGAAGCGAAACTTCGTTTGTGTTAAAATAAACTTAATGTCAAAATAGAAAATTGTAAAGAACATCAGAAGTTATACGATGACGTAATAAGTCGCTAAAGTTATTCAGTTTGTTCGACAGTCAAAGCGAGTCTCGATTGATAGCAAGTTTTGAAAGTCAATTAAGGTCGTGTCTTAACAATAATAAAATTTCCGTATTTAATTCAAATAAAACAATAACCATCTTGTACAATGTAAAATGTAAATATAGTATATGTATCATTAATTGTTGATGTATCCGCAAATATTTTTATATTTCAGATTAAGTGAAATAGTAATTAGTGCATAATTAAAAACGAAGTCAACGTTTTTTTAATAACAGTGATAATTAATATGTGAGAATAAATTTAAATTAATGTAAAACGTCGTAATAAAAGAAGGCTAATTTTAATGCATTTAATTTATAACAATAATAATACATTAATATATACAAAAAAAATCTCGAAAGTTGAACATTGGAGCTTCCTAATGGAAGCTTGAACGAAGCTATTTTGTGCATTAGCATAAAATTACTGTGCATTATTATGCATTAGCATAAAATTACTTCATTTATTCACACTTTAATCTTATTAAATGAAGGATGCAAATATCAGTTTTTTTTCATCGCCTTAATTCTCTGCATGAAAATAACTTTCGTTACATCTACTTTAATAGATTTGATTTACATTATATAAAACGAGATTGTAATTACAAATATCATTATATTGTATTATTAATATATACACAAATTATATTCGTCTAAAAGTTTTTCGATACTCACATAATAAGAGTAAGTTTTAGGTTAAGGCGTAAAACAAAGTTTTGTATTAGGCTTGTCTTACTTTATTTATTCATTTCATTTTTTTGTTGGCAACTACCTAATGAATTGAGCTAATTGAAGTTTACAATTAGCCTAAGTTTTATTTATTGACAGAGCGAAGAGAATGGTTCCCAAATTACAGTATCGAGTACTGCATTCTAGATAAACTTTTAATTTTATACTAATTAAATAATTATTTAAGATAAACAAGCTTGGAAGTTATAGTTATTAGTATCACGAGTCAAGAGAAAAATAATGAAATTCACAAAAAGAAATGAATAAGTGCAATGTCTCATTACGACACAAGAACTTTTTACCTATTAGGTCTAAAATTTTGTTAGTGCTGTCTCTCATCTTACCACTCATTGACTATGTTGATGTACGAGTATGCTACTCTAACATATCCGAAGGCACAGATAAATTGGATCATTTTATAAACAATTATAAACAATTGAATTTTAATCTTCGTAAATTTTACCATATATCTATCGAGATATATGGTAAAATGAGCTTTAAGAGGTATCGACCTCTCAAAGCTTAAATGGATACCTATCCGCAAATGAAGATAATTAAGAACTTTGTGTTAGTTATTTTCAATTTTTAATAAACCACCTTCTTAGTTACAATTTATGCATACTTTCACACCGTAGCGGATTTTTATCCAGTTCTATCACAGTCCATAAAACTCTTTAACGACCTTCCTGATGCACTCCGACAAGGCACTAATAGACAAAAGTTAAAACTTGTAGTAAACAGTAATAACCCGTGTCAAATTATGTAGCCATTAATAAAATTTATATAAATATATTGCTCTTTTGTATCAGATTCCATCTAAAATGTTATTTTTAACAGTATTAGAGCTGATTCGTCATTAATATTCGTCAAACATTACGTGAGCAATTCGTTGGGTCATCGAGCAAATGTATTAAAATGTGAAACGAAATCTTCAATATCTATACTAGTCTTCAAAGAACGAAACAAGACAGTTCCCAGTAACGTAGTACTAATCGTCTTCAGCGTAGACTCCGTCGCAGTACGAAATATACTACTTGAACAACGTACTGCGTCTCGTTTAAATAATATAATTCGATCTAAACATATACCATCATGTATGTTATTCACTCTTATCGTTAATTCTAATGTAAATCCGGATGAAACATGCTAATATCCTTTCCACAATAGTGCACTTACCTAATAGCTAGACTGAAATATGTGATAAATTATTTTTTTAATTTCTTTAAATTTAGTTTTTTTATCTCATGATTTTCTGAAGTATTGAAAGTTCAAATGAAAAGAAAAAACATTCATAAATATATTTTTCAATATATTTTCACACGAAGTTTCATACGAATATATTACATTTGTAGATAACACAGGCACACAAAAAAAAAAAAACGTCATGAACCAGAGGGGAGACCCCATTATTCCTAGGTTTTTGGGATCGCTGAAACCGAATATGACAATAAAAACTAATTTTAAATGCCAGTTTTCCCGCTAGCACCCCCTTACTACCTCTTAAGGGGTGAAAATTGAAATTGTTGTAAAAAATCAAGATAGATGTGTCTTTCTACGTTTTTTGGGATGCTGAAACCGAAAATGATAACTAAAAATAAATTCATGACCACTATCACCCCCTACCATCCCTTACCGGGGGTGAAAATTTCATTTTTTTCTATAAAATCAAGACAGATGTGTATTTCTACGTTTCTTGGGATGCTGAAACCGAAAATGATAACTAAAAATAAATTTATGACCACTATCACCCCCTAATAAACCTTACAGGGGGTGAAAATTTCAATTTTTCTATAAAATCAAGATAGATGTATATTTCTACGTTTTTTGGGATGCTGGAACCGAAAATGATAACTAAAAATAAATTCATGACCTCTATCACCCCCTTACTACCCCTTAAAGGGGGTGAAAATTTTAATTTTTCTATAAAATCAAGATAGATGTGTATTTCTACGTTTTTTAGGATGCTGGAACCGAAAATATGTGAATTTCTAAGTTTTTCAAGATGCTGAGAGAAAAAATGATTATAAAGTATATGGTAACCTTATTGTATGCATATATTTGTTATTATGATACTAAGACTGAATCATGATTTTTGTCCTATTCTTAACAAGTTGTTTCATTTTTTGTTTTTTTTTGCTTTCTATTTAATTCTGTTTATACTGTTATCCATCCGGCAGTCTTGTAAAACGCTTAAAAGATGCTGAACCTAATTCTATGCCTCCGAAATAGAAAGGTTACTATTTTTCGGCCAATTTAGGAGACTATAGTGAGGAGCAAGGTGAAAGGTTCCATCAGACAGGATCTTAAGACAATGGAACAGCGCTATCAGGGTAAATGGGATGTCAATATGTTAGCAGACTACTGTTGGAATTTAAAAAGAGATTTGCCAGAACAGAAAAGAACCAATAAAAGGCAACCACTTAGAAGAACTTTTGACAACAAGAGAGTTCGTTATCGTAGAAACAGGTAGACGCTGAATAGTGAGAGGCAAGGGGACTCACTTTAATCCAGCACTCCAAAATGGAACAGAAATCTACTACGTCCACGCCGTTGTTCCTGGGTTACGCTAAGAATAGAATTAAATCATGAATATATATCAGATACTTCTGATCGATAAAGCATTTGAATTTCTAATATAAGAGCTAAGAGTAACTTCAAACTAGTTTGATAAACATGTCATTTACTGTAAATCGTCAAAATTTCTTCATACATCTTGATTTTATACAAAATTGAAACTACCCCCCCCCCCCCCCCGTTAGGGGTAGTTAGGGGGTGGTATTGAGTAAAAGAGCTATCAAATTCACTTTTGGTTGTCATTTTCGGTTTCATTATACCAAAAAACGTAGAAATACACATCTGTCTTGATTTTATAGAAAAAAATGAAATTTTCACCCCCTTTAAGGGGTAGTAAGGGGGTGATAGAGGTCATGAATTTATTTTTAGTTATCTTTTTCGGTTCCAGCATCCCAAAAAACGTAGAAATATACATCTATCTTGATTTTATAGAAAAATTGAAATTTTTACCCCCTGTAAGGTTTATTAGGGGGTGATAGTGGTCATAAATTTATTTTTAGTTATCATTTTCGGTTTCAGCATCCCAAGAAACGTAGAAATACACATCTGTCTTGATTTTATAGAAAAAAATGAAATTTTCACCCCCTGTAAGGGATGGTAGGGGGTGATAGTGGTCATGAATTTATTTTTAGTTATCATTTTCGGTTTCAGCATCCCAAAAAACGTAGAAAGACACATCTATCTTGATTTTTTACAACAATTTCAATTTTCACCCCTTAAGAGGTAGTAAGGGGGTGCTAGCGGGAAAACTGGCATTTAAAATTAGTTTTTATTGTCATATTCGGTTTCAGCGATCCCAAAAACCTAGGAATAATGGGGTCTCCCTTCTGGTTCATGACGTTTTTTTTTTTTTGTGTGCCTGTGTAATTGACCATAAACACGCATGTAATATGATCTAGTAATTTATCGTAATACTGCCCGGATCTCATTATTACACGAAATACTACCTATAAGTGAGAGCATTACTATGTGCATACGATGTTATGATATAAGTTATTGTACTAATATTTAATATAAAGTCTAGTAATTAACTGACTACTGTCATTGTGGAAATATTAATATGGAATTTCTTAAATAATTTTAAACAATCGATGTCTCATTTCCACTTATTTCGGAAAATAGACAATTATTAATTCCTTTACATCAGAAGAATATAATAATATTGGATTATAAATGTCACATTAAGAATCTAGGTATTATTTTAGTAATATTCAAACAAGACGTCAGTAACTGTGATTTTAAAAGATGATGGTAAACCTACTGTTTATTATTCTGCAGTAACAATCACCTCATATAACTATGCAGCTCAAATAGCTTCCTCATATCGCCTATATTAGGGTTAATTTAATTGTAGGTGTTGTGAATCAAATCATGTCTAAAAGCGATTCCACTTGTGATCTACTAACAGATTGTATTATATATATTCCTATTAAATACAGTATTTCATTTTCCAACAAAGTAATATACTTTTCTTATTTTTAGCTAAAGGTCTACCTGATGGTAAACGGAGTATTAAATTATTATCAATAAATAAAAAATGTTAATAGTCTTTGATACGATACATTGACAAAAACTTTAGTTATTTAGTAGTTCCAGTATACATGAAACTCACACAGGAAAATAAATAATGCAGGTACTGAGTTGCATAACTTTTACTTTTTTTCTTTATCTCTCGCCACGGTTAAGGTTACGGTACCTACTCGGAGTGTAGCGATCGAGCAAAAGTAAATATTTTAGGGAAAGTATGCTCTTTTTTGCCTCTTGGGATAAATCTGTGCCTGTGATTTCGTAGGTATAATAATAGCTAGACTAAGCCGTTGTTTCAGTGAGGAAGAGGAGATGTGAGGTTGAAGCCTCTTTTTCTATAAACATATACTTTATAAAATTTGTTATTTATTTTTAATTAATATATAATTAAATATTCATTAACAGGAGTAGGGTTCTAATATTATTTACTATTTTGCAAATCTGGATGTCTATCCTGAGAATAAATTATTAAAATAATGAAAGAATATTAAAGGATGTATAAGTTTTTTTTTTCCTTTTAAAAATATATATATATATATATATATTAAGAGGCAAAGGACTTGTCCATAGGACTTATATATAGTATCTTATAGTATTTAAATTATCAAGACGGATTAACTTTTAAAATATTCAATATTTGAAATTACTATTTCAATATTTAAAGTCACTATTTCAATATTTGAAATCCTTCAACAATCGGAAAAATATACACTTGTTTATAGGATTAACGGCCACCACATTGTATAGAGATTTACAAAAAAAATATTTAAGAATATCTATATTATATCAAATAGACATTATAAGGATGTTATTATAACTATAGAGGAAGTAATTAAAACAACCTTGACATGTATTTTATGTACTTTGATGACTCATCCCTTTGAGACTGTTATTAACAATGTATCATTATAATGAACAGGAATCGGTTCAGGATTCATTAATTTTCGTGATGCTGACATAAATTGAATAGAATAATTAGTATTTTTTAATGTAAGCCTCCTCCAACTATTTATTTTTAATTTGTATTACTACGAATATAATGCGAGAACCAACCAGTCCAAGAAGAATATATAATTATAAGCAGATGTGAAGATTTATTAATTAATTTATATACTTTTATCTTGGAATCAGGAAGCTATTCAAATTTAAATAGTTTTAATATTATATAAATTACTAAATTTGTAAACACTTAAGAATCGATCATCGATACAATACAATATATATTGATACAAGGTACGTAATTTTGAGGACAGATGAAAACATTTAATGACTTTATTTATTATTAATTATTATTTGTAAATTTGTTATAAGGAAAAAAACGATGTAATGTAAAAGCTCTTCTTTCTGAATCTGATCTTTCTTTCTTTCTTTCTTATGTTGTTCTTGATGAGTTTGCTTGAAAAAACGGATGCAACGTTTCGAAATCGATCAAGTATAATAAGTAGCTCCTCAGATGCATCTAAATAACAGAAGTCAGCGTAGTCAAACAGTGGTTGGAGAAGAGTTTGCGCTGACATTATTTTAGATTTTAAAGAAAAAAAATCTGAAACCGTCTGAGTGAAGAGAATAATGTAGTTTTCTGTTAACTTTATTAGTATTTATTCTGTTGTGCAGTTGCTTGCTTCCTAATAAACAATGAAAAGGGAAAAGAAGATAATACACCGTTTTGTATATTGTACTAATCCTTGGCCGGCGTCTATGAAAATTAAAGGAAAATTTGATTACTGGAGTTAAGATATTTAGAGAGCGTCGAAGTCGACTGAATTGGACGGGTTACTAAAATCTGTCAACTGGCTACAATTAATGTAATGTAAAAACTGAAAGCTGGATTGGAAAGAAAAATATCAGAAGTAGGTGCGGTGGCAAATAAAAGTTTTTGAAGAGTTGATGGATTTCGAGAGTTGTCAATTTAAATTGGTAAGGAGGAGAAGTGACGATTAAGCTTATATCCATCTGTTCAGTTAAATTCACAAGCGACCAAATACATCCAGTGTTTTGAAAACTTCCAATTCTTCAAAGAAAAGAAGAAAAGTTGTGACGTTGCTTGGCGGGGGCATCACATCCTATTATAGACATTTAGCTACTTCGGATCACTTGGGTTTTTCTAGCATTTGTTTATTTGCACTGTTGTGTTTAAGCATACTTTGCCTAAAACAAAATTGTGACCCAGGGCGCAGGTAAATGTTTGACTTTTACAGATCTTAGTTGTGCGTATGGGTGAAATAAAGTAATTTTAGAATTGTATTGCCTTATTTTCTCGATTTGGTAAATTATAACTTCTTTTTTACTAGCTTTCTTTCTGTTAAAAAGTGTAGCTGATATATAAGTGTAGCTGATATATAAGATAAAATTATATGAAGTGATTTTTGAAGTAAAATAGAAGCCGAATCATTTATTTTAATTATTTTTTTACTGGTGTCCATGATATAATCTGTTCTGATTTAATATTTGGTGCATATTACCCTGACATACCAAATTAACAAATTAGTCATTAGATGAAACATCTCAGCAACCATTTCAAGTTTTATTTGAATTTTTCTATTTTTATACGATTGTTATATACTAAATTTATCTAATTTCGCTTTTATTTAATCAATTGAGGTAATTTTACTTTAGATTTTTACACCTACGATCAACCTATCACTACCTTAACTGATCTTATGTAGTCCACACGAATTGTAGCTAGTAATGAAATTTAACCGAATTTCCTAATTACAAGCTTTAGTTGGATAGAAAAAAACCTCATATTATCCTTATATATGTACGTATGTATACCAGACTACTATCATATTTTTATTCTTACAAATTGATGGAGCAGCTATCGGATGTCCGATCATTCTGGTGTAGGCAAACATTTTCATAGAGTGGTTTTAGAAATACAATGTTTAACCATCCTCTTAGACCTTGATAGTGGTGATACACTATAAATTATGTTTTCGTAATTCTATCTCAAGACCAGGTTCAAAATAAGGTTGGGTATATACAAAATAAAGTAGAGATCATCCATTATCTCATTATCGCAATATTTTCAGTAGACGGTTTACCAACTGAAACATAGCGAAAGGAATAGCAAATAGAATCACTACGAAAGTCTTATGGCGAATGACAGTAGAGTGTTTTATAACTGAGATGCACAGAAAAAGTAGGATACACACCCTTTTTATAAATACCCTAGTCATCTCCATCCGGTCCATCTACGAGTATCAGCGTTACATTGATAAATAGAGGAGGAATGGCGAACTAAAACAAATTAGAAACTTATTAGACTGAAAATAACATAACAAATAGAACCAGGGCACCACTAAATATAAAAGTAACCTACATATTACGTACAACTATTACGTTTGAAAAAATCGCCGAAACATATGCATGCAATAGACATGCAATAAAATGGACCAGCGATAAAACGACTCGTCTCGGTTTCGGGACAGGCCCATTATATACGTTTTACAAAACATCGGTAAGAAAACGTATCCAGTACCCGTTAAAGCACATGAAACTGTTGTTTTTGTTACCATGCTGTTGTCACCATCGGCCTGGAACCCGGTCATTAAAAGGAATGAGGACAAGCAGTATTAAATGAATACTGCCGTCGCTTATTATTACGATGGTGTCGTTATATATATATACATAATGAACATAAACATAAATGTTATATAAAAATATATAAAGTTTATTAAAATAAAATTATATATCTACCTATACGCCACACGTATAATTATTGTTTTTTTTTTTTTTTTATACTTTCTAGGTTAATGCTTGACTACATTCCACCTGATGGAAAGTGAAAATGTAGTCTTAGATGGTAAAGCGCATTAACTTAGTAACCTATTCACTCTTCTCTTGAAGACGCCCACATTGTATTCGGACGGAAAAACCGACGCAGGCAAGCTGTTCCAGTCCTTCGCTGTGTGAATTAAAAAAGACGAAGCAAAGCGCTTCGTTCGGACAGGGGGAATATCCAAAACGTAAGGATGGATACCTGCCGTGCGTCGGGACGTCCTGTGATGGAAGGGGGACGGAGGAATTAAGTCGTGTAATTCCAGCGCACACTCACCAAAATGTATCCTATAGAATACTGAGAGGCTAGCAATTCTACGCCTGTGTTCAAGGCTGTGGAGGTTGGCTTCTACCAATTCGGGATCGCCTATAAGCCTCTTTGCTCGCCTCTCAATTGAGTCCAGAACCGCAAGATGAGACTTTGCGGCACCAGCGAATATGTGACCACAGTACTCTACAAACGACCGGATCTGTGCTTTGTATAATACAAGAAGCTGTCCCAGTGTAAAGTACTGACGGACCTGCGCAAGAACGGCAAGCTTCCCTGCAGCTGCTCTTGCTCTGGACTCAATACACCGACCAAAGTTGAGGTTCGAGGAAATCTCTAAGCCTAACAACTGTAGCCGGTCACTGTATTCCAAAGATACACTCTGGAAAGTAGGAGCCAAGGCGAAAGGGCTCCTTTTGGCGGTGAACAGACATGTCTGTGTTTTGGTGGCGTTGAATTTGACAAGATTGGCATTGCCCCATGCGGAGACTGCCTGAAGTTTGTCACCCAAACGTTGCACCATGGCTTCTCTTTCTGACTGTACTTGATATCTACTAGCCCGACTACTCGGCAGGTATCTTTCTACAACTGTGCTGTCGTCTGCATACCCATAGATACCGGGCTTCAGCAGATCGTTGATGTGCAGCAGGAAAAGAGTTGCAGAAAGAACGGACCCCTGAGGCACTCCGGCATTAATTGTCAAGGGTTCCGAGGAAGACCCGTCGACAACTACTCGGAGAGATCTCTGATTGAGAAAGTCCGTTACCCAGCCGATCAGACCAGGAGATATGCCGTACGCTTAAAGCTTGCTTATAAGGCTCGCATGCCAGACCCTGTCAAATGCCTTCGAGACGTCCAGAGAGACGGCGACCGCTTCTCCGTTCTTCTCGATGGCCTCGCCTAAAACGTGCGTAGCATACACTAAAAGGTCCCCAGTGGACCTATTTCGGCGAAACCCGTACTGTCGGTCAATGAGGAGATCGTTACCTTCAAGGTACGCTAGAAGGCGCGTGTTCAATACACGCTCCATAATCTTGCAGAGTATGGAGGTGATTGAAATTGGTCTATAATTGGCAGGATCAGCACTGCTGCCTTTTTTGGGCACTGGTTGCACGTTTGCAAGCTTCCAGGATTTCAGCACTATTCCAGTCTTGAAAGAGAGGCGATACAGACGTGTCAATACAGGAGACAACTCAGCTGCGCACGTCTTCAGCAGAATGGCTGGTATACCATCAGGACCACTGGCTTTATTCACATCAAGACGACACAATACTCTCCATACCTCTTTGTTAGTGATGCGGATTTCCGGCATCGAAATACCGCAGTGAGGAAGATGTGCTGGAGAAGCATTGCCAGTGTCTAGATGCGAATTATCAGCAAACAGAGAAGCAAATACATTCGCTTTCTCTGTCGCTGTATAGGCCAAAGATCCATCCGGCTTCAGCAGAGCAGGCAGTGAGGGTTGGCAGAAGTTCGACTCGATCGCTTTGGCAAGAGACCAGAAAGCTCGACTGCCAGTAGGTCTGACAGAGAGCTTTTCGCCATTTTTAGCGATTCGATCGCGTCGAGCCTTCCGTAATGCCTTTTTATAGGACTTGGCAACTTGGTTAAAGGCTCTCTTCTTTGAACGTACATCCGGAGCTTTGCGGCTTCGAGCATCAGCCCAAATGAGGTATGCCGAATGTTTGCGGTCTTCAGCACGACCACATTCGGCATTAAACGATGGGCGAGCTTTGCCACCGATGGGTACGTCAGTAAAAGGAATGAAATACTCCATTGCCTGATGCACCACATCGGTTATAGCGCCCGCGCAACTCGACGGATCCAAAGAAGAGAAGCAGACCTGCCGCCAAGGATAAGATGCAAAAAAGTGACGCATCTCATCCCAATCTGCTGACTTGTATTTCCATACTCGCCTAACACCATGTGGTTCGAAAACAGGTGGGGAATATGTAAACACAGATTTCACCAGACAGTGATCGGAGGTTCCCAAGGGGGAGGTGACCTCAACACTATACCTGTCCGGATCAGTTGTCAGCAGAAGGTCCAGGCAATTGGCTGTATGGCCTACTACATCTGGTACCCTTGTCGCTTGCCTCACCAGCTGAAAGAGGTCGAAGGACAACGCAAAATTCCGCGCTTCTCTTCCAGCATGGTCGGTCTTCTGGTACGGGAACAGCCAGTCCTGATGACAGGCATTAAAGTCCCCCAGAAAGACGAGCTGCGCTGAAGGATACTGATGTAGAGCCAAATCAGCAACCTCACCGAGATGCTCAAATAATTTAGTTGTCTCCTGGTCACCGCTGTGCGAACGGTAAACACAGGAATACAGGATTTTTTCGTTTCCTGTGTCTACTAAAACCCATAGGGAAGAAAAAGTGGGGTCTTCAAGGTGACGGAGACGCAGGATACAGAGGTCGTTCCGCGCGTACACACAGACCCCGGCACGCGAGCGAAAGTTGTGCTCTAACGAGTAGCCGGAATAATCCAGGTACGCAGTGCTCAAAGGACATTGTATCTGCGTCTCCGTCAAAAAGAGCAAGTGCGGTTGCTCTGTCTCTAGGTGGTGGTGGACAGGTTGGAGATTAGAGTGCAAGCCCCTGATATTAGTGAGCTGCACTTTGAATGAGGAGGAGTGCAACCGCTGTGAAAACTTGATCTTTTTATTGGCCTTTTTCATTAAAAAAATTAAAAATAAGAGTGAATAGGATGAGAAATGGCAGTTGAACGAGGCGGTACGTATCGAACCCGACGTCAAAATTGTTGATATCATGCCACTGGGAGGCTAGTCTGGAGACTGCGGGGACGCCCGAACCCCCCCAGGGATCGCCACCGGGCCTCCTCATCTGGTCGCCAACCAGCACGATGGAGCCACCCTGGGATTTTTCGCAGCTGGCGGGGCAGCCTTTCGTGGGTGGCTGACCCACTAACCCAACTATCTGCGGGCGGCCAGCGGAAAGCCGTCGCTTCGGATCCCGCTACCCTCCTCGACTAGACACCCGACACAATAAGCACCAACTCAACGCCAAACCGGTTCGCCAACGCAACGCAACTGTTCAGACCCATTTCCCATATAGACGGCTTCATCGAACAACGTGCCGGAACACGACTAGGTCGCTTTGCGACATGACTTTGTCCGATGGGTGGTAACCTTGCCGGCGACCTGATGTTATGGTCTACCACCGAGAATATATATTTTATTATATATTAGTAATATGTCTATATGCAGTATAAGATATACTTTATTTTATTTGAATATACATTTTTTATTTATTTTATTTTATATTGTAGTATTATTTACCTTGCATTATTTTTAAGTAAGTTATAACAGTCCGTTAAAATAAATAAATTTATGTATGAAGTGTGGATTTTCCAATTTGTCAAACTTGATTAAAAATGTCAAATGTTAATAAACAGATTACTGAATGAGAATCCTAAAGATTCGTTTTATCTTTTTAGGAAAGCACTTTATAAAGATTCGTAAGTCCAAAGAGACTATTACTTAAATTTGTTACTAAAATAAAAGGAAAAACCTCGACTTTGGTCGACAAAATTTAAAGATAAATTTAGGAATACCTTTGCTTGGCTTTAATTACATTAGAAACTAAATAGATTAAAAAAAAAAAAAAAAAAAAAAACTTGTATATTCTTTAAGTATCAGGTAAATTTAAGGTTAAAAAATTATTTGTCTGTCATGTTAAATTGTACGTTTTGAAAAAAAAAATAACGTATTGGGAATATTTTGTAATTTTATTATATATTTTTTATGTATGTGTAAAAAAATATAAATATTGTTGTGAAAAGAATGTATCTTAAGCTTATTATATTTTAAATGTTCACTAAATTGTATGCCTCATACGTTTGCTACGTAATTTTATAAGCATCTGATAGACGAACCTTATAAAATCTGTCTTCCCTTTTTTCCTGAACTTCCGAAGGTGCTCATTTTCAATGACATTCGTCCCAACTTTTTCTTATTTTCGCAAAAAGTTAAATCAAACATGTAGAGAAGTGTTTTTATAAAACTTCTCTTATAATTGTATAATGTTTAATTTGAAAAGAACCTGAGACTTGATTTCCACTTAAATACAAATTTGTACAGATATAAACGATGTGGTCTTGTTCTTAATCTCAGCCTCGATAATACTTGTATGTTTTTAATTCCATTAATAATCAATAATGGAAATAATTTCATAATAGCGTAAAAGATAAATGATCGTGTCGCTTAGAGTTCAATGTGTTCCCGAGAGAGTGAATCAATCAAAATGCCAAAAAAGTTTAGGTGATATTGGTCGTTAATATCATACTAAGTATAAGAAGTACGATTTAATAAAATGAATGAAGTTTTTTACTAGTTAGTATTAGTAGTGATAATCTAATTTACAACAAATTGTTAAAAATATATATGCAATAACGTTTTATTACAATATGTAATTACAAATTAGCATTAACTAATTGCAGCAAACATTAGCAGCAAGGTTAAATCATTGTTTAACAATAACCTTAACATTAATTAATAATAATAAAAGTAAAACATTATCTATGTCCCATACATACATCTTAATAGAAAAAAAAACTGGGAAAAACAACGTAAATAATTTTAATATTTAATACTTTTGCACTTGTTAAATGTATGTTTTGAAAGTATACAATTTTATTAACTACTTATTATTTACTTAAAAATAATATTTTTTACTAAATATGTCAAGTTTAAACGGATTTTTTTTTGCCAAGAGCTTTGTTAAATAAAACACGCTCTCAATTACAGTTTCGCTAAGTTTCGATGCAGACACAAGTTTTCCAATATAAGTTTCTAGAAGAGCATTTATCAGAACTGGTTTCGCGTGTAACGTATGAATAAGGTATTGAGTCATTTGTAGTGCCAATAAAAATGGCTTGTGATTAATTTATTTTGGACCATGAGTTTTATAAATATAAAAGTACAATATTATTAAAAATTTATCATAATGTTACAAATATGAGAACAGCAGATATTTATACTATTATTTTCCTATATTTCTTCTAAAATAATACTTTTCTATTAAAAACAGTCTGAGTCATTTGAAAAATAAGTTGTTTAATGAAAATAAACATGAAACAAATATTACAGATTCAAGTCATATGTAGTATGACTACTAAAAAAATATGTTAAAGGGAATAAATCATAAATAGCAGATATACAGAGATTTGTTAATTGAATAGTTAATTCATAGAGCAATACCATTGTTAAATATATCTGATATTATTAGTAACAAATGAAATAATATTATGTAACAAGGCTCTTTCTATCTAGCCCTGAGAAAGCAATCAGAAAACAATGATGTTGAATTCCAAATTAATCACTTCAGAAGGATATTTAACGTTTAAAATGGAAACAGTTTCGAGTTACATAAAGACTTGGGATAATTTGTATATAATCGATTTTTGAAATATTTGAATACATGAGATATTTAAATTAATATTCAGGCTTGAAATATTTTATTAAAACAACAATAAGATAGAAAGATAATTATATTGCAGTGCAAAGATTTTCGTACTAATAAGATTGTTTTTACACATAAAATGTATATTCATTTAAATATGTGTCTTATTTAGGTAAAAAAAAACAATTTCTGCTCATGTGGCTCCGGTATGAGTATGACCTTTAGTACCTGTAGTGTAAAAGGAGGCTAAGGGACAATAAAATGCGTTAGAATCACGCTGCTATGCAAGGAAAGTTTTCAAAATTGTTTTCTTACCCAGCAATTACAAAAAACGAGCTCAATCACGAATATAAATGGCATTAAAATTCGAATTCAAATACAATTTGTATCGTATACAAAATTTATATATTTATAATAAATATATATCTCTATTAAATACGATGTATATAATAAAAAAATCTTACCATTTCATTCTTTATTAAATTATCATTTCAAAAATGACCAGTTAGTCTCTTGTAGGCTGTAAGTTCTAAATCATCTTTTAAAATATGTTAAAATTTATAGTAGGTGCTATCTTCATCTCCGGAGGTATGTTAAATATTTTTTTCCTGTCGGACAGGATTATTCCCTTACTGCTTTGATCGTCATTTTAGTACAACTAGATCATTTTCTATTACAACAAAGGAAGTTTTATTGCACCTATCAATAACCCGGTATACAAACATTTGGCTAATACCAACCGTATAGAGGATTTTAAAAATTGTATTTGGCTCCATAGCCCATCCTCTACTCTACGTAATCCAATCACAGCGATTTAGTTTTCCTTATCCATCTATTCCATTTAATAGCACAAAAAAAATTGCAATATATTGACGCAAAAATAAAAAATACAATGAACAATTGTATAAAAATAACAGAAGCCAAATTCAAAATTAATATTTTGTTTTTTAATTGTAAGCGTAACTATGACCAAACTAAGATTTTTTTTTCTATATTATAATATTATACTAAAATAAAATTAGATGATTTTCATACAACTGTGTCCAGTGAATATGATCGAGTTGCAGACTAACAAGGATATAAAAGTTCACATTAACTGAGCACATGAAAACATCGTAAATAATGTGGTGGCTTTATAATTCAAATAGATCCAAAGATAACAAATTTATACAGTTACTTTATTTTAAGGTAAATGTTACTGGTTCTTTTACAAAATCTTATATAAATGATTTAAATTCATTTTGCTATATAACTTTTTTTTTTATTGTCATATTTCTGTTTTTTTTAATTCTTTTCATTGAATTTGATATATAAAATAAATACTAACCCGCCAAAGGTTTCGATTTATTATAACATTTTTTTTATAGACTTATGACTCCGGTCTCGAGCACACGTAAAATATTTACTGGTCACAAAATGACCCAATAAGATAATAAAAATAACAATAATAACAACATTACCTTACAAAGATAAGCAAAAAAAAAACTATCTATATCCATTAGACTTGCATAGCTTATGATGCTGGTCTCTTGGACCGGATTGGATACAAAACTTGGCGTCCCGCAAAGAAAATTTGAACCGTACAAAAGAGTTGGTCAACTTTTTCGAACAACCCCAAGTCACAGACATATACGTTAGAAATGGCGAGCTAATTTTAAATCTTAGTATTAATACAAAGACGTTCATTGCAAGCGATGTAAGTTAGTGCCATGTCTGGACGAATGTATACATCTTACATATTCTAAAGTTATATGAAATAAATATTAAGAATTATAAATTCATTCTTTATCCAAAAAATATCAAAAAGAAACTGTACTATATACACATTTATTAAAATAGTTGAATATCAAATCCGAAAAAAAAATTATATTGAACTATCAAAGTAACAAATCAATCGCAGGGTCGATGTTTGTACATGAGTGTAACTGCTAGCTAGCCTATAATGCATGAACACGCAAAACAATCAGCCTCACTCCCACTCAGTCTTTGGTTATTTTTACTTTATTTGAAAAGTTTTTCGTAATGAAAGCCAGTATATTTACTATTCATGAGTTTATTGAGGTGGGATAATAATCCCACAATAATTTTTATTTTCATGTAATAACATGAAAATAAAAAAATCTTGTACATTTTTTTGATAAAAATTATAATTTGTAACTAAACTGAAACTTTTTTAAAATGCTTGCAACTCCGGTAGTTATATAATATATTAACTGCCGCTACAAAAGAACAAGAAGTTGTCTGGTAATTTTACAAAATGAGCAAATTTTTTATGACAGTGTGTTAAATAAATACCTCGTTCGACAGGGTCGATCGTGTTAGGTAGATTCCCGTCCGTCGGATCGACAAAGAAAAACTAGCCAGCAGTATTCTACTGGTCATTACGAGTCTTATGACGGGTCACTCTGCATATATTGGGTGAGCGGGGAACCACCCCCCACCCCTATCTCCTAAACGGGGGGTCACATCAAAAAACTTTTCGGACAAAAAAGTTTCCTCTTTTAATTTGTTAATTTTCTAAGATTTTTCCGACTATAAAATTTTGCCTCCTTCTGTGATTTCCCCGGTTCAAGAACTTAACCTTCATTTTGTCCTTAAGAATGTGTATACCGAGTTTGAAAATCCTTCGTCAATATTTGCGACCTGTAGCGTGTCCCAAAGGTTTGCACTTTCACTCCCCCTCCCAGCCCCCCCTTTCACTTTTTCCAAAAAAACGAGATGCTACGCTTGTCCTACTAATTTATCCTATCGACCTGTGAAGTCAGATTTCATCTACGATGAATTTGGACTGATGGATCATATATACATATATATATAGAGGGATATATAATTTTTTTTTTCGACGGATTCTCAATCTCCAGATCATAAACGACGTAGCGCCCCTACTCTGGGGTCTGGGTCCCGTCATCGCATCGATTGCAATAGGTAGATTCATCTATGGAATCTACCTAAAAGAACTGTAACTTCCATAGTTTCATATACATTTCATTTCCTTTTTGGACGATTTAAAGTAAAGTAAAGTATAAGTTATTATATTATACATAATATAAAGAATTTGAAAGCTACTATTTATTTAAAAAATTTCTAGTACTTTATGTTATTTTTTTTTTTTTTTTAATGTTTGTGTCTTTACAATATTATTAAGTCTTAAACTGACAAAATTAAGCATTATAATTATCTAAATATTAACTTAATATATAATCATATTTATACATACGTACATACGAGTACATATTTATAATCATATTTAATACAATTCATAATCGAATATCACAAACTCTAATTATATACACCCCTTAAGACACAAATGACAAGACACGTACACGACTGACTCCAGTTATTGGGAATGCATGGCCGTGTTCTGTCTACCGTCATTTATAGTCTGCTAGCATTTCGATGATTTATTCGTGAAGGAATGAAGCACGTACTAAGTAACTTCAAGTAGTCTAGACTACTATGTAAAAATAACAATTGTGTATCTGAGTGTCTATATGTTTTTTTTTTCTTTTCATTTTTTCCAAGTATTGTTTACTCCATAAAGAGACATCTATATAGATATACTATATCGTTTCTATTAAGCACGGAAACCACTGATAAGATTCAATGAAATTTGTAGATTGTTTGGTCGAACTTAAAAGATAGGATAGTTTTTAATCTCGATTAATAATGGTATTTATTTATTACGATTTACGACGATTTTTGTACACAAAGGGTTTATTAATTCACTTCTAGTTTCAACAGATTTCCAATATATGGCGGTATTGATAAAAAATTGTTATTGATCTAAAATAGCTTTTGAAGCAGTAGTCGAAGTCGGTGGTAACAATTACATAATATATTTCATGATACTATCTCGCAAGTGATTTGTAATGAAGTATGGGTTTATTTACCCATAGTTTATAGTTTGATATTAGACACACTATAATATTAATAAAATTAATATTATGAAAATTCTTTACTTATTAAAGTGTAAAATAAGAATGAATTCGCGAGATTGTTAAATATAGTTTTATCTGTTCCTTTTTAAATAAATTCAAGAATCAAATTATTAGCAATAGAAGCTTAGATTTTAAAACCATAATTTTATATATATTTCGAATATACCTTTGATATTTAATTTGTAATCTAAAATAATTAAACTAATGAAGACACTATACAGAATATTTTTGGTAATAGAATTTTTAGAAATATATTCACATCAAAACAAAATGATTAATGTTTTCTTACTATAAGGGATCAGTTTAATTAAAATAAATAGCTAAGAATAATTTCGAATAAAGTATCAGTAAAATATAACATGTTAAAATCTGTCCTTCAGTTTAAGAACTACTTACATGTGTTTGTAAGTACCACAGAAAGAGCGGTTTCCGTCTTATAGTAACGGGTCAAATTTGGTTCAGAGTTTATAAGGGTAAACAGAGACATGACATGATATATACAAAATATGTGTATACAATTTGATAAATACCTTCAATAGTATTAAAACAATGTATGATTTTTTTTCAAAAAATGTATTTTATGATGTATTTAATTATAATGTCTTTCAGTGCTGCGGCAGTCTATATCTTAGTCCCAAAGGGTTAGGAGACCCTGATAAATTGATAATAAAACTTCACAAGACATCTTTTAATGGCAATGCTAATCGTTATAGTCGTATATACGTTACATACCTTTGAAAGAAGAAGTTGACTGCATGAATTCTTTTTATTATTATTATATTATTATTAACAAAAAAAATGCATACGCAAAATGACAGGCTTTCATTACATTTACACTAAATTTAGATTTTCAAGTGACATGTATTGGTATTATAAATATATAAAAAACCCAAAATCGTATTAGATATATTTGCATATTAGAAGTATAACAGTTTTTTTTAGTTCAGACAAAGGATCACGGTACAGCCTTTGTCACACACAAAGAGTGGCGCTCACGGTTTTTTAATAACACTGTTACTGCTACCAGTTTTTTTTATTAGTCTGTCTTTTATATTTTGTATAAATGCATTTCTGCGCTCTCAGAAATAACACTTCTAATTAAATATATACATTCTCTTTGTGTTTTATTTTCGTATTATTTTTACATGTTATCACTTATTATTTTTTATTTACTTATTGTTTTAAAAAGATATGTATTTTTTATCTATTATCGTTACTTTAATTAAAAACTCTATTTTTAGTTTGTCTGTTAACTACCTTTGTCTCATTTATGTTACTGTATAAAATATTAAATATTTCTTGTATTGGTTATTACTAGTCTAATTGCCCGTTCTACAAACGGGCAAGATCTAGAAACGTTTCAGAGTTTCGCAAACGGTAGTTGTATTTTTAATTAAACACAAAAAATCCAAAAGATGTTATTGTTACTACATTGTATTTACTAAAGTAATGTTTGTATAAAAATGTATATAATATATTAACCATTCCTGTTTGAATCTGGATCCTACTGTAGCAATAGGAGCGTGCCCATATAACCAAATAACCGTAGAGAAGTATTATAGTATAGATAACTTTCATAAATATGTGATTTATGTTCTTATTAATTCAAAGAAAGATAATAATAGTCATTTATTTAGTAGTTAACCGCAGTTATTTTTTAAAGAAACAATGTTAAAATTGTAAACATATGTCGGCCTTAAATATCTAAACTAAGATAGAATATCAACTATCAAAGTCAAAACTCAGTCTCCTGAAATATTATTTTAGTATTTTATTGGTGTTTTTACCCGATTTATTCAATAATGACTTCTTTTTTATTGGCTTTCTATGTGTTAAACTGTAAAATTGTCGCTAATGTATATATAATAGTACAATTATATGGAATGGATTTATAAGATAAATAGAAATCAAAAGACTTATTTTATTTATTATTTGACATATCTCCATATTTCGTTTATATTCAATAAAATAAATGCAGTTTTAATATTTGAATCTCTCGGGTCTGATTTAATATTTGATGTATATTATAAGTACAAGCTGTAGTTGGATAGAAACAAAGTCTTTTCTTTATATATGTATACCAGACTATTCTTATATTTTCTTATATATTATTTTAATATAATTGATGGAGTGCATCGGATGTCCGATCGCTCCGGCGTAGGCAAACATTGTCCTATGGCAATGTTTGCCTACCCTGACCACACTATAGTGGTTTGAAAAAACTATACGGTTTAACCATCCCCTTAGAGCTCGATAATGGTGAGACGCTATAAATTGAGTATTTTAAGACAGTATAAAATGTTTTCGAAATTACATCTTAAGCCTAGCTTCAAAGTAGACATAGCTATATATAAGATAAAGTATCAATCATGGTAGAAAATAATGCGATATTAGTTAACCAACTGAAACTGAAAATGAATCACTAAGAAGGTTTTATGGCGAATGACGATATTGCATTTTACAACTGGGACGCATAGAAGACGTAAGATACACATTGACCATTATATACATACCCTCTTACATACGTACCACCGTCCGGTCCACTTACCGGCGTTATATATATGTATGTACGAGTAGATGTATACACATTACAATGGACCAGCAATAGAGGGACATGTCTTGGATTCCGGACCGGCCCATTATAGAAATTTGACAAAGCATCGGTAGGCATCAAAAGCTATCTATTATCGTTTAAAGCATATTAAACTATAGTTTTTTGCTACCATGCTGTAGCTATCATACAAACCAGTAATTAAAAGGAATTAGGAAAGTTACTATTAAATTAATACTATCGTCGGTTATGGTTATAATGGTGTGGTATATATATATATGTGTGTGTGTGTTTATATATACCTCGAGAGTTGATGCAAATGGATCACAAGCTTTGTCACTGGTCGGAGCATACAGGTAATTTTTGACGTCAGAGCCCGTGAATGCTGGTGTACCCCAAGGCTGCATGCTATCTCCAACTCTGTTCCTCCTGCACATCAATGATATGTTGGATATTTCCGACAAACATTGTTATGCCGATGACAGCACTGGGAATGTGGTATATTCCGACGGTGCAGAACACTCTCGGGGAAACGTTAACGAGTACCGAAAGAAACTTTTGTCTTCTATAAAGACCTTCCTTTGATGATAGTCACAGAATGGGGTAAACTGAAGCTCATTTGTGATATTCTCTTTGAGAGCACTTCTCTTAATGCCTCCCCAAGTATCAATATACTAGGGAGGCGTTAGGAAGACGTCTAAATATAAAAAAATGAGCCAATAGTAAAAGCGACATTTTCAAGGTCATTTGTCTTAATTGAAAAAAAAATACGAACTAAAACTATGATATGATTTTAAATAGTATGTGAATTAATAATATTCAATAGCTCTACAGCTATTAACTATGTTTTGAAAATATGTAAGTTTATTGAAATTAACTCTATGTACAATTTTACTTGAAAACAATAGTACTTGTTAAAATTGTAAAGTTTTAACATAAACATTTTTTGACAAGGGTTATGTTATTTATTTAACATAACCTTTGGCAAAAAATGTTAAAACGCAAGCCTAAAATACAGTTTCGCTAAGTTACAATGCAGACATAAGTTTTCCAATATAAGTTTCTAGAAGAGCATTTATGAAAACTGGTGGTAATGTATAAATAACGTAATGCGGATAAAAATGAATTGGAATAAATTCTTTTTGGCACTACTTTTAAGGATAACAATATTATTATAATTAATAATCATAGTAAAACATGAGAACAGCAGATTTATTTAAAGTTTTTGAGAACGAATATCTTTTTTTTTTTTTTTTGCCATATTTCTTATTTAATTGTTTATATGCCAATACAAATAATAGACATTAACTTTTATACATTAAATTTAAAAGATGTATGTTGAGTCAAAGAAAAGAGAAACAATAGAAAATTTCTTCGGGTCATTTAAAAACATTTTTGAAATTAAATTTAAAACTAAAATAATAAATTCATGTTATTTTCTTAATTATTAAAAACAAAAATAATGCTAAAGGAATATACTGAAATGTATTAATTGAATTGTTAAGTGATCGAGCAATACCATCGTTCATTATATGTGATATATTAGAAGTATATAAAGTAATATTATATAACAAAAGCTCTTTCTATCTGGCCCCGAGCAAGCAATCAGAAAACAATGATGTTGAATTCCAAATTAATCACTTCAGAACGATATTTAACGTTTAAATGGAAACAGTTTCATTTTAAACAAAGACTGGCGATAATTACAATTTATTTGAATATAATCTCGTTTTTATATATTTGAATACATGATATGTTTAAAATAAAATTCAACTTGAAATATTTTTTTTCTTTATTATTCGGCAATAATTGGACAGAAAGTTATTTATGGTGCGGTGAAAGGTTTTTATACAAATAAAACATATATTTAAATAAATATTATTTTTTCTTTCCTTTTTTATTTAATCGTACTAATTGTGATACATAATGGTTAAATTGGAAATTAGAAACTTGACTCAACGATCTTTTAATGATAAAGACATTTAGATAGATAGGTGTTTTTTTTAAATCAAAGCGGGCGTTAGCTAGCTCAGAGTGACGAAAGCACCCATAGTGCTGAAAGTCTAACTCTGTATATATACGCGCAATATCGATTTTTTTATACACGAGACCTTCTGGTATGAGTGTGGTATTTTTAGAAAGCCCTTGGCCCATAGACCCAGAAAATGCATTTACACTTAGCAATATACCTACCGCCTCACCTCTACGGCCGTTTGAAAAATGAGACTAAAATTTAGTTTTTGGCTCCGCACCAGTATAAAATCACTTATTTCCACCTTAAAAAAGATTTTCCTAAAGGTCCTCGTCAAGACCTTTTCAACAAACCCAAAAACGCCAAAATCCGACCACCGGTTGATGAGATATGACATTTTGAAAATTTTGACTGGTGCCTCCATCGATGATTACTTTGTCTATGTGTAGGTATATTCGTAGTTTCAACTGATTTTGTTCAAACTTTCAGGAATTGAAGTACATCAAAAACTAAGACTTTTTTGTTCTACGACATTTCGATTTGGCCGCCATGTTGGCCGTGGCCAGCCCTCGAAAGGCCAAAAATGGCCATTTTTCGTACAGGGACTGTGGCCAAACCAGTTGACGTACATTGACAAATTTGGCATCATTGGAAAGGTCTCAAGCTCGTCTTTTGAATAATGTCCATTTTAATGGCAAAAACATTTGTTGGCGTGACATTTTTGGTCAAAAGGCAAAAAATGGCCAACTGGCCGGGGACAGATCGGCCATTTTCTCGAAAACGGCGCCAACGATTTTTTTCGAAAATTTCCTCATTCGTAGCCCCAAATTAGAGCTAAAATTTGGTATATAGCATATATCTGGGAAAACTCGTTATTTCGAGATATGGCCGTGAGAAGTTCAAAAAATCATGAAAAATGACCAAAAATGGCCAAAAAATGACTTTTAAAGCCAGAGTCGTACTCACAACACGGTTAAAATTCAATGCTAGTTGCACAGTGAATAAACTTACTAACGCATTGCCGTCTGTAACAATAAAACAAAATTTACAGAAAAAAATCCGAATACTGAAGAAATTCTGTTTTGAAGCAATGAATTAAAAAAATAAATGGAAACTGAAAAAATCAAATGAAAAAAAAATCGGGCACCTGTGGGAATCGAACTCGAGGTCTCGTCTTTGTCATTACAACGCTCATCCTCTGAGCCAAAACACTCTCATTTTGTCAGAGGCAACTATTCCAAATAATAATAATAATAATAATAATAAATCAATTCATTTCAGATAATTCATCCATAAGTGTTAGTAACATTTTAACTTAAGTAACTAATGTTATAATAGTACTCGTAGTTAGTATTCAACATAACAATCTCAAATTATACAGAAAAATAAAATTAATAAAATGCACAAAATTCATAAAATTATTAAAATTAAATATAAATTCAATTCAAATAAATATAAATTAAATTCAAATCAAATATAATTAAAATCATAAAATACTATTAAAATAAAATAAAATAAAATTCATGGAAATCATCGTTCTAATTATTATTATTTTTTTTAATTCTACAAATAACTCAACGCTATACTCCTACAGTCAGTATACGCTACGCTTCGATGCTACGTGTACACTATCCCAGGACCTCCAGAAGGGAGCGTCTAGCTTTAACGCCAATATGCTGAGAAGACTGTTGGAGCTGTTCAGTAATCTTGTCATTGCGGACGCGGTCCGCTTTCGTATTATCGCATAGAAGTCGTCTACACGAGCCTCCGCAAACATTGCCGATGCACTGCAGTATCGAGGCTTCCTCAACAAAGCCCTCAGCACATTGTTTTACTGAACACGCAGTGCGCTATATGTCCGCCGCGTATAGTTCTCCTATAGGCTGCACGTGTAAAAGGACTGGCAATAGGCTTTAAATAATATTCATTTTACCTGTGTCGAACACCGTGCAAACCTACGGGCCAACATATTGCCTCTAACCGACAGAGCCCTGCGCTCCCGCTCGATATTACTATCATCACCCAAGCGTTCATTCACAATATGACCAAGGTATTTAAATTCAGATACTAGTTTCAGAGAAGTTCCACACAGATGTATTTTAGGAATGAAATTTAACTGTTTGTTTATTCCTCGAAAAATTAAAATTTCGCTCTTTTTAGCGTTATACCTCAGTCCATTCTCCTTTGCATATTCCTCACAGATTTTTATCAGTCTTCGAAGACCACTGACCGACTGGCTCAACAGAACCATATCGTCTGCGTAACTAAAATTGTTCATCATTACGCCATCTATCGAACAACCGACGCCTGCCCCGCTAAGCCTCTCTATGAGCCCGTTTATGTAAAGATTGAACAATCTGGGTGACGTCAGGCCCCCCTGTCTTACTCCACACCCTAATTTATATGGTTCACTAAGTGCATCACCCCATCTTACCACATTACTTTGGGCACCATACCAGTACTTTAATAGTGATATCAACTCCGGTCTTAAACTGCTATCCTTTTCAAGCTTCTGCCATAAAATTTTATAGGATACGAGGTCAAATGCCTTCGACAGATCCAAAAAACACGCAAACACATGGGTCTTTCTATCCGTGTAGTACCTTACAGCTTGCTTGAGACACAATACTGCGCTCTCAGTTGACAGCTCTGATCTAAAACAGAACTGCGCATCGTGTATGTTAATTGTTCTGCTAAGTTGAGTATCAAGCAAGCCGTCAAGCACTTTGGCTATGATGGTAGCAAGAGATATCGGTCTGTAGTTGGTTCTGTCCGCCGCATCCCCCGCCCTATTCTTGATTATAGGCACGACTATTGTCCTTGTCATCGAGTCCGGCAGAAAGCCGTGGCTTATACAAATATTGTACAACAAAACTAGGACTCTAGGAAGGTGCACACCAGCGTGTCGCAGATGCTCAACACTCAGGCCATCATGTCCAGGCGACTTTCCACGCTTCATACCCATTATTTTATCTACTACTTCGCTAGACGTGAAACGTACAAAGCTTTCCCCATTATTTATAATATCCCCCCTGCCAGCCTCGGCGAAATTGAACTCACAGGGATCCACTGTAAATTGTGTTTTAAACATATTTGCTATGTTACGGCAACCGCTCACTCCCCCTACTTCAGCCGGAATATTCGATCTTGTATTCAGTTTATCTGTTTGTTGCCAGAATTTTTCCAAAATGTTTGTTTCTATATGACGTAGCCAGTATGTCCATTTTAATCTGTTCTGAATTGTCTTGGAACCATTTAAGTTTGTTTTTAAAGGCCCTACGAGAGTCCCTCATGTCATTATAGATAGTTCCATGTGTTGGTCAAATAAATGAGTATATATTTGCATGAAAAATAATCGCACAGCATTTTGTTTCCAATCCTTTTACAAAACTATTGATATCAAAACAAAAACTTCTCAACGAAGTAAATACCGAGTGACGAAAGCGAATCCACTGACAAAACTGCTGATATGAATTTTGCGACGAAAAAAACCACGAACATTTTTATTCACAAACGTAAACAAACACAAAAAATGTGAATGTGTTCAGAACGTTGCCAAACAAACAAACAAACAAAAAAAAATACAAACAAAAAATGTGAATGTGCTCGAAACGTTGCACAAATTGCATTTTTGATTTTATTTTATTAGATTGATCAAGGCAAGTTGGCAACGTTCCAAACACATTCACATTTTTTGTGTTTGTTTACGTTTGTGAATAAAAATGTTCGTGGTTTTTTTCGTCGCAAAATTCATATCAGGAGTTTTGTCAGTGGATTCGCTTTCGTCACTCGGTATTTACTTCGTTGAGAAGTTTTTGTTTTGATTCTATAGACAATAATAGATACTAAGAGTATAAATAGACTTCCACCGTTTTCCAAACAAGAAACAATTTATTTAAGGAATGGTATATGTCCATGAAATTAAGTCACCATTGAAAGTTAGTCAACAATAAAAATGTAAATATTTTAGCATTTAGAATTGTTGTCCATCTGATTTCTATTTATCTTATGGGTAGTGAACGTAAGTGGTCATAAGTTGGTGCACTATTTAAGTGGATTTAATGATATAATAAGATAATCAATACGTTATATAGATAATAATAATTATAAATACCAGTTAAAATCTTCTGATCGCATATGTTCAATTAACTTTTTTAACATCTCGGTCGCAAAGTTCTTATATCTCAAAACCTAACTATAATCTAATCTAATCTCCAAAAATAGCGGCTTTAATAAGCGTCATCTTAAGTGATATATCTTTAATAAGCTTCAGTTTTCTTATTTTCACTGTATTGTGATGGTTAAAGATGGTATTTTGAATTAATCACACAAATAAGCTTCTATATTTTTTCTTCTTAAAATGTATGTATTCCAAAATGATTTTTTTGTATTCTTACCTTTTTTTTATTCGTTTTCAATAATCAAAGTTTACTTTTAACTCTAATCGATCAAAGATTTTATATTCCTAAACTTTTAAATTATTTGTTGAATAGTTTCTATTATTGTATTTAAAAGATGTTACATTAAATTATATTGAATGAAATAAAGGTCACTGGATATATCCAGTGCCGAGTTATTATTATGAAATATTAACGGAAAATTATTATAGATGTCAGTTACATAATATGTCGTCTATCAGAAATAAGTGAAGCACAGAACACATCTTTTATAGGCTAGTATAAAACTTTTCTAAAATAATCAGACACTGGAAAAATAACGTCAAAAGCATAATAAAAGTGTTTATATTACCTTTCTACAATTACGTTGATGGTTCTCTTATGATAAAATAAATATACATATTTATATCGGTTTGTGTGTATACTACACTCAGACCGATATAATACATAAAAATACTCGTCATCACTGTCAATCTCAGGTTCCGTCGTTAAAAAATATGATATTATACTAAAATAACAAAGATGATTTTCATAAAACGATGTCATGTGAGTTTACGATCCAGTTATAGACTAACAAGGATATAAACGCTCATATAAACGGCGTACACGATAGCGTCGTAAGCAATATAAGTAACAATAGAGGCGTTATACTTGAAATAGATTCAAAGGTAACAAATTTATAAAATTACTTTTTTTTAAGGTTAATGTTACTGGTGTTCTTATAAATGGTATATTAGTACTTAACATATGTTTTGGTATATCCTTTTATTTTTATGTGGATGTTATAATATTTCGTAACTTTATTTACATTCAATGAAGTTCCTATCTTTGAATATATACATACAAAATAATAGGTAACCCGCCAAAGGGCAGACTTAGTGACCCCGATCTCATGCATACGGATTTCGATTCAAGAATATTTCAATAAACCATTATGTAGGTGTATAGATTTATGTACGTATTTATGTATTAGTACAAAACGTTGAAAATATGAATATTGTACACAATCTACCCCTTCATAAATGTTAGGATACTTTTTAGTGACTAAGAGTCTGTAAAATTTTTGAGTCCTCTTACCACTTAAAATCAAGCATTCTCTTTCTGTCCCGGTCCTATTATCTCTCATTCCCACTCATTTCTAAACAATAATTTATAAATATACATACACGATGGTCATACTTATCGTAAGGTGGATCGTCTCCTTTCTTGCCATAAAGTTATTATGTAATAAAATATATAACTAGAAGCAATTTTACACATTGTTGCATCGTTTGTATTTATAATAAATTTCCTGACAAGAACATAACTCATAAAACTCCGTCTACTATTAAACTCGTAATTGCTACAAACACATTTAAATATTTCATTTATCGTTTTGGTTTAAATTTAAACTTTATTCATCCGATAAAAATATTATTTTTGTAAGAGGAGGACAAAAGAGCATGCGGTCACAGACGATAAATGATCACCGCTGTCCACGAACTATTGCAATATCCGCGGAATCGCAAGAGCATTTTCGACCTAGGTGATGAGAGTATATGCCCTTATTGAAGGTATATGGGTATATCATATCGATTCGGAATTTCTATATATTCAATTCATCATTCCACATCATAGTGGTAACTGGAAAAAAGATCCTTCAAAACCCCATAATAGAAGAAGGCTACGCATCCAGGTGGTATGGGAAGTATTGCAGGCGATAACGTACTGTACGGTGTTGAAATTAAACACTAGGCATCAGATCCAATAGCTATTCGTAATACTTCCCATTATAAATATGATAGAGACCACCACGCCGCAAAAAGGTCATGTTTTTAAACAATTCCAGAGAGTCCAGCTATTCACAGAGCACCGAGACTCCGACAATTCGAACAGCTCTCCATTGTACTCGCTCAAAAGGTAGAAGCTGATATAAGGATGATCCGGCCCTAAGATGAGAACAGTACTTCATATGTGGCCGGCCTTAAACAGCGCAAGTCTTTGAACGGGCTTGAAATACTACATCGGTCTATTGGTCACTCTTTAATTCATTGAAGCTAACTTGGCCTTGCTCTTCAGATGACTACGAAATTGATAGTCGTTCAAAATAAATTGATACTTAACGAGGCATTGAGAAGCATGCTCTCTAAGAGTGATGATACGACAAATGGTTTTTGGGTAGACCTCGAAGAATTCGGTCTGCCCATTCATTTGTACCCGACTTTCGAATTTTGGAAAAATTTCTTCACAGGAGGTCTTCTTATGACCCCCTGAGTCCGAAATGACCATTGGTCAAAATGTTTATGTATATATATATGCGTGCGTGCGTCCAGATTCGACTTTTGTCAGCACGATAGCGGCCGCAGTTTCGCTCGAATCGCTTTCAAACTTTGCACAAAAATCAACCATCCAAAAATGAAGGTCAAGTTCGTTAACCAGAGAAATCTGGCCACAGGGGGCGCTAGGGCCTCACTTTTTCTGATTTCAGTTTTTCGACCATAACTTTTGCCCTATACAAAGAAGATCAATCGTGTTCATATTATATGATGTCTTTGATGAATAACTATAACTAATGTAGATAAACCGAAAACCTAACTTCAATAACTTAGGGGTGGGGGTAAAAAAACTGAAAATTTTTGGAAAAAAATTCATAACTTTTTTCTGGTAAACATTCTTACATCACAAGTATTTTTAATAGAAAGGTTATTTTTTACTCTAAATTTAAGTATCAAAAGTTTTACCGTAAAAGGTACCGTTTCCGAGAAAAAAAATAAAAACCACTTTTAGCTTGAAAAATTAAGGTAGGTAAAACCACGGCAACTTTTTTCTGGTAAACATTCCCTCCTCGCAAATATTTTTAATAGAAAGGTTATTTTTGACTCTAAATTTAAGTACCAAAAGTATTTCCAAAAAAGATACCTTTTTCGAGAAATAAATAGAAACCGCTTTTTGCTTGAAAATTTTGGATGCAAACAACGGCATCATGTGTTATTCTTAGGCAGTGAGTTATATTTTAAACACACGAGGTCTACCCACGCGTGTCCCCCTGCGGGTATGGATTTTTTTTGTGGAAAACGCGGAAACTTATGTCTTTTGGACAGACGAGGTGAACCTTGCTCAGCTTTAACCCCAAAAAGAACGGTCTGGTTAATGCCTAAAAGAATGGGATGAACCGAAGTTCACCCTGTTTTGAGACCATCCCCAAGGAGATCTCAAAAAGTCTATACAAGTTTCTTTCGGCACTCATCCATCGCGAGCCCTGCACAATTGGAATGTACCACATCTCCAGTATTGTCGGCAAAACAATGTATGTTAGAAATATCCAACATATCATTGATAAACAATATATCGAGACTAACTGCCAGACCTCCTTTGCTTTCAATAACCACTGTCTAACGGTGCGTAATATATAACAGAAGATCACCAGCCGGTTGACCATAGCGGAAGCCATATTGTCGGTCATTGATTTTTAAATTAGCAATTCTTTAGACACGTTAGAACCTTTAGGTTCATGATGCTCTTTATTATGTAAAGAAAAAAGACGTAAGGGCGATGGGTTTGTAGTTAGCTGGTTTCAAGTTATCAACTTTTATAGGGATCGGATGAACAAGGGTACACTTCCATGAGACCGGGAATACGCCTTTATGGTAGAAGTACAAAAAACGACGAGTTAGCACTGAAGTCAACTCAGGAGCACACGTAGCACCATTGAGATACTGCCCAAAAACTTTTTCCGGTGGTAAGGTCTAATATGGCAGAATGATAGGCGATATCTTCCCTAAGTCTTCCAAAGTCGAGTTTGAGGCAAAAAGGGATCTTCTTTTGTTTACCACAGAGCCATTCCTCTTGTGCAGCGGTAGGTACGGCTGACAAAGCTTCCTAGAGCGGCTTTTAAAGCACTAAGAATTTTCGCATGCCAGGCATATACTTTGCCAGCTGACTCCCAATTTTGATGATATGCCTAAAATTTGCTCTATAGAATTGTATTTGTTCTTCAAAACGTAGCCGTACGTACTTTGATAGGTATGACAAAGTTTCCTAGAGCGGCTTTTAAAGCACTAAGAATTTTCGCATGCCAGGCATATACTTTGCCAGCTGACTTCCAATTTTGATGATATGCCTAAAATTTTCTCTATAGAATTGTATTTGTTCTTCAAAACTCTAGAGTTCGAATCTTTAGTGTCCTAACACCTTGTCCAAGCTTGATACGCCCGTCGTTTGGCAGCCCCAACAGACTCATCGAACCATGGTCGCGATTTACTTCCAAGTGGTACCAGACAGGTGCGCCTTAAAGTCCCCGAGGACACGACTTTGGCGGAGGGAGTTTGGGAAAGCAGATCGTCAACTTGCCTGGACATGGTCTAAGAGTTAAACCGTTTAGTCGTTTAAGTCGTATTAAAGTTCCCGGATATTACAGAAGTCCACAATTAGAGTAGAGCGAGGTGCCGCTTTTGCTGTCGTTTGTCCTTAGTTAATACAAAACGCGATACTTCGCGCTTCCCACATACGACGGGCTACCCGAGCAAAATTCAAAAATCATTCTCCCGATTTTACTCAAGCAAGGGGGTGGCGGCTGGGCTTCCAAATTCTCGCAGTCACTGATGGAAAATAACCAAAATAAAATAAGTTACTACACGTCGATCTTCTGTGAGAGGGTGTTCCGTCCTCAGCTCCAGCCCAATACAAGATGCAGTCGGATGATAATAGCTAGGCTCTACAACCACTAAATAAAAAAGTGTTTTTTTTGTAAAAGCAGTAAATAAAATAGTTAATTAACTCAATAAAAACGCTTAGAGCTGGGTTTTTTATGTCAATATATATGAAACTAATTAATAAAGTTTTTGTTATTATTTTGCACGGTTAAATTATTATTATAGTATTGTGCTATTTAATTTAAAAGTCCATCAAATATTATTTAGGTAAACCCTTCTTACTGGGTAGTAAAGATCCTCTGTATCTAACCTTTGTTTGTATTGAAAAATAAATATTCTTTTAAACTTCAGAACAAAACAAGTGTATAAGTTTATATATTGTGCAAGAAAAAGGTTATGAAATATATAAGATTACCTGCATATTAATTTCATGATATAATATTTCATACTTTAATTTATTTAGCACCCGCCTTTTCTTGCTTCGTCATAAAAATATCAACAAAAATAAGAATAATTATTGATATACGCAACAAAGTTTTTTTTATTCAATTTAATCGAATTTACCAAAAACTCTGTTTAGGTTTAGTATACCTAAACGTTTAAATTAGTTTTAAATGTAGTATATAATTCTATCAAAAGCTTTTAAGTAGAAGATGAGAATGTGATGTGTATAAGACTTTGTTTTTATTCATTTTGTTGTTTTAACCTTTAAGAGGGGAGTAGGACTCAGGTAAAGGAGTTGGTCTATCGGGTCTCGGAATCAATGTACTCAATACGTGGCGCAGCTGCAACTAACTAACTTACGTTCTTCTTCTTTGAGAATTTAGATTTTCTCCGAATACAGTATAAACAGTACCTGACTGCAATCAGAAATTACTATCTACAAGCCTTTTGTTTTAGTGTTGATCATGATAGGTAATTTGGGTCAATATTATTACATTTCGTTAATATTAAATTTTTATTGCTATTTGTGTATGGGCAATATAATAAATAATTTAAATTCATAATAGTTGTATTTATGATTACAGATAATAGAGTAGGAATTTGAAAGGGTATCCCTCCCAAATAGTAAACTAGTTGAAATTAAATAGGAAGGGGTTTGAACCACCCGTTCTCTTAGATACTATGGGATAAAGGACTTAGATTAGATTCATTTCATATAGATCTTTTAAGATGTGACGTTATTTTCCTATAATGCAGACAAAGCTAAAACCAATTGGCTAAAGTCAGATTTTGTCATCTTCATATACTCACATTTCAAAAGGTTTTGTCTTTTACTTAGTGCTATCACTTACTAAGAATTTGTCGTGGATAATTTACTTATTATAAGAGTAGCTTTAAATCTAAGGACGAAATTAAATTCAAGAATTACTCATAAGTAGGATAAAATTAGCCAAGTTTCTTCGACCCAATGACATTAATCTTTACGAAAAGGAAAGTCCGTTAGTGGTAATACTGTGAGACATAAGCCGATAAGAATATCAGCTTAAATCTTACTTACGCTGCCATTTGATGTTGAGATGACACAGATTCCGAAATGTTTCTTAAGATCTGGTAGCTAGCTATTACTAAATCTGTGAAACTGCCTGCAAACGTGTTAAATTAATTCCTAATTCATCATTTTATACAATTTAATTTATATGACCAAACAGCATTAACATTAGCTATAAAATATATACTATAATATAATACTAGTTTCGTTATCCATGTTAATCATGAATCATAAAAACAATAAGACATTATAAAAAAGATCTAATATTTAAGAAAAAAAATCAGTGAATTGGAAATTAGGTTTCTGGAAAAACATTTTTTTATGTGATGAAATTGGACAACAAGGCTTGCATCGAGGTGCAAGATTTATTCCAGGTTCTGAGTTTTGATACATACCTCTATCATTAAGAAACCTAACATATCCTACAAATACTAATAAAGCTTTCAATACAGAATCCTTAATTCATTATAAATCACAATAAATCTTAAATATACTGACAAAAAAGAACGTTTAAAAGTTGTTCTTTGCCAGCAATATTTTACAGAAATATTTTACATTATATTTTTATATATACGTTTTATAAAGTAAAACATATCTATAAAAATGCATATGCACAAAAAATTTTAATAAATCACTTTTAAATAATTATATATTTTAAATCTTTTGTCTTGCTTCTATTTAAAAGTTATTTTGTTTATAGGAAGTTAATATATTTTGAAAAAAAGATACTATTTATATAAACATATTTACTCGTATATATAATATAAATAAATAGTAATAAATTTTTCATTGTTCGAGAAATTTATTTCATTTTGTGAAGTTTCGAAGTGACAAGGGCATGATGTAGTGACATGGATGTTATGTTTGTGAAAAGTTTTATCACTAGATGATATACTTATATTTAAATGATGTTCTGAGAGTGGTCATGATAATATTACTAAAGTTAAACAAGCAGTTAGACTTGGGCAATAATGAAACATTTCATTCGTGCTGGTGTTTAAAAATTTATATCAATATACAAACCAATCTGTCATTATTTTTAACCAATTGTCTTATAGGTTAAAAAGTCTATTAGATGTCACCTTATTCCCGGTAAAGATAATTATACATCTTGGCTAAAGTTAGACTTAAAACGAATTATTTTTTCATAAACATTTGAAAACGTTAGTATTTCAGGTATAAAAGCTGAAGTTTTAGCATGTTTTTCTTACCACCATTACTTACCACTCATATGGTAACGCAATAAGATTTTAACATTAGAGGTTAACTATAGCTAATTGTCCTAAACAGGCTTCGTACACATTTCTTACACATTACGAACTTTTAACTCAAAGAGAAGTACTGAGCATACAACTGAGTGTAACAACGACTTAATCACTAGTGTTTTTTGATATTAGCAGTATTCAATAACTTATACTTAATTTATTAATAACTGTTTAAGGCATATCACAACAAATAACAAAAAACCGTGATAGCTTTGACCGGGCAAAACACGAAGTAGACTTTGATAAAAATCCTTTTAAGTACTCTAAAAACATTTTTAAAGACGAAAAAGGGAAGATTCTCTTGCCCAACGAGCAAAATTTTGATTACTATAAAAGCACATATAAAGTGCCTAAAAATCAAAGGCTGTATGGGTATCCCAACGAACGAAAACCTGAGAGTCCCTCCATAGATTTATGCCAACCCACCAACGTTGCAGGAAATCAATAAAATAATTAAAAAGAAACCATCTAAGTCAGCAACAGGTCCGGATGGTATCCCTTATATAGTTTATAAAAAATGTCCGTCGATTCATAAACATCTATTGAATATATTCGGTAAAATCTAGTCAAGAGGATAAACACCGGTTCAATTCGGAAATGCTCTTTTTGTCCTCATTTCTAAAAGATAGCTCTAACAAATACAATATCAAAAATATTTTTTTCTTTTTTACAAACAAAAATGACGCAATTCATGATTAATAATAAATATTTCAGGCCTAATCACCAGAAAGGGTTTTTGCCTGGCATTTCTGGATGCCTGGAACATAACACATTAATATCCTTTAAGATGCCAGAACTAGTGAAAGACAAATAACGGTATGTTTGATAGACTTAGAGAACGCTTTCGGGTCGGTACGATATGAATTGATGATGTTCGCGCTAAAGTAGTATAACTTTAAAACGTTAGTTAGTGACATGATTGCATCATATTATTCAAAATTAAAATTTTCCATAACCACAAATGAAAATCATTTTAAACCTCTACATTACAATATAGGTTTATTTCAAGGTTGTTGTATTTCTCCAATTATATTTAACATAGTCATCAATATTTTAATAGAAAAATTAATTAAAAACGAAAAGAAATGGAGTTATCCGTTTAAGTTTAACAATTAATACACAAAATCCATACTAGCATTTGCAGACAATCTCGCGATACTGACACGTAATCCAAAACAATGTCAGCTACTTTTAAATATTGTGAAGGATTTCTGTGCTTGGATGGACGGATTGAGGACAAAACCAAATAAATGCTACAGTCTATGTCTGGGTAGACGGAACACCAGACATACTTCTTACGATCCGGGTCTTATAATAGGCGGTAAAGGCGTTACTACGATGACCGATACAGCTCCGTTCAAATTATTAGGTAAAAAAATCGATTACCAAGGGCACACTCCATCGTTAGATATAATAGTCGATAGCTTTTTGAAGGATCTTAAAAAGGTAGACAATCAACCAATAAGTAACATTAAAAAGGCTTGGATATATGATAATTATTTAACATCACGTCTAAGTTGGCCTTTCTCCGTTTGTGATATAAATAAGACTCTTTTGTTGAAGTTAGATGTCATAATGACATTGAAGTCATGGCTCGAGTTAGCGCATCCAGCGGACTCTTCTAACTATATATATATATATATATATATATATATTAATATATATTAATATATAATAATTATATATATATATATTGTTATAATGTGTGAATAAAATTCTTTACTCATTGTATTGGTAGAATATTGGTCTACAACAAATTTAAGATTTCTAAAAAAAATTTATTTATTTTCGATGTTACTTATTGTTTGAGTCAGGACCGGAAGGTCATTATTATATTATATATATATAAACAAATAAGAATAAGTATTTTTTTTTTATCTAATAATAATAATCGATTTCATTTCTCTCGGAGAAACGATGAAGATCCCCGTGAAACTAAAGCAAAGATGCGAACTTATGAATATTTATGTACACTTAAACGATCCGCTATTAACATCTTTAGTACCCTTTTCAAAGTATCCTTTTTTTTCAGATTTTCAACTATAAATTAAGTGCTGATTTGTTACCATAACCTAAAGTTAAAAATTATATTGTTATCATTAAAAAACTGAAATAATAAGTAGAAAGTAAGAAAATCCATGCCTAACAAGTTGAATATTTGATTATGAGGAGATTTGAACATTATAACAAAACAGTGTATAATAATCGCGGTAATTCTCAAGAACAAAGCAGAGAAACACATTAGGAAATAACTTCAATGCCTGAAACTAAGCAGTCTAAAACTAAACAATGGTCTTTATCATCAGTTGTGGGAATTAATTTGTATTATTCGTAAGCAATAACTTAAGATTTAGTGCTGACTCATAGTTCAGCTCTAAAACTTAACGTACTTTGTAAACAAACATAATAATAGCATAGCATATAAAACAATATTGTCTAATATAATAATATCTTTATTAACTCATCACTCCAACACATTTTAAAAACAAACTTCACCTTTTACATTTAAATTCATTGTGATATATGTAAGATTTCTGTTATTATTGGAGTATACAAATGAGAAAATAAAATAGTGTCCCTTAATATGGTAAGAATATTATATAACGCTTGAAACAATTAACTAATAGTAAATAACCTATTGCAAAAAATAACTCGGGATAGGTTAAATAAATAAGCAAGTTTTGGCGGTGGCCAGGGTTAATTCCATTATAAGCGATGACGACAGTTCTAATACATATTTTCTATATTATTAAAATATTTATCTTAATTTCAATAGTAATATCATAAATGAAAGCTACAAAGAACCCATTACTTCATGATAACTAATACCGAAACTAATGTTATATTATTACAATTTTTATTTTTATAACCTTTTAAATTTTATAGTGATTACGATTTTAAAATAACTTGTATATAAATAATTTAAAAGGTTTGTGTTGGATGGCACGGAACTATGAGTTATGCATTATATGGCAATATGTGGTCTCAAACGACTCCTGTTGGCTGAAGATCCTGCATTGAAATATGATTTGTGCAATATTGCAGGAATAACATAAGCAGTGTCATAAGGTGAAATCACATCATGTATTTGTGAAACATTCTGACTTCAAAAGCCTTACTATCTGTTCTGTATAACAAATTAAAGTACTTAAATTACGATAAATTAATAATATAGTAGTAGTAAAATAAGTAATATTTTTTTATAAATTTATATAACAAAGTCAATATAACATGAAATAGAATTAGCAATATATAATAGTGGTACGTACAGAACACTTAAAATTGTGAAACACAGAGGAGGGAAATATAACACAGATAACATCCGCATTCCGATCGCGTCGCGGTTGCGGCGACAAACGTTTTCGCTTGCAGTGGAAAGTCTAATTTTGCGGTTAATTGGATAACCCTTTGAGAATTCTCGTATAGTTTTCAAAGTACAAGAATTTTGTTTGTTACAAGAATATAGATTCCGTATTAGTTTGTAGATATAATTGGTTATAAGTTATAAGATAGTTCATTGATGATTAGGTATTAGGTAATGCAGATTATAATTGTATACTGTATAGTGAATAATGTTTGCATTATGTTATAAAAATAACTAATCCTAGGTAATTAAAAATACATTCTAAGCCAGCATTATTAATTATTTTATTTCAATATATTTATGTATTAAAAATAAAAAACTAATTGACGGCGTCCATGAATGGAAATTATGGACGCCATCAATTAATAAGATTTTATTTTTATTTTCTACATACGCCGAGGACGTGAAAATAATACATTTTCTTTAGGTATGCTCTATGTAATCCTTATGTCTTAATATGTTTGTACACATTAATCTTATTCACTTAAGTTAACAAGATTACAATACGGAGATAAAATGGCACTTGAGTCGATAACTTTTATAATAATGAACTAGTGGACCATTTTAATGGCATAATAAATATTGAAATACGATGTTAAAATGTTAGTAATTTGAAAATACAGTCTGTAACAATGAACATCATTCACAACACGTAGAGTGTAAATAAAATGTTAATTTACTTTGCATTCATATTTATTTAATTTTTTTTCAGTATTTACTGCAATAAGAACACATTTGTATATACATATAGATATTTAGTTGTAGTCATTAAGTGTTTACTAGAATCTATTGATTTATTACAAATCATTATTATGTATTAACAAGGACCAAACAATTACATAAATACATATCATACAATTTCGAACAAAAATACACATTAAATCTTGTTTAGAGATAACAGATTTTCATAACACAATGACGTTCCTGTGGCACATTCACAGATTGTAACCTAATGTTGGCTGTCTGAAAACATCTTAATTCAGTACACTACACGAATATTTTAGTAGAAAGTTGAAAGCTTTTAAACATAACTTTAAATGTGGTGGCCGAGAAACACTCAGAATATAAATACTGATAATTAGGTCATCTTTATCAGGGCCTAGTCGATATTTATTAGATTTCTTTGAAAAGCTATAATCGATTTTCTAACTTTGTAGTAAAGAATAACATCATTTTAGGATATTATTCTAATAATCTACTTTATTGTATTATATTTTTAAATGTGTTACAAGTTAAAATCGTACAATGGTCAAAGAAAAATGTCTCGTGACACCTCTTTCTAGAGAGTCCTTCTGTTTTTTTACACCTGCCTTTATAATATAACATGTAATTTGTTTCATGTAATTTGCAACTTACTCGCGTACAAGAGTTCTAAATGAGGCAGTCATAGATACGTGTATAAACGCCTGTTGAAAACGAAATATATAAAAGAAGTCTTTTGCCTCACTTCAGAATGCTCTCAGACCTTTGACGCATAACAAGCACTCTCACAACATACTTACATCAAACGATGTAGATCTATATATCAATTTTCAAAGAAATATTATTTACATTAGATAGTTGAAGATAACTGAAATGTTGAATATTGCAGCGACTGGTATTAATTACCTATAATAAAACTTTATATTTAAACAATATAACGCTATTGGACCGGTTGCTTGATCTTTATAGCAAAAGGCTTTTTGCCATTAAAGTCTAACAAAAAAATCCACATTCAAATTACGTCTGTTCATACTATTCCTTCTTAGAATAGTTCTTAAAAATCCCATACAATATGTCAAATGCATGAATACTATATTCAATAAATATGTACTATAATTTAAATAATTTTATGAAAACATTCTAATAATATTAAAATATATTAAAATATTATGATATGATATAAATGAAAATAATGTCGAGTGACGAGTCCTGCCAACGAAGTAAATGAAACGGAATAAATGCCAATTTATATTTCATCATCTGGATGTTCCGCAAACTCTACCGGCTTTATTGAATTTTACATAGTTATGGTTGATGTTGGCAAAGAGGTTAGACTGAAAAGAGATTTTTGAATAACTATATATATAAAATTTTATTTTCTCTATCAATATTAAAGCTACCCTAAAGAAAATACTAGACTTTATTTTTATAAAGTATTTAATTGAAGTAAATTGAAATGAATATACTTAAGTTAGTTCTCTTAGTTGGCATTATCAGGTTAAAGAACTGTCTCGTAAATTTTATAAAAGATTTCACCAACTATTAAGACTAAAAAACTTTTTACCCTATCGAGCGAAAATACAGGTGGTTAACATGTTCCCACTACCAATCCCTGACTATGCTGATGTGTGCTATGTCGATGCCAATTAAATACTTGTAAATAAATTAGATCGCCTCCTTAATACAGGTAGTATCCGCTTCATTTTCGGACTTCGTAACTTTTCCATGTCTCCGATTACAGATCAAAACCTAAGTGGTTGCCAATTCGTAAACGAAGAAATGTACGAATTCTGTGTCTCCTTTACTCGATTTTGTTCAATCCTTCTACTCCTATATATTTACAATGCAATTTCTTCTTCTTACAGATGTACATGAAAGATTACTTCGTTCTTCAAGCAATTTACTGCTCAAAATTCCTCTTCATCGGACTGGTTTCTTATCCAACTCATTTGCTCTAACTGCCGTCAGACTTTGGAACGAGTTCCCGGAATATGTACGAAAAGCGCCGTCTCATGACTCATTCAACCGCCAAGTAAAAGAACGTTATTTCAATGAATAATATGTATGTATGTATAAATTATAAATATTTTATTATTATATATAATAATAAATAATATGTTATATTTTAATGTTTTGTATTTATTATTATGTTATATGATTGTAGTTATATATCTGGATTTATTTATTTTTAGCTTTTTTTTTTGTATTTTTTTTTTTGCACGCCTACCAGTTTTCTCTCATGTACATTCTAAGGTTGGTTGGTAGAGAATTTCTTTGTGGCATTAAGTCCGCCTTTTATGCATTATTTTGTATATTGTGCAATGAAGATTTAAATGAATAAATACGTTTTTAAGATAATATATGTATAAGAAGATTTTTTTTTGTGAAATATGATTTAATAAGATCCTAATATCCTCACCATGGTTATTTTTGTTTGTTTATTTTAAAATAAATAAATGTTACTAAAACACTTATGCTTTTTATATGACAAAGAAATAAAACCAATATTTTTAATATCATATTAATACCCCTTAAATTCTAGCGTATTTTATGGTTTTAAAAAACTTGAAAATGTAATTCTTTTATAACTTTAAAAACATGGTGTCATAAAAAATTCAATAAAAATTTTGGATTGCGGCACGTCTTTGTATTTGGCAATCTTTGATACTGACTTTTTAAACAAAAATCCAATTTTCGATACTAATTTAATTAGTGTTCATTGGAGCTTTATAAGTTACTTCTGGATTATGAAAACCAAAACCAAAAAGTAAATTGTAAAAAAGAAAAACCTAGGTGAAGCTGTTACTTAAAACAAATATTTTTTGGTCAAATTGACTATTAACTATAACTATGTATTTTGTAACGAAAGCGCTATTTTCATCTTTTTTTCCTTTAATACGGAATATAATCTTATCCAAATAATCACAAAAAAATTAATAGTTATGCTCGTTGATACAAAATACTTTGTAACATTAAAGGCTTTAACTATTGGGTATATCGCAACTGACGCAGCGTCTAGGTGTTCGGTTCTTCATTGTTTGTGACAATCATCAAAACTTGGTTCACTCGTTTTCATCCATATTAAAATCTTCGAGAAAGTCTATGTCATTTTATGATTATAGTTTTATTAACATATGTTTGGTAATTTGTATGTGGCCTCGACTTTGTCAAACGTCTGACATAATACTGTAATAACAATATTAATATATCCAAACAAATAGAAGGAAAAACCGAAGGTATAATAATAAATAAATTAATTAACTTTACTTTATTCTTTACCTAAAGACTAAATAACTCATAGTTTTGTAAAACATAGAAAAACTCATTTTCTTAATAACAGTTTTGATAGTCCGTACTATTTACTATTTTATGATGTGAATTTAAAGTAATTTTAAAAACCTAGGAAAATAATAACGTCTTTAAAAACTATGCACAATATCTATTATCAAATTATAAACGATAAATGGCGTTGTCTTTTCATTCATTCATAATAAATTGATTAATATCATAAACAGTGAAATTTACCCGAAAATATTGAATGTAATGAAAGTTTTTCAAATGTATTACTAAAGTGAATTTTACTTTGTTGATAGGTTATGGGCCTCGAAGGCGATAGATTGCGAGATAATTGATCATGAGCGACCTTAACATATATTGAGCGATTTTTTTATGTAAATAAATATTATATTGTTATAGATGTTATAAACCAAGACAATTGTCTTAGTTTATATTAGCTATTATATATTATATATATGTATATGTTGTAAGGTAAATTCTAACAAAACAAAAGTCTAACAAAAGATCGTGGTTTTGGTCGTGTTAAACAAAACGATCTGTGTGTTTTGTTGTTTGTGGCAGAGGTATTTCTAAATTAAACTAATCGCCTGGATGCTTCGGAGGGCACGTGTCGGTCTCATTTTGCTAGCACATATAGATTGTAAAATCTTCACAAAATGTTGAGAGACATTTTTGAAATGTGTATTTATGTCATTTGTGGTTTTGATATAATATTTAATGTATGTTATATATAACATTTTGAAATAATCAAATTATATTAAACGTATAAAATTATGTGTTACCGAAGCTTTCGAAGACCGCATGTTTTAAATTCGTGTTGAAAGTGACAAATGACATGGAACTTAATTATATATTAGGAACAGATCTTTAAATAAAAAAAATTACCATTATCAAAAACAAAACTCTTTTAATCCTGAAAAGAGAATACTAAATGTTTATATACTTTAGTTCTAGTTAATGGTAGAGAAAGAAATTCATTAGTAGATTCAACGTACACTTTTAATTTTATTATATAGTAAAGAGACTATCTACCGATGAGAAGACAAAATCTATAATGAAGTCTATGATGTTCGATCATATGAAGCTGCCAAGTTCAGCAATAGAAAATATTGATATCTGTCATCGACTCGGCTCTAAAAGAGACAGACCACGTCACATATTAGTTAAGTTTCTTGATTTAAAATATACAAATCTTGTTTGACTCTAAAAATACCTATAAAACACTTCCGTATTATTAAAAAAAAAGAAAGGTATTAATCAAAATATGGGAAGTATTTTAGATTTATATTGCTTGCTAGCATAATCAATATATTTTAATATACAGAATGTATGATTCTTTAAATTCATAGTAACAATTTTAATTCCTTATAAAAATAACATTATTATTAACAATAATGTTTATTAATTTTACCTTACGTTACTTTTTCATAGTTATTTATGAATGTAATACGGAATTATGGCCTGCCAGAATTAATTATCAGTGCATTACAATAAACCTCTTTTATTTAGAACGATAGAAAAGGATAATTTTTTTTTATTGTCTTTTTACCTGATCGTGCGTAAATCATTACTTCAAAGTATTATAACTCCTATTGTTAAAATTTTAATAAAAATAATATATTTGTTTATATTAAAAACAATATTTAACAGTATTCGATCTTCTTTCCTTGCTCTTGCGTTATGCTCGTGAACAGGTGCTGCTTGCGGTGACTGGTCGTAAAGGATTTCCTTTTTCTTATTATTAATTATCATTAGGACGCCTTATCGAATTGATTGCGATGGTTCTAGTTGTTCGTACATTGCTCATTATATAATTAATAATATTAAATGTATAATAACGTTTTTGAAACACTAATCACAATAAAAAAAACCCGGTTTAGTTTGTTGTGTGGTTCTTCTCAGACCAGGGCACATTTGGAACCCTCGTAGACTTATTATAGGTTGGTGAGTGTGTTTACAGAGGGGCTTATTTTGATACGTATGATATCAAAATAGCCCCTCTGTCACTTCCATTTGATGTACATAAGTGATCACTGGTATAGATTCAAAGTAAATAAATAAATAAATTGCAATAGTCACGAAGAAAACTTACTTTGGATCAACTAATCTTTCTGAGCCATTGACTAGACCTAAACTATTTCATTTCTTACAATAATAAGTTTATATTTTGTATAAATTTTTAGAAGATATTTATTTTAGAACACCGCAAGAGGTAAAAGTTTTTTATTTTGCGTAATTAACTTGAAGATAATGTCATAGAATATTTTACCAACGCTGAGGGAAGTTTTAGATGTGTTTATATATTTTAAAGTAGATACTTACTTACTCTTAGGTAGTGAGCCTAAATTGACTAAGTTTCAAATTTAAAATATACCACAACTTATTCCATATTTTTCTTAACTAAACTTTGCACCATATTATGTACTTTTACAATTGTATTAATTTAATAATTTTAGATATTTTTGATAGTTTATCCATATTATATGGAACGGGAGCTATGCTTTCAACCTTTTAGAAAAATATCTAGAACTAAAAAAATAAAAAGTTTGAATAATTTAATTGTTGTAGCAAATAGTGTCTAATTCACCTTCGTATTGTTTTTTTTTAGAAATATACAGTAAACCAGCAATAGTAAAGATTACAATGACATAAATAAATGGCTCTTAGATATTTTTGATTGCAGGCATTATTTATCAAACAAGTTTCATATATTAATCTTATTGATTATGTATTTCGATGTTAAACAAATCTATTCGTTCCAAATGTTGGCAATATTTTAACGAATATTTATTTTATTCTGTTCAACGTATACGATTGATAGCATTCGTACTTTTGTAAACTTTTTGCAAAAATTAATAACCAACGCCTTCAGGCTTATTTATATTGCCATCGAAATATCACTATACATGCATATTTTATCTTTATAAACCAAAGATTTGACGCTAATTACGATATCAATAATATCATGTCAGTGTATTAGGCGAGCTTGCTTCTGGTAACATAAAATAGTGTTATAGTGATAGTTAAATATAAAAAAAATAAGGAATAATACTTTAAATAAATAATCAAACTTTAAAAATAAATAATAAATCACTAGAACTCCATACATCAATAAAAATAGCTATAAAATGCCCGAGGGAATTTTATTTAGAACAATATCCAAAAACAACAACAGTGCTCTCGTGAAGAAGTACTCTGAAAAGTTTTCAACAACTATTCTCTCTATATTCACTTTATATAATATATATATACATATAGCTTTCATTACTACTGCATTGCCGAATATAATAGGGTTTTTTAAATAAAAAAAGGAATTACAAAAAACATGAAACTATGATATTAAATATATCATGTATATTTATCATAAATGTACATTCGTATATTTAATATCATAGGTTCAATCAAACAAAAGGGATGTTCTCTCGCTAATTTATAAGGCAACCGTTTATTATTGTAGGTTCGAAAAATGAGTTCTTATTTAGTTGAGGAAGTTTTAAAATTGGCTCTAATAATTTTTTTGTAATAAAACTACAGTTATTACAATATTTATCAATTTGTCAATAACTAGTTACGTGTTTCGTTTAAATATCAGTTCTTGGAAAAAATTAGCTTCATCTTTTATCGCCAGTTGAAGAAATGTGCGGTATCAATAACTTGAGATTTTAAACTTTATACTCAATAAAAACCATTAAGTATTTAATTTAATTTTATAAACACATACTAGATTAATACGGAAACAGAGTGAAAATTTGTTTCTTTATTTTACTATTAAATTAATAAAATTAATTATCTTCCAGCCTAATAGTAATGCTTGCTACGACGGAAGTCTTTCATAAAGGGCATGCCAAGAACAAGGTATGGCTCTGAATTGGGTGACCCAGATCTGACCGACGGGAGGCGATGTTACGGTATACGAAATAAAGTCACATCAAGAATGTTAAATAAGTTAAATATACAGCATATATATGTACGTACATATTAAATTGTATACACATATAATAAAATACCAAAAACTTAAGACAATTATGATTAATAATTTAATTGTATAAACAATTAATTTTTAATTATTTTAAATTTTTAATTGACTACTAGTTGTACATAATTTTACAGAAATAAATAATAACGACGACAGGAAAATATTTTTGTTATACACAGCATAATATTTTTGTTTTAAAACAATATTTATTGTAATATCACATTATTTTATACTTCATAATAACCAAACCATGTCTTAAAAATACATTTAAGATAACAAGCATGTAAAAATAATATAGTAACTGTGTGTGTAATATACATATATTTATTATATATTACAGAATTATTTAGTTGCGTAATACTAAGTGTCTAGCCGAAATTTCTGTAAATTTGAGACGTTCGTTGTTCGGTATTTAAACAGTCTTAATTGATAAGGAATATGTTCACACATTGTAAGTATCATACATAGTTCGTATTATCGCAATTTTCGGGATACGCTCCTTTATACCTGGGATTTGAATGCTTCCTAAAGCTATCACTTTCGATAAAGTTTACTTTGGCAGCCACACCTTAGTGATATCTGTTTTACAGGTGAGGCTAAAGATACCTAAATTGATATTGTTTTCGATATTGGTGCATAAACATAAGTTTTGATGACGTTATGAAGACCTATAATGTTGACATGAATTTCAATAGAAAAGTATTACCTAATACTTTACTAGTGAGTTACCTAAGTCACCAAAACTAAAAAGAAACTTTTCAAAAGAAAAATGTTCAAATCGATGTGCATAACTATTATAAACGATTTTGAATTTTTGAATCATCATTTTTGAATTACCATTAAAAAACAAACAGGTATTTTAGAATTATAATAAGGTATTTAGAACAGCAGAAGAAAAATTTTAAATGGAATACTTCTGCTGCTACTAGAAAGTGGATATTGGACACTGTTTACGAATGATGGGACTACTCCCAGTATTGCACATCTCAATCACATTACAAGTGTGCAAATGGAATTCTTGCAAATTTCGGCAAATTCAAAAAGCGTTTGTATGACGTTAGCGCTATTTGTTGTATGCTCGCTTTACTAAACGATTGTATTTTATTCCGCAATGTGGCCTAACCATAGTTGCCGTTGCTTGGACATCGCTTCAGATATTCGCTTACCCGAAGAGTACATATTACTTTTTTGCCTGCCTTCTTCACTTCAAAGTCCTAATATGTGTGAAAAACCCCCGGAGGTTTCTGAAAGAATACTGTAAAGAGATGAATTTGTTGTTTCTGTTTTATAAAAGAAAGATTTGGTTTTGGCTCTCATAATCTTGTATGAGAAAGTACTTTTTTTTCGATTCAATTTCGTATTAAAATTTGATATCGTATTAATAAGAAAAATATGAAACTTTTTAAAAGACAGAATTAACCATCAAAATTCGTATTCACAATATCGTAAACTATCCTGTTACTTAGTATTCAAAAATATAGTGCATGCAAAATTACTTCGTCGTTCGTTTTAAGAGGTAATAAAGAAAATACGTCTCTGGGTATTAGTGCTACAAATATTGAAATTATAAATTGTACTACTTTATATATTTAATAGTGACCTCAACCAAATTGTATAAAAAATGTGGATTTAAAAGTTAATTTTCTTTACGATATATGGTGTAAATGTGAATGCAGTCGGTTCATAAAACTACTGCTAGGCGACAAATTATAAACTACCTTCCAAAAACTTTAAAATTATATTTACAACACTACGTTACATTATCGTAATGTTTCATCAAAGAAAATAATAATGCACAGTTCCAATGAAGTGAACTGAACTGTAGTGACTATAACAACACAATGCTATTGGATTATTTTTAGTTCCTTTGTCTTATTTATACAGAAAGTTTAATATTGAATTGTTATTGGAAAACTACGAAAAAAGAAAAAAATATACGCGCTGTGTTTATTTAAAAATACATAAACATACAATAAATATATATGACGACTCTATTGCTAAGGGGTTCTCCTGTAATCCGCAGCATATATTTTTAAATTGTAATTTTTTAACTTAAATTATTTATAAATAATAAAAGTTTCGTAGGAAGAAATAAACAAATATATATATTACCTCCCTTATCTTTGGTACGCGTTGGTACATCATCTTATTTCCAAAATTAAATTTAACTAACACAATTTATGGTTTTCATTTATCTTAAATATTTACTTAAAAAAACGATTTTACTTTCCTTACATAATGAAATATAGTGACAATGTACAGTTTGTACTATATTATTACTACATTTTAAATTTAATATGTATTTGAAAGAATACAAAAGCTACAATGTCTTTTAAAACGCCATTTCTTTACAGTAGTCAGGTGTATAATTCCTCATTACTATCAATTAAATTCTAAAAAAATACGACGACAAAGTAATTTGTAAAATTTTGAGAATTTGTAAACAATCCATTTTCCCTTCAACTTCTAAAAGTAATGAATCTGTCTTAAGAAGTATGACCTCATTAAGAAATGTTTGTCACCTCCTTAAAATTTATAAGTGGAATCATAACGGCAAAGTATTTTATTATAAATTGTTCATTTAATATATTTTTTATTAATTTGCTGTTAATTTTTTATGGAGTTTGTCAGGAAGCCGTCATGTCGTCATGGCAAGAGTCATGAATCCGAGTATTGTAGAGGTTATATTTACTCTACATTTTATTTAAAATAAATTATGCGAACAAATATCGGCTATTCCAATTAATTAGAAAAAATCAAAGTTCATTAGTTTTTCAAGTCATTGACTGATGATTTAATAAATACCGGTATCCGTTAGTGCAATCCTTAATCACCGTCCTTTGAAAGGGATATAAATTATTCAATTTATTTGAATTGCACCCGACTAACTTAATAAATGCCTTTGCAGAAAAATGTGCTTCAAGTTTCAATAAAAATTGCCGCTATCTTTTTAAGTAAAAGATATTAACAATTTTGTTTGTATTCTCTTCCAAGGCATGTCTATTTGTGGTTCGTTCAAAATAACCTTTGTAGTATACTATTTATCTTTATTTATATGACAAAACAACATTTTTGGTTAAACATTTCACACAAATTGGATCAGAAGTTGGCGTCACCCAACTACAAACCATTAAATATATGGCGGTATACATCTAAACATACAATACGAATTCAAAGCTTTTAAACGTATCTTTATACATTGACATTATACAAAATAAAAGTCTTTATTTAAACAACAAAACAAATTTTTAAGTCTTTTACCTGTTTGTTTGTTGAGGAAGGGCACCAAGTGACTACTGGACGAATTTAGATCGAGGAGATGGAGTCTCTGGCTATAGCTAGTAATGAGTATTTATCTATTTTTCCTACTGCTGTTGATTCAAGCTGCTATTGTTATATTGCAAAACTGAGAACTATAACTTCATAGCAGTGGAAAGATATTATTAATTCTCGTGATCAATTTGCATTTGCAGGCATCATTTAGATTGTAATAGATATATTACAATCTAAATGATTTAAAGACAAATTTAAAGCCATCATCAATCTAAGGAGATATCCTTAGATTGATGATGGCTTTAAATTTTTCTTCCACAATACTTTTCAAACAACCCAAGTTTTAGTTTAAATACGCTTACATATTTACTTATACTTTATTTTCTAACACGACATTAATTTAATCACACGTGCTATTAACTCCTAATATTAATAAATTAAATTTTATTAAAACGTTACTTAATTAGCCTTTTATTTAATAATGTATAACTTATTAGAAGTATTTAATATTACGACGCCATTACACAGTGATATCATCTTCTTCTCTTATCATTATCTTATCATTATCTTCTTATTGAAATAGAGAGATTTTACAATTTGATCTGATGTTATTAATAATAGGAAAAACAGGTACGTAATACATAACGATGTTAAAAAAACTTATTGTACTATTTTTTTAATGATAACTATTGTTAGATTGACAATACAGAAACTTAGATTTTACTTTAATACACTTAATTCAATAATATTAAATAATATTTATATTCTTCTAACGCTACCGTTTGATGAAGATAGTTAAGTTAACTTGTTATTGGACAGCACTTAATCAACACAAATTAGGAGTCGAAAATCAACCCTCTCCTAAAAATAAACTACTAAATTACTAAATATCACAAAACGTATTATATAATTGTACAGTTTATTTATGCTTATGTGTCTATGATAGTCCCATATCTAAAAATATATGAATAAGTAAATTGTTAAAGGGTTCTAAAACGTCACACTAAATCTAGAACAATATTTTTTACCATATTTTTTTTTATTTAATATGACGTTGTATTAGTTTTCGTGTTTTTGTCAGCAAGAACCTTCATTTGATATCCGTAATGTGGTAGTGCACAAAAAATAACAAGTGTTAGATGATCCGCCAAATTAGAATAACGTAACATAACTAAGCATGCATAGTCATCTATATATTAAATTTCAGCTCAATCGGTTAAATATAACTGATTTAAAATTCATTTGCTACATTCCAACTGGACAAAGGTACTGTTACGTCGAAATTTCATTTCTGTAGTAATTTGATAATTTTGCCATACATAATTTTTTTTATGATATGTGTCTGTGCTTAGATTGATTAATTATCTATTGACAGGTAATTCAAAAGACTTTATAATCTGTGACATTTCATACTATTTTAGCAATTACAAGTAGATATTGCCAACTTGAGATGCTTTACTTGATGCTTTGGATTCCTCGAAATATAACTTTTATTATTAAGATTCAGTGTTATTCTTATATCATAAGTTTTATAAATTGCTAGCACACTATTTTAGATGCTGCCTATGTTGCGTATTGATATATTTAGATTATATTAAAATGTTGTCAATTAATAATGCTAATTTTATCTAGAGACATTCAGTTCGTTAGTTGAAAATAACTAAACAAATTATTTCCGCTTCAAATAATTAAGAATTTACCCTCATTTAGTTTGACTTTCTGCGTGGTGTAGTAATACTATTCGCTAATTTGTTGTTTAAAAATCAACGTCATGATCTTTCTAGTTCTTTCTATCGGAAACCCTTCCCATACTTCTTTTTTGAATTATCCTCCAGGTTGACAAAATATTATGGATTAACCACAATTTGTATTGCCGGCCAGTTTAAAAGTTAAATTGTAGGACATATGTGTTAGGACAAACAAATTTTTGTTTCGACAATTGGAGTCGACATATAGCTATAGAGTTGCATGTGAGGCCATTTTCTTCCAGAGTGAGTTTTTTTTTCATAATAAATCTTTATCACGTGCATACGTGTAATTTCGAAACGTCGTTCAGAATGTCCTGCTTCTTGATCTGTTGCTGTAACTGTAGCTGGATGTGAGGTCTGCTCTTGTGTGTTTGATCCTCGTTAAAATACTAACTAACAAGTTATTAGATAAAGTACAACTTTATATATAATTGTTCTACAGTATAAATTAACTTTTAAAAAAAAGCATTTAACTGCAGGCTTCTTCTACTGACAAACAAGGGGGCTGTGTACGAGAAAATGTCTTCACTTGTCCATTGTCAGTGACGCCAATGAATTTAATTTGAGAAATCATAACATAAAGAATCTTACCCTAAGTGACCCACCGCTAAGTCTAGCTGGCATATTATCCATTTAAATTAAAATTATTAATTTAAATTAAAGTATTAATATATATAAATTGAGTCCTAAATATTAAATTGGATATTTTATTTAATGTTTCCCACTAGTTACACAAACAAAATATAAAACAAAATCTGAATACATTTGAATCTTTACATATGTTAAATTACATCCAAGTCCAACATGAACGTTCAATTATTCTAATTGCTTGGACAGTTCGAGAAAATATACATTTACGTTTTACGATTATTTAAATTTACTGAATATGTTGTTTGTTTCCCCATCTACTTCACCTATTATATAATTTATGTTTATTTTGTTCATCTTATTATAATATATGTAAATAATTATTAATATTTGGTTTGGTGAAACTTATTTTGAACACAATTTATTTTTGTGGTAAACTTTATAATATGTATACTATGTATTACGTAATATATAACTTATTTATTATATATGCGGAGTCTGTTTTGAATTCAATTAGTCGTATATCCCTCATTAGATAATTGATTATTAACTGTTTAGATAGAGTAGACTAATCAGAGTTATATATAAAATTCCAGATCTAAAGCTAATAATACCAAAGTCACATTCATCATTCGAATTTTAATGGATATATCCGAGGTACGAAAAATATAAAGTTTAATCACATTAAAATGAATTCTGAATTTTCTAATATTCACTAAGATAATAGACTTAAATGCTACCGTTCGAAGCTTTTTATAAACATTTTAGCCATGTGAAACGCATTTACGAAAGTAAGGACTTTTAAATAAGCAATTTTTATTTTATTTATATTCTTTATTGCACACCATACATATCATAAAAACAAGTAAAAAAAATATATAACAAAAAAAAAATATAGAAAACGATGGAGATACAAAAGGCGGTCTTATCGCCTATAGGCGATTTCTTCCAGACAACCAATATTAATGTTGAAATACCCTTATGATCCAATGAAGCAGTAGGTGGCGTAAATGTACAAAAATAAATAAACCTACTTAAAAATAACTACACACGAATACATAGACGTGTTACATAAATAAAATTATTAACAATATATATTAAGATATAAACTAAACAATATCTATAATATACATACACGATAATTGTCGTCCTAGATATCCTTGGATAAAAAGTAGTCCTTAACAGATTTTTTAAAAACTAATAACGATTTTGATTTCCGAATATTGAGTGGTAAGTCATTCCACAATTTAATGGAATGTACCGTAAAAGACTGTTTATAGAATTTGGTGCTATGTACAGGCATTCTGATAAGTAAGGACTGTGATGATCGTACTTCAGATGGTGCTCCTAAAAACTTAAAGTTTTCCTTCAAGTATGTAGGAGTTTTTGGGTGAAATAGTACACAGTACAGGAGGGAAAGAGCATGTGAATCCCGGCTATAGCGTATAGGGAGCCACTTGAGTTTTTGTCGAAATTCGGAAATATGGTCATATTTGCGTAAACCAAATATAAACCGTATAGCATTGTTTTGGAGTCGCTCAAGCTTATTTAAATGGTCCTCGGTTAAATTTAGATAACTTGCATCAGCATAATCTAAAATAGAGAGAAAAAGGGAGTGGGCTAACATAATTTTGGTAGGAATTGGAAGAAAATACCGTAATCGTAATAGAGCACTCATGGCCGCAAACGTTTTTTTACTGAGTTCTTTGGTTTGCGTATTCCAAGATAGGTTCTGATCCAAATAGATGCCAAGATTTTTAACATTAGAGCAATATGGTATAGCAATATTGTTGTATACAATAGGAGGTACGTTTTGCCAATCAACCCTTGCAATCATTCGTGGGCTACCAATAATGATAGCCTGAGATTTTGCAGGATTAACGTTCAAGCCGTACTGCCTACTCCATTTATAAATAGCGCTCAGGTCCTTATTCATTAGTGAAACAACGGAAGATAGATTTTCGAGGTGTGAATGGCGATATATTTGTACATCATCTGCATACATGTGATAGAAAGAAGTGATATGCTCAGAGATAGAATTAATGAAAATTGCGAATAGTAGAGGAGATAACACGCCGCCTTGGGGCACCCCTGCCGAGACATCACACCAGGACGAGAGGGTCGTACCATTCCGAGTGCGCTGTCGACGGCCAGTGAGGTAACTCCGAAACCAGTCTGTCACTGATGGAGATATGTTAATAGAATGCAGCAATGCTAGTAAGATGTCATAATTGACAGTATTAAAGGCATTGCTAAAGTCTAGAAATGTTAATACTGTCAACTGTTTATTATCCATTGCTAAACGTATGTCATCAGTGACTTTGACCAGCGCAGTAACCGTACTATGACCGGGACGAAATCCAGATTGAAAGGGGTTAAGAAGGAGATTTTTATTAAGGAATAGGTTTAACTGTTCGTAAACTAATTTTTCAAGGATTTTAGAGAGGAAGGGTAGAATGGAGATTGGACGAAAGTCGCTGAACATTACGGGTTTGGTTTTTTTAGGAATGGGAGTTATTTGGGCCTGTTTCCAAGCTTCAGGAAATTTATTAATAGAGATGGAATGATTTAGGATATGGGTTAATATGGGGGAAATGACATCTAGGATAGGAACGATCATATTCCGGCTGACGCTGTCTGCCCCAATAGAATTCGACGAAATGGACAGTACGTTCTTCTTAACATCACATTCAGTGAAAGGACAGAATGTGAACGGCGGAAAATCAGGAGTTGGAAGAGATGAAAGGGACTTAAGTGTGCAATCTTTATCATAATTGTCAATTGCTTCTGATGATGAAAAATGTTTGTTTAGAAGGTCAATATCAATATTGATAGAAGATGTATGGGGTGATTTACCAACTCCTAGCGATTCAAGAAATTTCCAAGTTCTTGCAGTGTTGCCGTTTTCGATAGACTTGTGGATGTGGCGTCGTAGTGCATCTCTACACGATGTATTGCAGCGATTTCGGGCTCGGTTGTAATTAGCGCGATTGGTATCAGTATCGCTCAATTTAAATTTATGTTTAGCGGCGTTTTTTTTTGCATAAGCTTCTTTAGCTCATCTGATAACCACGGTGCAGGGAGGTGCTTTATCTTAATTGGTCTCACGGGGGCATGTTTATCGTAAAGCTGGGTTAATAAATTGCTAAATCTTTCAACTTTGGTGTCGATACAGTTATATTTTGTAATAGCGGACCAGTCGAGCTCTCGGGCATCCTTGGAAAGACTATTTACATCAACTCCTCCAAAATTACGCCGCAGAAGTACATTGGATTTAAATTTTGGAGGACGGGCCTTATAAGAGAGATATATTAAATCGTGGTAGGAAAACGCGTCAGCTGTATACTGACCATGTTTTGAGACAAAATCCGGAGAAGACACAATAATCAGATCAAGGAGAGAGGGAACACTGCCAGGAAAAAAATGTGTCGGTGTTAGGGGCAAGATACTTAAATTACAGGAGTCAGTAACAGTTAACATTTTTTGACTGCGAACGTTATCTTTTCTTAAACATGTATTAAAATCTCCCATTATAATTGAGTGCTTGTATAATGGAACTAAATTTTCAATCAAGCTTTCGAAAGAATCAAAATAATTTAATATAGAGGGAGGACAGTAAAATACACCAAGAAGGATTTTACAACAAGTGAGATCCACTTCTAATAATAAATGTTCGCTCGCATCAGGGGTAGGTGGCTGAGCAGATGAACTAACAATATTAAAAGAAATGTGAGAGCGTAAGTAGATCGCCACTCCTCCACCCCCCCTATCAATGCGGTCATTTCGGATGAGATTAAATCCTGGCAGCGCATAAGAGATTGAGGGCAAACAGGGTTTAAGCCACGATTCAGAAATAAGAATAGCGTGTATATTTGGAGACTGAAAAGATGCAAGCATATCAGGATAATGAGCCGGGATACTTTGGGCGTTTATGTGAATAACATTAAAATTTTTCAGAGATTCTGAGAAACACGAATTTAAAGTAACATTGAGTGGGTCGACAGCTGTACTGTGAAAACTATCATTGCTTCCGGACGATTCATCACATGATAAAAAATGTTCACTACCATCAACGACTCGACGACATAATATAACATTAAAATATTATATATATACATATACGTTGATAATATACCAATATAAACACAATAATATAAATTTATAAATAATATAATATATATCTATGTATAAATCACTATTAATTACAGAAAACAAAATATATAGATTATATATATATAAGTAGAATAATTATAATGATTTAAATTAAAATTAAGTACGTGTCTAGCATTACATTAACCCGCCAGCTAAGTGGGCATTAAAAGTACAAGATAATGTTTTAAACATCAAAAGCATACAAAATAAAAAAAATATATAAAAAATATAAAAATTAAAAACTATAAAAAATTAATAATTAAAAATAAATCACAATTCTCTCAAGTTCTAAGCAAAGAAATAGGCCTGTCTAAATAATAATGTACACAACAAATAAAAATACTACCTTCCATCTTACATTAAAAATAAAGTAAACATTGAATTTCTAAACGAATTATACAACAACGTCATTCTAATAAACTCCTGAACAAATGACAGTTCTTATATATTATCAAAGTGTCAAATGTCAAAAAACTAAACAAGAAAATATTAAATAACTAACAAGATACCTATTGTACTGAATTGTGATTAAAAAGGATAAAAAAAAAAAAGAAAAGTAACAAAGGAAAGAAAACGTAAAACAAAAAAGTAATTGAAAAGTATTTAAACTTACTACAAAAACTATTTCTTAACTATCCTTTTCGACCGAGTGGCCTGAGAATGCTTTGCCTTCAACTCATTTGTGGTACCGGGAGGAACAGATGTTACAGTTTGATTCACACCATCACTGAAGAGATTATTGAGTTCCGAAATTGATGTTATGCTATGCTGCTTACCGTCAGATCCAGTCACAACAACATAGCCATTTTTGGTCCAACACCTGGAGATACCGAAACGTTCCCTAGCTGCAACAAACGTCTCATGCCTGGGCTTGGTCAAGAATTCAGAAAGTGTAATTCCTGCACTTTTTAAATTCGTTTTGGAGAACCACACTTTGTTTATAGCAATAATATATTTATAATCATTTAACCTTAAAATTAAAATGCTAGCGAGGGTCAGATTTCATTAGTTACTTTCATTACAAAAGTTACAAATATAGGAAGTCATACGATATGTTGATAACCCTAATGTCTTGGATGGTGAAAAACATTAGGGGCTTACTTACTTTTCACAACGTCCCATTTTATTTTAAATTAATATTTTTTTATACAAATAACATTACTTCCACAAAACTAGATGTATACCGAGTTTTATTTAAAAGAGACATGTATTTTGGCGAAAAATCTTTAACAATTTTTTCATATTACCAGAAGTACGAAAATAGCTTTTCCAAATAATGAGTATAATAAAAACGATCCTTCCTTTCACATTTATAGCAAAATATGAATTTCAACCCACATTTTTAATGTACAATTGTTTTTCCAATATGCGCTTTATGTGGTAACACCATAGTACATTTTCCCGTGACAATAACCATGTCGAGTATTTTTATTTTTATGTCATTCACACCCAGCGATGCAACTTGTAGGCGATTATTTTCTGATGGAAAATAACACTTTTCAGGTGTTTTGAACTGAGAGGTGAGTGGATGTTAAGTTAAATTTTATATTATTTTTTTATATCATAAATAAAAAAAATAAGGCTTTAATGTCTAATGTAACAAAAGAAAATCTCATATTTCCTTAATCGCCTAACACAAATATAAAAAAGAATCAATATAGGTCATGACTTATTTTTTTAAATATATTTCTGACTTATTCAACTGTACTTATATACTATGCGTAACTGAAATCTACTTTGTCATCACGCCATCTTTAATACTCGAGCACTTAGTTCGTTATATTCAACACGGTTCAGAGAGCATTAATAAATGTATCTCTCTGTCAAAATTTCTGCCCTAAATTTAAAATAGGATAATAAACTGTTATTTTAAATAAAATGTTGATAAGGCTTATTATGTTTTTGGGAACAAATAAATGATTTAAAATATCACTGCGCTGTAAAGGCAATTTTATAAATGTCAAAATATTAAAAATATTTAATCTGCCTTAAAAAAATTAATCAGACTTATGTACATTCTAATCGCAGGATTACACCTTAGATTCTTTTTCGTCCATTATAAGTGCCCAATTATTTCTTTTATTTTTCAATTCAGTGTGTGCTTTTTTACAACTTAATCGCAAAACATATATTTCTATTGTATGTATGAAATTATGTACATTAAATTTACGTGGTACTCGATATAAAGGCTTTTATAAGAATATCGTAAGAAATATTACTTCTGTTTATTACATTACATCACTAACACAAGAATAAATATAGGAGTAGTGCTTTTAGAATAAGTATACAAGTTTTTAATCTCTGTAGATGGGTAGCAATTTTTTTAAAAATATAGAATAGTTAATTGTACTATTCTATATTTTTTAACAATTGCGATATTTCGGATTTTGCTCAAGCTGCCCTTCGTATCTGGGGCGGACGAAGTATCACATTTTGTGTTTTCTGAGGGCAAACGACAGCAAACAGTGGCACCCCGCTTCACACTAAATGTAGACTTTTATAACATCCGAGATTTCAATGTAACCTACTCGCCGTCCATAATTACCTAGAGACGGCGCAGCCAGCCTTTTTAGTTTTCGATGAAAACGCAGATATCTCAATCTAGTGACGCAGCGTACATACGTCGGGGTATGTGTGTTCGTCACTGAGGATATTTGCCTTCAGAATTTTGAAGATCGGACCTATCAGTACTCTAGCTGCACGTAGACATGGATAACAATGTCAGGATCTACGCGTACCATACCTCTACAGGTCCCATAGTGATAACGCAGAAATCGTAGTCCTGGGGGACTTCAATGCGCACAATACCGATTGGCTAGGGTCACGTTCCACTGGCTACGCGGGGAGATTTGTATTTAACTTTGGCAAATGGTCTGTCCCAGCCGGTTAAAACGTACACTCGTCTACTCTACGTGAATAGCCTTATGCCCGCTATGCTGGATCTTCTGCTCACTACACATCCAGAAAAGTACCAGGTTACTGTCCAGGCAGCCTTAGAGTCCTCTAATCACTATCTGTTACGAAAAGTAGTTCTCATATATCGTCCGGCTTGCATAACACCTGCTACCAGATTCATTTGGCACTACAAGTCAGCGGATAGGGACGGAAAGCGATTATTTTTTGCATTCTACCCATTGGAGACGATTTGTTTCCCTTTTAATGATCCTAGTGGCCGAGCTGCGACTATAGCTGATGTGATACTACAGGGCATAGAATTAATTTGTACCAAGCTCTGGTACCACTTGGTGGCAGATCGCGGCCTTGGTTTGATGCGTTTGTCAGGACTGCAACAGCTGGCAAATGGCACTTGGAATAATGCGTTAGCTATTAAGGATCCAAGTTCTAGAATTCAGAAGAGTAAATATAACAGTGCTTCCAAATTATTCAAACGTCAAATCACTATAAATAACGCACATATCGCTTAAATGTCGGACGCACTTCCTTCAGTGGTATTTTTGGATCGATACGACATGGGTGCCTTCATTAAAGGCGTATGCTCGTACCTCCTAGGCCGACAGCGCTCTTGCGAATCCTCCGATGTTGTGAGAGTTCATGGGCGGCGGTGATCAGGCATCATCTGTGACCACAAGCTTGTTTGCCTTCCTCTTACATAAAAATAAATAAATAAAAAAGTAAATAAATAATCTAAAAATAATAAAAAATATTTTAGGTGTGAGATATTTGCTAACGATAGTGTTTTGTCTTTTGGCGTAAAATTATCAAATTTTATGGCATCCAGCCAATGAATATTTTAGATTTGGTGAAAAATAGACGTGAGTAATTGATTTAATGTTAAAAGACGAGCGATAATAGATGGTGTCGTCTATTCTAAACTATCCGTTTACGTGTATGTCAGAAATTATTTAAATTACAATTATTGTTTTTCAAAAAAAAACAAATCCATTTCAATTTTTGAAAAGCGTTCATCTTTCAACTTAGTTTAGGGCCAACATGAACTACAGAAATGTTGAACATTAAAAATTTCAAAAGTTATAACAGAAAAATAATAAGTATTTTATTCAGATAATTTACTTATTTTGGCATTAAGACCAACTGTACAGTCGGGAAAATACGAAGACATTTTTTTTAATAGCATATCTATCCATTTAATAGTAAGTGGTACCGCCATTCATACAAAAATATAATAAACAAATGTAATGAAAAGTTAATGTAGAACCTAGCGTCAGTTGACTACAGCTCGCCTACAAGCTGGCCCGACAGAACTGGTACCATCTTCTCACAGAAAGCTGGCGTTAGGTGGTGTAAGCCAAAGTAGTAAAGACACAGATTTGAAAACGATACATCATAAACTTGTACGCCAGTGTGTAAATTTATATAAACTATTTATGACGTGAACATGTGTTTGTACATTCGTATATCGCGCTTAAGCTAGTGGAAATTTAATGTAAATTGTTACGGTAATAAATTGTTGTCCTGTTAGAATACGATACTTCTTACGGTGAAGTTGCTAGCTAGCTAATTGATTATAATCTAAAAAAAAACATATTATATTTTAGTAAGTTTTTTATTTTTAGGAGTGTATCAGTAATATTTTCATCCTAAAGAAGAACATATCTCTAACCATATTATGTTCTACACATTGAGCGGATATTCGTTTGAAAATTTCTTTAAAGAAACATTTATAGTTTTGTTGTGTTATTATTAAATATACGGAACAAGAGAAGATGAGACGTGTATTTTTTTAAATATTAAATGAAAATAAATGCATTTATTTTCTATTCTCAAAATTAGTCTACGATAAATCTGTCAATTTAATGCACACTAATTTGGAACAGCATTTTCATTGTTATAAATTTATAACTCTGTGATGCATTAGCAGGAACATGAAGTTAGCATAGAAACTTGGTGTGAAGTCAACATAATTTCTAACTTAGCTTTATATAATTCCCTATGACTTAAAGTTTAGTTATTCTAGACCTTAAACAAATAGATTCAGTATAAATGTCGTATGGAGTAGTACATCACTTTAGTTAATACTAAAACGATTGTATTTATAAATTTCACATTTTTCTTAAGAATTTTTTTTTTTTTTTTTTTATTCTAATTTAAATACAGAATTCCTTTACTTTAAGGTGAATACATTTTTGATACAACTATGAACTAGGTTTCAAGTTACGAGTGCGCCAAACTAAAGCACTGGTTACATAACAAAATCTTATAAATTGTTACCTTATAATAGATGTGTTCTTCAGTTATTTTACCGTTATTATACGTTTTATGAATTGACATATTTTGAAGCTCTTAAGTTTGTTTTTTCTAGTAGGTAATATTATCCCATTCCAATGCTTTTTGGGCCAAAAGCCGAGTATTATCCACATGATACAAATTAATCTTTTGCAAAATTTCAACATAAATTCCTAATACGACTTTGATATTTATGTCATATGCAACTGCGGTTGTGTAAATATTTATTGAAATTGTATATATGCAATATTATCGTAAATTATATAATATCTAAATGTACTATATCAAAGGCATTTGATATTATAATAATTAACTATGTAACATAGACCTTAACATGGTTTATTTTCCAATTTTAGAATGTATATAACATATATTTTTCTTATACAAATATATATAAGATACGAGTATATAGAGCATAAGATTATAATCGTTTGACACAAGGTTATTAAAATAAAAACCTAAGTAGGAATTATCATTTACCAGATTAAAGTTAAAAAGTGTTTGTAACTGAATGAGTTAAACTGATATTATTAATTTATTAACTGATGTATACTATTATATGCTTGGGACTAGAAAGAGTAATTGAGGTAATACATACAAATAAACAGAGATAGATTAAGACCATTTTTTTGGATTGTATTTGCAGTTAATCCTAATTGCAGTTGCTGCGCCACCAGTAATGCGCGTTAAAATCCGCCCTAAAAATTCCTGGGCTCAAGATTCCAGGGGAATGCCCGTTTTAAGGGTGTCTCTAAGAGGCCGGCCTTCGGATTAGGATGTCGTCGTGAAGATGCAATCATGCCAGGGCTAGCATTAGTTTTAACATTCTATATAAGTAATTAAATTATTCTATATTATGATAAATTATAAATACTATTCACAATGTGAATTAATGCCAGAAAGAAAATAAAATTTAGACAACATTTTAAAACTGTCGCATCATAAACAAGTTAATTAAATATTAATATTTATAAACTATAACAAACAATGAACTATTGTGTCACTTCTCTAAAGCGTTAGACGTGCCGAGCGACGAAGGCGTGACAGCCAGCAATATGTACCACTTCACGCTAAAAGCTTTTAAATACCCACTCTTTATAATAGACATTCAAGAAATTTCCGCGATACAAATCGCTTTCAATTAATAGTTATTTTCAATTGAACTTTTATTTATATTGCTTTCATTTATTTCTATTGCTCGATTTTTTTTTACTTTTGTACTGTCTGATAGATCTATTTGTATATTATTACCACATAAAGTAATAAATTATGTATTATATTATGTTTTTAGCGGACAATAACATAGCATAATATTGTACTATGATATAAGTGTCATATATCTCTAAAATATTCAATGAATAGTTTAAGTTTTAAACATTATTTCAGTTAAATTCTATTAAGAATGCAATATTTATGTTGTTCCTTATTACGAATAAAATTAGGCATTTATTTATATAAGAAATGGGATTATTAAAATTTAGATTTATTCGATATATTATGTAGGATACATCTCTGAAAACCAACCTTTGTTATAGTTAGTCATTTATTTACTCTAACGACACTTTGAACATTCAAGATTTGTAATTGCAACTTAATTTATAATTATAAGTCGGGCAGTGTGTCTGCGCGCAGATTGCAGTAAATACTTAAAGATCCTATCTTTTGCCTGTGAACATTCAATTTAATATTCAGTAACTCTTCTCTGTTTATTAAATACAAACGGTTAATCTTGTTCCTTAACAAAAGTAAGAAAAGAAAGAAACACTTACTACAGAGTTGGACAATCGTCCAAAAGGGCCCGTTTCTATCTTGTTCATTATCAATGAACTTTCTGAAGTTTGTAAGCGCTCAAATATATAGTTTATTTTAAAAACAATGATATTATTTTTTTTCGCTTTTAACATAATAATTCACACTAAAGTTATATATAGATATGCCAAACATTAGGCGGACACCGAAAGCAAACAGTTCTACTATAAACATTTGCCAACCCAACTGTCGTCATCCCAACTATATATGTTATTTATTTAAGGCTCTCTTCAGATTAACCGTTTTATGATTGGATACAAATTGAAGTAATATAAGTAACTGCTAACTGAACACCAACAACATTTTGAAAAAAAATTATTTTCTATTCTATAAAAAAAATGAGAACTTTTGATATTTTTTGTTTAATACAGAAAACTATTTACGCGTTTATTTGGAAATATTGTTCTTCCAACTTGTGATCTTTGTTATTTCTAATATTTATAACTCCCAGGAAAAGGTATTTTATATAAAGTTATCCCCTCCCATACCCCTATCCCTTCAAAGTTGAAATTTCCTAAATACTTTCTTTTGAGATGCTTCCGCTTCTAATATAAGTTTAAACAAATATGTGTTCAAAATAGCAACTTTCAAAACTCAACCAAAAGTATGTTGTAGGGTGAAAACAAACACTTTTAGAATAAGTATAAGTATATATGAATGTAAAATTAATGTAAAATTATAATTATATATTTTTTTCATATCAAAATCAAATGTAAAATAACTAGGGTAAAATCAGTTTTGTATACAATCTGGTATTACTCTTATAATTCTCTTTTTAAGTAATATTACACAATTTTTAGTTAACCAAATTATGATCAGTAAAAACAATTCGTCACTTTTCATACAGATGTTCCATAGAGATATGTTTGTGTATTAACTGCTGTATTAAATTTTCATATTTTTTGAGGGCCTATCGTTTTGTTTGTTTTGCAACAACAACAGACTATAATTTTTTAATAAAATACAGATACATTATACAAGATACAAATTAATCAGAGTCAAAGATATTTTATACAAGTAAGTAAGCTATTTAATTCCACTTCTAAAAACTGAGACTCAGAGGCATAGATTTAGATCAAAAGCATAATAAATATATTTCCAGAAATACTTGCTTCGTAAATTTTTCACATAATTCTGTTATGATATTTTGTATTTATTGGTAATATATTTTTACTTTACCATAATTTTAGGAAATTGAATATACAGGGTGGGCCATGAATTAGTTAACATTTGAAAAAATCGTATAAAAAAACCATTTAACATATTTTAGAAATAGTTTATTTACGAGAAAGCTAATTATTTGTAATTTATTTTTTAAAAATTATTTCGTCTAAATGACCACCGTTTCGGTTTTTGCACTCATCTAAGCGAGTCCTGAAGTTTTCGAATACTCTTCTGCAAAGAGACCGCGAGATCGCCGACATCTCTTCGATGATTTTTTCTTTAAGTTGACGGAGTGTATTCGGTTTATCAATGTAGACTCGACTCTTTAAATAACCCCATAAAAAGAAGTCTGCTGGGGATAGATCTGGACTTCTGGGCGGCCATGGGATGTCACCTCGTCTAGAAATCAGCTTTCCGGAAACATTTCTTTGACCACCGGCAAGGACTCGTTCGATGTGTGACACGTGGCTCCATCTTGTTGAAACCATGTGTTACGATTATAGCCAGCAAATTCCAGTAGCATCGGTGCTAAAAACTCCCGTAACATTTTCACATACTCGGCAGAATTAACAGTAACTGAACGGCCTCGAGAATCTTCAAAAAAGTAAGGTCCGACGATTCCTTTTGCTGAAATTGCAGCCCATACAGTTACCTTAGGAGAGTGAAGTGGCCTTTCATGTTTAGCTTTGGGATTTTCGCTGCTCCAATACCTGCAATTCTGTTTGTTTACATGTCCATTTAGGTGGAAATGGGCTTCGTCAGAGAATAAGATGTTGTCAAAATTACTGAATCGAGTTAACATTGTTTCGGCATATGACTTACGCAAATTTAAATCATTAGGGTTTAGTTCTTGCACTATCTGGATCTTATATGGATGTAATTTCAAATCTAATTTCAAAATACGGCGTAATGATGTGCGGGATAATCCTAATTCAGCCGAACGTTTGCGCGTCGACCAATCTGGATCACGTCGAACAGAAGCAGAAACTTGCTGCACGTTCTCTTCGTTTCGAGAAGTCCGCGGGCCGCCGGTTTGTTTCACATTTAGTGTAAATCCCGTCTCTTCGAACTTCTTCACCCATTTCTTTATTAAAGGAGCACTTGGACACTGACTTAAGTCGTGTAAACCATATTCAACGCGAAATAAGCGTCTCACAGTAATGAGCGAAAAGTTGTTTAAATAAAACAGTTTCACACAGTAAGCGCGTTGTGGCCCCGTGAAGCGATCCATTGCGACCAAATTTCCAAGAAGCGAGCTATTGCCCCCGCCCGCGCCCGCGCCCCGCGCGGCAATAATTTGCATGGTAAGTTACATTTAAATGTTAACGAATTCTTGGCCCACCCGATATTATATAATGTATGTATATTATATAATGTTTTATTATTTAATTGACGACAGTAGCATGACCTATTTGTAATTCTCTTTCTATCATTTAACGAATGACTGGATGTTCTTCAGTTTTTAAACTTCTCTTTCTTTACAGTTTACATGGGTAGGATTGGACATTTGGATATTTTAAGTTTACATATTAAATGTGTAATATATTTTTGAGCATTGCTCTGCAAGACCGGCATTATTACTTCATCCTTCTTTTCCTAGTTTGATGTTACTGACCACTAATGACATCGTGATGATCATTTGCTTCTTTGAATGTTAAATAAACTCTTATTGTGAAATAAATATTATTGTTATGTAGTACAATATTGTGGTTTTATTTAAGTAAAAAGTCTGTTTTTATTGCAATTTATGAATTTTTATAAAAATAGATTTCAAAGTTATTTAATTACCCGGAATCTTTATTAACGTACTGTTTTGTTTGCTAGCAAAATAGAAACAAGAATTTATATTTGAATTTTCATAACATTTGGAAAAATATTATATAAAATATGATATATTTATAAAATATCAGATGTTGTGACATGGAATTAAAAAAAAACACAAAAATACAGCCTTTAGATATATGTTCGTATATCGTAGAAAAAAGTAGTTTGAGGTCAAAAAATTTTAGTTATAAGTGCATGTATGTCTCAAATATTGCCTATGCTATTCCTAAACATATTATACAGATGAACAAGTCATTAATATACACATAATATTTGTCATAAAAATAAATAAATTGTTAGGGACCAGAGGTGGAAAAATAACAAAAAATAATAATAATAATAATCACTTATACACTACTATATAAATATTTGATTAAATAATAAAATTACAAAACGAAACTAATTTTAAACAATCTTATAGATACAAAATGTAAATTGTGCTTTTAATTAACTATTGGAATTTAAGTATTCGACGAACCAAACGGGCAGAGCTAGACACACGAATAGATGCTTGAAATGAGCGCGCGGTCGTTTATAAGGACATTGCCCCACCACCAGTTCCTCAGGTCTTTTATTCAGCTAACAATATATATATATTATAGATTGAAAAGTTATCTATTCTATATATGTAAAGAAAATATATTAACTTTATTTTATTGTCCTAAATTATTTAGGTGAAACCTATGTTTACACAAAGGTTGACATAGATGGCGCAGTATGTTCGTAATACGATTATTATTTTATTATTTGTGGTGTGCTAGTACTTATGCTAAAGAAAATTATTATTCGTCTGTCAAAAACAAGAAATTCGTAAAATTTATGACACATTGGAAATTAAAGAACATTTAAAAAAGGGAATTTGGAATTCAAATAATACACTTTAATCGTCGTTTCTTTGTTTTTACAGAGCAAGACGTGTTTATAATTTAACAAATATTCCCAAACAAACGTATAATACGTTTGTTTGAGAATATTTTAGATAAAAAACTATGGAGAAAATACTATTTAGATTTATTTTCATGGCGGCGGCGGATGGAAAATGTAACATGATAGGCATAACCTTAATCGGCATGCCGGACGGACGCATGTATGATGTACCTAATGACCTAAAACCCGCAAGTAAGCACAGCCTTGTCCAGCCTTGGTGTCTACAGACGTTTATGCGAAAATAAAGAATTCACCGAAGAAAAGACATCAAACACGCGCAGTATGGATCCCATTAAGTAAAGAACTGGCGAAAGTATATTTAGATGCAGGTGAAAATGTACAATTCAGTGGTCAATATTTAGATGAAATTACAGAAGGAACAATGATTCCACCAAATAACACAAAAACCAATGTGCTAAAGGAAAAAATAAATATAAGCCAAACCGCAGAAAGGTTTTTGTTACAAAAATTTTCTAGTAAAACTTCAAAAGCTAACCAATGGATTACCGAATTTGAAAGGGAATGTGAAAGATATGAGATAACACAAAACGAAGAGAAAATTGAGATTTTGAAACATCTGCTAGAAAAACAATGCTTAGGTGGGTACAGAAGCATGTTAATAAAATTAACAGTGAACTCTGAGTGGTCACTATGGAAAGATAATTTTTGTGAAAGTTATGAAAATAAAGGTTGGTCACAAATAAAATATGCATGTACATTTATATTTCAAAATGGATCATTACTGTAATATGCCACAAAAAAAAAACTGTTATTAGAAGTTAACAAGCACATTCACACACAAACAATGATAAATTTTATTGTAATAGGACTACCGAGTTATATAATGGAGAAAATTAATATAGAATCTGTAAAATTAACTGCAACCTTGTATAATGAAATCGGAAAACATGATTATTTGGTGAACAAGAAGTATTTATATACACCTAAACCCAATGCCTTTGATTTTAAAGGAAAGGTGGACAAAAAGAAACCATGTAAGATTTGTGAAAATTTAAACAAAGGTATTCTACTCCACCCTGAAGAAAAGTGTTGGTTTAAACAAACAGATGATAATTGTAAAAAGAAAAACTATAGTAAAAACGTAAACCATTCACTGATTGATGTTGAACTTAACAATAATAACTCACTAATGATCAAACCATTAATAAAAGTTAAACTATTATTAAACAAATAAATAGAGATATTTGGAGTGTACGATTCGGGCTCAAATGTCTCAATAATTAATTCAAAGTTAGTAAGACTACGAGAAGAAAGAGAACTTGTTATAAGAACTGATAACCTAATAACTATTAATGGTGTGAAAAAAACAGTAGGTTTGACTACAATAAAAATGAAAATATTTGATAAAGAAGATGAAGCCGATGTTTATATAATTGATGAAGAACAATTTAAATATTATTTTTTAATTGGATTAGACATCATAAAAACATTTAAACTAATACAAGATAAACATTTACAAATAAGTCAGAGAAAAGATAAAATCACAAATATTACATACTAGTCTTTCTGTGAACAGTAGACCTCAGTACGTTAGGGGATGAGACAATGTTGGGAAATTATTTATAGTGGATTTCACGAGGTGCCGTGGTTACGATATTTCACCCGTGAACCCGTCATGGACGATTCTAATAGTATCATTGAAATGGCGCCGGTGAATAACGAACATTGTTACCGACTCATGTCTTTAAAAAACTCCTCACAAATCATTACTTCTATGTAACAAACCTGAAATTTATATGTTGCCTCCAAGAAAAAATGAATTGTAGTAGGTACCTACCTACAGTGTGCTTTTTAAGTGCCTTTTCCAAAAAGAAATAAGTAAATAATAATCTATGTATGTATGTAGGTACATAACTACCGAACGAAATTTGGCTTCATCAAATAACAACGGAGTTATTCAACTTTGAAATTTTTGATAATTTCCTGTGGCCGTCATTGTGGATTTTGAAATAACAAAAATCACCTTAGATTTCGGCAAAGAATACTTAGACGAAATTTTAGTTTTGTGGTACGGATCAGAAATCCGCCATTTTAAAAAAAAACGGCTCGACATAAAAATTTAAATAATTCAAAGAACACAAAACTTAAATCACCGCCATTTTGGATTTTACCTCCCAGTAAGAAAAATCGCCGGATAAAAAAAAATAATAACTCAAAAAACATGATCACCAATTTTTGAGACGATCGAGACTAGACGAAAACTAGCAGAATGGGCCTATCAAGTGGAAACTTAGTCCTTCAGACAAACGCTTTGCTACGCTCAGCATTCGTCCTTCGGTCAATAAAGATAAAGAAAAGAAAGACACAAAAAGCCAATATTTAATAAATTTTAATGAACGTATACAAGAAGAGGATTTTAAAATAAACATGGGGATACTCAACAGAAAACAGAAATATATAAACTAATAAATTCATACAAATAAATTTTTGCTAAAGATAAATATGATATTGGCAAACTTAAAGAATATGAAGCACTTATTGACCTGCTTATTGATAAATATTGTTGTAAGAGACCTTATAGATGTTCGCAAAAAGATAACAAAGAAATAGAAGAACAAATAACAAAATTACTTGATCGAAGCCTTTCTGTAGAATCTTATAGTCCATTTGCAGCACCTGTGATCCTAGCTTTCAAAAAGGAGGACAACAGAAAGTCAAGATTATGTATAGATTTCAGAGATCTAAATAAAATTGCAGTACGACAAGCTCAACGGTTTCCACTGATCAATGATTTGGTGGTTAAGACCAGAAACTCAACATATTTGTCATTCATTCATATCACTACACTTGATATAAATTCCGTCTTCTGGTCTTTTCCGCTCAGAATTGAACACAGAAAGAAAACAGCCTTTGTGACGCAGGAAAGCCACTACCAATAGACGTATTTGCCGTTTGGATTGAAGACTTCTCCAGCCATTTTCCAAACGATACTAGGTAACATTCTGAGAAAATATAAACTTACTGATTTTGCAATTAATTTAATAGACGACATATTAATATTTTCTAAATCATTTTCTGAACACATAAACCATTTATCACAATTATTAGAAGCTATAAAAAGGGAAGGTTTTAGATTAAAATTCACAAAATGTACGTTTGCTTCAAATTTTGTTAAATATCTTGGTTATTTATTTATTTATTTAGCTTCACGCCATATCCCTTACGGGGTAGCCAGAGACGACGGAGCGCCAAACGCTACGGTCCCTGCATACCTCTTTCGCCTCGGCCACAGATACAACCTCTTCATACATGCCCTCCGGGGGGTCCTCATGCTTTTTACGTGACCTTCCTCCAGTATCATAGATACAGTGTTTTCGAAGGTCACTCGAGGCCTCACCCTTTCTCTCTTACCACTCACTTTTCCTGTATAAATCTTTTTTACCATTCTTTCTTCACTCATTCGTTCGACGTGCCCAAACCTGAACACGTTCTTCTTCATTCTCACCGTTACATCTTCGCTAGTACCTGCCATTCTCTGGATCTTTTCATTGATTAAATTTTTTGACTCTACTAAATATTTTTATTGAATATCTATGAGGCTTTGTTTTTATTTTTATGGTTAAATTAATCATATGTGTTATAACCTTTAAGAATATTAAAAACTAAGAGTGGAGTAGGACACAGGTAATAGAGTTGATCTGTCGGGTCTCTCAATCATTTTACTCAATACGTGACGCAGCTGCATCTAACGAACTTACGATCTCCTCTCCCTTGGGAACCTCCGATCACTGTCTGGTGAAACCTGTGTTTACATACATATATATTTTTTTTGTTCTATCCTTGGTCATATCCTTATCCTTGGTAGGTCTGCTTCTCTTCTTTGAATCCGGTGAGTTGCGCGAACGCTATTACAGATATAGTTCATCAAGCAATGGAGTATTTCATTCCTTTTGCTGACGTACCCATCGATGGCAAAGCTCGCTCATGGTTTAATGCCGAATGTGGCCATACTGAAGACCGAAAACATTCGGCATACCTCATTTGGGCTGAAGTTCGAAGCCGCAAAGCTCCGAATGGACGTTTAAAGAAGAGAGCCTTCAACCAAGCTGCCAAGTCCTGTAAAAAGGCATTACGAAAGGCTCGACGCAATCGAAATGCTAAGAATGGCGAAAAGCTCTCTGTCAGACCTACTGGCAGTCGAGCTTTCTGGTCTCTTACCAAAGCGATCGAGTCGGAACTTCTGCCGACCCTCACTGCCTGTTCTGCTGAAGCCAGATGGATCTCTGGTCCATACGGCGACAGAGAAAGCGAATGTATTTGCTTCTCTGTTTGCTGATAATTCGCCTCTAGACACTGGCAATGCTTCTCCAGCACATCTTCCTCACTGCGGTATTTCGATGCCTGAAAACCGCATCAACAAAGAGGTATGGAGAGCATTGTGTCTTCTTGATGTGAATAAAGCCTGTTGTCCTAATGATATATCATTCTGAGTTGTCTCCTGTTTTGACACGTTTGTATTGCCTCTTTCAAGACTGGAATAGTGCCGAAATCCTAGAAGCTTGCCAAAGTGCAATCAGTGCCCAAAACAGGCAGTCGTGCCGATCCTGCCAATTATAGACCAATTTCAATCACCTCCATACTCTGCAAGATTATGGAGCGTGTATTGAACTCGCGCCTTCTAGCGTACCTTGAAGGTAACGATCTCCTCAGTGACTGACAGTAAGGGTTTTGCCGAAATAGGTCCACTGGGGACCTTCTAGTGTATGCTACACACGTGTTAGGCGAGGCCATCGAGAAGAACGGAGAAGACGTCTCTTCGGACGTCTCGAATGCATTTGACAGGGTCTGGGATGCGAGTCTTATAAGCAAGCTTTCAGCGTTCAGTATATCTCCTGGTCTGTTCAGCTAGCTAACGGACTTTCTGAACCAGAGATCTCTCCGGATCTTTCCGAGTAGTTGTCGACGGGTGTTCCTCGGAACCCTTGACAATAAATGCCGGAGTGCCTCAGGGGTACATTCTTTCTGCAACTCTTTTTCTGCTCCACTTTAACGATCTGCTGAATCCCGGTATCTATGGGTATGCAGACGACAGCATAGTTGTAGAAAGGTACCTGCTGAGTAGTCGGGATAGTAGAGATGAAGTACAGTCAGAAAGAGAAGCCATGGTGCAACGTTTCAGTGACAAACTCCAGGCAGTCTCCGCATAGGGCAATGCCAATCTTGTCAAATTCAACGCCACCAAAACGCAGACGTGTCTGTTCACCGCCAAAAGAAGCCCTTTCACCTTGGCTTCTACTTTCCAGAGTGTATCTTTGGAATACAGTGACCGGCTTTAGTTGTTAGGTTTAGAGATTTCCTCGAGCCTCAACTTTCGTCCATGTATTGAGTCCAGAGCAAGACCAGCTGCAGGAAAACTTGCCGTTCTTGAGAAGGTCCATCAGTAGTTTACACCAGGACAGCTTCTTGTATTATACAAAGCACACATCCGGTCGTGTGTGGAGTACTGTGGTCACTTATTTCCTGGTGCCGCAAAGTCTCATATTGCGGTTTTGGACTCAATTGAGAAGCGACCAAAGAGGCTTATAGGCGATCCCGAATTGGTAGAAGCCAACCTCCACAGCCTTGAACTCAGGCGTAGAGTTGCTAGTCTCTCCGTATTCTATCGGATACCTTTTGGTGAGTGTGCGCTTTAATTACAGAATGTAATTCCTCCGTTCCCCTTCCATCACAGGACATTCCGACGCACGGCAGGTATCCATCCTAACGCTTCGTCTTTTTTTGTTCGTACAGCGAAGGACTTGAACAACGTGCCTGCGTCGGTATTTCCGTTCGAATACAATGTGGGTGTCTTCAAGAAAAGAGTGAATAGGTTGCTAGGTTAATACGCCTTACCACCTATGACTACATTTCCACTTGCCATCAGGTGGAATGTAGTCAAGCATTAATATGGTATAAAAAAAACGAGCAAAAACCAATTGACTAAAGCCAGATTCTGTCTTCATCTTCATATACTCACATTTCAAAAAGTTTTGTCTTTTACTTAGTGCTACCACTTATTAAGATTTTCTCATTGATCATTTACTTATTAATTATAAGAGTAACTTTAAACTCAAGGTCGAAATTAAATTCAAGACTTAAATAAGATAAAATTAGACAAGTTTCTTGAAACCAATGACATTAATCTCTACGCAAAGGAAAGTCCGTTAGTGGTAATACTGTGAGACATAAGCCGATAAGAATATCAGCTGAAATGTTACTTACGCTGCTATTTCATGTTGAGATGACACAGATTCTGAAATGTTTCTTAAGATCTGTTAGCTAGCAATTACTAAATCTGTTAAACAGACTGCAGACGTGGAAGTTTAATTCTTAATGCATTATTTTATACAAATTAATTGATACGACCTAACAGCATTAACATTACCTATAATATATACTATAATTTAATACAAGTTTCATTATCCATGTTAATCATGAATCATAACAACAATAAGACTTTATAAAAAAGATCTAATGTTTAAGAAAAAAAATTGGTGAATTAGAAATTAGGTATAGGTTTCTGGCAAAACATTTTATTAATGTGATCAAATTGGACAATAAGGCTTGAGTAGAGGTGCAAAACTTGTTCCAGGTTCTGAGTTTTGATACATACCTCTATCATTAAGAATAGCAAGAAAAGAAAACATATCCTACAAATACTAATAAAGCTTTCAATACAGAATCCTAAATTCAGTAATAATAAATTTTAAATATACTGTCTAAGAAAAACGTTAAAAAGTTGTTCTTTGCCAGCAATCATTTTACAGAAATATTTTATATAATATTTTATAGATACGTTTTATTTTATATGTTCATAAAACAAAATCACGTATAAATATTTTCATACTTGAAATCTTTTGTTATGCATATATTTAAATTTTATTTTGTATATAGAAAGTTAAAACGTTTTATAAACGTTTAAATTATATACTCGTAAAAAAATCTCGTTGTTGTGTCGTTGGCAATAATGAAACATTTCATTCGTGTTAGTGGTTAAAAGTTAAAAAAAAGGTTAATAAAAAAGAAAGGTTATAAAAATTGGTTTGTATTTTCAAAAGAGGTCTAATAGATGTCGCCTTAGTCCCGGTAAATATAATTGTAATTATATAATTAATTTTGATTTAATACTAATTATTTTTTCATAAACATTCGAAAATGTTAGTACTTCAGTATAAAAAAATGCAGTTTTAGCAGTTTTTTATTACTAATATTACGTAATAAGATATTATATGCAATAAGATTTTAACATAAGTAGATAACTATAGTTAATTGTCCTAAGCCGGCTTCATACATATTTCTTACACATTACGAACTTTTGAGTCAAAGAAAAGTACTGAGCGTTCAGTGTTGATTAATATTAGCAGTATTTAATAACTTATACTTAATTTATTAATAGCAGTTTTGTCTTATATTGTATAAGCTAGAAATCAGTTTATATTTTCAATGTAGATAATACATTATATATCTAACGGGTTGGATATATAATAATATATATTGTTATAATGTATGTATAAGATTTCTTACTCATTGTATTGATAGAATATTGATCTACAATAATTAAAATGTTTTATTTATTTTCGATGTAAGTTATTCTTTGAGTCCGGGCGGGACGGTGTATATAAACAAAGTCGCTGGCAACAGCTAGTACTTCATAAGAATGTTTTTTTATCTAATAATAATAATCTATATAATTTCTCACGGAAAAACTATGAAGATTCCCATGAAACTAAAGCAAAGATGCAAATTTATGAATATTTATGTACACTTAAACGATCCGCTATCTTTAATACCCTTTTCAAAGTATCCTTTTTTTCAGATTTTCAACTATAAATTCAGTGCTGATTTGTTACTATAACCTAAAGTTAAAAATTATATTGTTATCATTAAAAAACTGAAATAATAAGTGGAAAGTAAGAAAATCCATGCCTAACAAGTTGAATATTTGATTATGAGGAGATTATAACAAAACAGTGTATAATAATCGCGGTAATTCTCAAGAACAAAGCAGAGAAACACATTAGGAAATAACTTCAATGCCTGAAACTAAGCAGTCTAAAACTAAACAATGGTCTTTATCATCAGTTGTGGGAATTAATTTGTATTATTCGTAAGCAATAACTTATGATTTAGTGCTGACTCATAGTTCAGCTCTAAAACTTAACGTACTTTGTAAACAAACATAATAATAGCATAGCATATAAAACAATATTGTCTAATATAATAATATCTTTATTAACTCATCACTCTTACACATTTTAAAAACTAACTTCACCTTTTACATTTAAATTCATTGTGATATATGTAAGATTTCTGTTATTATTGGAGTATACAAATGAGAAAATAAAATAGTGTCCCTTAATATGGTTAGAATATTATATAACGCTGGAAACAATTAACTAATAGTAAATAACATATTGCAAAAAATAACTCGGGATAGGTTAAATAAATAAGCAACTCTTGGCGGTTGTCAATGCTTATTCCATTATAAGCGGTGACGGCAGTTCTAATACATATTTTCTATATTATTAAAATATTTATCTTAATTTCAATAGTAATATCATAAATGAAAGCTACAAAGAACCTATTACTTCATGATAACTAATACCGAAACTAATGTTATATTTAAAAAAAATATTACAATTTTTAATTTTATAACCTTTTAAATTTTATAGTGATTACGATTTTAAAACAACTTGTATATAAATAATTTAAAAGGTTTGTGTTGGATGGCACGGAACTATGAGTTATGCATTATATGGCAGTATGTGGTCTCAAACGACTCCTATTGGCTGAAGATCCTGCATTGAAATATGATTTATGCAATATTGCAGGAATAACATCCGCAGTGTAGTGTATAGTGCAAGCAGTGTCATAACATTCTGACTTCAAAATCCTTACTATCTGTTCTGTATAACAAATGAAAGTACTTAAATTACGATAAATTAATAATATAGTAGTCGTAAAATAAGTAATATTTTTTTATAAAATTATATAACAAAGTGAATATAACATGAAATAAAATTAGCAATATATAATAGTAATACCTACAGAACACTTAAAATTGTGAAACACAGAGGAGGGAAATATAACACAGATAACATCCGCATTCCGATCGCGTCGCGGTTGTGGCGACAAACGTTTTCGCTTGCAGTGGAAAGTCTAATTTTGCGGTTAATTGGATAACCCTTTGAGAATTCTCGTACAGTTCAAAATACAAGAATTTTGTTGTTGCAAGAATATAAATTCCGTATTAGTTTGTAGATATAATTGGTTATAAGTTATAAGATAGTTCCTTGATTATTAGGTATTAGGTATTGAAGATTATAATTTTATACTCTATAGTGAATAATATTTGCATTATATTATAAAAATAACTAATCCTAGGTAATTAAATATACATTCTAAGCCAACATTATTAATTATTTTATTGAAATGTATTTATGTATGAAAAATGAAAAATAAATTTACGGCGTCCATAATTTCCAGTTTTTATTTTTATTTTCTACATACGCCGAGAACGTGAAAATAAAAAATTTTCTTTAGGCATGCTCCGTATAATCCCTTATGTCCTAATATGTTTGTACACATTAATCTTATTCACGTAAGTTAACAAGATTACTATGCGAAGATAAAATTGCAATTGAGTCGATAACTTTTATAATAATGAAAATGGTCCACTAGGGACCATTTTTAACAGCATAATAAATATTTAACACTAAACCTACCAATAATTCTTGTATACCTGTTCCTATGTTAAAATGTTAGTAATTTAAAAGTGCAGTCTGTAACAATGAACATTTACACAACACAGAGTGTAAATAAAATGTTAATTTACTTTGCATACATATTTTTTTTTTCATTATTTACTGCAATGAGAATAAATTGGTATATACGTACACCTAAGTCTGTTTTTACACGGAAATTGGTTCCAGAAAAAACCGTGTAAAAAAAGACATTGATCGTATGCAAAAACAGGTGATTGGTTCCTAATCTCTAAAACCTATTAAAATTAGTGAAAAACAAGGATTTTTTTAAGAACAAGTATTCATGTTTATTTAATTAAATCACATATAGAATGTTTATTTTTACAAGCATAGTTATTGAAGATTATTCACAAAATATTAACACATTTCAATTGCTCTGACCAGTAAATTTGCTTGTATGCACAACAAGGGAATTCCCCTAAATTTGTAATATGAACATATTTCGCAGAAATTAAATTTGACTAAAAAAATTAAGCCCAAAAAAAATTTAATCGTGCTAAATGGAATAAAATCGTGTAAAAAAAATAAAAATATTTTATTTTCAAACCGTGTTATTTCAAAAACGTGTAAAAAAAGACCGTGTAAAAACAGACTTAGGTGTATAGATATTTAGTTGTAGTCATTAAGTGTTTACTAGAATCTATTGATTTATTACAAATCATTATTATGTATTAACAGGGACCAAACAATTACATAAATACATATCATACAATTTCGAACAAAAATACACATTAAATCTTGTTTAGAGATAACAGATTTTCATAACACAATGACGTTCCTGTGGCACATTCACAGATTGTAACCTAATGTTGGCTGTCTGAAAACATCTTAATTCAGTACAGGACACGAATATTTTAGTAGAAAGTTGAAAGTTTTGAAACATAATTTTAAATGTGGTGGCCGAGAAGCACTCAGAATATAAATATCTACAATTAGGTCATCTTTATCAGGCCTAGTCGATATGTATTAGATTTCTTTGGAAAGCTATAATCGATTTTCTTACTTTGTAGTATAGAATAACATTACCACAAGTTTTTCTAATTAATGAATCATTCTAGTTCATTTAAGTTCTAATTAATGAATCATTCATGCTTCTTAGTAATTAAGCCTTATGTAAACATATATTTTCTCTATGATTTTGTATTGCGTTTTTAAATAATAATAAAAAATCTACTTAAATTTTAAAACGAGTTCAGTTAAGGATATTCTTCTAATAATCTACTTTATTATATTATATTTTTAAATGTTTAAGTTGAAATCGTACAACACACATAACAAAACATCTCGTGACACTTCTTTCCAGAGAGTCCTTCTTTTTTTTACACCTGCCTTTATAATATAACATGTAATTTGTTCGTGTTCGTACAAGAGTTCTAAATGAGGCAGTCATAGATACGTGTATAAACACCTGTTGAAAGCGAACTATATAAAAGAAAGTCTTTTGCCTCAGTTCCGAATGCTCTCAGACCTTTGACGCATAACAAGGACTCTCACAACATACTTACATCGAACGATGTAAATCTATATATCCATTTTCAAAGAAATATTATTTACATTAGTTAGTTGAAGATAACTGAAATGTTGAATATTGCAGCAACTGGTATTAATTAATTAACATTAAATTAAAAATCTCATACAAAATTTCAAATGAATAAATACCATATTTCATAAATGTGTACTATACTTTAAATAGTTTTATGAAAACACTCTAATAATATTAAAATACTATGATATGATATAAATGAAAATAATGTCGACTGACGAGTCCTTCTGCCAACGAAGTAAATGAAACGGAATAAATGCCAATTTATATTTCATCATCTGGATGTTCCGCAAACTCTACCGACTTTATTAAATTTTACATAGTTAAATTAGTTGATGTTGGCAAAGAGGGTAGACTGAAAAGAGATTTTTGAATAATTATAAACTTAAAAAAGTATTTTCTCTATAAATATTAAAACTACCCTAAATAAAATACTAGACTTTATTTTTATACAATATTTAATTGAAGTAAATTAATATACTTAAATATTATTTCTGGACAGTTATCTTAGGTGGCATTATCAGGTTAAAGAACAGTTTCGTAAATTTTATAAAAGATTTCACCAATTATTAAGACTAAAACACTTTCTACCCTATCGAGCGAAAATACAGGTGGCTAACATATTCCTATTACCAATCCCTGATTATGCTGATGTGTGCTATGTCGATGCCAATGAAATACTTGTAAATAAATTAGATCGCCTCCTTAATACCTGTATCCGCTTCATTTTTGGACTCCGTAAGTTTGAACATGTCTCCGACTACAGATCAAAAGCTAAGTGGATGACATTTCATAAACAAAGAAATGTACGAAATTCGTTTCTCCTTTACTCGATTTTGGTCAATCCTTCTACTCCTACATATTTAAAATGCAATTTACTGCTCCACACTCCTCTTCATCGGACTGGTTTCTTATGCAACTCATTTCCTCTAACTGCTGTCAGACTTTGGAACGAGTTCCCAGAAATATGTACGAAAAGCGCCATCTCATGACTCATTCAACCGCCAATTAAAAGAACTTTATTTCAATGAATAATTTATAATGTGTATTATATATATTTATAGTATGTATGTTTGTATAAATTAAAAATATTTTATTATTATATATTATAATAAATAATATGTTATATTTTAATGTTTTGTATTTATTATTATATTATATGATTGTAGTTATATATCTGGATTTATTTATTTTTAGCTTTTTTTTTTAATTTTTTTTGCACGCCTACCAATGTTCTCTCATGTACATTCTAAGGTTGGCTGGTAGAGAATGTCTTTGTGGCAGTAAGCCCACATTTTATGCATTATTTTGTATATTGTGTAATGAAAATTTAAATAAATAAACACGTTTTTAAGATAATATAAGTATAAGGAGATTTTTTTGTGAAATATTATTTAATAAAATCCTAATCTCCGCACCAAGGTTATTTTTTTATGTTTGTTTTAAAATAAATAAATGTTACTAAAAACACTCATGTTTTTTGTAAAAAAAAATAATATGACTAATATTTTTATGTCATATTATAATACCCCTTAAATTCTAGCGTATTTTATGGTTTAAATGGTATGGTTGAAATTTAATTCTTTTATAACTTTAAAAACATGTGTTCGTTATAAATTCAATTAAAATTTTGGACTGCGGCACGTCTTTGTATTTGACACTCTTTGATACTGACTTTTTAAACGAAAAATTTAATTTCCGATACTAATTTAATTAGTGTTCGTTGGAACTTTATAAGTAACTTCTGGATTGTAAAAACCAAAACTAAAAAGTAAATTTTAAAAAAGAAAAACCTAGATGAAGCTGTTACGTAAAAAAATTATCTGTATTTGTCTTTAGTATTGCATTAGCTAGGTCTGCAAGTTTAAAGCCTGTTTAAATTTATTATTACCTATACCTATGTGTTTTATAACGAAAGCGATGTTTTCGTCTTTTTTTCTTCCAACACGGAATATTATCTTATTCACATAATCACAAAAAATGTAATACTTTTGCTCGTTGATACAAAATGTTTTGTAACATTAAAGGCTATGGAATCTATTGCAGCTGATGCAGCGTCTAGGTCTTCGGTTCTTCCATTGTATGTGAAAATCATCAAAACTTTATTCACTTATCCATATTAAAATCATCGAGAAATTATATGTAATTTTATGATTATATTTTTATTAAGATATATTTGGGATTTTGTATGTGGCCTCTAGACCAGTGAAATTTATCCTAAAATATTGAGTGTAATGAAAGTTTTTCAAATAGATTACTAAAGTGGATTTTGTCTTAGTTGATAGATTATGGGCCTCGAAGGCGATAGATTGCGAGATGATGGATCATGAGCAACTTTAACATATATTGATCGATTTTTTTATTAAAAAAATATTATATTGTTATAGATGTTATAAACCAAGACAATTGTCTTAGTTTATATTAGTTTTTATATACATATTATATGTTGTAAGGTTAATTAGTTACGTCTAACAAAAGAACGTGGTTCTGGTCGTGTCGAACAAAACGATCCGTATGTTTTGTCGTTTGTCGAAGAGGTATTTCTAAATTAAACTAATCGCCTGGATGCTTCGGAGGGCACGTGTCGGTCTCATTTTACTAGCACATGTAGGTTGTAAACTCTTTACAAAATGTTGAGAGACATCTTTGAAATGTTTATTCATTCCATTTGTGGATATCATAATATAATATTGAAGGTATGACATATTATACAATATTTTGAAATAATCAAATTATATTTAATTTATAAAATTATATGTGTTAACGAAGCTTTTAAGAACGTATGTTTTAAATTCACGTAAAAGGCGAGATAGAACGTATGTTTTAAATTCACGTAAAAGATAATTAAATAATAAATTCCCAAAAAAAGATTTTTAATCCTGTAATTATATTCCTTTGTGCATATTAACAGAAAATCGAACACTACTGGATAATGTTTTTACAATATAAAAAAATATATACAAAAAATTATATAGTATAGTAATTACATTATCTTTGAAGCAATGATTTACGGACGACGGACGATAAGAACCAAAAAAAATATCCTTATCTATTATATCTCTTTAAAAAAGGTTACATTTTTATGTTATATTGTATGTGTTATATTATTGTTGTTGTTTATTGTAATGCACTGATAAATAACTTAACAATAATATTAATTGAGGTAAGTAATGATCTCATACTAGATTTATAAATAATAATGCAAAAGAGATCGGCGATCCGAATATAGCTAATAATACAATCTTCGTTTATCATAATAAAAAATCTGACCCCATATGTCTGTTACTTTTTTATTAATCCCGCCATATAGGATAATATTTTAAGCTAATTACCACTTGGTTATTAACAAAACTGAAGTAACCAAGAACTAAATAAGCCTTAAATTCAATAAACATAAGCATAAATAAGATGTTATTTATTATTTATTTAATTGTTCATTGCAAAATACACAAAATAATGCACAAGAGGCGGGCTTAACGCCACAAAGACATTATCTACCGCCAACTTTAGGATTTACGTACACGAGAGAACATTGACATGCGCGTAAAAAAAACTAACAGAAAAATAAATATATATGTATAATTATAATCATATAATATAATAATAAATACAGTACATTCAAATTTAAAATAGTATATAACATAGAGAAAACATATATATAATGAAGTCTGTGATGTTCGTTAGTATGAAGCTGCCATGTTCAGTAATAGATAATATTGATATCTGTCATCGACTCGGCGCTAAAAGAGACAAATCACGTCCCCATATTAGTCAAGTTTCTTGGTTTAAAATATACAAATCTTGTTGGAGTCTAAAAAATACCTCTAAAATACTACCGTATTATTAAAAAAAAAAGAAAGGTATTAATCAAAATATTAAAAAAAATTTAGATTTCTATTTAGCATTAAATATTCAATGAAATTTGTTATCCACTTTAATGCTTTCTAGCATAACCAATATATTTTAATATAAAGAAACATACATTAAATTTGAATTCATAGTAATAAAAACTATTATAAAATTCAAAATATTATATCATAAACATTAAATTGAATAAATCATAATTATAGTTATTATATAAATATATTTAATAATATTATAATATTATTATACATTGTATGTACATGTCAATAGTGTCATACTCAAGACACAACTCCATATAAATGAACAAACCCCTCAGGTTTTCAAACAAATAAACAAATATCCTCGATCATGTTATAACCCCATCGATCACCCGTCTATCATCACAACGCGTACACAGCGTGTTTATAACACTACAAATATATCTCTATACAGATAGGTCATAATAATAATAATATTTTACAATATATTAGCTTGGATTGTTATTTTCTTATTAATTAAAATAATAAACAAATCAAGAAAAAAGACCATTAAGTTGCAATAAATTCATCGATCAAAGATATAAAATCAACATCAATTTGTTTTCTTGAAAATGATTTTAATGTTAGTAATATTACATTTTTTTTTTCTTTTTACATTTTAAGTTTTTTATAGTTATATGTATTAATGTTATATAATTCTATATACCATTAATATTTATTTTAAATAAAAGTATTCTTACGACATTAGAAAGATCTTATTTGTTAATAGAACGAATATATGTTTTATATAAGATAGACTGAAGTGGTGTCTCCACTAACTAATCTAATTTATTATTCGTCATCAGACACGATTATCTTCTTTGTTCTAGGAAGTTCCTTTGGACGGTTTGACTAGAATCTGACTTTCCCGAAGAGCAAAGTGTGCCTATTCGAAATGAAACACTTTATATTTACAATTTTTATATCGATTTCATCGAAAAAGGCAGAACTGTGACCTCTGGGATAACGTCCAGTAACTCTGTCAATTGAGCTACTTTATCGCTATGTAAAAGTAAAACATAATTTACTTCCTTGCGAACTATTAAATGTATTAATTTTTAATTAGTAAAATAAATACGAATTAATTTATTTAAATTTAGAGAAAAGCCAAGTAAAATCTTTCAATAACAGTAAGTTAAATAATTTGGTATTTCGATCAATTTTTATTTATATATTTTAATAATCTTGCATTGCACAAATTTGCAACAAATAAAGTACAAAATACTGATTTAATGCTAAAAAGGTACTCTGAACTAGCCTACCTTAGCATATACAACAGAAGAGGCGTGGAGGTGCAAAAGTATATAGGTAATACATATAAGTTTATTATTAACGACTATTCTTTTATGTAGAAATGAAAAATAAAGTAATTTTCATTCCTTATTTAAAAATATAATAACATTATTAATAATAATAACCTTACGTCTTTTTTCATAGTTATGTATAAATGTAATACGAAATCATGGCCTGCCATAATTAATTATCAGTGCATTACAATAAACCTCTTTTATTTATAACGATAGAAAAGGATCATTTTTTTATTGTCTTTTTACCTGATCGTGCGTAAATCATTACTTCTAAGTATTATAACTCCTAAAGTTGAAATTTTAATATAAAAATATATTTGTTTATATTAAAAACAATATCTAACAGTATTCGATCTTCTTTCCTTGCTCTTGCGTTATGCTCGTGAACAGGTGCTGCTTGCGGTGACTGGTCGTACAGGATTTCCTTTTTCTTATTATTAATTATCATTAGGACGGCTTATCGAATTGATTGCGATGGTTCTAGTTGTTCGTACATTGCTCATTATATAATTAATAATATTATATATATAATGTTTGTGAAATAAAAAAACCCTGTTGAGTTTGTTGTGTGGTTCTTCTCAGACCAGGGCACATTTGGAACCCTCGTAGACTTATTATAGGTTGGTGAGTGTGTTTACAGAGGGGCTTATTTTGATACGTATGATATCAAAATAGCCCCTCTGTCACTTCTATTTGATGTACACAAGTGATCACTGGTATAGATTCAAAGTAAATAAATAAATAAATTGCAATAGTCACGAAGAAAACTTACTTTGGGTCAACTAATAAATATCTTTCTGAGCCATTGACTAGACCTAAACTATTTCATTTCTTGCAATAATAAGTTTATATTTTGTATAAATTTGTAGAAGATATTTATTTTTGAACACCGCAAGAGGTAAAAGTTTTTTATTTTGCGTAATTAACTTGAAGATAATGTCATAGAATATTTTACCAACACTGAGGGAAGTTGTAGATGTGTTTATATATTTTAAAGTAGACAGCCTTACTCTCAGGTAGGGAGCCTAAATTGACAAGTTTAAAATTTAAAATTTACCACAACTTATTCTATATTTTTCTTAACTAAACTTAGTACTATATCATGAACTACGTCGTAATTGTATTAAGTTACTAACAATTTTAGATATTTTTGATAGTTTATCCATATTATATGGAACGGAAGCTAAGCTTTCATCCTTTTAGGAAAATATCTAGAACTAAAAAAATAAACAGTTTGAATAATTTAATTATTATACAAATAGTGTCTAATTCACCTTCGTATTGTTTTTTTTAGAAATATACAGTAAACCAGTAATAGTAAAGATTACAATGACATAAATAAATGGCTCTTAGATATTTTTGATTGCAGGCATTATTTATCAAACAAATTTCATATATTAATCTTATTGATTATGTATTTCGATTTTAAACAAATCTATTCGTTCCAAATGTTGGCAATATTTTACCGAATATTTATTTTATTCTGTTCAACGTATACGATTGATAGCATTCGTACTTTTGTAAACATTTTGCAAAAATTAATAACCAACGCCTTCAGGCTTATTTATATTGCCATCGAAATATCACTATACATGCATGTGTATTAGGCGAGCTTGCTTCTGATAACATAAAATAGTGTTATAGTGATAGTTAAATATAAAAAAATAAGGAATAACACTTTAAATTAAATAATCTAACTTTAAAAATAAATAATAAATCACTAGAACTCCATGCATCAATAAAAATAGCTATAAAATGCCCGAGGGAATTTTATTTAGAACAATATCCAAAAACAACAACAGTGCTCTCGTGAAGAAGTGCTCTGAAAAGTTTTCAACAACTATTCTCTCTATATTCACTTTATACAATATATATATATACGTATAGCTTTCATTATTACTGCATTGCCGAATATAATAGGGTTTTTTAAATAAAAAAAATAATTATAAAGAACATGAAACTATGATAAATCAAACCTTGTCCTTGAGATGTCCTTGAGAACCGCACAGTAGAGGGTCGCCAGGCATCCAGGTGGTAAGGATGGTATTGGATGCGGTGGCCCGCTGTGCGGTGATGAAATTTAGTGGCAGGCATCAGATCGAATAGTTCTTCGGAACACTTCCCATTGTAAATGCGGTAGAAAACGCACAAAGAAGCCACGTCTCTACGCAATGCCAAAGAGTCCAGCCATTCGCAGAGCACCGGGTCCCCGACAATCCGAGCGGCTCTCCGTTGTACGCGGTCAAATGGTAGAAGCCGATATTGGGGTGATCCGGACCAGAGATGAGAACAGTACTCCATGTGTGGCCGGACCTGCGCCTTATAGAGCGCAAGTCTTTGGCCAGGACTGAAGTACTGCCTCGCTCTATTAATCACTCCCACTCCCTTGCTCTCCAGATGACCACGAAACTGACAATCGCTCGAAATGTCGAGTATTCTGATACTTGGCGAGGCAATGAGGGGAGTGCTCTCGAAGAGCGGTGATACGACAAATGGCGTTTTCTTAGAGGTAAACGCGCAAACTTGTTTCTTTAGGGGATTGAACTGAACGTGGTTCAGTTCACCCCACTCAGAGATCATCCCCAAGGAAGTCTCTATTGAAGAAACAAGTTTCTTTCGGCACTCGTCGACGTTTTCCCGAGAGAGACCTGCATGGCCGGAATATACCGCATCCCCAGTGCCGTCATCCGCATAAGAATGTATGTTGGAGATATTCAACATATCATTGATGTGCAGGAGGAACAAAGTTGGGGATAGCACGCAGCCTTGGGGTACACCAGCGTTCACGGGCTTGGGGTCCGAGCAAAAACCGTCGAGAACGATCTGTATGCTCCGCCCAGTGAGGAAACTGGTGATCCACTTGCATAAACTCTCGGGAAGCCCATAGGAAGGTAGCTTCGAAAGAAGCCCCTTGTGCCATACACGATCGAAGGCTTTCGCCATATCCAGACTAACTGCCAGACCCTCTCCCTTGCTTTCAAAAAACAGCTACCCACCGGTGTTTAAGATACAACAGAAGATCACCAGCCGATCGACCATGGCGAAAGCCATATTGCCGGTCATTTACCAACTGGTGATCCTCGAGGTAGGTTATCAGCTGTTTATTGATAATGCTCTCCATTACTTTGGAGAGCAGAGAGGTAATGGTGATGATGATGATGGCCTGTAGTTAGCTGGGTCTGAGCTATCACCTTTTTTAGGGATCGGATGGACAAGGGCACACTTCCATGAGACCGGGACTACGCCTTTTAAGTAGGAGTACCGCAATAGTCGCGTTAGCATTGGTGTCAACTCAGGGGCACATGTTCGTAGCACGACTGGAGAGATACCATGTGGCCCACTCGACTTATGAACTTCCAAGGAAAGGAGGGCTTTTTGGATGAGTTTTTGCCGAAAAACTATTTCCGGCATTAAGCTCGAACACCGCGGGATGATAGGCGATGCCTTTCCCTGGTCGTTCAAAGTCGAGTTTGACGCAAAAAGAGTGCCCAAGAGATCGGCTTTCTCTTTTGCCGTGTGGGCCAAAGAGTCGTTCCCAGTGTGCAATGGCGGCAGGGATGGCTGACAGAAGTTTTGCAGACTGGCTTTGGAAAGCGTCCAAAACTTGCTCGTTTCAGGTGGGTACTTTGCCAGCTGATACCCAATTTTGACGACATGCTTGAACTTTGCTCTAGCAATTTTCCGTTTGAAGAATCTGGAGGCACGATTATATTTCCTCTTCAGAACTCTAGAGTTCGGATCCTTAGTGACTAACGCATTAGCTCAAGCTTGATAAGCCTGCCGTTTGCCAGCTACTGCAGCCCTAATAGACGCATCAAACCAAGGGTGCGATCTGCTACCAAGTGGTGCCACAGAGCTTGGTACAAATAGTTCCATGCCCTGAAGTATCACATCAGCTACAGCCGCAGCGCAGTCACTAGGATCATTGGAAGGGAAACAAATCGGCCCCCATGAGTAGGATGCAAAAAAGGATCGCATTCCATCCCAATCCGCTGACTTGTAGTGCCAAACGCGTCGAGTCGCAGGTCTTGTGCGAGCTGGGAGTTCAATGGGCACTACACTCCCTACCAAGCACTGATCAGAGGACCCTAAAGGAGCCTCGACAGTGACTTGGTACTTTCCGGGATGTGTAGTCAGCAGAAGATCCAACAAAGAGGGCATATGGCTGTCCACGTCCGGTGGACGAGTGTGTGTCTTTACCAATTGGGACAGACCATTTGCCAGAGCAAAATCAAACACAGATCTCCTCGCGTAGTCGGTGGAACGTGACCCTAGCCAATCGGTATGGTGCGCGTTGAAGTCCCCGAGGACTACGACTTCGGCGGAGGGAGTCTGTGAAAGCAGATCGTCAATCTTCGCCTGAACATGGCCTAAGAGTTGATTCGTTTCTGCATTACCATTATGGGACCTGTAGTGGTACGCGTAGACTCTGACATGGTCGTCCATGTCCACGCGCAGCCGGAGTACAGACAGGTCCCGACCTTCAAAAACCTGAAGGCGACGGTAGCAGATATCCTCCCTTACGAACACAGATACCCCGGCGTGTGGTATAAAATGATGTTCTAGTTTTTGCCCAGGGTATGATAGGTACGCTGTGTCGCTAGGTTGAGATATCTGCGTCTCCGTCAGAAACAACAAGGCCGGCTGCTCCGTCTCTAGATGATAGTGGACAGCGTTCAAGTTGGAATGAAGTCCCCGGATGTTGAAAAGTCCACATTTAGAGTGGGTCGGGGTGCCGCTGCGTTAACTCGTCGTTTGCCCTCAAGAAACACAAAAGGCGATACTTTGTCCGCCCCAGATACGACGGGCAGCCCGAGCAAAATCCGAGAATCATTTCCCCGATTTTGCTCGGGGAGGGGGTCCCCGGCTTCATCAAAGCCGGTACCCTCCTGGGGTATTTTTCTTTTAGGCATCGCTTTCATGTTTGGCGTGGGGGAGGGGGGGGGGGTTTGGGCTTCCGGATTCTCTCACTCACCGACGAAACATAACCAAATGAATTTGGTTACTACACGTCGGTCTTCTGTGAGAGGGTGGTCCTTCCCCGGTCGAGCCAGCCCAATACGAGCTGCAGTCAGATAACTACAGCTAGGCTAGGCTATCTACCACTCAAAAACCGGTTAGTCTTATATCCCTCATTAGATAATTGATTATTAACTGTTTAGATACAGTAGACTAATCAGAGTTATATATAAAATTCCAGATCTAAAGCTTATATTACCAAAGTCACATTCATCATTTGAATTTTAATTGATATATCCGAGGTACGAAAAATATAAGTTTAATCACATTTTGTCACAAAGCTGTTAACGGTTATTTTGAAAATAAATTCTGTAGGATTTTCTAATATTCACTAAGATAATAGACTTAAATGCTACCGTTCGAAGCTTTTTATAAACATTTTAGCCATGTGAAACGCATTTACGAAAGTAAGGAGTTTTAAATAAGCAATAATATATTTATAATCATAAAATGATTATAAATATATTATTGCTTAATCCCTTACAATTTAAATGTTAGCGAGGGTCAGATTTCATTAGTTACTTTCATTACAAAAGTTATAATACAAATATAGGAAGTCATAGGATATGTTGATAACCCTAATGTCTCGGATGGTGAAAACCATTAGGGGTTTACTTACTTTTCACAACGTCCCACTTTATTTATTTTTTTTTTTTTTATCAAATAACATTAATTCCACAAAACTAGATGTATACCGAGTTTTATTAAAAGAGACATGTATTTTGGCGAAAAATCTTTAACAATTTTTTCTTATTACGAAGTACGAAAATAGCTTTTCAAAATAATGAGTATAATAAAAACGATCCTTCCTTTCACATTTATAGCAAAATATGACTTTCAACCCACATTTTTAATGTACAATTGTTTTTCCAATATGTGATTTATGTGGTAACACTATAGTACATTTTCCTGTGACAATAACCATGTCGAGTATTTTTATTTTTATGTCATTCACACCCAGCGATGCAACTTGTAGGCGATTATTTTCTGATGGAAAATAACACTTTTCAGGTATTTTGAACTGAGAGGTGGGTGGATATTAAGTTAAATTTTAAAGTGTTTTTTTATATCATAAATTTAAAAAAATAAGGCTTTAATGTCTAATATAACAAAAGAAAATCTCATATTTCCTTAATCGCCTAACACAAATATAAAAAAGAATCAATATAGGTCATGACTTATATTTTTAAATATATTTCTGACTTATTCAACTGTACTTATATACTATGCGTAACTGAAATCTATTTTGTCATCACGCCATCTTTAATACTCGAGCACTTAGTTCGTTATATTCAACACGGTTCAGAGAGCATTAATAAATGTATCTCTCTGTCAAAGTTTCAGCCCTAAATTTAAAATAGGATAATAAAGTGTTATTTTAAATAAAATGTTGATAAGGCTTATTATGGTTTTGGGAACTATTAAATGATTTAAAAAAATCACCGCGCTGTACAGGCAATTTTATAAATTTCTAAATATTAAAAATATTTAATCTGGCTTAAAAAAATTAATCAGACTTATGTACATTCTAATCGCAGGATTACACCTTAGATTCTTTTTCGTCTATTATAAGTGCCCAATTATTTCTATTATTTTTCAATTCAGGGTGTGTTTTTTTATAACTGTTAATCGCAAAACATATATTTCTATTGTATGTATTAAATCATTTACATTAAATTTACGTGGTACTCTATATAAAGGCTTTTATAAGAATATCGTAAGAAATATTACTTCTATTCATTTCAAACGTAAGAATAAATATAGGAATAGTGCTTTTAGAATAAGTACACAAGTATTTAATCTCTGTAGATGGGTTGCAAATTTTTATTTAATATAGAATAGTACGATTAATATTATATTTATATTTGTACTCCTTTTGCCTTAGATTTAGAGTAGAATATATTTAAGGAGTTTTTTATAATTGTTAGTTACGCTACTTTTAAGTTAATAATTAACCACCAATAATTAAATTATAGTATATAATTTAAGTTTAAACGCCATATAATCGTTCCAATAACATTTATAGCGATAATAAAAAAAAGTCGACTAGCTATATCCTATAGAATAGCTTTATCCTAAATGAAATAACTACACCCAAATAAACCTTACAATTTACACCTATTGTTATTTATTTAGCTTCACGCCATATCCCTTACGGGATAGCCAGAGACGACGGAATGCCAAACGCTACGGTCTGTGCATACCTTTTTCCCCTCTGCCACAGACATCAAACTCTACATACATGCCCTCCGAGGAGTCCTTCTGCTTTTTACGTGACCTTCCTCCAGTATCGTAGATACTGTGTTTTCGAAGGTCACTCGAGGCCTCGCCCTGTCTCACTTTTCCTGTATAAATCTTTTTTACCATTCTTTCATCACTCATTCGTTCGACGTACCCAGACCACCTGAACACGTTTTTCTTCTTTCTCACCGTGACATCTTCGCTAGTACCTGCCATTCTGTGGACCTCTTCATTGCGGATTCGATCAGCTAGACTGACTCCGCATATTCTGCGAAGAGATCGCATCTCCTTTTCTTACATTCTTCTTCTGTGTTACCCACGTTTGGCTGCCGTATAACAGCGTCGTTAGCAAAACTGCATTGTGTACAGCCAAACGTGCAGCTATGCTGACGTTTTGCCGACTCAACAATGCAGTCAAAGCACCGTTGACTCTGTTACCGGCAGCAATAAGCCTTTCAACATCCATTTCGTATCTTCCGTCTCTGCTAAACATATTTTCCAAATAAACCACTTCATTCACTTGTTCTATTATCTTACCATTCACGTTGATCATACATTCTGTTCTTTCTTCATTTCTTTCAAATATCAGACCTTCGACTTATCTACATTCAGGTTTAGACCATTAATTTCACACCCATCTTTCAGAGTGGTGACCAATGCCTGCGAATTGCATTCTGATGATGCAATGAGCACTGCATCATCTGCATATAGCAAGCAATTGACCTTAAGGTCACCTACTTTCACTCCCATGTCACTGTCTTTCACGCCTTGGAGACAACTATCCAAATACAAGTTGAACAACCAAGCTGACATAGCGCAACCTTGTTTAACACCCGATTGGATGTCAAAACAGGGCGACATGCCAGCTCTTACTCGCACACAGGCTGAGTGATCTCTGTAAAGAGACTTTACAGACTGTAGCAAGAGTCCGTTCATCATGTATCGGAGCAGTATCTCCCATAACTTCTTTCTCACAACCCTGTCAAACGCCTTTTCCAAATCCACAAAAGCACAGAAAACCTTTTGGTTTAGGCCAAAAACTTTTCCGTGATCATTCGGAGGGAAAAGATCTAATCTATACACCCTCTTCCAGGTCTAAAACCTCCTTGGGTCTCCCACAATAGCCTTTCAGATCTCTCTTGCATTCTTCTGGCTACTATTTTAGCATAAACCTTACCGCCCAAGCTTATCAAACTGATAGCCCTATAGCTTGCACAGTCTATTTGTGAACTTTTGCCTTTATACAAAGGTACGATGACTGCACTTCGCCAATCGTCTGGGACCTCCCCCGATTTCCAGCATAAATTGCACAAAAACCAGAAAAAGTCCAAGACTCGTGGCCCACTATATTTGATCATCTCGGCAGTAACTTCATCTGCTCCCGCAGTCTTACCACATTTCAGACTTTGAATCACGCTGTCTACTTCTTCCAAACTGATTTCACCATCGGCTACATCTGGACTCAGCATTACGCTGGTAGTCAAGACCGAGGCGTCCTCACGTTCATATTTCTCCTTGTAGAATTCCGCCCACCGCTGCAAAACGTGTGCTTGCTGAGTTAAAATTTCAGCGCTCTTAAAAAGAACCCCTTTCATTCTACAGGTTACCGAACAACCGTTACCGTTACCGTGCTTTCTTCTTTAACTCTACAGCATCTTTCACTTGATCATCCCACCATTCATCGCGCTTTTTACAAAAACCTCTTTTCCTTTTACCACATACTTCTGTCGCTACTTTCACCATACCATTCCTAAGGTTCTGCCAGCATACTTCAACACTTTCATTTCCAGAATCACAGCTTTCAAGCTTCTTGGAAACCCTTTCTTGATATTCCTCTCTGATCGGTGGATCTTGAAGCTTCCAGCTTCTTATGCGATAATTCGACGCCAAGCTTGGACACGTCGTGCGGCTGCGCCAACCTGCAAACAGACCTCTTATTCTGGCAACGACTACATAATGGTCCGTTCCCAGATCAGCACCCCTGAACACTAGCGTGTCCATAACTTGACTTCGAATACGCTGATCCACTAGGAATAAATCAATCATACTTCTTTCTTCCGCTCGCTTTCTTTTGTACATGTGAATTTGTTTGTGATCAAACATCGTGTTTGCCACAAACAAATTTTTCTCCTTACAAAATTCCAAAATAAGCTTTCCAGCCTCATTTACTCTCCTATCACCGTATTTGCCTAGCACGCTTTCGTAACCACTTCTTGTGGTTCCAACCCGTCCATTCATATCTCCACATACTATCAACTTTTCATTATCTCTGACACTGCTTAGAACATCCCTGATACTCTCCCAAAACTCCTCGAGCTCGCTCATTTGAGCTGAGGATACTGGAGCATACACGGCTAACAAGAATACTCTTGTTATCCCCATCTTAAAGCGAACCCAAAGAGAGAACCTCGGCTCGATCGCCTTGTATTCTACCATTGCATTAACCATTCCAGAGGACAATAATATGCCTACACCTTGGCAACCTCGCTCACCCTCTGGAACCCCAACCCAGAAAGCGACCCGGTTGAAAGGCAAATCGGTCGTATCATTGCCTTTTCACTTGGTCTCAGACCCACAAATAAGATCCAGATCTTTGTCATCCATCACATCTAATAATTCGTTCATCTTCTGTTCCATTCCTCCTCTTACATATCACGTAGCTATTTGTAGCTCCGTCCTCCACCTTCCGCCGTTCGGAACATGGCGTGTTGGTTGGCGGTTCCCAATGCCGCCTATTGGCAATTTTGTAATATTTAGTTTTATATTTTTTTTAACTTGCGCAGGTTTATATTGTAGACAAGACAGTGTACCTTCACGCAAATGTATTTGTACCTTTATTTTACGTTGGAAAAATATAAAACTATAAAACTATAAAAAACTATAAAAACTATATATCCATATATATTTAAAACTGTATATAGGGATATATAGTTTTACTGTAATTCTTTGGTTTGTTTCGTTGGTGAGTGGAAGAATCATAAAGCCCAATTTCCTCCCCCCCATGAAAGCGATGCATCAAAAAGTATACCCCAGGAGGGGAAGTTTTGATAAAGCCGGAAATCCCGTTCCCGAGCACGATCGGGGAAATGACTTTCGGATTTTACTCAAGCTGCCCGTCGTATCTGGGGCGGACAAAATATCACATTTTGTGTTTTCTGAGGGCAAACGACAGCGAACAGTGGCACCCCGCTTCACACTAAATGTAGACTTTTATAACATCCGGGGTTTCAATCTAACCTACTCGCCGTCCATAATCACCTAGAGACAGCCCAACCAGCCTTTTTGTTTTTTGATGGAGACTCAGATATCTTAGTGACGCAGCGTACATACGCTGGGGTATCTGTGTTCGTAACAGAGGTTATTTGCCTTCAGAATTTTGAAGATCGGGACCTATCAGTACTCTGGTTGCACGTAGACATAGACAACAGTGTCAGGATCTACGCGTACCATACCTCTACAGGTCTCATAGTGGTAACGCAGAAACGGATCAACTTTTGGGTCATACACAAACAAAGATTGACTACCTGCTTTCAAAGACATCTTCCGTTGAAATCGTTATCCTAGGGAACTTCAATGCGCACAATACCGATTGGCTAGGATCGGCTACGTGGGGAGATTTGTGTTTGACTTTGGAAAACGGTCTGTCCCAGTCGGTTAAAACGTACACCCGTCTACCATACGTGGATAGCCTTATGCCCTCTAGGCTGGGTCTTCTGTTCACTACACATCCAGGAAATTACCAGGTTACTGTCCAGGCAGCTGTCTGGTACGAAAAGTAGTGCTCATATATCGTCCGGTTCGCATAACACCTGCTACCCGACTCATTTGGCACTACAAGTCAGGGGATAGGGACGGAATGCAATTCTTTTTTGCATTCTACCCATTAGAGCCGATTTGTTTCCATTTTAATGATCCTAGTGACCCAGCTGCGACTATAGCTGATGTGATACTACAGGGCATAGAATTAATTTGTACCAAGCTCTGGTACCACTTGGTGGCAGATCGCGGCCTTGGTTTGATGCGTTTGTCAGGACTGCAACAGCTGGCAAATGGCACTTGGAATAATGCGTTAGCTATTAAGGATCCAAGTTCTAGAATTCAGAAGAGTAAATATAACAGTGCTTCCAAATTATTCAAACGTCAAATCACTATAAATAACGCACATATCGCTTAAATGTCGGACGCACTTCCTTCAGTGGTATTTTTGGATCGATACGACATGGGTGCCTTCATTAAAGGCGTATGCTCGTACCTCCTAGGCCGACAGCGCTCTTGCGAATCCTCCGATGTTGTGAGAGTTCATGGGCGGCGGTGATCAGGCATCATCTGTGACCACAAGCTTGTTTGCCTTCCTCTTACATAAAAATAAATAAATAAAAAAGTAAATAAATAATCTAAAAATAATAAAAAATATTTTAGGTGTGAGATATTTGCTAACGATAGTGTTTTGTCTTTTGGCGTAAAATTATCAAATTTTATGGCATCCAGCCAATGAATATTTTAGATTTGGTGAAAAATAGACGTGAGTAATTGATTTAATGTTAAAAGACGAGCGATAATAGATGGTGTCGTCTATTCTAAACTATCCGTTTACGTGTATGTCAGAAATTATTTAAATTACAATTATTGTTTTTCAAAAAAAAACAAATCCATTTCAATTTTTGAAAAGCGTTCATCTTTCAACTTAGTTTAGGGCCAACATGAACTACAGAAATGTTGAACATTAAAAATTTCAAAAGTTATAACAGAAAAATAATAAGTATTTTATTCAGATAATTTACTTATTTTGGCATTAAGACCAACTGTACAGTCGGGAAAATACGAAGACATTTTTTTTAATAGCATATCTATCCATTTAATAGTAAGTGGTACCGCCATTCATACAAAAATATAATAAACAAATGTAATGAAAAGTTAATGTAGAACCTAGCGTCAGTTGACTACAGCTCGCCTACAAGCTGGCCCGACAGAACTGGTACCATCTTCTCACAGAAAGCTGGCGTTAGGTGGTGTAAGCCAAAGCAGTAAAGACACAGATTTCAAAACGATACATCATAAACTTGTACGCCAGTGTGTAAGTTTATATAAACTGTTTATGAGGTGAACATATGTTTGTTTATTTGTGTATCGCGCTTAAGCTAGTGGATGAAATTTAATGTAAATTGTTACGGTAATAAATTGTTGTCCTGTTAGAATACGGTACTTCTTACGGTGAAGTTGCTAGCTAGCTAATTAATTATAATCTAAAAAAAAACATATTATATTTTAGTAAGTTTTTAATTTTTAAGAGTGTATCAGTAATATTTTCATCCTAAAGAAGAACATATCGCTATTTATAAATGGATAAGAACGTGTCATTAGTTTTGTAATAACATTTTTTTGAAAGACCCAATAAATAGGTTCCTTATCTCTGACCATATTATGTTCTACACATTGAGGGGATCCTCGTTTGAAACTTTCTTTAAAGAGACATTTATAATGTTGTTCTTTTATAACAAAGTATACACAACAGGAAAATATGAGAAGTGCATTTATTCAAATTTTGAAGGAAAAAAAATACATTTATTTTCTATTCTTAATATTAATATACTACAAATCAGACAATTTAATGCAAAACTAAGTTGGAACAACATTTTCATTGTTATAAATTTATAACTCTATGATGCATTAGCACGAACATGAAATTAGCATAGAAACTTGGTGTGAAGTCAACATAATTTCTAACTTAGCTTTATATAATTCCCTATGACTTAAAGTTTAGTTATTCTAAATCTTAAACAAATAGATTCAGTATAAATGTCATATGGAGTAGTACATCACTTTAGTTAATACTAAAACGATTTTGTTTATAAATTTCACATTTTTCTTAAGAAAACTTTTTTTCATTCTAATTTAAATAAAGAATTCCAATGCTCTAAGGTGAATAAATTTTTGATATTACTATGAACTATTCAATTCACAAGTGAACACAACAAACATAAACTAAAGCACTGGTTACATAACAAAATCTTATAAAATTTTACCTTATAATAGATGTGGTCTTCTGTTATTTTATCGTTATTAAACGTTTTATGAATTGACATATTTTGAAGCTCTTAAATTTGTTTTTTCTAATTGGTAATAGTATCCTATTCCAATGCTTTTTGGACCAAAAGCCGAGTATGATACAAATGAATCATTGCAAAATTTCAACATAAATTCCTAATAATAACACGACTTTTATGTTTATGTCATATGCAACTGCGGTTGTGTAAATATTTATTGAAATTGTATATATGTAATATTATCGTAAATTATATAATATCTAAATGTACTATATCAAAGGCATTTGATATTATAATAATTAACTATGTGACATAGACCTTAGCATGGTTTATTTTCCAATTTCGGAATGTACATAACATATATTTTTCTTATACAAATATATATAAGATATATAGAGTATGATGTTATAATCGTTTGACACAAGGTAATTAAAATAAAAACCTAAGTAGCAATTATCATTTACCAGATTAAAGTTAATGTGTGATACTATTATAGAGTTTAATCCTTGAAAAAGTGTTTGTAACTGAATGAGTTAAACTGATATTATTAATTTATTAACTGATGTATACTATTATATGCTTGGGACTAGAAAGAGTAATTGAGGTAATACATACAAACAAACAAAGACAGATTAAGACCATTTTTTTGAATCCGCCCTTAAAATTCCTGGGCTTAAGATCCCGGGGGAATGCCCGTTCTAAGGGTGTCTCTACGAGGCCGGCCCTCGGATTAGGACGTCGTCGTGAAGATGAAATCATGCCAGGGCTAGCATTAGTTTTAACATTCTATATAAGTAATATAATTATTGTATATTATGATAAAATATAAATACTATTCACAATGTGTATTGAATTGATGCCAGAAAGAAAATAAAACTAAGATAACATTTTAAAACTGTCGCATCATAAACAAGTTAATTAAATATTAATATTTATAAACTATAACAATGAACTATTGTGTCACTTCTCTAAAGCGTTAGACGTGCCGAGCGACGAAGGCGTGACAGCCAGCAATATGTTTCACTTCACGCTAAAAGCTTTTAAATACCCACTCTTTATAATAGACATTCAAGAAATTTCCGCGATACAAATCGCTTTCAATTAATAGTTATGTTCAATTGAAATTTTATTTATATTGCTTTTGTTTATTCCTATTGCTCGATTTGTTTTACTTTTGTTCTGTCTGATATTTATTTATATAAGAAATGGAATTGTTAAAATATAGAATTATTCGATATATTATGTAGGATACATCCTTAAGAACCAAACTTTGTTACAGTTAGTTATTTATTTACATAATTTAACTGCACTTTGAATATCCAAGATTTGCGATTGCAACTTAATTTATATTCATAAGACGGACAACGAGTCTGCGCGCAGATTGCAGAGTAAACACTTTAAGATAGTTAGGAATTTTCCTGTGAACATTCAATTGAAGAGTCAGTAATTGTTCTCTGTTTTTTAAACACACAAACGCTTATTCTTGTTTTATGATTATAAAAAAATACTTAATACAGAGTTGGACAATCTTCCCACAAGGCCCGTTTCTGTCACGTTCATCATCAATGAACTTTTTGAAGTTTGTAAACGCTCAAATTTTCAAATTACTACCATTTTTATATGGTTAATATTAAAAACAATTAAAATGATTTTTTTGCTGTTAATTTAAAAAATTCACACTAAAGCTATATATAGATATGCCAAACATTAGGCGGACACCGAAAGCAAACAGTTCTACTATAAACATTTGCCAACCCAACTGTCGTCATCCAAACTATATATATCATTTATTTAAGGCTCTCTTCAGATTAACCGTTTGATGATTTGATAAAAATTGAAGTAATATAAGTAACTGCTAGCTGAACATTAAAAAAAAATTGAAAAGGTTATTATAATCCAGTAAAAAATGAGAACTTTTGATATTTCTTGTTTAGTATAGAAATTATTCTTCTCCCAACTTGTGATCTTTGCTATTTCTAATATTTATAAATCCCATGAAAAGATATTTTATATAAAGTTATCCCCTCTCATATCCCTATCCCTTCAAAGTTGAAATTTCCTAAATACTTTCTTCTGAGATGCTTCTGTTTCTAAGTTTAAACAAACATATGTTCAAAATAGCAACTTTCAAAACTCAACCAACACTATGTTGTACAGTGAAAACAAATACTTGTCAAATAAGTTCATATGAAAAAAGTAAAATTTTAATTATATATTTTTTTCCATATCAAAATCAATATAAAATCAATTCAATATAAAATAACGAGGTTAAAATTAGATTTGTATACAATCTGTTGCTACTCTTATAATTCTATTTTTTAAATAATATTACACAATTTTTATTTCAACCAAATTACTATCAGTAAAAACAATTCGTCTTTTTTCATACAGATGTTCATAGACATATATTTATGTATTAACAGTTGTATGTCGTTATGTTTTTTAAGGGCCCATCTTTTTGTTTGCTTTGCAACAACAACAGAGTATCTATTTATAACAAGATAGAGACAAATGAATCAGAGTCAAAGCTATTTCATTCATGTAAGGAAGCAATTTAATTCCACTTCTAAAAACTGAGACTCAGAGGCATAGATATAGATCAAAGGCAAAATAAAAATATCTCCAGAAATACATGCTTCGATACATAATTACAAATTTAAATACATTTTTCACATAATTTTTTTTATGATATTTTGTATTTATTGGTAATACATTTTCACTTTATCCTAATTTTAGGAAATTGAATATATCAATTATATTGTGACGTTATTTAGCCGACCTTAGTAGCATGACCTATTTGTAATTCTCATTCTATCATTTGAGTAACCGTAGCCTAACATTTTGAACTGTAAATAGGATTTTTAGACTTATAGGATAACTAGATGTTATTCAGTTTTCAAACTTCTCTTTTTTTACAGTTTACATGCGTAGGACTGAACGTTTGGATATTTTAAGTCTACATATTAAATGTGCAAGATATTTTTAGAACATTGCTTCTGCAAGACCGGCATTATTATTTCATCCTTATTTTCCTAGTGGAATGTTACTGATCACTAATGGCATCGTGTTGATCATTTGCTTTTTTCAATGTTAAATAAATTGTTGTGTAGTACAATATTGTGCCTTTTGTTTTAGTAAAAAACGAATTTTTTTTAGCAATTTACGATTTTGGTAAACACAAAATCAAAGATATTTTATTACCCAGCGTCTTTTTTAACGTACTTTTTAAATTGCTAAAAAATTTATATTCGAATTTTCATAACATATGAAAAAATATTTACAATACAACCTTTTATAATGATAAAGTAACAGATGTTGTAACATAAAATTCAAAAACAACAAAAGTTTAGATGTTGTTGATCGCAGCAAAAAGTAACTTGAGGCTAAAAATTTTAGTTAAAAGTGTATTTGTGTGTTTAATATTGCCTATCCTATTCTAAAACATTTTATACAGACTAACAAGTCATTAATATACATATATATACATATGTAAAAAAAAAAGATTTACATTAAGATTAAAATATTAATTAAAACCAAACTTGTTTTTTATTTTTTCATAATATCTAAATAAATCCATTCTTTCGTTTTTAAAGCTTAAGATCGAATCAAAAAATCGATTGAAATATGCAGTCATATTTATAAGATCGAAGCAGGTAAGTTACGATAAAATATGCTCAGTTGATAAAATTAAAAAGAACGAATCACATATGTCACAGTGTCGAGTACTGCTTGTGTTAAAAGAAAAAAAAATAATTTTAATGAATGTAATAAAGATAAAGAAAATATATGTATATAGCTGATTTAAAGTATTTCTTTTAGTTTAATATCCATTATAAAGTAAGTCTTTTTAATCTCAACGATTTCCTCGTTAATGTATTTTCAGACATTAAGTAAGCGCACCCTTGCGTACTGTTAAAAGGTTAGAAAATATTTCAGTATATATAGCACATTACTAATTATTATTATATCAGAGTAATAGTCATTCTCTTTAGATTATTAGATCATAGTCATAGTCATTTTTTTGATATAATTACTATTTCAAAATAAAATCAATTTCTTATCCTTCTTTGTTCCTTATTTTTCGCTTTAATGTCACTAAATGAATTATCTATTCCTAATATATTAGTTACTACATTAATTTACCAACATTTGCTTTGACGTTCTGCGTACGCAATATGCAATATTATTTCATTTTTTGAATATTTTGAATATTGAATTTCATGTCGTGACTTGTCTAGTCCAATTGGAATGGATAAAGGATATCGTTTTATTCGAAAAGCCTCGAATATATATTTTTATCAGTGTATATATTAGAAACATGTGGATTGTCCTGGTTGTCCAGTTAATTAATTATTAGCTATACCTGATTGTTAATCCTATCTGTAAATTCCTGATACTGTTTATATTATTGAGATTATTTCTGGTGATCTACAAGTTTATATATTTGTTCAACAATACGTATTAACCAGTTCTTGACTACAGTCTTCTTATACTGGTAAACAAAAGGATATGTCTTCGCTAAATTGAAATTATATACATATATATATATATATATACTATAATTTCAATTTAGAAATCATAATATTAAGGACAATAGAAATAAATTACTACAAATAAATATATATGTTGTTTAACTCCTTCAATAATTTATTTTGTAAAATAATAAATAAATATAAATAAATTTCAAACAAACCAGTTTGTGGACTTAGTTGTAATTTATTTAATTAATAAAAAAAATAGCAATGGACTTAAATTTAATGTTGAATTAATAATTATAAATCTATATGTGTTGGTATTATAAATTATAATTATTGTTATTATTGCTAGGCTGTAAATGTCGAAATATTTTTTGATAAAACACATACCATTATGTTACTTAACATGTAAATTGTAAATTGTTTTTGTTAATTAAAGAAGGAACAATCATCTTACTTTAAAGTCATGCAATTTACTTTGAACAAATACAATTTACTTAAAAGTCTTAAACATGTGGCAAATAATAAAGTCATATCCATGCATATAATTGGAAAGATAAAAATATTTCACATATTTGCGTCATTTTTATGCTGTTGCCAAGTACGAACAAAATACGTGTTAAAAAGTTTAAATTCAATGAAAAATTTATATCTAACAAAAATAAGTTAGAAATCATAATATTACATGTATGTAAAATACATATATTTACGAGCACAGTTATAAATCATACCAACTGTTTATTATAAAGAGCATGAAACAGAACTAAAAGAGTCGATTTGTGTTAATGCAACTCAATTTAGCTATTGCATTTGGCATAAACATCAAAGTTCATGGTATCTAGAAATTGTGTGAGGAATATTGATTAAATAATTCGTATTGGTGCTGTAGCCGCCAGAGCTCGTAAGTGACGTACAGGAAACGAAGAAATCGCATTTGATACATCTGAGGCTTAAATAATAACAGAACTGATAGATTTTGATGAAATCATAATGAACACAGATCAGTTAATAAAATTTGCGTTCATATCCCGTTAATGGTGTCAGGTAAAAAGACTATTCATTAATAATACAACGGAAAAACTATAATATGGATATCATTCTCTAATAAAATAAAATTAAATACTATATGGTATAAACATTTATATAACTAAAATATTTAAATAAAATTAAAGATTAGATAGTATAATAGATGTTATAGAAAATATAATATGTCATAAATGTATTAATTGTCTTAGTTCGGCATTTGCTAAACATACTCAAAAATATAATTTATTAAAAGATCTATACATCTTAAGTTACATGAAAAGTTTTAGTTGAATTAAAAATGCGTAATTATAATACGCATAACTGTTATCTGTTTCAAAAGTACCGAAAGTTTTTATTGTGTTATTTGAAAAGCTCATCCTAGTTAAGATATGTGAGGGAAGCTTAAACTGTTGATTTCGTTAACAGGGTGCTACAACCACAACCGCGTAATTAAGCCTCAGCACTGAAGCCTTGTTTTCATAGTCTGCCGAGTGGAGGTAATCACGTTAACAAGTTGAGTTTTTTTTGGTAAAAGTTACCTTTATAGCAATTTTATTTATTCCGAAAGTACTACAGCCCAAAGTTGAAAGTTGCCTTAAAGTTCAAATAACTGTACTCTATATATAATATAACAGTAAGGTACAATATAACAGTTCATTTTGTTCGGGATATAATAACTTCATGAGTTTAAAACACCTTGCTAATTCATTATTTAAAGAATTTACTGTGTTTAGTTATTTTCGGTATTTAATAGTAGTAAATACTCTAACCAACCTCTGTAAATATCATTTATATACGAGATAAAAGTTTAGGATAATAGTGATAATTTTTAATAAAAAATAAATTAAATGTACCTATCAAAAGAATAATGAAATACTAGTAAGAAAGAAAATGGTGATTATTACTCCTACCTAGGAGGTCACCCTTTTATATCTCTAAAATAGCCAACGACATATTAACTCTGATATAATGAACGAATAGTATTAGGTGCGATGACTAATTCATTCATCAGAACGGATATAGAACTAAATTTTTTGTTGTGAGCCGCAAAAATAACAGGAATGAAAAGAACAGAGTACTACTATAATTTTATTACACTTTTGTTAAGGAGGGAACAAGTTGAAACAAATGGGATATTATACTTTTGGGTAGACCTCGAAGAATTCGGTCTGCCCATTCATTTGTCCCCTACTTTCGAATTTTGGAAACCGAAAATTTTTGGAAAAAAATTCATAACTTTTTTTTTTGGTAAATATTCTTACATCACAAGTATTTTTAATAGAAAGGTTATTTTTTACTCTAAATTTAAGTATCAAAAGTTTTTCCGTAAAAGTTACCGTTTCCGAGAAAAAAAATAAAAACCACTTTTAGATTGAAAATTTAAGGTAGGTAAAACCAAGGCAATTTTTTTCTGGTGTACATTCCTTCCTCGCAAATATTTTTAATAGAAAGGTTATTTTTTACTCTAAATTTAAGTACCAAAAGTATTTCCAAAAAAGATACCTTTTCCGAGAAAAAAATAAAAACCGCTTTTTGTTTGAAAATTTTTGATGTAAACAACGGCATCATGTCTTATTCTTAGGTAGTGAGTTATATTTTAAACGAGTTAGACACGAGGTCTACCTACGCGTGTCCCCCTGCGGGCACGGATTTTTTGTTGTATGTATTTAAAAAACTAAAATTTTAGCTAACATATCAAATATAGATAATCAGTGAATGATGACATATATTGATATGATGTTTATATTATCGACTAAAATTAGCCAAATTTCATGGCATCTGGCCACCGATTTTTTTCTCAAATATTGACATGATTAATTAACTTTATTTTTAAACGGAGCGATGACAAATTATGAACATGTAGTATTAAATGCTGTTTTATGTTTTGATCACATTATCCAATATTTTGGGTCACAAATATTTTTGTATTAATATTATTTATGATCTTTATAATATGCATTTTAATAAAATTATTATAAAGTCTATACTTTTGTAAAGAAATATCCCGGAATAGAGAAAAAGTTATGGTCGAAAAACTGAAATCAGAAAAAGTGAGGCCCTAGCGCCCCCTGTAGCCGGATTTCTCTGATTAACGAACTTGACCTTCATTTTTGGAAGGTTGATTTTTGTGCAAAGTTTGAAAGCGATCCGAGCGAAACTGCGGCCGCTATCGTGCTGACAAAAGTCGAATCTGGACGCACGCACGCATATATATATATACATATATATAAACTTTTTGACCAATGGTCATTTTGGACTCAGAGGGTCATAAGAAGACCTCCTTTGAAGAAATTTTTCCAAAATTCGAAAGTCGGGTACAAATAAATGAGCAGACCGAATTCTTCGAGGTCTACCCAAAAATTACGACATTTTTCTTATAAAAATATAGGTAGTGTTAGTTATTTTATATGTTAATTATTTATTATTGGATACATGTATTACGTCATTGAGTATAATAACTTATCGTAAATTATGATACCTTCAAATTTACTTTCTATATTTTTTCGATATGGGGTGTCGTATGGCTGAAATTCTCTCTAAAGTATCGACGATTAAACATTAGAAGAGAATATCCAAATAATAATATCATAACTTTTACTAGCGTCTTTGATTAACAATACAAAATATATGAATATGAGATTCCATAACAACCAACAATGATAAAAATGTATACAATGTGTAAATTGTATGTTCAAAATATTTTTTTTTTAAATAGAGAAGGAAACTAATCATTTATTATCTTTGCAATATATTTTAGGATACCGCCGTCCATGACAGAGGAAGTTATCAATCGTTCAGGATTTATTTCATATGTTTTTACCACGAAAACAGATTTTAATAACTATTTTACAAAAAAATACACACCTCATGTTTGGATAATTTTGAATCGAAGTCTTAACGAAAAGTTAATCTACCTTTATATTAGGACCACCAACTTTGATTTTTTCATTCCGTATTCATTTCATACTGGTACGCTATCATATATTAGTGTAGTATTTAGATATAGTGATACAATATAATTTAATGTTACAGTAATTACATAATCACGTTACTCAAGTAACCGTGAACTCCAGTTCTGTAAGTGTTAAATGACACCGCTACTTCAAAGTTAATAATGAACTTAGATCAATTCGAGGCACGTTTCCACCTTCATTGAAGACATTACAATATATATGCAATGCTACGAGTATGTATACATTTATGTTATGTCTCTACACATATAACCTCATCATATCTTATTTTATATGTTCATATGTTTACCATATTACTATTTTTTAATTTCTTTATAACATGTTAAAAGTTTTTTACTGCCGATCAATTTATTGCAAATATTGTATTAATTTTTAATTTTATTTCTATAAAATAAGTATGAAACGTTACGGACTGAAAGTATACTGATGCTGAGTCTGTAATACTATAATCTAAATTAAATTTTATTTTAATTGTAGGATAATAATGCTTACTTTTAATTAACTCATTTGAATCGATAAAGATATATTCAGATAAACATTATTGTTATAAAGACATACATTTTTGTTATAAACTATATTTATATAAAAATGTATATGTATTTACTTTAAAAAAAATCATTTTGTATATAAAGAATTATCGTTAAACCTTTCAAAAGCCACGGGACATATTACAAATATATGACAAATGAATAAAGTTTATAAAGTTATCTTAGGAACATTTATTTAAATAAATTATATATAAAAATAAATGTATGTAAATAAAATACTTTCATTAATCCTATATAATATTATCGCTATAAACAGACAAAATTAAATAATACTATCTATCACATTCTTCATAAAAAAATCTAATCATCAAATATTTTATTGTACATTGAATAACTAAGGCTACTTCACAGGTGCAGGAAACAACGTTAACCGGAAGCGAAGCCTGGCATGTCGGATGTTACGTCATTTGTATCACTCGTTGATACATAGAATAGTCCAGATACAACGTACAACTAAAATCATATTTCATCGAGTGTAAAATAAATATAAATATTTATGTGTTTTTTTTTTCAGATTAGGCTATTTTATTTATAATTTTCTGCTCTTAAATTAATACCATTTGTAGGAGGTTAAGTAATATATAGTTTGGTAGTACCAAAATTAATGTCTATTACATTTTTAAATTTTGTGTAGGAAAGATTCTATATAGCACTTTTATATAACATATTAGTTTTAATAAGCTTAAACCATAATTTCTTTTATAATCTTTCATCGACAATTTTCTAATTTAGTCTGTTAGAAAAGCAACCCCATAGATCTGCTCTGGGTCACCCAATATATAACTAAAACTTGTCCTTGGCCACAATTATTTGAACAAAAACCATTACTTTTTTATATAAGTAATAAGAATCATAATTATCTAAATATATTAATTTATATTTTAAATATATAAACTAAATCATTTGTTTCGACTTTAAAGTTTAAATTTCAAATAAATATGAAATGAAAAATTCAATTCATCTTAAAATATAATATACGATATATAGCTAAATAGCTTCCTTGGGCAGCGTAGGAGAAGCTATCGCATGTCATAGAATCAAGTTTCGGCTCGTGTTGACATATTTTATTTACATTTCAATCAGTATAATATCAGGGTCATGACTATAAATAATTTAAAGTATTGAATTCAATCTACCGTCCATAAAAAGTAAGTATTTTTATATTCCGCTATCTTCTCTGTAATGTTTTTTCAGCCATTAAGTAATTGCACTCATGTGTACTGTTAAAAGGTTAAAAACATCTCATCTCGGTTTATGTCCACGTTGCACTATAGAAAGTTCATTGAGCTAACGTCACCCGGAAAATGATTTATTATCCTTTTTTTAACTAGTAATCTATTTTTTTTTTGTTCATGACATATTAAAATAAAAAAGAAATACCATGAAATGAATGAAAGTTTTCTCCAAAATATATAAACATCGATAACTAATATGTAGAACTTAGATTTAATAACATAAATTACTTTTTAATTAAACAACAATGTAGATTTTTTTATTCATACACTTATAATGTAAAACCTAAATAAATTATCTTTATCATGACGTTAACAGGCTCTGTATATAATAATATACGTACTTTTTGATATTACCTATTCCTCCTAATGTATGTCCCTGCATATAGGAACATAATTCATGCCAAAATGTTCTATTTTTCTAAAGTAGATAAGATAAGATATACCAGATTACTAATGATAATGATTCAAAGGCGTTTCGAGAAACTAAAATTTATTTAAGTTTTTTATATTAGCTAAAAGAAGAAATTCTTAAATTCGTAATATAGAGAAAATGATCAGAAAAGTAAGAACAATTTAAAAGAAATACTCTAGTTGTTTTGTTATAGTTAAAGTTGTTGAGCTTAGAAATTAAGCAGAACTGAAGTTTGAAATATCAAACAGAGTTCACTAACTTACATGAGTAAATGAGTTCATACTCATGAGTAAATACTCATGAATTTATTGTGAGATTATTGTACTATAATTATATTATTAAAATCAGCAATAATTTTAAAATATTACGTTGGAGTTGAGAGAAAATATATATTAAACTAATCTTTGTTTGCTTATAAAAAGTATTCTAATAACTTAGTTTATAAAACAATTTTGTATGTCAAAAAGTTCTATTTATACAAGGCTATTTCTACAAAGACTATTTCACAATAAAAAAATAAAGATCTTGTACTTACTAGAAAACGTGCAATTTACAAGAGAAGCATGAACTGTTTATTTCTGTAACAAAGTGCTACAACCACAATCGCGTTATAAAGCTTCAGAATTGAAGTCGTGTTTTCATACTCTGGCAAGTGGAGATAAGAACATTAACAAACTAGTACCAGTGAAACTCATTTAGAATTGTTGTAATTTGTAAATCGATATAACAAAAAAATGTAAAAACATTAAATATTATACCCAAGTCCAAGAATTACTTGTTCTTCTTATTTGCATGAACATTTTTGTCATGACACAATCATATTGATCAACACTGTCGCAAATAGATAATATTTAGAAATATAAAAGCGATATAAATCTATGTTTTATTGATTTAAGACTATTTATGAAAGGAATTAAGTTAAATTAATCAAATTAGATTCTAAACTAACTTTATAAAAAATCTATCTGGTAAAAAAACATAAGGTTTATTCGATGTATACTAATATACTATTTATCTAAATATTTGTGTACTGTAATCCAGTTTTCAATTAGATCTATCTCTTTCATCATATAATAATTATTATTTTTAGGTTGACCATAAAAGTCAAAGTAATGCATTTAATTTAATTTCATTTTTTGTTTACTATGACCATAAATAACTTTCAGAAATCGCCATCAATGAATCATCATTAACTGTCGAACAAACTGAATAACTTCGGCGGATTATTTATTATATCTTGGCTTAAATTTAAATGATATTTAGATTTTGACATTTTTACATCATAATAAAAATAAGTGCTATTATTTTTATAGTTTCTTTGTTTATTATATTGAGTACAAACCAGTTATGAATATTACAAAGGAAATTTTGGTTGGTAATACTTGTAATAATTAAAAATATAGCTATTTCATCTGATAATCTTTTAAATCTAAGATTATTTATGTGGCGTACCAAAAGATATACAATTATTAATATTAGATTAGTTTAGACAATTTATAATTACAATTTGAAGAACAGTGCTTTAGCGATTTAACTCCCGTGTCAATTGATTACCGTTTTTTAATTTCAATCCGACGTTTCAAATTCTTTGAAGTAATCGTGCTTACTGGCAATCGTGATATACGTGTTTGTCAATAAGTCATTTAATTTTTGTTTGACCACCAAAGATTTCTTTGTTTCCAGCCACAGAATTCAGGGTGCAACGCACGCAAGCAAACACGCACAATAAAGCTTAAGCCAATAAAAGAATACTACTCTTAAGTGGTCCGAAGAAGAATTGCTCACTTTTTTATTTCTTTATACATTGACTTTTTTTGAAACCATTTTTAAGAAGTACAGTAAATCCGTAATACCAAGGAAAGCTAAAAGACACTTTGCCTCTAATTACAATATTAAAAATATTTTTACTACTGTAAGAATTAAGACGTTGAAAAAAAAATTGTTTTGTTGTTAATTCATTTTGTGAAACTGTTATCTACTCGTAAGTATTATTAGATGTAGGCAACAATGGATACAATTTATCGAAATATAAAATTTTTATAAAATATTTTATGTATCTATAGAATTTTATTAATACAAAACATATTTGTTATGAATGCGCTTAGCCTAACCCTTATAACAACGTAATTGTGTTGAAAAATGGCGGCTGAGGTTGTTGATAAATGAGAGTGTTACAACGTTGAATGTTATGTTACTCCTGTCTTCGTTTTCAGGAAAAAATAAATTTTAATGTAAAATACATATAAGTTTTTTTTCGATTTTTTCTTGGTAATTGGGCATTACATTTACTGATATTATATATAAATAAATTAAAAATTGTACATTGCAACTATTACTTTATAACTTTCTGATGTAAAAAACGTGTCTTGGAAAGGAATAACTATAATATGCATAAAATCAAGTAAATGAATAATTTCAAGTGGTTGAAGTGAATTATTTTAAATAAAAACTTAATTTTTATTTTTTATTTTTTTTATGGAAGAGGACGACAAACGAGCTGGCGGGTCACAGATAACTTGTGATCACCGCCGCCCATGAACGCTTGCAACATCCGAGGATTTACAAGAGTGTTGCCGGCCTTGTAGGTAGGAGTAGACGCCTTTTTTGAAGGTACCCATATCGAAATGTAATATCTGTATGTGCTTTGCAGCATTTACAATTTTAAAACTTGTAAATATTTAAGATTATAAAAGTTATAATAACCTCCGCTGAATGGGTTAAGATATGACAGTTAAGACGTAATTTGTCAATAATAAATTGCAACCTTCTTAATCATTACAAATTCTTGTGACACTTATTAATGGATGTAATACTTATTGAAAATTTTGTTATTGTTAGCAGAGAATCGAAGACTAAAGACATTATAATTTACAGTATGATTATAACTTCCAACCGATTTCACGTACGTATTACCCGTGAGCCCGTTATGTTTTAATAAAATTATTTATACCGTGTCGAGTATTATAAAGGACTTGGTAGGTGACGTGTACAATGGCTATTATTATTTATGAAGGTACTTTAAAGACAATGAGTATTTAAACGGCGTGATGTTAAAGTGGGTCATAATTTAATTTGAGTAGCTACTTATATTTTAAATGGATGCTGGAAAACTCTTTAACATATAAAAACCCTTCATGAATAAATTTATTAAAATATGAATAAACTCAACGTTTGAAAATTTTTCTTGTATATAATACAGTTTACTAGTATTGTTTGTATCATTAAACCTATATATTTATGTTTATCGACTTATATTATAATGTATTTTTTATGTTATAAAGGAACAAAATGCAGAATCGAAGTAATATTTTAAAGTTGTATATCAGCAGTGGTATAACGAGTAAGGATCACCTCTGATTTGCTGTGGAGTCACATGTGGCATGAAAATGAGCAGTAGGAAATAGCAACCATTGAGCTTGAGGGTGGAAGGAGAGAAAGAGAAAATGGGAGGCAGTTTACTTTTCTCAGTCTCGTTTATAAGAGGGTGCAACTGACTTACAGATACCAATTAACATCTATCATAATTAATTGAATATAAACATTTCCACAATGTTATTTACCACGGTTTATTTTTTCTAGACTTTTTTTACGAAATACTTATTATTAATTATAAAAATACATGTAGTATATTACCTCCAGAATATCTTTCACATATATATTAAAATATTAAATATAACTTTCAACGATGAAAAGTTCATAATATAGGTATGTTGCAGGTGATTCAATGCGTACCTCTGGCAAAAGAAAAATAATTTAAGGTCGTTTATATTTCCTTCGCGTTAGTGTACTAATTTTTCATTTCCCCAAAGCAATATTTGGTAAAGTAACCCAATGAAAACTAAATGGCTTGAATATTTTAAATGCTGCAACATGCATTAAGTACTTTAAGGTTTATGTCAAAATGTTACTTTTAGAGTTATAAATATATATATTTTTTAAATTAGTAGCAAAATTTAATTAAAACCTAACAATTGACTAACAACTATTAACGACAGCCAGAGCCCTACAATATATGTATGTTCTTTATTTTTCATTACATAATTTGTCAGCAGGGGTAGTTTGTAGTATTTACAAAATGAAAATTTTTTGTAACGAATAATTGTTACCATATCTTACAAAAATATCCAGCACGTTTATAGCGCAAACGCTCTCGTTTTGACACGCCTTTATAGTTTTCCTACAATGCAGTAGAAGCCAGAAACTTGCATTCCCCAGAATCCAAAGCGGTAATCCCGTGCCCAAACCGTGCATTTATAAAATCTTTTTACATTCTCTAAAGGGATGTGTTCCTAGCCAATTTCTCTGAAAGTAAGATTTAGTAACTAGAGACTTAATATTTTTTATAATTGTGCATTTTATATTTTTGTATTGATATCATTCATTTCAATAATACTATTGTTAATATTTATAAATTTCTTGTAACATGTAGATAAGCTTATTAATTAGAAATTAATTAATTTAGAAAATTCCTTTTGAATAAAGAAGAGAGAATTATTCATTACAAGTTCGTTGGCATGATTCTATCGATGTTTAGACTCAAGATGTTTTCTGAAAGAAGGAAAAATAATCTTACATACTTTCATATTTATAATAAAATAAAAGTTAATACCATTAAAGAGAAGCTGATTCGTGAAAAAAAAATATTATACTTATTCGTTGGGATTGCGTTCATAAATCTGAAGGAGACGACAATCATTACGTGACGAGACCGCACTTCTGCCTGTTAGTTTCTTTATTACTTTTACAAGTTATAAGAGGCGGCGTGTTTTCTTAAACGTAATCTGAAATCATTTTCTCCTAAGTACTCATCGCGTATAAGAAAAAAAATCATTAGAAAGAAAACCAATAATACGTGAACGATAAATAAGTAATGCAAAATTTATAATAAGTATAAGAATGTTCAAATCTCTTGCAGACCTCCTATATATTTAAGTCGACATAGGCGAAAGATAAATTATTGTTACCCAAACAAACTTATAAGCAACGTGACTTGGAACTTTTACTATAATGACAACAGTGAGCAGACATGTCGAAATTGTGTGATAGTATTTATATATATATATATATATAACTATGTACTTCATAGTGCTTAAGCAGCTATCTGGCAAATGTACAGTAACTTCCTTTTCTTATAAATTAAAAAACTTTCCAACAGCTGTGTAACTAAAACCAGACTTTTTTTTTCCATTATTCTATACTAAAGGCATATGATGGGTCTTTCATATACCTATCATTTTAGGAAATTGGCTTAAAATTTTTATCTCCGTTTTGAAGTGTTTCGAAATAATTTTTGACGTTAATATTTTAAATATTGTTTATAGTTGGCTTAGGTATACCATAATGATAATAGTATTTTCGTATATTGTATCCTAATGAATATTTAGTTCTACATACTATTTAGAACTAATATATGTATTTATATCAGTGAGTGTTGCCAAGCAATTTTAGTGTTAATACTTTAAAAATTTTTTCGACATTTATAGTTTTTGTAAATATAAAGTTATTTTTAGTACCCCATATCCTTAATCCCCTCTTTGATAACACAGGCACACAAAAAAAAAAAAGTCATGAACCAGAGGGGAGACCCCATTATTCTTAGGTTTTTGGGATCGCTGAAACCGAATATGACAATAAAAACTAATTTGAAATGCCCGTTTTCCCGCTAGCACCCCCTTACTACCTCTTAAGGGGTAAAAATTGAAATTTTTGTATAAAATCAAGATAGATGTGTATTTCAATGTTTTTTGGGATGCTGAAACCGAAAAAAAATGATAACTAAAAATAAATTCATGACCACTATCACCCCCTACCATCCCTTACAGGGGGTGAAAATTTCAATTTTTTCTATAAAATCAAGACAGATGTGTATTTCTACGTTTTTTGTGATGCTGAAACCGAAAATGATAACTAAAAATTAATTCAAGACCTCCATAACCCATTACAAATTCATACAATTAATAATTGTTAATAATTGTTTTAGTTAATATCATTTTTTTATTTTATAGTACACATGAGAATTTCATTTGGCTTAATGTCTGTCAGGTTTAATTTTTCATAACAAAGAGATAACTACACGATAACGATACATACAAAACAATCAGGGAAACTAAACGTTAGTTTAAATCAACATTTGTTAACTGCTAAAAGCAATTTTATATTTCAGATATGGTTACAATATCCGACACGCCAGGCTTCGCTTCCGAACAACGCTTCCGGTGCTGCTGAATATCCTTAGAATTATGATAAAATCGAGTTTTAACCTATAATTTCTAAATTGTATATTTCAAAAACAATGTAAATCTTATTTTTATTAACGTTTGTGAAGATTGTTAAAGTAATTATAGCTAATAGAAAATAAATGGTTTCAATACTCGTTTAAGTTAAGCTTTAAATAACGCCTTTATTTATGAAAAGCTATAAGGCAACCATAGATCTAATCGGGGTCACCCAATTCAGGAAAAAACCTTGACATGCCTTTATTATGATATACGTCAAGTTACTGTATTTTCTAAGAATTTCACGAGTAGTTAAAAGAATAATATACTTATTAGTTAATTTAAATGAATAAGATACTTATTGGAAACAATAAATTGAGACTCTCATACTTTACTAGTTTTACTAATTCTAATAATTAGTTCTACTAATACTTTTTAACACATATTATACTTCGCTGCATGTGTTACATTATACATAACAAAATGATAAAATATGATTCGGACACTGAACATCGTTCAAAATATAGCAATGTTCAATATTCTGTTTGGACGTCAAAGACGGGGCATTTAAAAGAGACCGTCCAGAGTGCTATGATATGATGAATAAAGAAAACTTAACGGTAAACAACCAAAACTATCTTTTGAGAATTAAGCTGAATTAGATTCAATCTACTTAAGACCCAAACCTCATTTTTGAAGGTCACATACATTTATATTTTAACATTTACCCGAGGAAACCCTGCACGGCTTGAATATACTGCAATATTGATGATGATCATTGGGAATATTTAACACCTCGATATGCAGAAAGGAAATTATTGGATAGTACATAGCCTTGGGGACTACCGGCTTTCATGGCTTTAAGGACCAAGCTAAATACGTCAAGACAACTTTGATTATGATTCTCGCAGTGAAAAAGTTAACGATCATCCATAATATCTTGGAAATCATACAGAAAGGTGGCTTCTTTAGGTATGTGGGTCATTATTACGTTATCGTGAATTAGTGAAACATCGACGTTGCTTGACATACATTTATTCACACCTAATTACATTGCGCGACTGTCTCTGACTGCGTGTGTCTCAGTGTGTCAGTGTATCAGTGTGTCAGTTTAACTAAGTGTGGTGCGTTCATTGCAGCTCACTTATATACATTTAATATTGCTTACTTGCACAATATATCGCCTACACCTAAAAAAAAGCGCCTTTCTGATATACACAATCGATAGCTGCCACAGTATTAAAATATCTAACAGAGACTGTATCTTACCTTTTATACGGTGCTGCCACTCGTAGTTGAATATGGTGAACTAGGCGAGAATAACTTCAAACATCACCTATTATAACTGGAGTATTTTGAAATAGATAAGAAATTTCACTCATTCGTTGTATTTTGGTTAGATCCGATAAGGACCAAATGAAGAGTTTTAGTTTAAGTATCTTTTACAATTTTAAAAGCGTATTGTCGACTATAAATTATGCTCATGTGCAATATAATTCTTAAGTGTCCTTATTATATAAAGAGATTAGTCTATATTGCTAATGTAAACTGACTTTTGACAGCGTATTAAATATCAATTATAAAAGCTTACATAAAAACAGTAAGCACTACCATTATACTGTTCACTTCAAAATATAACACGTAATAGAATTCGAAGAGAAAGCCCTTGCCTTTTTTCCTGACAGATGCCTCTAGGGACAAAAAGATTCCATTATATTCCTTTCCCTTGGCCGATTTCTTCTTATCTCCAAACTTGACCCGCATTTAACGAATAAATGTGTACAAACAACTCGGGTATCTCATTTCTCTTGGGAAAATTTCAAGTTAATAAATCAAATTAATTGATAGCGAAAGTTTTTAGGAATTTTGTACTTTTTGTGTTACACCGGCCAAACATAAATAATACTCATTTTATATAATTAATTCGATTCATATAAACTAGAAAATATATTTGATGACCACATCAAGTGTATTTACATATAATAATTTGTCATAAAAAAGGTTTATTTATTTATATTTGTGTAGCTTTGTATGTAAGTATTTGTGTACGTTTATGTTATAGTTTATGTATGTAATATGTATATAATATCGATATGTATTTAGATTTATATATTGAGTTGTATAATTTTCTTTGTTTGTATTTTCTTATTTTATGCACTTCGCCTGCACATGTATTATCTTGTACGTTTTGGGTTGGCTGGTAGAAAATACTTTAGCCTTAAGTCCTCCATTTGTACCTTTATTGTGCAATAAGTTTAAATAAATTAATTTACTATTTTATCTGATAGATGTTTACCTATTTTTTTTCTGAGTTTGACATGTATTTTAAAAGAAATTCTATGCTCTGTAGCTAGCCAACCAGCAGTGCAGGATATTTTTAGGACTTTGCCGTAATTACTTACGTATGACCTACAGTAAGACCTGTAAAAATTAATGCTTTTATATGAAATATGTTTAAAAAGTTGTTAAAAAGTATATAAAAAAAACATTTTTGCCACTAAAACAAAGAAAATGACACTGTTTCAAATTCTTTTAAATTTGGGTGTTGTATTTAGTGTGACAATTAATTTATTTAAAAACGTCTGTCAAAGTAACGAATGCGAAGGCAAATGAAAGTTTTTAATAAAAATTTTGTAACTGTACTCAATAAATTATTAAAGCATCAAATAATATTTCACGAGCTTAAAATAAAATTATTACTATTTAATTATGGATAATTGTTTTAATTTGTTGATTAGTTTGAATGTTTTAAAGATGAAAAGATTTATGACAAAGGGCTGTGACTTACAACTTTGATTATTATTTTATTAACTATTTTAGTTTTTTTGAATATTTGAAACCATTTTCAGCAAAACATTATATTATTAACCTCCGAGATATCAATAATATCATCTTACATTGAATAATATAAAAATACTGGTTCATTTATTTTAAGAGGCAAATGTCAATTAGCCACACTCGATTTCATGTTTAATTCTCAATTTAACGCTTACGAAACATAATACTAATACTAACCAACCACATACATTAAATGATATGAGACAATGATAAAACAAAATTATGCTAAAAATATTCTATTCAAACAGTTGTTTTACAAAACTGGCTATAACGTTGATTTATTAAAAAGCAATAGACAAAGTTATAATATAATGCTAACTATCATTCTGGAATAGATTTATCGCAGTACATTAATTGCGATTTGTGTAATTTGCGCAATAAATCTCGCATCTCGATACTACAAGTCTGCGATTCAAACATGTTTTATTAGATTTGCAAACTAACATGAAAGGCTACAAATATTATCACTGAAATATTACTCGTCGATGTCATCAAAATAATATACTTTGTTTCATAACTAATAAAGATTTAGGTAGAAGAAGGAAGTCTTACACTTTTACAAAATTGCTAGTTGATTTGTAGGCACTGCTATGCTTGTTCATCTAAAGTTTTTTATTTTCCAATGCCACTCTAGGTACAGTAGCTGACACTCTACAAATTGAATAATAAAAATATACGTTACATTATAGCATGGTACTGAATTATTGGTATCAAATTTCTTCTTCATTAAGTCAAACTATTTTTATTTTCAAATTTTTCACTGCTTTAAATTTAAATAAAAAGACAATAATGTAACTAGCGTTTTGCATGAAAGTTTGTTTTGTAACAATTATATTTGCAGGAGACAGGGTGTATTTATGATTGTCTTAACTAATTTTTCCTGTTTATCTTTGTTTAATGAAGGTTTATACATACATACTTTATATTATTTTAACACTATTTAATTCATGCATCATACACATGCGAATGTAAATCAAATAAACAGATTATCAAAACCAATCGAATATTGGATAAATTATAAAAAAAATATTTCAATCAAAATACTAATTTTTCATTTGATCTATTAACACACAAAACGTTACGATGGCAAAGTGCAAAGTTGTGAAGAACATCACGAGTTTCGTCATAAGTCGCTGAACTTATCAAGTTCATTTGAGAGGTTTTGCACAACGAGCTTTAAAGGAAAGTTATATTTATAAAAATAGTTACAATTTTTTATGTGGTATAACAATTTTAAAGGTCAAAATGATTAATTAATTTTTTTTATAAATTAAAGGTGTGTATTAAATCAAATAATTATTTGTATAAATATTTAAAACCTGTTATACCATTAAGAATGTTCAATTTTGGGAAGCTCATAAAACTTAACTCTCTGTGCTTTAAGCCCACTAAAAACGATGCTAAAGGCTGAAACTAATATCCCTGAACAAAACACGATACTAAACTTAAAACCTAACAGGCTATCATTATGTAGTCTAAGAAATATCTCATGTTGTTGTACTTTTGTTAAGGCTTTGTGATTAAATGTATGATTAACTTACAGTTATTTTGAGTGCTTTTATACTAATATTGTAAGATTGTTTGATTGAAGGTTTGATTGTATGTTCTTGAAATTACTCAATACAGAGTATTGTAATTAAGAACCTTACGGTTTATTTTTTTTAACCTGTGGAAAGTCGAAATATCAGCGAGTAACATAAGCATATTTTTATACCGATATTGCAACGGAACTACTACTTGAATAAAATTTTGTTACTCTTTGTAGTTTATTTAATTACCGGTAATGATACTGAATATAAAGTGGTTAACTGTAAACCGGTAATGATACTGAATATAAAGTGGTTAACTGTAAATATAACAATATACAACTATACTTGTCATCGTTTGATTGTCGCAATACACACTGGCGGGCACTTTGCAACTTGGTACATACTTAATTCAATTAAATTGTAAATACGAGTAAATATGAAATGAAAAAGTCACGGACCTTAAACCTAAACTTACCCGATGTCCCAGAGTCATATGAGTCCTGCTCATGTCTAGAAACTTTGCATGCTATATTTACAAAAATCCTGTATCAGTACTATAAATAGGTACTAAATAAAATATTATACTTACTTATATATTATAAATATATGTTTAAAATAATACTTATGAAATAAATTTCAATAGGGAGTGTTTTCACAAACTGCTTGTACCGAAAAAGTATTTTTATTATAATTATTTTAAATTGTAGATTAGGTAAAAATCTTACAAATGAAGAACATAAGATAAATTATTACAAGGTTTTTCATTAAATAATTTGTTTTCAAAAGAATGAAGACTAATGAAACAATAAATTATGTGATGAGAAATTTATGAACCTTAAAAATTGTTTCAGGGACAGTTCTAAACATAAAGGGCAAGATAATTTTTTTTTTTTATTAAATTTGCTTATAATATATATATAACACAGCCGTTTATAATAAAATATAATAATTATACGTTCTTTTGCTTTCGTAATGAAGACATATCATAAAAGCGATAAAAAACATAGACAAATAGATTTTTTTTGTTAAAAATAAGTAGAACCAGAATAAATATAATAAGAAATCTGCATGTTGGAGTAGTAATGGCCTTGCTATTTTGTATAATGACCCATGTAAATTTAAGTTGATGTATTAATGTAAATAATTTATTTAACATAACACTTAACCTTTTATATAAATAGAATAGCTTAATTTCTAATACGATATGATGAAATTTTTTTCATATTCTTCCTATCTGGTGCTATGAACTAGTTTAAAAACCAATATAAATGGTTTTTAAATGAAATCTATACATAAACAGACATAAGACTGTAAAACACTTACTGGGATAGTATCATAAGCTCACAGAACTTCGGAGAAGCTTTACTTTTAACATAATGGAAGAATCCTTTGAATTTGCCAGTGTTATATTATTCTACTTACGACGTTTACCACTAATGCTTTGCCATACTAATGTCAAGTGATATAAAGTGTATTATTAATTGCAGTGGATTATTAATTACAATAACCCAACTTCTTTATCTTAGAAGTTACCAAAACCCACATTAACCGGAACCTGTTAAAAGTTCAACGTCACTCACGCCAAAACATGCCAGGCAATAATTTAATATTTACTTTAAAGGAGTGTCGTTCAAGTGTTTAAATATATAATATATAAAAAAGACGCAACACATTTAATATTATTAGTTTATTTCCTTTATAATTTGTAAAAAGAAAAGTTTTAACTTTGGATATTTTTCAATATAAAATAAAGGAATAATCATAATCATAATCATGACTATTCACATATTTTATGAATATTCTTAGTATAATTAGTAACAATATATTATTTATATAAAAAAAATCTAATTCATATCGCTCATTTAATGAAGGGATAAAATATTTTTTTATCTTTATTCAATTATAAAGTTTCGGTAAATTTAACTTAGGCATTGAACTCTGCGATGTTTTTATTATTTACTTAGAAACGAAAACTTTTTTTGCTTTTATCTTTTACGAATATTATAATTAAATAACTTTTAAGTAACCGTCCATAATTCTTCTTCTATTACTTATTTTTGCTCATAATTTTTACTTTGAAGGTAAACTCAAATTAAACTCTTTTTTTTTTTCTTAAAAATACAAAATCAAATTTATCTTACGTTATTAGTTAAATCAAATAAAAAATAATCTGCTTAAAATATCATTTAATATGGTCTTCAGTCGAACGATAATGTGGTTGGTTGATAGTAAGTTGTTATAGAAGAGAGAATAATGGTATTCCTCATTTTTCGAAATTTCGTAAAGCTTAACTCATATATGCTTATTTTGAATTGTTGATATTTAATTTATAGTTATTACTTAAATCTATTTTCTTAATGTTCTGAGAGTCTTAAAAAGTATAATATTTTTTTATTTGGAGGTAATTTTACGGTTTACCGAAAGAAAAGATCACATGAATTATTTAAATAATCGTCGTAATTCAATCAAATCAAAAGAGGACCTTATGTATATTGAAACACGTTGAAATTGAAAATTAATTACGCGAACGTAAGCCTAATGTACTGATGGATACATACAAACGTAATGGATTAAATTTACATTTTCATTGGCAGGAAGATTGCCTTCAATTTTCCAATTTTCCTTCCTATACGCTTTTGCGATTTATTATCTAATGTTATAAAAATAAAATTCACTTTCGAGCAATGCGTTGACTCTGAAAAAATATCAATATTTCTGATATTCGTACTTTCCAATAAGTATATTTTGTGACTGTCGATTATTATATTACATTCAAAGTCATTTCAATAAAGAAACGACGAATCTTTGTAAATTTAATTTATAGTAAATGAAGAGATTTTAAGGTAATTTATATGTAATCAAATGTCGATTGAAACATCTCTCGTTCTCATATGATCCATTTTTCAACGGATTTGTAGATTTTTTTTAATAATTTAAACTATAAAATTTTATGCAATCAGCAAAAATTTATTTATTATACATGAAAGAAGGCAATAAGTTATTTGATAGCCAGTTTATATAAAAAATTTAAAACTTTGATTATAAGCAATAATATTTGTTTTTATTTAATTTAAAATACCTATGATTTTTTAAGGATTGCATAAAATGAAATAAACAATTTACAACCAAATTATCTAAAACCAATACCAATTTTACCAAACACAATAATTATATTAAATAATATTCGAGTATATGTATATACAGTATAAGTTTTTTTTAGAAGTACAAAAGGTATAATTTTAAAGGATAAAATCAAAGAGGTCGGAGGGCTGGCTTTGAAGGTGATGTTATAGATATGACCAACGGCTATTATTATTCCCTGCAATGCAGACAACGTTGCATTGATTGGGTATGGTTCAATTTATATACTTTTTTAATTTAAGTATAGAATCATAATTATATTCACCTTTGCTTTTTTTAACATATATAGGACAAATAATGGGATGTGAATACTGAAACTGAACTAAATTCTTACTCAATTTTTTTATTTTGCACATCTTAGATTACAATTTAGTAAGTGGTCCCCACTACTAAGTTGTTAATTACACAGGCACACAAAAAAAAAATATCATGAACCATAGGGGAGACCCCATTATTCTTAGGTTTTTGGGATCGCTGAAACCGAATATGACAATAAAAACTAATTTTAATTGCCCTTTTTCCCGCTAGCAACCCCTTACTACCTCTTAAGGGGTGAAAATTGAAATTTTTGTATAAAATCAAGATAGATGTGTATTTCTACGTTTTTTGGGATGCTGAAACCGAAAATGATAACTAAAAATAAATTCATGACCACTATCACCCCCTACCACCCCTTACAGGGGTGAAAATTTTAATTTTTCTATAAAGTCAAGATAGATGTGTATTTCTACGTTTTTTGGGATGATAAAACCGAAAATAATAACTAAAAATAAATTTATGACCACTATTACCCCCTTACCACCCCTTACGGGGGGTGAAAATTTCAATTTTTCTATAAAATCAAGACAGATGTGTATTTCTACGTTTTTTGGGATGCTGAAACCGAAAATGATTACTAAAAATAAATTTAAGACCTCTATCACCCATTAACACCCCTCACCAACCCTTCCGGGGGTGAAAATTTCAATTTTTATATAAAATCAAGATGGATGTGAATTTCTATGTTTTTCAAAATGCTGAGACAAAAAATGATTATAAATTATATGGTAACCTTATTGTATGCATATATTTGTTATTATGATGCTAAGACTGAATCATGATTTTTGTCCTATTCTTAACAAGTTTTTAAATTTTTTGTTTTTTTTTTGTTTTCTATTTAATTCTACTTATACTGTTATCCATCCGGCAGCCTTGTAAAACGCTTAAAAGATGCTGAACCTAATTCTATGCCTACGAAATAGAATTATTACTATTTTCCTGACAATTTAGGAGACTAAAAGATGCTGAACCTAATTCTATGCCTCCGAAATAGAAGCGACTATTTTCCTGACAATTTAGGAGACTACAGTGAGGAGCAAGGTGAAAGGTTCCATCAGGATCTTAAGACAATGGAACAGCGCTGTCAGGGTAAATGGGATGTCCATATGTTAGTGGACTACTGTTGGAATTTAAAAAGAGATTTGCCAGAACAGAAAAGAACCAATAAATGGAAACCACTTAGAAGATCTTTTGACAATAAGAGAGTTCGATATCGTACAAACAGGTAGACGCTGAATAGTGAGAGGCAAGGGGACTCACTTTAATCCAGCACCCCAAAAGGGAACAGAAATCTACTACGACCACGCCGTTGTTCCTGGGTTACGCTAAGAGTAGAATTAAATCATGAATATATACTCGTATCAGATCAGATACTTCTGATCGATAAAGCATTTGAATTTCTAATAAAAGAGCTAAGAGTAACCTCAAACTATTTGATAAACATGTCATTTATTGTAAATCGTTAAAATTTCTTCATACATCTTAATTTTATACAAAATTGAAACTACCCCCACCCCCCCGTTAGAGGTGGTTAGGGGGTGGTACTGAGTAAAAGAGGTATCAAATTCACTTTTGGTTGTCATTTTTGGTTTCATCATACCAAAATACATAGAAATACACATTCATCTTTATTTTATACAAAAATGGAAAACTTCACTCCGCATAAGGGGTAATAAGAAAGTGTTAATGGGTTATGGAGGTCGTGAATTAATTTTTATTTATCATTTTCGGTTTCAGCATCCCAAAAAACGTAGAAATACACATCTATCTTGATTTTATACAAAAATTTCAATTTTCACCCCTTAAGAGGTAGTAAGGGGATGCTAGCGGGAAAACGGGCAATTAAAATTAGTTTTTATTGTCATATTCGGTTTTAGCGATCCCAAAAACCTAAGAATAATGGGGTCTAACCTCTGGTTCATGATTTTTTTTTGTACGCCTGTGTTATTAATAACTTACTAAATTAATAATTATGAATAAATGTATTAATTTGTTTTTATTGATTTCATTAATATAGAATGAGAAAGAGCTATTTATATCATTTATTATTTATTTATTAAATGCTTTTGTGTACACGTGTAGTGCATTTTCAGTCAAAATAGTATATATAATATTTATATATAAATGCAACACTGGACCTAATAACTTATTGGCTTACCTGAAGGACTTTAATGAGAGATAAAATTTTTATTCTTTTTACCGACACAAGAAAAATCGTGAAATATTATAGTAAGTAGTATCGATTTACCCCTAGTATATTCTTCTTTCACTGCAATGACACGAAATTGTTATGAATGCATATTTTTCCTCTAATAAATCTTAATAACTTATAAACATTATAAAGTTTGTTTTCTTTATCACAAACTCTGTAAGTTTATCAGTTACACCGTAGTCGTAGGATCGAACGCTTTGCTTTGATTACTGTTTTCCGTGTACGGGCATCGACTGCCATAATTTACTTGCTATAATAAAATTGTATACTTCGTAGTACATGAAATTGTATGTTTTATGCATTAGATCAGAACACAATTGGAATGCAAATTATATTGCATTAGTATTTTTTGGAATTATTAATTTAATTGACTTCATACAAATTATGTTGATATACATACTCGTATATTATTCTGAATAATAAAGAATAACAAATAATTTGTTAAACGTTATTAAATATTTCATATTTCATAGTAATAAAAATATTTTTGCTTTATCTGATTATGTTACATGATATGTACGCAATATCTTGTACAATGTAAGTTATTCTAATGAATATTAAATATGTTCGAGATAAAAACATAAACATCTATACTTCGCTCCCAAGAAGATAAAGAGTTTCAAGGCAACTCATTAAAACTTTTAAATAATTTTTCCTTGTTTCAAACAGTAAAACTTTAACATAGATATTAAATTTACGAAGGAAGTTTTATTTACACTTTCTTATTTATAATTAATTTTCCAAAGGCGATTAAGCTTTCATTACTTTGTTGTTTTTTTTTTTCAATATAATTATAGTTATACCTGAGTGACGGAAACGATAAAAGTCTAAAAAGAATGTTGTAATAGTTTGTGATGAATACAACATCCCGTCATAAAGAAATTTATTAGACAGGCTTTTGAATAATTTTCCCATTACCCTTTTGAACCTTTAGAAACATGTATAAATTTGGGAAACAGATCTTAAACATAAAATGGGTATACCTCGTATGTTAAATATTTCTGACTGAAGTGAAATTCTCATAAATGTTAAATATAAAATTATCCATCCTTTCATATAAGGTTAGGACATATCGATATAGCTTTACCACCCCCATATCAATTTATAATATATAGTAAATAACTATATGATTGGGATCAGCAGTATGTGCATTAGAATCCACATTCATTTTCAAAAGAAATCTGCAAGAACGCTTTAAACATTTATTCTAAAAATCGATTATGAAAATAATATTATCATGATGAATAATCATAACCACATAATAATAGTACCTACTAGATTAAATTCGTTTTAACTACCTAAATTTACCACCGAATGGTCTTATAAAAAAATATAGTGTTATTTTATGTGTTTTTGGTATTAAAATATTATTTTAAAAATAAGGTCTACATTAATAGGGCAATAACGAAAATGCTAATAGTTTTGCTTAGAGTATATATAAATTATATAAAAAAATAATTATGCCTTATTTTTTATTTAATTTATATATACTATATGCTTATGACTTTGAAGTTGACTGGTACTACGACTATTTCTAGTATTGACATGATCACTAATCGTAATCTACTACTTTTGGTACCATGTGAAGTTCAAGTAAAAACTCTAATTCTAATTAGTTTTCTAAAGTCAATAATGATGAAAAATATTTTTATTAAAAAATGGCATATTATCTTTTCAAGATTAATATTCAGGATAAATGAAGAATTCATTCAAAATACATTTGACCATTGGTTTTCTTGAATAAAAGAGGAATAAATAATTATTTTATATTATATTATAAGATCAATCACTTAACTCATTTTTAAAATACTACCAAATAAAAATTCGACTTGTGCTAAAGCTCGAGAGGGTAAAATACTTAAGAATAAGCCTCTTGAATTTTCTTTTACAATATATCGTCATTCATAAAGATCTTAGTATATACTCAAGATATTGAACTGATATCAGAAAATATAATGTAACGTTGAAATATACATTCAATATGTCTTTTATAGGTCCTTAAATAGAATTATACTTTTTATAATTTAACAAAAAAACATAAAAATAAGAAAACCTTTGCAATACAAGTAATTTTCATTAAAATGAATAAGGTTTTATTCATCTATTCGAATTATTTATAGCATAAAAAACTATTACAGTTACCCATTCCAATACAGTGAGGATACACTATCCACTTTACTCTCATCTGAGAATTTCATTATTTTCATTTATATATTGCTTGTTTTATCATTTCATATCCAAAAATACAATAAACAAAAATATTTTAAAGCTATGCAGTTTCAATTTAAATTCTTGCCACATTGCATATAACTATAGAACTAAATATGCTCGTAATTAGTTCAGTAATAAGTTAATGTAAAGGCATACTTATAAGCTCATGTTATGCAAAATGTAAATTAAGCCACAGCCAGCACTATTATAATATCAAATAGTACAGTATTCTATAGTTAGCTGAAAATTGCTTAGAACCATGCAGTATAACGCATTAAGAATTATATTATTATAATAAAACTTTAGATAAAAAACTCTAGTGGAATCTCCATCTTTCTGCACTTGCAAGCAAAATCAACTCAGTTGTCTTTGCAATTAGAAAAGTTACACCTTACAATAGATGTTAATACGTGTCGAATTATTTATTTTAGTTATTTTAATAGTATTTTGTTTGGCAATATTTTATTATGGGGAAGTGCTGCTGAAATTATTTCTATATTTGTTATACAAAAAAGAGTAGTTCGGACTATTTATAATTGAAAGGCTCAAGACTCCCTGAGGGATGTTTTTAAAGTAATTGGTATACTTACAGTCACTTCTTAATACATATAATAATATAATAACATAATGCTTATACGCTAAAATTTAAATGTGACAGACACACGATAAAGACAAGACATAAAAACAAACTCGTAACGCTTCAATTTCGTTCACTTACTACGGTGATACCAATATACGGAATTCTAAATCACATAAGTAAGCGAGTCATTGAATAAGTAGTATTCGATGAAAGGCTTACTTATAAATTATATTTGTAATTTTATATGTTAATCTGATTTTCTTTTAATTTGTATGTGGTGTGCACTTTTACTGCTTCCATTTTCTACACTCCTTTCACAGGTCTACTAGAAGAGATATAATTTTGAAATAAACAAAGCCTATATACGATTTTATATATATATATATATTTATTACTTTACATTTTAATAAATATTTTTGAAAAATCCAATAATAGATAACATATGTATCTTGTATTGTAGGTCAATTAAGATATTAAGAAGGATAACGATTTATTTATATAGACATATATATAAACATATACAAGATAATAAGATCTAGATTATCAATTAACTTTAAGACTATTCCAGCTGATACTGCAATTCGCTCTACTTTCAATCAGATATACATTAATAAGGACACGCTCATTACTCTTAGTAATTAAATACAATATCTTGTTAATCTCAGTTTTTAGTCTCCTTTTATGTTAGAGAAGATTGATAACGGTTTTAAGATTAACAGGTTTTTGAAATCAAAGCTATGATTTCGAATTTAAGAGTTGTATTTTTTTATTTTAATATTTGTTTATTCGTAACAAAATGTGGAGGACAAGACCTTGAAACCACTGTAAAAACGCTTTTCATAGGTAAGTAAATAGTTTAAAAGTTGTTATAAATAAAAAAAAGATTTTAATTATTTGATAGTACTAAATGAAGCAACTATTTTTATATATGGCTATCGACAAAACAGAAATATATCTTTATATAAAATATTTTTAAAATTATATTTTGAAATAATTCAACCTATAACATTTTTATTTCATCTAACAAACTGGTGTTCATCATATTTTTTGAAAATTAGTATATCACCACGTAGTAATGGATCATAAGAAAGTATTTAGAATTCGTTGTTTTTATTATTATTTGTTTTTATATAGTATATTTATAAAAAAAACTACTCCTTCCTCAAAGGCAAGAAATAGAAATAATCAATTTCCATCAGGTAAGGTATCGTCAGATGTCTTAAAGGGTGACTATGGGACCAAAATTTAATAGAATCACGCATCCGTATATGAAAGTAGCACGAATATTTAGATTCGACCGGCATTACATCACACTCATACATTAGACCGGCTTGAAGTAGTGGCTAAGTGTCATTGATTTATGTATCGGTAAGTGTATAGAACTCGGCACTCGGGTCTACATCAGGCATGGACCTCTGCAACATTAGAAGTTTAAGAGCAACCTAAAGGCTGTTTACTACTACTTTCGGCATAGCTGTCATTGTTATTCCAAACCGAAACGCAGATATCTCTACCGAACGCTACAGCATACCTTTTATATCCTGGATATTAAATCGAGCAACATTCATACCCCTGAGTTGTAACGCTAATAAAAAACCTAAATTTAAGGTCCTTAAAAGGAAAGACAATGACGCCTCTTAATTATGCAAACGGCAAAATGCCAGTGTCCAAATATGTCGTCAAAATCGGCAACCTACTGGTGAATCTAGGTCACCTTCGATTTCCCTCCCGTCGTTGTACTTGAGGAACGACACCCCAGCTCATATGGCAAAAAAAAAGACGATATTCCAGAATATAGTCTTTCTTTTTGCACTATTTTAGCCTTAAACTCGTCATTTAATGACCATGTAAACATATCGTATTCCATCCCAAATTGTTAAACTTCACTGCAAAACATTGTGTTCATACAATGGCTTCTACTACCTTTTTACGATATTCTTTGCCTTTCAAAGATAATTGAGATCATTATCAACCCACAGTTCCTAGAAAACCTGGAGAATAGAATGTTGAAAAATATTTAGCAATTTTCGTCTATCTTACTCTCTGAAGAAGAAGGTTTAGGTATGGGTTTATGTATACGTGTTCGTGATTTAGGGGAACATTGATGTTGCTCGACATATGTTTATTCACACCTAATTACATTGCGCGACTGACTCCGTGACTGCGTGTGACGCGTTCATCGCACCTCACTTATATACATTTAATATTGCTCACTTGCACAATATATCCCCTACAAAGGTATAGGAGATGACTTAGCAGTTAGTTTGGATAATGCGGAAGTCTTTGATCGTATGGCACAAAGCATTTCTTTTACAACTACCTTCCTATGGGCTTCCCGAGAGTTTGTGCAAATGTATTACCAGCTCTTTTGCTGGGTGGTACTTACATTCTTCTAAATATCAATTCTATTTTCAAATATTCATTGTTTTGAGGATGGCGGCACGGAAGATGCTGTATTTACCGAACACAATATATAATATTCTGTCAGGAAACTGACAAAGAATGCCGAAAAAAATAAAATGAACAAAATGAATTTTGTTCATTTTATTGCCTGTGTCTATTAACACAGATTGTGCCTTTAACACTAAAAATCCCAATTCGTAGTATTAAAATTCTTATATCAGAATAAGTTTTGTGATCATCTAGAGAGCAAAAACAAAGTTGGTCTCAAAGAAACTAGGATGTGCCCAACAGAACAAAGTAGTATTTTTTTATTTAAACTGTCCTTTGAAATATAAAACACAATATTGCCCATTCGTTATTGTAGTCGAATGATATTTAAAAAAATAAATAAAACTGGACCATTCATAACTTCAAAAGAAAAAAAATCTCTAACTATAAATTATTTACTTTACTTTATTTAGCTATCCACAAATTGTCAAATCATTAAAGACTTTCTTTTATAAGAATATCTTAAGCCATACAAATCATAAATTTTGATACAAAAATGTATTTAAAAACATTTTGTTAACAGAAACAACTACCGAATTGGTAACCTTACTAACGGACATACCGGAGGAAGACGTTGAAGAGGCACTGAATATAGACTATGGACGATACACGACTCAATCTGTTTTATACATCAACAGCCAGTTTGATTCTTTAGTGGGCCATGAGATAATACCATGTTTTGACCGGTTCATCAAGTGCCTTGTTACCGTGTAAGATTATTTAAACTTTTTTTTTAATTTACAGTATTTGTAATATTTAATATCTTCGTCCGTGGATTTTACTCCACACTTAGAAAAGAAAACCTAAGCCAATTTTAATATATTAACAATATAAAAAATTTAATTATTGCTATATTTTGGTAACTTTAAATTGATTTTATTATTCTAATAGCAATCGATATAGCAATTATTTTGTATATTTTTAGAGTAGTACCTCAACCCGTGTGTACTGTCAACGACCCGTACGACTATTATCAAGGTTTTAGAACATTCGATAGTTATTGTGAGGCATATCTTGACAATTGTTTGAGAAGAATGAGTAAGTATTAAAAAAAGTGTCAGGTGCTTCCACATAATTTGATTTTATACTCTGGTGTTTGTTCCCCTTAAAAAATTTTATGTCTGACAACAAAGAAGTTATGTAATAAATCTATGACCGAAATTTCGGGTTCTATACTCAGTCAGTGGTTTTGTATAAGCGATTATATAAGAAAAGATTTATACAATTAATCTCATTTGACTTCACTGCAATTCATTGCATGATTTTTATGGTCAATTAAACGTTTTTAATTTCTTTCTCATAAATTACAAATATTGAGTCTTTAAACTTTGTTGCTATTAGTTTCCTTTAAAAATGTATTTATTTCAGGATTTTGGCGTATCATTGATTATGGTGAATGTATTATGGATTGGAAAAAATATGAATTGAAGGTTGTACAAACTAGGCGAAAGTATTCGCAAAGTTTTAAAGATATTTTCAATCTACTTACAGAAAAATAGTAACACAATTATTTATTGTTAATATTGATGAATATGTTTAATATAAACGGGACGTTTAAGATTTTATTATTGTGTATGTTTACATATTATTTTGTATCTCTAATAATCTTCTTATGATAATTATTGTTTAAATAAATTACTTAAAATAAATATGTTTTAACTCTTATCTATATACACACAGAAATACATACTTTCCTGGAATGTATTCCACGAAATTTTATTTGTTCTATTTAGTCTGAGCAACAAGCTAAGCACTAGATGATGTACGAATTTAAGACTTCCTATAGTATAACGGTAATACAGCATTATTTTTGTGTGTTTTATAAATGGCACAGTTTACTTCTAACGTTAAATTAACTCAAATTAAACCAAGCACCCTTTCTCGGTCACGTAAAATATAAGCTCAATAAAAAACGTTGCAAGAATTTACTATGAGGCTATAAACAGCATAGTTTATTGAGGTTAAAATTTATTGCTGTCCTAGAGTTGTATCGGCTTATCTTAATATTATGAGCAAATGAGTTTTCATAGAACAAGTAAGATTCGTTTGTTTCTTAGTTTATTTTATTAGAACAATGGCATTTACATCAATGTACAGAACCACGACCGCTTTAGAATGGCACAGATTAAATATATAATGTTTAAGATTATGCGTGATACAAGAATTTTGTTTAAATATTTTTACTCTAGTATAATTTAATGTGATACAAATACCACTAATGCCATGGATCGTTAATAATTAAGGCGTGCTCTGTACACATAAATACTTTAATTTAATTAATAAAAAAAATAATTTATCTCAGCTTTACTTTTTAATTTAAAAAATAAACAATATTTTTCCCATTTTTTTACCTTTATGTATAAAACCCATTTTTATGACAACGGTAAAAAGAGGGTATAATCTTAATAATTAAGGAAATATGATGGCCTGTATGAATAGTTCTATTATTAAAAGTCTCAGCTTACTTTTTAAATTGTAATAAAACTCTATTTTACTTCAGCACGACGTCCTGAGAACCGCAGAAAAAATATTTTAGTAAACAGATTCTTCGTTTCCGTGCTATTAAGAAAGACTAAGTGTAAAAGTATATATACTAGGGGCGCCAACAAACCCTCAATTTCGACTGGCTGCGCTCGCGAAATCTCGGGTGCCGTTTGCATATTGGGCGAAGCGAGCCCAGTGTTTTGACTCATCGTTTCCCATTGACTTTAATGGGATATCAGTTTTTTGACATTAAATTTTAAAAAGTACATATATATTTTTTTTATTACATTTTTATTTTTTTTTAAACCATCTCCTAATGTATTTCTTTTTGATGGCAAAGTTTCATAATTTGCGGTCAAGTAGTTTTCGAGCCAATTCGTGACAAAGAATGTAAAAAAGTCTCCAGTAAAACGCTCCGCTCAATTCGTTCGCTTCGCTCAATAATTTTTAGTAACTCAGGGTGGTCAAAGGTGTGTTGGTCTTCTTTTATTTTAGTTACATATTTTAAATATAAGTCCCTTTTGAAAAAATATAGCTTTGTTATAAGTATTCCCAAACGATAAAGCTGCCCTCTGAAGGATCTACTTACTAACCTATTATCTAACATCTACTATTTTTTCCCAATTTTTTCTTAATATCTAAATATATTAATATAAGTAAGTATTTGAACGCTTTGAACTCGGAAACTACTAAGCCGATTTGTATTAAGTCCGTAATTGGTGTGACATGTTTTTACTGAAGATACTACTAAAGGGATAACTTTAGTAAGTTTATTTTTATATTTATATTTTTTTAGAATTTCACATATTTAATTTTATAAAGAGTTAATGTGTTTATTAATTTGTAGGTTTGTTTACAGCAGGCAATCCTTGGAACTAATAATATGATTACATTAACACAATTTGATATGCGGACGCATTCGAAGGCAAAAGATAATACTGTATAAGGTATATTATATATATAAATCTTTTTATATTTTTTTTTCTTCAGACAGTCTAATAGCATTTGTGCAATGAAATTTGAAAAATATAACTTACCACAGTCAATGACTCTTAGAAAAGAAAGGGCTTCTGGTCAAAAGAAAAGAATATGAATTTAACGTAATTAATATTTAGTCTTTTGTAGTTTTAATATAGTCTAAAAATATATTTTTAAATTAAAGATATTAATAGAAGAAATTAAAAGATTACTACTATTATATAAAAGTGTCTACATAACTAGAGAGATAAAAAGTGAAGCGTATAAAAGTCAGTAATTTTTGTTCAGGGTAATGTAGAGCGGTTTTCCGGATGGAACACAAATTGGCATTTATTCTATTCAATTTACTCGAAGCTAGCAGCATCACTTGGCAGATCTTGTATAATATTAGCTTTAACTTTAATGCAATATCTTATTAATTTTAGAACTTTACGTAAGGTTCAAACTTAATACTAACCTACTATACTAAAATACATTATAAACTTTGAACCAATATTTTCCAAAAGCATTTTTCATATTAAAATTTTAGATTCTTACAAGTATGTATCTCTTCGTACAAATTTTTTTTTAAATAAACAAAGGTATTTTAAATATTATAAAAGCCATAATATAATTTTTGTGGATATCGGGGGCTTAATAATGTATACTCAAAATAAGTATATTAAAAAAAATGAAAAAACATATTTTATATATTTTACTAAGTTTAGGTATTCAGAGAACATAAATATTGCAAATTTAAGAATTTGAGTACAAGCTTCGAGGTTTGTTAGTTACAGGACTAAATTAATATGGTAACACATAGCGCATCCAATTCACTTTCGAAACTCCTTAAGTTGTTATATGTATGTACAAAATGCATAATAAGTAGTATTTTCTATCTGGTATCTTATTTATGTTTCAAAGTATTGTCCGTCACTTTCCACTACTTTAGCCCATTTTTCAGGCAACAAACGAATCCCGCGTCGGTAAAATTCTTCATCCTTTGATAAGATCCAAGAATCGATTCATTCTTTCACTTTTTCAAAAGAATCGAAGCACTGGCCCGCCAGGCCGTGTGCCATCGACCTAAATAAATAGTAATCAGATGGAGCAACATCTGGAGAGTATGGTGGGTGAGGTAGAATTTCCCATTTCAGTGTTTCGAGGTACGTCTTGACTACTTTCGCCACGTGAGGTCGAGCATTGTCGTGTTGCAAAATTACTTTTTCGTGTTTATCAACGTATTGCGGCCGTTTTGCTTTTAATGCCCGACTCAAACGCATTAATTGCGTTCGATAAAGTGCACCAGTAATTTTTTCAGAAGGTTTAAGCAGCTCATAATAAATTACGCCAGGCTGATCCCACCAAATACACAACATGACCTTGGATCCGTGAATATTCTGTCGAGGTGTCGCCGTAGGAGTGTGGCCGGGCAATCCCCATGATTTGCGTCACTTAGGGTTGTCGTAGTGCACCCATGTTTCGTCCCCAGTAACAATACAATGAAGAAATCCTTTTCGTTTTTGTCTTTCAAGCAGCTGTTCACAAGCAAATAAACGTCACTCAACATCTCTTGGTTTCAACTGATACGGTACCCAGTATCCTTGTTTTAGGATCATCCCCAGCTGTTCCAGGCCTTTTGATACTGCTTGCTGAGTTACTCCCAATGATTTTGCTAGCTGTTCTTGAGTTTGGCACGAGTCTTCATTAAGTAAAGCCTCCAGTTCATCATCTTCAAAAGTTTTTTCTCTGCCACCGCTATGCCGATCTTCAACAACAAAATCACCGCTTTTAAAGCGCTGGAACCACTCGCGACACGTTGTAAGGTTATATTTATAGATGTCAAAACTGATGGAAAACAACTGTGATTTATTTATTTGAACTATTACTGGCTACTAGCGCCATCTTTTGGAAAACGGCGGGAGCAAAGTTGTAGACCTAATAATTGACATAAAAACAAAGTGGACCAAAATGATGTTAGTGATGCTACCCGCATCCAGCCGCTTCCTGCGACCTTGACTTATTCGTCTTTCCACCTAGTGGGGATGCTATCTACACCACCTACCGGTTCGTGAGACTACCTTCACTAGAGAATCTTTCAGTCCCATCGGCCCTCAGATGGGCGATGTCAACACACATTGGTCAAAGAACTACTTCTTCAGACATCTCTCCGAAACTGTTCTCAGCTGCACTGGAAGATGTCTTCAAGTTCATGGACTGAAGTGAGCTCGAAATAAGAAATGTTGTGTGTTGTTTATTCTTCAAAATTATATAAATAAAACTTTATATATGCTGGCAAATAACAAAAACTAACAGAAAACTATAACTATTATAAAGTTAATCAATTCATGTATTTGATTGTATTTGGTAATAGTATAATAATGAGAGAGGCTAGAGCAAAGTTCAAGCATGTTCAAAGATCAGCTGGCATGCTCAAATTTTGGACGCTTTCTAAGGCCACTCTGGGCAATTGTTGCCAGGGGTCCCTATCACCATTGCACATGGGGAATGACCCCTAGCCCATACAGCAAAAGAGAAAGCCAATCTCTTGGGCAGTCTTTTTGCCTCAAACCCGACTTTGAACGACTAAGAGAAGACACCGCCAACCGTCACGCGGTGTCAGAGCTCAATGCCAGAAAGAATTTTTGGGCAAGAAATTATGCGACAGTCTCTAATTTCGTTGGACGTTCACAAGTCAAGTGAATCGGGTGGCATTTTTCCGTTGGGCCTACAGCCGTTGCCTGAATTTACTTCTTTAGACTATTATTCGAATTTAAAAAAAACATAATTATTCCTATCATGTTCAACTTTAAAAAGTGGTTGATTTAGTCTTGGTCTTGAAACTATAGAGTTCACTAAGCATGATTTTATTACTATAAATAAAACAGTACCTAAACCAGGTGTTAGGACATATTTTTCAAAGATCATACTTGAGGTTGGCAAGAAGGACATAGACCAGTAATTTTCATGTCTATTGCCATTATTAAACAAAGGAACAACTTCACTGTTTTTCATAAAATTGGAGAATATACCCGTTTCAATACATCTGTTGCAAAATTAAGGATAATTGTGGTGCAATATCATTTAGAATAATGCTAAGTAATATAGCTGACTTACCCCAAAGTTCACTGGTATCTTTTAAATTTAAGGTTTTAAAATTTTTAACAGTTTTTTCTGATGAAACATGTTTCTTAATATATATAAATATATTAAGAAAAAAATAAATATGTGTATTTAATGTAAATTCTTAAGTATTTATTGAATATTTTTAATTAAAATGGCGGTTAAATGATAAAAATAAGTCACTACAAAAAAATATGCAGGAAGCGTGTAAAAATGTTAATTGTTTTTTGTTTCAATAATAATCAAATCAAACTCAAGGTATGTTTCTCTAACCTTGAACTACGCTAAGGAACTTTAGTCGTGTTTTCCTTAAACGATAATTTAAAGGTGCTTTAATTAAAAAGATCTCAGTTCTAGCCTACATCTTGTAAGCGGAGGATACAAATGACGTAACATCCGACATGCCAGGCTTCGTTTCCTGTTAACGCTCTTTTCTGCACATGTGAAACAGCTTTAGCCTTAGCCTTTTCAATCTATAATATAAACATTTTTTATAACATATGTTATGTGTAGATTAAGCACTTGTTAATCTATATAATATGTTTTAAAAAGAGTAGGCAATTTTTGTGACATAACTTTTAACTTAAAATTTTTGCTTGAAGCTACTTTTTGCTGCGATGGGCGACATAATAATATATCTAAAAGCTGTATTTTTGTTGTTTTTTGAATTTCTTGTTATAATATTTGTTACTGTATTTACTGATTACAAAAGATCGTAACTTAAGTAATTCTAAAAATGTGATAAAAATTCATATATAAATTCTTGTTTACATTTTGTTAGCAAACTAAAAAGTATATATTAACAATTATGCGGGGTAATAAAATATCTTAAAATGTTATGGTTATAAAGAATAATAAAAATAAAAAAGCAGAATGAATATTGTGCTTTTTTCATTATATTTTTATGAAGTGCAATTACTATATATAAAAAAAAATCATATTAAAAAGAGTCAGTCAGTCACTAACATCTGCATTATTTGGAAAAGGAAAATAAAATTCTAATGACCTACCGGCCTATCGAAGCAACCTTCTAAAAATGTCTTTCACATTTAAAACGTATTCTTAAAATATCAAAACCTCCAATCCTATACAAATAAACTGTAAAAAGAAAAAGAATTTGAAATCTGAAAAGCATTCAATCATTCAATAAGGCTGAAGATTTTTTTACAGTTCAAAATATAATATTACCTGCAAGGTTAGTAAAATGTCAGAAAAAAAATTACAAATAGGTCATACTATTGTCATCGGCTTAATAAAATAACATTGTATTTCTAATATTCAATTGCCTAATATTGAGATAAAAAATGCATTATCAATACATACAAAATGTCATAACAAATTTATGCGCAAAATTTTACAAGAAAGCATTTTTGGAAATATTTCTATTTTGCTTTTAATGTCAATCTATGAGTCTGAGTCTCAGTTTTTAGAAGTGAAATAAATGCTTACTTGAATTTAAAAATTTGGCTATGTTGGTATCTCCTGTTGGTTGGTATAGTAAAAAGGTAAAAAGGTAAAAGATGGGACCGTTTTTGAAGATTTATGAGTTAGTAATTTGTTAATACACAAATATATATCTATACTACAATATCTATATGAAAAAAGACGAATTCTTTTTGACTGATCCACTTTTAGCTTAAATATAAATTGTGTAAGATTATTAAAAAAAAAAGAGAAGTATAAGGGTAATAACAGATTGCAAACGTTACCGATGTTTATCTAGTTATTTTAAAACATTTGATTGATATGTAAAAAAAAATATGTACTTTTGGTTAAATTTCGAAAATTGCTATTTTGAACTCATGTTTCTTATGACACACACAGAAACAAAAGCATCTGAAATTTCTTAAATACTTTCTGTATTTAGGAAATTTCAACTTTTTAGGATAATATGGGATGTAGCTTTGGATAAAATACCTTTTCCCGGGACTTATAATTTGGGAGAACAATATTTCTAAATAAACGCGTAAATATTTTACTAATTCTGACTAGAATATAATCAATCACCTTTTCAAAACGTTGTTGATGTTCAGCTAGCAGTTACTTATATTACTTCAGTTTGGATCGAATCATAAAACGGTCCATGTGAAGAGAGCCTTAAACAAATAACAAATATAGTTTGGATGACGACAGTTGGGTTGGCAAATGTTTATAGGAGAACTGTTTGCTTTCTCTGTCAGCACAATGTTTGGCATATCTATATATACCTATATTATGAATTTTTAATATTAAAAGCATAAATTGGTTATTTCAATAGATTTTAATATAAATCATATTTCGATGGTGATAAATTGAAAATTTGAACGTTTGTAAAATTCAGAAAGTTCAGTGATAATGGACAAGATAAAAACAAACCCTTTTGGACCATTGTCCAACTCTGTATTAAGTATTTTTTTATAATCATAAAACAAGAATAAGCGTTTGTGTGTTTAAAAAACAGAGAAGAATTACTAACTATTCAATTGAATGTTCACAGGAAAATTCCTAACTATCTTTAAGTGTTTACTCTGCAATCTGCGCGCAGACTCACTGCCCGACTTATGAATACAAATTAAGTTGCAATTACAAATCTTGGATATTCAAAGTGTCGGTAAAGTACGTAAATAACTAACACTTAATAAATCTATATTTTACGAACTCCATATCTTATATAAATAAGATGTTGATTAATTTTATTCTTAATAAGGAACAACATAATTATTATACTCTTAATATAATTTCAGTGTGGCATAATCTCTAACTGTCTGTCTGTCAGTCTGTATGTGACCTTAATCGATCTTTCTCATCCCAGGAATATAATAGTATCCTTTTTATTAAATAAACAATATTAGCATCAGTCTTTAAGTTAAATAAACTCTTTCAAGGATTGACTTCTATAATAATATCACACGTTAATTTTGTTTTTATAAAAATTAAACCTTTTATGTGTTTTATTGTAATAAACTCGTGTGTCAAACACATATTGTGTATATCTATCGAATATTTTATTTTAGTCATAAACCATGTTATACATTAAGATTTACATCACATAATGTATAATATCAATAAAACTATATTAAGATATTATTTAATTTAGTATAATATTGCATATCTATAATTTTAAAGAATATTTACACAACAGCAGTTGCATTTGTCCTAAACATTAAAGCCGTCATACTACTCGTATTCGAAATACCTGTAAAACATTGAAAATAATTAATTGTATCCTGGGCGTAAACATTCTCAACTTTTGACACAAAAAGTACTGACATGTTGTGAAAAAAACACTAACTGGAAAAAAACTACTTAAAAAGGTATCCTATTAAAAACATAACATCTAAAAATGCCCAAATCTCGCAAAGCCCTAAAAAGTTCTGAAATCCAATCTAAACCAAATTGGTTAGTTCACTATTATGGGTGCCACTATCCTAACACTATGTCATAATTGGTACTTTATTAGTTTACTAAGAATATTTTAGTGTAACTATATAAATATTACCTTTTTTACATATTAATGAATAATGTGTCTGGTCAAACGCACCCGGCTACAATACTTGGACGTATTATAGTATTAACTAAAATGCTATGTTACTTTATATGACAGTTATATTGAATCTATTGGTTTAAGCTTTAGAATAACTAAAGTTTAAGTCATCCGGGAATTATATAAACTTAAGTTAGGAATTGAGTTGACTTCACACTAAGTTTCTATGCTAATTTCTGGTTCCTGCCAACACATCAAAGAGTTAGAAATGTATAATAATGAAAACGCTACTATATATATATATATATATATATTGTTCAGTATATTTTTTAATACCTAGATAAAATAAAAAATATAAATTTATATTTAAAGAAAGTTTCAAATGAGGATTTGCTTAATGTGTTGGAAAATAATATGGGTTGCGAAAAAGGAACTTATTTAATGGGTCTTTGAAGAAGATGTTATTACAATATTATTGAAATGCTCTTGTCAGCTTTTAAATACTGATGGGTGTACTTTGGATGAGAACAAGTTATTGATAGACTCCTAAAATTCCTATTTTATACTAATCATCAATGTTAGTCAACAGATTTTTTTATTCTAAAGCATGTAAACTTTTTTACTTTATAAATGTTTATTGCAATTTCACCGTAAAAAGTATTATATATACTTCAAGGCTCGTCCTACTACGATATCAAAATCCGTCTAGTAGCGTAAACGATGTACAATTATTAAACGATAGCGATGCATGGACGCATGAAAGTTTATGGATACCGTTTTATGTGATAGGATGGTTAGCACCAAACAGCTAGAACTACTAGTCAAGCCAGTATTTATGAGAGCTGCAGTCAACTGACTACACTTAAGAGAAAATATTGAACGATACATTCTTTGGACGGATTCTATGGATGGATTAGACGATAGATTGTATGGTGGTGGGTACCATTAACTATCAAATAACAGACCTCTTGTTTGTCATCCTATCCGATTTTTTTTTTTATTTAATATTTTTGACGGCACAGTCCAGTTCGCTTAGGTTGGAAAAAGTCAATCAAAACTTTGACATTATATAACAACTAACCAACTTAAATATAAGTATAAAAATTAGTAAAATACTTGTTATATATTTTGTATTTTTTTGTTCCTTGGTCTAAACTAAGTTGAAAGACAATCGCTTTAAAAAAAAATAAATAGAATGTTGTTTTATTTCAAACACAATGGGATTTAAATTGTTTTGACTTACAGTTTATGTGATAATAAACGATGGACGCCACCATATATTATCGCTTGTATCTTAAAATTAAATCAATTAAAATCAAAAAGGTATGTAAGAGGAGGAACGGAACAGAAGATGAATGAATTATTAGATGTGATGGATGACAAAGATCTGAATATTATTTGTGTGTCTGAGACCAAGCGAAAAGGCAATGATGCGACCGATTTGCCTGGCAACCGGGTCGCTTTCTGGGCTGGGGTTCCAGAGGGTGAGCGAGGTTGCCAAGGTGTAGGCGTGTTGTTGTCCTCTCGAATGGTTAATGCAATGGTAGAATACAAGGCGATAAACCCGAGGCTTCTTTGGGTTCGCTTTAAGCTGGGGATACCAAGAGTATTCTTGTTGGCCATTTGCCCTAGCTTGGAGTCGAATTATCGCATAAGAAGCTGGAAGCTTCAAGATCCACCGATCAGAGAGATATATCAAGAAAGGGTTTCCAAGAAGCTTGAAAGCTGTGACTCTGGAAATGAAAGTGTTGAAGTATGCTGGCAGAACCTTAGGAATGGTATGGTGAAAGTAGCGACAGAAGTATGTGGTAAAAGGAAAAGAGGTTTTTGTAAAAAGCGCGATGAATGGTGGGATGATTAAGTGAAAGATGCTGTAGAGTTAAAGAAGAAAGCGTGGCTGGATTATAAAGCCTCTGGTAAGGATAAAAGTATGAGAGAGATAAGAAAAAGAGCGTACAAGCTGCAAAAGCACAAAATGAAAGCACTTAAGAAGATGGAGTGTGAAAATTCTGAGAGAGAAAGGGATGAAAGGTTGACGAACAACTGCCGGGAAAACACGAAGCTTTTCTGGCAAGAAGTTAGTGGTTACCGGGGTTGTTCGGTAACCTGTAGAATGAAAGGGGTGCTTTCGAAGAGCGCTGAAATTTTAACTGAGCAAGCACACGTTTTGCAGCGGTGGGCGGAATTCTACAAGGAGACGTATGAATGTGACGACGCCTCGGCCTCGAGTATCAGCGAAATGCTGAGTCCCGATGTAGCCGACGGTGAAATCAGTTTGGAAGAAGTGGAGAGCGTGATTCGAAGTCTGAAATGTGGTAAAGCTGCGGGAGCAGATGAAGTTACTGCCGAGATGATCAAATATGGTGGGCCACGCGTCTTGGACTTGTTCTGGCTTTTGTGCAATTTATGCTGGAAATCAGGAGAGGTCCCAGACGATTGGCGATCATCGTACCTTTGTATAAAAGCAAAGGTTCACAGATAGACTGTGCAAGCTATAGGGCTATCAGTTTGATTAGCTTGGGCGGTAAAGTTTATGCTAAAATATTAGCGAGAAGAATGCAAGAGAGATCTGAAAGGCTGTTGTGGGAGGCCCAAGGAGGTTTTAGACCTGGAAGAGGGTGTATAGATCAGATCTTTTCCCTCCGCATGATCACGGAAAAGTTTTTGGCCCTAAACCAAAAGGTTTTCTGTGCTTTTGTGGATTTAGAAAAGACGTTTGACAGGGTTGTGAGAAAGAAGTAATGGGAGATACTGCCCCGATACAATGTGAACCCGACCCTTGCTACAGGCTGTAAGGTCTCTTTACAGATATCACTCAGCCTGTGTGCGAGTAGGAGCTGACATGTCGCCCTGGTTTGACATCCAATCGGATGTTAAGCAAGGTTGCGCTATGTCAGCTTAGTTGTTCAACTTGTATTTGGATAGTTGTCTTCAAGGCGTGAAAGACAGTGACATAGGAGTGAAAGAAGGTAACCTTAAAGTCAATTGCTTGCTATACGCAGATGATGCAATGCTCATTGCATCATCAGAATGCGATCTGCAGGTATTGATCACCACTCTGAAAGATGGGTGTGAAAATAATGGTCTAAACCTGAATGCAGATAAGACGAAGGTTCTGATCTTTGAAAGAAATGAAGAAAGAACAGAATGTAAGATCAACGTGAATGGTAAGATAATAGAACAAGTGAATGAAGTGCTATATTTGGGAAGTATGTTTAGCAGAGACGGAAGATACGAAATGGATGTGGAAAGGCGTATTGCTGCCGGTAACAGAGTCAACGGTGCCCTGGCTGCATTGTTGAGACGCCGAAACGTCAGCATAGCTGCACGTTTGGCTGTACACAATGCAGTTTTGCTACCGACGCTGTTATACGGCAGCCAAACGTGGGTAACACAGAAGAAGAATGTAAGAAAGATGAATGCTGTGGAGATGCGATCTCTTCGCAGAATATGCGGAGTCAGCTAGCCGATAGCTATAGCCGTAGCTAACCGATTCCGCAATGAAGAGATCCACAGAATGGCAGGTACTAGTGAAGATGTTACAGTGAGAATGAAGAAGAATGTGCTCAGGTGGTTTGGGACGTCGAACGAATGAGTGATGAAAGAATGGTAAAAAAGATTTATACAGGAAAAGTGAGTGGTAAGAGAGAAAGGGGGAGACCTCGAGTGACCTTCGAAAACACGGTATGTATGATACTGGAGGAAGGTCACGTAAAAAGCATGAGGACCCCCCGGAGGGCATGTATGAAGAGGTTGATGTCTGTGGCCGAGGCGAAAGAGGTATGCAGGGACCGTAGCGTTTGGCGTTCCGTCGTCTCTGGCTACCCCGCAAGGGATATGGCGTGAAGGTAAATAAATAAATAAATAAATAAATATAATATCATGTAACAAATTTATCATATCATATATTAATTTATTTTTATTTATATCTTTTTCACTTTGAATCAATACTTGATCACTTGTGTCCGTCAAATTTGAGTGGCATGGGGCCTATTTTAATACCATACTTATCGATATAAACCTTTCTATAAAGATACTTAAAATAAGGCTACGAGGGTTCTAAACGCACCCGAGTCTGAGAAGGATCACACATTTAAATCAGAAGGACATTAGTCAAAATATATTACAATTGTGTATCAAGGAACCTTAATGCTTTCAATCCATAACGTAGACAAAATGTAACAAACCAAATGTTAACAAACTACCAAATATTACAAAGTTACCAACGATCAAACGTACAATGTAAAACTTTTTAAGATCTAACTGTCATTTGACCGTTAACGCAATTAGAATAAAGCTACTTATGACGTTAATAATATAACATTTTTAATGACATAATTTAATAAAATTGACAATATTTTTTTGTCGACTTAAAGTGAGGGAGCCGGCAAAAAAATATTGAATAATAAAATAAAAAAATGTCCCTTAAAAATGTTATTGAAACGAGTATATACGTTGAATCATCCAAAATCTTATATATGAAAAGTAAAATGCACAAATTTTGTTTAAGGTTAATTATTAACTGGGGTTAGCTTAATAAAACGGTTTTTATAAATTATATTCTACAGAACAGAAATGAGCTTTTATAAATATTTCTATTCTTAGTCTAAAATATAGGAGTACAAAGGAAAATTTTATATAAATCGTCGTATTCTATATTGGAAAAGTTTGCAAACCATCTACAGAGATTAAATACTTATTCTAAGAGCACTACTCCCACATTTATTCTTATGTTAGAAATGAATGAAAGTAGTGTTTCTTACGCTATTCCTATAAAAGCTGTTATATCGACTGCCATACAATTGAAATGTACAAGTACTACTTATTTTTTTCTGATAAGTAGTTTAAAAAAAATACAACCATAAAATGAAAAGTACATATAATAATTACGGAGTTATAATGCATAAAATTGCAGATAAGCTATTATCATGCTATTAAAATGTACATATGTCTGATTAGATTATTTTAAGCAGATTAAATCTTTAGAAAATTACAAAAATATCGTTAAAGCGCGTTGAATTTTTTGAAAAATTTAATAGTTCCCGAAACCATAATAAGCCTTATCATTATCATTAAAAGAAATAATATTTTATTTAAAATTACATTTTATTATCCCATTTTAAATTTAAGGCAGAAACTTTGACAGAGTGATATTTATTATTGCTTTCTGAACCGTGTTGAATATAACGAACTAAGTGCTCGAGTATTAAAGATGGCGTAATTTCAAAATACATTTCAGTTACGCATAGTATATAAGGACAGTTAGAGTTGTCAGAAATAAATTTACAATTATAATTCACGACACTGTGTATGGAATCTTTTTTAAAATTACTTTAGGCAATTAAAGAAATATGAGATCATATTTTGTAATTTCAGATCATGAACTATTATTTATTTTTTTTCAATGGATATAAAAATAACTTTTAAATTGAACTTAACAGCCACTCACTTGTCAATTCAAAATACCCGAAAAGTGTTTTATAAACTAGAAAATAATCACCTACAATTTGCAAGTGTTGGGTGTGAATGTTATTAATTTAAAAATATTCTACATTTTTATTAGCATAGGATAATGTACTACAAAATTCATATTACAAAAACAATTATGTAGTGAAAAATATGAGATGAAATTTATATTTTGATGTTATAAACGTGAATGGAAAGATCGCTTTTATTATACTCATTATTGCGAAAACTAATTTTCTTAATTCTGGAAAATAGCTTTTTAAGTAACACCTTTAACAATATGAAAATATTTTAAGGCTTTTCAAAAATAATTGTCTGTTTTAATAAAACTCAATATACTTTTTTTTTAATATATAATTAGTGTACTTTGAATAAAAATATACTAGGATCCGCCAATCTTTTCTTGATAACTTTTGAATGACTAAACATTTCAATCTGTTTTCGCTTTAACATCCGCGTTCGGCTCAAACATACATGAGAAAATTTTTAGCTTATTATCTCGTCGCATTCTGGAGACAACTAAACACAAAAAAGGTCTCCCAAACGGTTAAGAGCTTCGTTTACGCTCAGCTCAATAATATTTGAAATAAAATGGTGGATTTTGTTTAAAATGTATTTTCATCTTACGTTAATGTTTTTACTTATGCTGTGAAAAATAAGTGAGACCTTAAAATGTTTCTCATCATCCGAGATAATAGGATAATAAACCTATTATATGACTTCAAATATTTGTAACTTCTGTAACAAATGCAACCAATTGGGTCCAACCCTCGTTAACCTTTTAGATTTAAGATTAAATGAATAGTCACAAAAATAATTGCCGGATCTGATATATTTAAAGTTACAACATATATTATTGCATTTTATAAAAATACTTACTTCAAAATTACAATTTTTTAATGTATTATTGAATACACAAATAATGCATAATAAGATATACTTACGAGATTTTTAGTGTACCATTTAAATATTAAATAAACATTTAATGAAAATTCGTTTACCCTTGGGTAGGATTTAACCTACGATATTTGGGACAAAATCCTTAACGTTTCTTTTTTAAATGATCTTAACATGGCTAAACATGTTTATAAAAAATTTTCATGTGCTAGAAAATATTAGAAAAATGCTATGGAAACATTTTTGTGTATATATTTTAAAAATAACCGTTAATAGCTATGTGACGAAATGTGATAAACTTCAGATTGTTGGTATCTCGGGCATATCAATTAAAATATAAATTATGTGTGAATTTGGTATTGTAAGCTTAAGATTTAAAATAAACTGATATCAAAAACTATTGAGTAGATTCTTAACAGTTTATTCATCATCTATTGAGGTATATACGAATAACTGAATTCAAAACGGACTCCGCATGTGAAGTTAACAATTTATATATTAACACAAAAACTAATTATATTTAAAACAAGTTTCACCGAATCAGACAAATGATTATTTCAATATACAAGGGTGTCCAGGAAATAACAGACAACCTCTGATAGGCTAATAGTACTACTAAAGACATTACCTCTACACTCCCCGTAGACAAAGTGCATGTTGGTGTGCATCTTGAGATATATAAACCTATCGAGGCATGTTGATAACACAAAGTTCGTTGAAATAGCCAAAGTCGTTGTAGAATCACCAATCGAAGCTCCAATCACTGTGCTACTGTTGCTCTAAATTATTGTAATGTGTATGCAATAAATATCAATTAATAATCATATTTTTTTGGTTTTATTTAATGTTTTTAATTTTGCTCGTATTAAATATTTATCCCATTTTACACATTAATAACAATAGGTCAATATTTGTTTATTACAATAACGACATACTCGTATTACATCTTTTTAGAAACGTCCATAAACCACGAATATTTTAAAGAGATTGGTCACTGTTGCTTTCATATTTTTTTTACACCAGAGCTATTCAAAGTTCTAAATCAAAAATATTTCTTCAGAAATTTTACACAAAACAATAGTTTAACATTATTATTGAAAAAATACTACAGTTAGCTATGTTATTTGATAGTTATTCACTGATACGGTTAATAATAAATGTTTAAGTATAAAAAGAATTATGATTTTAACTGATTTGACGTCGTTACGAGTAAAGATATGAAATCAGACAAAAAAAGTGGTTTTTTTAAGCACCATTTTTCTAGCAGTGTAAGGGTTATAATTTTTTTTTCGGGCTTGCCGTTAGTTCTACTATTAGCCTTTCAAAGGTTATCCATTGTTTCCTGGACACCCTGTATGTTGTGTTGTAATAAAACACAACAAGCATGAATTATGTATAATACGGGAAAGAGGGAAACAAACAACATATTCATTAAATTTAAATAATCGTAAAACGTAAATGTGTATTTTCTCGAACTGTCTAAGCAATTAGAATAATTGAACGGTCATGTCGGACTAGGATGTAATTTAACACATGTAAAGATTCGAATGTATTCAGATTTTGTTTTATATTTGCTGAAGGATACTATAATTACAAGCTTTTATTTCACTTGCAATATATAGAATGTATGTACTTTTGTCCGGGTGGAATCTTGCAAATGAATTTAAAATCAGTTATCTTTAACCGATTGAGCTGAAATTTGATATAATCGCTTATTACAGACGACAATGAATGCCTAGCTATTCTAATTCCGATATGGCGGATCATCCAAGATGGTGGACTATTTTTTTTGCACTACCACAATATAGGTATCAAATTAAAGTGCTTGCTGAGAAAAATAAGAAAACTAATACAAAGTCAGATTACATCTAAAAAAATATGAGAAAAAAAAATTGTTTTGGATTTAAAGTGTCGTTTTATAGTATCCTTCAACAGTTTATTTATTCGTATATTTTTTTAAATATGGATAATCATACACACATGCATAACTAAACTATACAGTTATATAATACGTTTTGTTATACGAGGGCCAAACTGAAAGTTTTTAGAACTGGCCACTTAAAAGCATTATATTAAAAAAAATAGTTTGAATTTTGAAAATAGAACTCTTTACCAATATTATAGAGTGTACATTTCATTCATTTGTCATTTGTTTTACGATTTGGCGGCAAATTGAAAATTGTCTGTGCACGTCAGAATGAATTTAAGCCGAGAAAATTTTCGTGCAATGATTTTTTATGATTTTCGATGTCATTTAAGTCAACAAGAAAGTTATGATAGACTTCGATTGGCTTTTCACGATGAAGCCCCATCTCGTGCCACAGTTTACAACTGGTTTAATGAATTCAAACGTGGTCGAACTAATCTCACCGATGATTTCCGTGAGGGACGGCCTTCTACAGCGACGACTGAAGATAACATCAGTGTTGTGCGGCGTATGATAGAGACTGACAAAAGAGTGACCTATCAACAGATTCGGACAAGTCTAGGCATAGGTATGAGTCAAGTGCACAAAATCCTCCATGAACATTTAGCGGTCAGGAAGCTTTGTGCCCGCTGGATACCGCATAATTTGACCGAGGCTCAAAAACTCCGCCGTGTTGATTGGTGCCGAGAAATGATCCAAAAATTTAACGGAGTAGACTCAAATGCTGTGTTCGACATACTAACGGGTGACGAAAGCTGGATTTACTGTTATGATCCGGAAACCAAAAGACAGTCTGCTCAGTGGGTGTTTCCTTCCGAAGAGTTGGCAACTAAAGTGAAGAGAGGTCGAAGTGTTGGAAAAAAGATGGTGGCCTCGTTCTTCGGAAAGACAGGTCATTACGCGACAGTAGTCTTAGAGGATCAGAAAACGGTTAATGCAGAGTGGTATACTAACAATTGTTTGCCACTTGTCTTGGAAAAAGTTCGAGAGAAACGACCTCGCAGCAGGATCCTCCTTCATCACGACAATGCCTCGTCGTACACCGCCAGGCAAACGATCGACTATTTGGTGACCTCAGACGTGGAATTACTGGGTCACCCGCCGTATAGCTCCGACCTCGCACCCTCCGATTTTTATTTATTTCCGAAAATAAAAGAAAAACTTCGAGGAAAACGTTTTATAGACGCCGAAGAAGCAGTGGCTGCGTTTCAAAACGCCGTCGAAGAGACCCCTAAGGCCGAGTGGGCAAGGTGCTTTTCTCAATGGTTCCATCGAATGCAGCGATGTATTGATGTAAATGGACGCTATTTTGAAAAGTTACAATAAAACTAATAACTTGCTAGAATGCTTAGTTTTTGATTTTCTAAGAACTTTCAGTTTGACCCTCGTATTTAGTAATTTAGTAGTTTATTTTAGGGGAGGGTTCATTTTCGACTCCTAATTTGTGTTGATTAAGTGCTCTCCACATAACAAATTAACTTAACTGTCTCCATCAAATACTAGCGTTAGAAGGATTTAAATATTATGTAATGTTATTGTATTAAATATATTAAAGTAAAATCTAAGTTTATGTATTGTTAATCTAACAATAGTTATGATTAAGAAATAGTACAATAAGTTTTTTAAACATCGTCATGTTTTACGTACTTATTTTGACTATTAGCAATATAATAAAAAAATATAAACAAAACCTTACCAAAAATTAATATCAAACCAAATTATAAAATCTCTCTTTATTAATAGGAAGGACGTACATATCTTTGTGTAATGGCGTCGTAATATTAAACACTCCTAATATGTTGTACATTAATAAGTAAAAGGCTAATTAAATTACGTTTAATTAAATTTATTTAACAGGGACACGATAAAGTGACAATGAGGGTCCTGTTAATATAACGAGTGGCACGTGTTAATAAATTTATAATTCCATGTTAGAAGGTAAAGCCTGTGTTTGTTTGTAAACGTATTTAAACTAAAACTTAGGCTGTGTTATTTAAAAGTATTTTATTATTGTGGTAGAAAAACTAAAACCGATCATCAATCTGAAGAGACATTAAACAATCTAAAGAATACCTACAAATACAAATTGATCACAAGAAATAATAAGCGTTCCACTGCTATGATTTTGTAGTTCTCGGTTTTGCAACATAACAATAGCAGCTTGAGTAAACAGCAGTATGATAAATACTCATTACTAGCTATAGTTAGAAACTTCGTCTCCTCAATCCAAATTCGTCCAGTAGTAACTTTATGCCCTTCCTCGACAAAGAAAAAGGAAAAATACTTAAAAAATCGTTTTGTTACTTAAATAAGGACTTTTATTGTCTATAATATCAATGTATAAAGATACGTTTAAAAACCTTTGAATTTGTCTTGTATGTATAGATTTATACCGCCATATATTTGGTGGTTTGTGGGTGGGTGACGTCAACTTCTGATCCAATTTGTGTGAAATGTTTAACCAAATATGTTATATTGTCATATAATTAAAGATAAATAGTATACTACAAAGGTTATTTTGAACGAACCAAAAAAAGACATGCCTTGGAAAAGAATACAAACAAAATAGTTAATGTCTTTTACTTATAAGAAGATGGTAATTTAAATTGAATCTTGGAGCACATTTTTCTTCCAAGGCATTTATTAAGATAGCCGAGTGCAATGCAAATAAATTGAATATTTTAAATCCATTTCAAAAGACTGTGATTTCACTAATGGATACCAGTATTTATTAAATCATCAGTAATAGAATTGTAAAACTGAAGAAATTTTGTGATTTTTTCAAATTATTTGAAATTGTTAATATTTGTTCCCATAATTTATTTTAAATAAAATCTAAAGTAAATAAAACCTTTACAACACTCGGATTCATAACTCATGACATGAAGACATGATGGCTTCATGACAAACTCCATAAAATATTAATAGCAGCTTAAAACTAATAATATTAAGCTAAAACTTTATAATATGGTAATAAGAAAATAATTTGTTGGAAATGAATTTACTTTGTTGTTATGATTACACTCATAAATTGTAAGGAGGTGACAAACATTTTCTAATGAGGTCATACTTCTAAAGATAGATTCATTACATTTAGAAGTTAAAGAGAAAGCGGATTGTTTACAAACTCTCAAAATTTTACAAATTACTTTGTCGTCATATTTTTAAGAATTTAATTATGGTAATGAGGAATTATTATACACCTGACTTCTATAAGGAAATGGCGTTTAAAACACATTGTATTTTTTTTATTGTTTCAAAAGATGTAAAATTTAAAATGTAGTTAATAATAAATTAATTAATTAATAGTTAATTATAAACTGTACATTGTTACTATATTTCATTATGTAAGAAAGTGAAAACATTATTGTACTAATTTCTTAGGATGCAAGGAAACCCTAAATTGAATTAGTTAAATTTAATTTTAGAAATAAGAAGATGTTCCAATGCGTAAAGATAAAGGAACTTGAGTATATATTTCTTACTACGAAATCTATATTATTATGTAAATAGAGTTAAAAAATTAATTGCTGCGGATTACGGGAGGACCAATAAGCAATAGTTTCTAAATATATATTTATTATATGTTTTTGTATTTTTAAATAAACACCGCGCTTATAGATTTTTTCGTTTTTCGTAGTTTTCTAATAAAAAATCAATATAACATTTTCTGTATAAATAAGACAAAGGAACTAAAAATAATCCAATAGCATTGTGTTGTTATAGTCACTACAGTTCAGTTCACTTCATTGGAACTGTGCATTATTATTTTCTTTGATGAAACAGTACGATAATATAATGTAGTTCTGTAAATAAAATATTAGTACAATAACATGAGTAAATCAATAATTTTAAAACTTACTGGAAGGTAGTTTTTAACTTGTCGTTTATCACAAGTTGTATGAACTGACTTCAAATTTATATCATATATTGTAAAGATTATTAATAATTAATCATAATTAATAACATGTTTATCAATATTTTTCTTGTTAAAACATATTTTTTAAATCCATAATACAATTTGATCGTAATATAATGGTCGATGTCACTAATAAGTATATAAAGTTTACAATTTAAATTTTCAGCGTTGCAACATTAGCTACAAAGTACACAGAGTTATATTTTCTTTATTACCTCTTAAAACGAACGACGAAGTCATTTCTTATGGTTACTACACTTTTGATTACTAAGTTTTGAGATCGGTCTGTGTCTATCCAGAGGTTAACAGCTGATTTGAATTGTTCCGAAAATTGCTTAACATAAAATTTATTAATTTTGTCTACTTTGAACATATTTTAATAAAATCACTTGCTTAATGTGTGTAAATAGTAATTTCAAAATAAGTAAAGTGTTTAAGTTGTTTATAATATTTAAAAATCGCCAAGAAAAAACTGACATTTGATAAAAAAGTTAATAAATTTGAATTTATAAGTTGATATTAATTATTGTTTAAGTCTTATTGTTTCGAACTGTAACTATCTAAATTAATCCACAATAATTTGAAGTGGTATTTGTGATTGCAATTCTCTGTCCACTCTTTTTAATCGCAGTTATTGCAGGTAGTAAATAACTTAAATTAAAGTTGAACAAGGATTTGTGTGCTCGACTTCACAACGAACGGGGTGATAATGAGAAGGAACTATAAGAGGTTTTAAAGAGTAGTGATAAAATAAAATCGCAGCTATATATGTTGCGGATATATAAAAGAAGAGCGTAATAGGCTACAGCTACTAGTGGAATATAAGCAGGAAAAGGAGCTAGAGATGAGGAATTTCTATAAATCTCTGAGCTAGAGGTGGTTGCTCACAACACAACCACACTTTACACTCATAAACTGTTCGAAGAGTTAGAGTTGACAACGCTCTCCCGACAGTTTATTATTGTAAAGTGTGTGTAAAGTTGTAAAATGTATATGTTTTTACAGTCTGTTAATAATAAGAATATTTTATAAAAAATATATATAAGAAATATGAAACACACAAAATTATTAGAATCACACATAGCCCGTCTGCAGATTTCATTAAGAAGTATTAAGTATGAGACCACACAAAATATGTTTAGCGAGCATAAGCTCAAAATGGATAAATTGATACAAACATACAGTAAAATATGTAATGTGTTGACTCGCTCATAAATAATTGTTTGTGTAAATGTAATGAAAAAAATTGTCTCAGTCCAATAAAAATCATTTCGTACTTCAGCAAAAAATTTTTGTGATAGACCTGATATCCCTGTCTTAAATAATAATAGTTCCTTCAAACCAAACATACTATATGACACATATATGTATGAACAGTGATAGCATTGGACCACGAATAGGATCAATATTGAACTCTTATTTTAATAGACAAAGTGTATTTAACAGCTATTAATCTGGCCGTAACTTGGTAAATATTACTACTCTAATTGATAAATCAAGTAAACTATTTAATAATTCACCAAAATTAATAATTTTTGTAGGAAACAGAGTTAATATGAAGCATAGAATTTAAACATTGTTTCGAAGTTTTAGGTAAATGAAATGTAAATAAAATAATGCGCTTTATATTAAGTTATCACAAAAGTTTGCCACAGACTAAAAATGAAATTAGATATAAGATTAATTTATTAAAATATAACTTATATTTATATAATAAAAAGTTTCATGTGTTTGACACTAATACTACTGTTAGTAAATATTGTAATCTGACACATGATAGATATCATCTATCCTCATATATTGAGAGCGACGTAGCTGTAATGTTATCATATTTTTTTAACATGACAGTCAATAATTTAGCTAAACATACTATTAAACAATATATAGATAGGCAAGACAAGTTTGGAAGTTATTCCAAACAATATATGTTTAAACTAGATAAATAGAATTTCAAATCACAATGATTATTTAAAAAAAAAGATATTCTTGATGCGTGTAATAAGCATAATAATCTAAACTATATTAACCTGATGCATAAGAATATTCAGTGCATGAGAAATAAAGTTTTTTTTAATACTTGTAATATTAATATCTTTTTGTGTAACTGAACACTGGTTTAAAAATTAAGAAGTAATGTTTAATTTCAATAACCACCAGGTTAATAGTTCGTTCAACAGAGTTAATTCCATACAAGGTGGCTATTTAATTCTTTTAAATAAACAATTAAAATGCTAAAAACGTAAAGACATAGAAAACCTCTCTATTGAACGGATAATTGAACTAGCCTTAATAAAATTAGACCAATTAACCCTTATAAAGTATTTATTGGCTACCGTCTTCTAGCTACGAATAATTTGAGCAAATTATGAATGAGGTTTTACTTAAAATATCAAATATAAATAAACAACCAATTATTTGTGGAGATTTCAATATTAACATCGTGGAAAATAATTTAATAAGTGTTTAGTTTTTATTAATTTAAAGTTGCTAAATTATTCTGTATAAGTAAGAAAAATCAAGCAATAATAGAATAACAACAACTTTGAAAATAATTAATGAGGAAGCTCAATCGTAGAGTCTCTCAAATTCAGAGCTGAAGACTGGCCGCCTTCTAGTCCTGATCTTAATCCATTGAATTGTGAAATATGGTAAGTTTTAGTGAGTAAGGCTTGCTCTAAACGCCATGATAGAAGAAAGAATGTGTGCTGCTATTGATAACTGACCTCAACGTTTAAAGTATTGTATTGCAACCAATAGACACCACTTCGAATAAGTTTTTTATATTTTTAATGATCTGATATTAATGTATTAAAGTAACACACTGAAACTAGTAATAAATGTTACGAACAATAAGAAACGTTGTTTCACTTTGTAACAATATTCACGGCAAGACTAACTATAATATATACCTTTCTTTTATTTTCTTGATTATTTTAAGTGCATTGTTATAAGACGTGGTTTGATGATTATTAAGTATGAAATAGACGGAAGACACAACGAACAATTTTATATTAAATAAAATTTATTCGTTGTTTAATCAGAATAAAGCATGTCATCAATAAATAAATAATTTACTTTATTAGAACTTAACTTTTAACTTCTAAATATTTATTAAAATTCAAAAGTTTCTACATCTGTAAGATTTTTAATTTATACGTAGTTAATTTATACAATGAAATTATTAATTATGATTGTCTTAATTTGTTGTATTTTTGCTATAAGTATTTTTTTTTTCAATTAAAAAATTGTAGGTGTATTTGTATGTTAAACTCACTTAAGCGTCTTGATGTGACTTTATTTCGTGTATCGTAATGCCGCCTCGCGTCGGTCAGATCTGGGTCACCCAATTTAGAGCAATACCTTGTTCTTGGCATGCCCTTTATGAAAGACTTCCGACGTATCAAATCATTACTATTAGGCTGGAAGATAATTAATTTTATTTATATAATAGTAAAATAACGAAACAAAGTTTCACTCCATTTCTACGTTTTCTACAATGTAGGATCTAATCAGAATACTTAATAATATTTAATAAGCACATTTCTTTATCTAGTGTTAAAAAGGCTAGCTCATTTTTAACCAAGGATTGCTATTTAAAAAGTAATTTTATACTTCTTTAACTAAATAAGAACACATTATTCTAACTTATAACAATGTACACGTGCCTTCTTTGTTAGCAAGTAAATATCCCGGTATAATATATAGATATATACAAATATATGACATGATTTAGAATTATCAAATTATCATATACTTCTGTAGTTTTTAACTTCTATCCTATCTTTATCCCTCATTTTCGATCTATAGTACTATTACATTCAGCAAAAGCAGTAATTATATTGTATAATGTGAATAGTCAAGGAATAGTTTAAAAACTGTGCCGAGCACTTCTTGACGAGAAAATTTTCTTATTTTTGGATATTGTTCTAAACAAAACAACCGGTACTTAATTATATTATGTGTATGTAACAGAAATTGTTAGGTGAATAAATGAGTGAAATATTAAAAACCGACAACGGACTAAAGTAAAAAGCGATATAGTCATAAATTTTAAATGAATAATAAATAATTGTAAAAATAGATTTATATATAAAGAACAGAAGATCAGAGGAAAAGTCTAGTTATTTAAGAGTTTACTATACTTTCGAGAATGTCCTGTAGTTTGTAATATAGAGACGAGTCTGACATGCATTTATAAGTTTAAAAATAAACTGAAGAATCGATTTCATGAATACAATTGGATCATTTAATTATATTATTAAGAACATGTTATTTAAAGTGAAACGTGTACAAATGAAACTTAAATTTAAATTACACATATTTGTTTGTTTAAAAATTATAGATTTTAATATGTTTTTAAAAATTTATTAAAATACGTTTTTAAAACTTTAATTACGTATTGTAAAAAAATTAATAAATCTTAATAATGATATAAAGTAATTGTTTGATAACCCGTGTTTATATTAATATATACTCACTATTGCAGTAGAGTAATGTTTAAACATCTTCAAATCACAATGTGCACTTCAAATAAATTGCTATAAATAACGAATATATATCGCGACATACTGCTTTACTGCTCAATACAATTTTACTAACAGAGATTTTAGAGACGAAGCTTCTCAGCATTCCATGGATTCACCGTGCGGGTGCCGGGCCCATCGCGTTGCAAGAAGGAGCACAAACAATGCCTGGGACTTGCGACCCAGGTGTAGGTTTAAGGGGCCCCTTTACTATGCGCATAAACGCTTACCTTCACTGTTTACGCTCCTCTCCCTACCTAACCAAATATCGTAAGAACCTACTAAAGCCTCCTTTGAAATACGTTCCAGAAATGAATTGATCGTCAAATCATTTCTGGAAAGGCCGAGATCCTTAAATAAGTTGTAGAGAGATTTTGCTGTTATACCTCTCGCTCCTACTTCTACAGAGTACAAATTAACTATAAATTTATTCCTGATCAGTTCCTTACATAGTTCGTAATACTGGTTAAGCTTAAATGTATGATCCTTGGGTATGTTTGTTTCCCAGGGTACAGTAAGCTCCACAAGTATAACGCACCTTAGTTGTTTTGAGTACAGGAATAAGTCCGGCCTAGATGACGAAACACAAACAACCCCGGGGATTTTGTATTGCCTTCCATACGTGTCCATCATGAGAGTCCAATCAGGAGACGCGTCCAAGATGGAATAAGGTTTTAGTTTACGTTTTTTGGACGAACCTGCCTTTACAAACTCTACTGATATATTGGTTGTTGTTATACCCTTCTGCGCTCTTGCTACAGAGAGACTAACCGCTTCTCGTACGATTTCTAATACTTTATCGTGGCGACGCGAGTATTTACCTCTATTTAAAAGTAGCCTACACCCTACTAGCAAGTGTTTCGCGGTTCCTGCCTCCCCATAGATGTTTCAAGATTTTTCGGTGGCTTTGCCCCATCTCACTAAGTTACTTTGATCTGGGAGAGTCATTTGGAATGCATTAAGATAAAAATTTAATAAAGCTGGGGACCAATCATGAAGCAGGGTGCGCCATCGTAAAGCTAATGGAATACAAAAATCTCCTATGGTCACCCATTCGTTTTGCAATTCTAGGCTCATCGCGTGCAACCGGTAATTATCATTTTCATCGTGCCGAATAAAGGATTTTATTATTTGTATGTCTTGTTCTTTCCTACTTGATCCTAGCTCTGCTTTGTTTGTTTGAGCACCTATCATAAATTGTTAATGGAATTGAAGTAATGACTCCAGCTCTGCGGCAATGTTATCTTTTGGGAGAGATGTTACAGTATCATCATTCGACTTTGAGATAATATGTCTTTTGGTCACTATTAGGTGTTTATAGAGTTCCGATGATTTCTTTAATTTTAACCCAAAATTGTGTCGGTCTCTAAATAAGTTAGAAGAGTCCGCTGGATGCGCTAACCCGAGCCATGACATCAATGTCTTTATGACGCTTGCATCTAACTTTAACAAAAGGGTCTTATTAATATCGTAACCGAGGAAAGGCCAATTTAAACGTGATGTTAAATAATTATCATATATCCAAGCATTTTTGATGTTACTTATTGGCTGATTGTCTACCTTTTTAAGATCATTCAAAAAGCTATTGACTATTATATCTAACGATGGAGTGCGCCCTTGGTAATCGATTTTTTTTGCCTAAAAATTTGAACTGATCTGCGTCGGTAATAGTAGTAACGCACTTACCGCCTATTATAAGACCCGGATCGTAAGAGGTATATCTGGTGTTCCGCCTACCCAGACATAGACTGTAGCATTTATTGGGTTTTGTCCTCAATCCGTCTGTCCAAGCACAGAAATCATCCACAACATTTAAAAGTAGCTGACATTGTTTTGGATTACGTGACAGTATCGCGAGATCGTCTGCAAATGCTAGTATGGATTCTGTGTATTTATTGTTAAACTTAAACCGATAACCCCATTTCTTTTCGTTTTTAATTAATTTATCTGTTAAAATATTGATCACTATGTTAAATATAATTGGAGATATACAACAACCTTGAAATAAATCTATGTTGTAATTTAATGGTTTGGAATATTTGTGATTATGGTAAATTTTAATTATGAATAATATGATGCAATCATGTCACTTACTAACGGTGGAAAGTTATACCACCTTAGCGCGAATATCATCAGTTCATGTCGTACCGACCCGAAAGCGTTCGCTAAGTCTATCCAACATACCGTTATTTGTCTTTCACTAGTTCTGGCATCTTTAAGGCTTTCAGATAGTAACGTGTTATGTTCGAGGCATCCAGAAATGCCAGGCAAAAACCCTTTTTGGTGATAAGGCCCGAAATATTTATTATTTATCATGAATTGCGTCATTTTTGTTAGTAAAAAAGAAAAAAATATTTTTGATATTGTATTTGTTAGAGCTGTCGGTCTAGTGTCCCTAGGATCCGAGACATTGTCCTTTTGGGAATGAGGACAAATGTTACCGGTATTTGTCCTCTTGACCAGATTTTACCGAATATATTCAATAGATGTTCATTTATTTCGATTATTTTTACGTAAATTAGTTTAATTTAATGTTACATACGTGTTTAAATCGTTATTTGGTTACCTTTATTTTAATCCAGAAATTTGGGTGAAAATAAATTTGATGTATGGGATTTGTACGTTATAATCTATTTTTAAAACTCGATTATTTAAATTTAAAAATATATTCGTTTGAATTTTTATTTCCCTCTCAATTTTTTATCAGAGTTATGACACTATCGTGTGTCATAGAAAAACTAAGTGTCTGTATCATTTTTGTGATAAGACTTTTGACACCTTCAGTCCTTGAACTTGAAACCTGATGAATGGTTTAATGAATTCAAACAACTTCTTCAATTAGAAGATTATGTAGATTAAGCAAGAAATATTCTACAAAACCATATTAAGCGTGAGAAGGATAGTTTTACGCTGAGTAACAACCTTATTGATAGTCAAACCTCGGTGCGCTTAAAGTGCCGTAAAATGATAGATAATTCAAAACACGTTTTTCCCGTCATATTAGCTAAGTTTTTTGATTGCTACTTTTTATCCATAACGGAATATTTAGTACAATTTCCTCTAAAATACCTTCAATGCAAATGATATTCTAGAAATACTTGTAGGAGGTTCTAGCTGCAGCCAGCAACATGCCGAATGCCGTACGCAGAACTCAGAGACTTTTTGGTCAACCACCACGAAATCAAACATAAAAATTGGTTGGGACGCATGAAATTTTTAAAGAGGCCAGTGTTAATATTATAATCATACATATCCGAGTATCTTATGTGTATATAGAAGTGTATTTTATAAACGTAGAATTTAATTCAAGCCACTAAGCCAGATCGGCTCATATTCAATAACAAATAACTTTAATCAGATGCGTTGTTTACTGCGGGAACAACTAGTAAATATCAATTAACATTATATCATCTAAAGGCCCTTAAAAATAAGTGACTCAGATTGCTGTCAACTATAAAGTCTGTCCCTCACGTAACCATGACGCGTAATATGAGGCATGATAAAATATAACGACCTTTCTGCCGTTATGGAGCAACGTATACCTAAAGCGCATATTGACTCATACGGGAAGGGCAATATTCTGAGTACTTGTTTTCACTTAAATGTAACTTTCAACGTTCTTATATACACAGTGTTGTCAAAACTTAAGGCCGGATGTTATATTTAAGCAAATTGCCATACTGTAAACTCTGTTGTTCATCGATGTTCTTCTGTAGTTGCATCCACTACTAATGCATTAAAGACTTTAAAAGGGGCATTCTGCACTCATTGTCTACTCTTTTAAATTTTGTCTACTCTCCAAAATTGCATAAACCTAATATATATCCTGATGATATGGCAAAGTTTTACTATATTTAACAAATAGTGATTCACAACAATCACCAATTTTTACCATAACGAAATAATTGTAATTTCTTTATGATTGATTTCAAAATCTTGCAAAAGCCATTTATTGTATATTATATAAGGCACTGCGTTAAATAACTGCCAGCCAAGTGATGATGATGATGATGCCAATAAAGGATGAGTGATAATTTCGATAGCAATATAAATATTTAAAAAGTTTACAAGTCTGACGGGGTTTGTTATTAATTTTGTAAAAATGTTTTTAAGAGTACGAATATTATCAATCACATACATTGAACAAGATAAAATTAATATACCGTAAAGTGTTGCCAAAATTTATAACTAATAAATTTGTTTAACATCGAGATACATAATCAATAATGTTAATGTATGAAATTTGTTTGATAAATAACACCTTCAGTTAAAAATACTTAAGATTATTTCCTGAGACCAGGTTATTATCGTTTTCAGTGTTAATGTTTTAAATTTAGAATTAAAAAAAAACATTTTCATGTTGAATTAGATTACAATATATTGCTATAACAATTAAATTATTCCCACAGTTATTATTTCAGATCTGGTTATTTTACTAAAACTTTCAAAGCACAGCTTCCGTTCCATATAATATGTATTAACTATCAAAAATATCTAAAGTTTGTAGCTTAATACAATTTTGACTTAGTACATGATATAGTACAAAGTTTAGTAAAAGAAACTGTGGAACAAGTTATGGTACGTTTTAACTTTGAAACTTTAATTCAATTTGGGCTCTCTGCCTCAGACTAAGGTTGTCTACTTTAAAGTATTTATAAATACATCTGCAACTTCTCTCATAGTTGGTATAACATTTTATAAGATTATCTTTGAGGAATTGACGTAAAAACTGTTCTTTCTTGAATATTCCAGGATAAAATTCTAAATATTTATATTAAATATAGAGTTATTATAATGCAACAAAAGAAATAGGTTAGGTCTAGTAAATGGTTCAAAAAGAAATCTATTAGTTGTTCCAAAGTAGGTTTCCTTCGTGAATATTTAAAGAATATCGAATATAACTGGGTATTGTTTTTATAATATAAAAAAATAAATTTGATAGATAAACACAAACAAAACTCGATTTACAAATGAAATCAGTTACAGATTGTCACAACATACAACAGGACTTGGACAATCAACAAAATTACTATAAACATAACAGAATTACAGTCAACCATTCAAAATGTGTTCAGATTATATTTTCTCGTAATATAAATAAAATAAACCATATATATAAATTAAGATATAAAACAATTCTAAAAGTTTCGACTGTGCGTGATCTCGACATTTAGCTTGATTCTAAATGATTACTGACGCAACATATACAGTTAATGACAGATAAAGCATACACACAATTGGGATATATTGTTATCGCAGCTTATTCAAACACGTTTGATCATCACAATACGACATTTTCATCAAAACTGAAAATATACAAAAGTAATGTATATAGTTTTTAAATTTTAAAGACTACAAATTATTTGATAACTATTTTGAAGCATGCAGGTTTTATTACTTCGATACATTAGTAACAAGGCGTATACACTGTGAAATGATGATATACTCATATTCTCTATTTTCAAATGAAATTTAGTGCAGTGACCTTCTCAATGCTTTAGAACTCTCCAAGTTCAACTCCAACTCCACTTCAGAATACAAAAGAACTCGAAATACATCACTCTTTGCTACCACTTATATGGATACAATTTTTGTAGACATTTGAATACTTCATATTATACAACGGATGATGAAATGCCTACCAAAATTTGTTTTGTTTATTTAAGGCTTTTAGGTATTCGATGGAAGAAGAAGATTTCAAGACCTACATTTTCTTTCGGAATTCAACTGGTCTTTTCATCGAAATATCACGGTTAATAATATTTTTTGTACCAAATTTATTAAGAATTCAGGCTGGTTGTGCATTTATAATAAAAGGTGTTAAAATCTGCTTTCAAAACCAATGTAGTATAAGAGTAAAATCCAATATGGCGGTCAGAGCTAAGTGGAAAGTGATAACTCAAAAAAATAAACCGATTGGCATCAAATTTGATATGTCGGTTTTTGAGATTACTGATCACGAACGATGAGTTGGGTTTTGTACAATTCAAGATGGCGGATTTAGTATGACGGTCTTAATTAAAAAGTAACAGCCATATTGGGTAGGAGTTTTTCTAATAAGAATCCAAGATTGTATTACCACATATGGAGTTGATCTAAGTTATAAATTGAAATAGTACTTTTATTTAATTATAATATTATTTTAATTAATAAAAATATAACAATCCAAGCTCACTGCAAATTATTATTTTGTATAACATATCTGTATATAGTTAAATTTGTAGTTTTATAATCACGCTGTGTGCGCATTGTGTTGATAGACGGGTTGTAACATGATCGAGGATATTATCTAACTCCTGAGGGGTTTGTTCAATTACATGGAGTTGTGTATTGAATATGAAACTATTGTCCTGTATATCCAAGCTATTAAATAATAGCTTGGATATGCAGGATATGTTATTATATTAATAATATTTATATATAAATATTGATTGTAATATTTAGGAAATTATTTTGAATTAAATAATATATTTTAATTAAAATAACAAGGTATATCTAGATCTGATATAGCGTTAAAGTTGGTAATCTAAATTGCACTGAATAGACATAAATTAATGCTAAATAAAAATATAAAACATTTTTCACAGTAACACACAAAAGTATTTTTAGGTGCTTTTAGATCTGTGATAATTATTAATACTTTTCGAAAAATGTATAGCTTTTTTTTGTTGTGTTCCAAAAATTGCGTTATTCAAGCACAAACATTGAAGCCCCGTTTGCATCCGCTACAGAGTGGAGTTAATCGACTTAACCAAATGAATAATTTTATGGTACAAGTGATGATTGAGAGCGATTGCTATTACTATTTTTTTATTGTATAGTATTAACTTAATCTTCTCTTTAGTCGTATATATGTACTTGTGTATGTATAAATATTTTAATCATACAAGACATATATACATTCCATGCAAATTTTTATTTATCACCTTAAAATTAATAATGCTTTAATGAAATGAATGCACCGTAAATAAGTTACAAAATACGATAACTAATAATAGATATAATCTCCAAAATATTAACTTATCACTTAATTAAGATATCTTTCAATTTTATTCGGCATACATAAAGTTTAAGCATTCACTAAACCTAAGTTAGGTAGGTGCTAATTTGACTTCACGCCAACTTCCTTTATTAATTTATTATTCGTGCCAATGCATCTGCGACTTACAAACTCATTACATTGAAAATCCTATTTAAACTTCCGACTTTATGTTTATTGAATTTACAGCTTACTTAGTTCTTAGGTACTTCAGTTTAGTAAATAACACTTGTGGTACTTAGCTTAAAGTTATCCTATATGATGGATTTAATAAAAATATAACCGCCATATTGGGTTGTTTTTTTTTTCTAATCTAATAAAAAACCAATAATTTATTTCTAACTATCTTGGATTGTTAGTCATATTGGATCCGCCCTCTTAAATAGTATAAATCCAACTCCGTGATTTTTATTTTAATTGACTAAAAAAAATTATGTTAGGTATGGGGTAAAAAAAATTACTCCTATATATATCTTTTAAGTACGTGTTGGTTTATGAGTTATAAATTATGTAATAGTAAATGGGGCGTCTAATTTGTTGTCTAAAATAACAAGCATTAAACTATTTATTTTCTGGAAAATTACAAAAACAAAAACTATCATGAAACTATAGTTGTAATAAACGTACTTGAAAATAATTCACTACTGGAATACCGCAGAAATAAAACCAATCCACCTACATTTGAAGATGCCCAGACTTTTCAGTCTACAGTCTGCCATTTTTAGAGAAAGTTACAGAAAGAATTGGCTAAATTATGAAGAGAATTTCTGTTCAAAAGTAACGTATGCCGTCCAGTTCATGAGACCAAATAAGTTGGTAGACGGTATTTAGCTATTCTTTGAAGGATTTCCTTTGCCATTCTTATTGAGATCTTATCTTTTTTACACTCGATAGTGATTGTCGCTTATCATACAGCGGCCAAATAAACAAAAACATAATTAACTAAGTAATTAGGACACATATATCTTAAGCGTGAGTCAAAGTAAGTTTTGTTTGTTAGTAGACAATACTAATCAATACGTCAGCTTTGGTAGTCGATAGAACCATTAATTTAGAATTAGAAAACATATTTTTTTAATATCGAAGATAAAAATGTTGAACACCTTTTACGCATACCTAAATAACACAAAATAACAAATCAGTGACACTTCAAGTTGGTTCTCTGTATGTCAATTATTAAGAAACCATTGAGAAACCATTTGCAGAAGATGATCAACTGACAGGCACCTACATCTCGACTTTCAGTGAAGACAATTAGTAACTATTCGAAACCTGGCGTAGATAAAACAATTTAGGAGTTTTACCTTAACATAATATACATTTATAAATATCTAGATATGTGATATTAAGGATTTAATACAACATATGTACGTATCCACGTTCCTTTTAAATTCTTAACCACGCAGCTACTTCATTGGGTTATTTGTTTAGGATCAATCCGTTTGATTGCTTCCTTTGTTAAATTATAGGAAATTGGTTACATATGTATAGTAATCATATGTTAAAGTTGCTATAATATTTTTTTTATTAGTATGTTCCGGGTTTATAAAAATATTGTTACGTAAAATTTAATCATAGTTGTATATTATTAAATTAAAGTAAAAATATATTCAGGTTATAATATTGTTAATATCAAATCCAAAGTCAAATTGCAAACAATTTAAAGTAGAGTATCCGATCGTAAAGTTATCCAAGTTATGTGTCGGGGGAGGTGCAGGAGAATAATACCCAACTTTGGTTATAAATCTTTATTTGTCTGTGCCGGGATGAAAACATGAAGAAATGTTAAGGCCTTTTTGATTTATAACCAAAAAATAAAAATTAATATAGATATAAAATAGAAACGAATGTGTCATATAACGAAATAATTATCTTAGTGTAAATTTAACCATTTATTGTAAAAGCAAATAAATTCCGTTTTAGGAGGTAATTTTTCCTTGTACAATTTTCTCACTGTAAAGATAAAAAATTGCGAAAAAGGTTTTTTAAAATATGTTATATACATATTAAAGATTTAGACAAATATTTCATAAGTTATCTTTAGAATATTAATTATTAAATAGCACACAATATTACGTCTTGAATTGAATATTAAATATTATTTGCGTAGTGTGTATGTGTGTGTGTGTGTTTGTGTAGCAAAAATGAATTTTAGATTAATATACAAACAAGCACCGCACACTTTGTCCAACCCTACAAATTAAAACCCTGACAGTATTACCTAATTAATTTAAAGTGTTCAAAGAATCCCATTAAGAGACAAAAAAAATCATCAAAATCGCTCCAGCTCTTAAGGAAGAGTTCAGTGACTGATATATACATGGAGTGAACATTAACAAAATCTTTATTGAATTTCAAATTCAGGGAATGTTGATTTTACACCTCATTCTAATTCAAGTCAGCAACCATTAATTGAATTGAAAGTATAAATCCCCGCCGTGTGTAGTTAACACAAGGCAAGTGTGAAAGGTTTTATGTACTGACAAACATGAATACTAATATAGGTTAGGGCTTTCCAAGTATATTAAATTTTTATTGATTTCTTGTGTAATTTTGTAACAACATTAATGGGTTGCTGCTCATTGAAGGAATACTAGAACTGTTTTTAATAGAAGCAGCAAAAAGTGTTGTTCAAGTTTTATAATTGACTTTCGTTGATATGTTTAAAATCATAAATATATAAAAGAATCTAAGAATAGAAACCGTTATATTTCGTTTTATGATATTGCGTTTTATAGTTAAGATATTTTATAACTTTTAACTTAATTTTAAAATAAATAACTATGTTGTCTCCAACCAATACCTTTTTTTAATTTTTTTGTCCTTCTATATATCTTTGTTTGTCCAAGCAAACCTTTAAAATGACGCAATCGATTTTGATAGAACTTCCATTAGAAGTTAGGAGCATTAAGATTATAGTATATATGTATAGATTATATTATATCCGAGAAATATTTAGAGTTCCAGCGCGAAAATTGAAAAACCCTTGAGAATTGTGCAAAACTAGAGTTTTGTTATTTAATGACTAACAAACACAACGTAGATTAATTGGCCAAGCTTTTTTATTTCAATCTACATATGATTATACACATATTTTAAAAATATTTAGGGTACTGACGTAAAACTTTAAAAGTTCAGGAAAATATATGCAATTTGAAAATGCAAAATTGGTTTTAAAATTATTTAGTTTCTTTAGTAATGCGTAACATTCTATATCTGGGAATAAGCAACAAATTTTCCATCTCTACACATAAATGGTGATATTGCGATTTGTAATCACAAAGATAAAAGATTGCTTATTATTTTTTGTCTGACTAGAAGCAGGGGTGACCGACGAAATAATTAGCAATATCTAGGATAAAAGGAAAGTACGAATATGATTTCGAACTATTCCTAGATTAATTATTATAAACATTTCTAATTTTGTTACATAATATATTAATTGATTATGTTATATATTAAATTTGTACTTTAAATATACAAGCATTAAACTTGTTATAAAAACATTCGCTTGAACATCACAAGGGTGACATTAATAAATGGATTGTTCCCAAGATAACTAAACTTAAATTATCTACATTACAGTGGTCTCAAGCTGTGAGGAAGGAGGTACTTAATATTGTAATAGCTTTCTAAACCAGACCGTCCAAAGGGAATAGCACAAATGGTTTTAGTAAACTTATTTTTCTGGTTTCCTTGTACTACAAAATAAAGGCATTTTATTTAATTTAAAAAGTATTTCCTCATTTTTCCATGTTTTACAAAAATATAATTACAAATAACGGACACAAAATACACCCAATCTCAGAACAAAAATCGCGTAAGTTGCGTCAAGCTTGAGAATCGAACTCACGACCTTATTAGCTATTTAGATCAATAATTATTATTAATTTAGGTCAATAATTAATAAAAAACAAATTACTTAAAATATCTTATACTTTCCATTATAAACTCTTCCTTTCCGTGTTTTGGCTCGAACCCGAGTACATTTTAAATATCAGAATTGGCTCTCAGTTTTAGAAAATCGATTAATCTCTTTCCGTTTCCGAAGCCCGCTTAACAGAGTATAGATTTTTAAAACCTAAAGGTATAATCACCACTGGTACATTGTTTCCAGCTATTATATAAGTAAACATTTTTTTCATGAAATTTATATTTAACAATAATTATGGTTAGTGGAAGAAAAAAATACTTGGTACTATATCAACATATTTGTACATAAAGAGAAGAATTTATTCGAATTAACATAATTTAGGTATTTAAATGAGCATACAATTATATTATTGGTATAATCATTACAACAAATTAAATCTAAGAAAACATTATTTTAATGTTATTGCTAATGACAGTGTAACAACGCCCTAAAGATTACTCTTGTAAAAAGAGGTAGGGTAAGCAAAACATCGTTTACGTGATGAAAAGCTTGAGTGTGATACGAAGAATGTACTACGTTTATATTGGTATACAAAAAAGATATATGAGTTAAAATTTATAATTAACTTATACAAGTGCAATAAAATTGCATTAACTATTTATAGACGAGCTATGGCATTTAATAAAAATGTTTCCTTTTACTAACTTTTCCAGCAATTTAATTTTTTACTTTAAATTTTATCTGAATAATATTATTTTCATATTTGTACTTGTTCCAAAAATTCTCATCGATGTTATAACATTTGTTCTGGACAAAATAATGTAAAGATTGCTCTTTACAGTAATGTTATTTGTTAAAAAATATATATAAATATAATATTATTTCCTTTAAGTCATATTAAATATTTAATTATAAAACTATATATTATTTACAAATTACATATCTCTATTACGACATAAAATAATTGTTTAGTTCGTCAATCCTTAAACATATAGCTATTCACGAAATTAAAGCAATAAAACTTTTTTATTACATATCATATGTGCAGTAACTTTTGTTGTCACAAAGGGTTCCCTTTTATCGAGGACATCCCTTCAGTTCTAACATTAAATAGTCATGAAAGTAGTTACGGAGTCAAAATATAACTTTAACAGTTAATGTTATACACGATATAGTTATATTGTAGCATTGTTATTTTATTGATAGCGTTTGATAACAATCTTTAATATTCATGTTTGCGTTTTAATCTTATAATCTAAATAACTAGTATAACCTTAAATGACTTTAATATCACGGGGTCAAGGTCCCTCGTTAAACATATTTTCTTTTAAAAAATTTACAATTGTATCATCATGTACTTGATAACCTTTCTAACATATTTTGATATCAGTGACACAAAATCCAAGATAATAATAATTTATTTAAACGAAGTTGGCAAAAATATATATTTATAATAAAAATATTAGATAAGGAGAATTCGAATTCTAGGAAAAACGGAATGATAATTTTTGTATTCTTGAGGACTATTTATTTAAATTTTATATATTACATGGCAGGGATTATCAAATATTAGGTAGATTTTGTACATGTTAATTATTTTTATAAGCTATATACATATATTTTTATTCATATCTTAAATTAAATCCTCAAATAAGGAAATATTTTTCAATTACTTGTAAGAAAAAAATATTTTCATTGTGTATATTAGTTTTATGTTTCTCTTCTTGGAAAGTGGTTGGTCTAACTACTATATATTAGAGATAAAACCTTACGGGAGTAAATTCACGAGCAATTTTGTTTGTAAGGTATTAACTTGACTATTAGTTTGACTTGAAATTTACAATAACATGTTTTCCACTCGAATACTCTACACCCAAATGCTACTTCAACTTTGACATCTCTCGACAAGGTATGTCAATTTGATTGATTTCCGGCAACCTTCTTGTATAGTTTGATGTGCAGGCCATGGGCAGTGATATTCAGTCACTATCATATGACCCCTAAAATGGTTTGCCGGCAAAGAAAATACAATTTTGCTTTAATTGTTTCAGAAATAGATTAATATTAAAATTATTAATTCACAACAAAGTATATATTTATAAAAACCTAGACGAATATCCATGTGGTATTTCAAAACTCAACAATAAGTTTCAAATACATAAACTTAGGACAAAAACACTTTGTTTAGAAAACATCAAGCAATGTTTCAACGCCTTTTCCCTCGGAGACACTATATCTGGTTGATGTACTTTTATTGGGTCCGAGACTTTCGATTTACGGTACATCTTAAGCTAGTGAAGCATTATGTTGAGATAAATAGAATACTTTGAGCGTAGAAAAATATAAGATCCTAAAAAAATCTTCAAGACTTAACAAACTGAATAAAAATTTTATAAGTGATATTATTTTATTTTTTAAACATTTCTTACAGAAACATTTAATCGTTATGTTTCCTTTAAGAAAAAATCATGAAAAATGAATACAAGATTTTCACGTTCAGACTGTCGTAGGATTGTATGTATTTATATTATTATATTGTACGTTTATTGAATTCAACAGCACGCTGCGATTTACCGCAGCATGAATGTGCACTGCAGAAGTGTGTCACATTCAAGATACAGAGTGTATTTTATTTATCAATACTGATAGCGTTATAAATAACTAATTGTTTTTTTTTTGTATAAGCAGTTTTTTTTAACATACGGGGTGTTATTTATTTTGAGAATATTAATTATAAAGAATTGGATAAATGGTTGAAATTGGTATAAAAAATCGTCTAAATAAAATACACCAAGCAACTCACTAAATCAATAAACGGTTATAACCATAGTCATTAGTACGTTCTTAACTGAAATGTTTTCATATAACTTGGGTCAATTAAAAATTCACGTGGGAAAAGTACCACCTTTGAGTTTAATAACATCAAATTCTAATTTTAGCAAAACCTCTAACGATCCTTACAATTTATTGGAAAACAAAGCTATAAATAAAATACAAATGTTTACGGTTTGTTTGTCAAGTGGATAGAGACCGTGACTGCTGACGCAGAGGCTGTGTATTCCAAAAACGAGAGACTCTTTAGGTAATCCTGACTACTTTTTATCCATAGTTAACAAAATTACGACCATGTTACACATGGTGTACTTATTCTCTAATGAATACCTCATCAAAAAATTTAACAAACAAATTAGTTGATACATTATAGTGTATAGAAATTATTCCCACTTACCGTATGAAATTTATAAAGAGATCCGATAAAAAAACATTTAACATTAAACTTATCGATGGTTCCTAAAAATACGTTACAAATTTAAAGAAGTCACGCAATATTGAATTGTATGCCTTTAAATTAAAGTTTATATTTATTTGTACTTGTATTAAATCTTCAAAACATTTTATATAGAACGATTATTTTAACCTACATTATTATCGTAATGTGTTCCAGTTTTAATCACTTCATATTAACCGATATCGATGTTATGTAACCAATTCCTAATTGATGGCTTGATCAATCGCAATTGAACGGTTTATATCAATATAGAAAAAATGTATTAAAAAATTAACTCCTATTTCATTGTATTATAATATTAATTAATTATATTAATATTATATATATATATATATATATATATATATATATATATATATATATATATATATGAAACATTATGTATATATATATATATATATACAACATTACAAACCAAAACTAATTATGAATGGGGTCAAAGATTAAGGTCAGATGATAATAAATAGAAATGTCTGTTCGTTATGTGACCGTATTTACTTAAATGAGTAATTGTTGTGTAAGTATTTATTTAGTACTTTGTGTAAAACCTGGGAGACTGTTACTGAGACATCGTTATTTATTTGATTATGAACACAAAAGCATTATACATATCATTATTATCTAGGTAGGTAGTTTGAATACTTTGCTATATTTTTTTTAAAAGGCTACAAGATATTAGTTATAAGGATCGCAGAGTAATGATTGATATCCTATTTTTTCAATAAATTATCCTTTTTACAGTTTTTAATTCTCCAAACGCAACATGTGTAAATAAAAAATAATATTTTTTCCACATTTAATTAAATAAAAAACAATCTAAAGTGTAAGTAAAATTTAATTTATAACTTAAATGGAAGCACCTTGTTAATATATTCCAGGTAGACGCGTAAATATATTCGTTTTATTTTATTTTAAAATATATATATATATATATATATATATATATATATATATGTGTATATATTGATTATATGACAGACGTTGAAATGTATCCCAAGGGATAATAATAGACTTAAAATTATTGCGTTAAAGGTAAATATAACGTTAATAATTACCTAATTAATTATATAAATTATTCACTGAACACTTCATATAATATTCTTTAAGATTATATCTATTTAATACAATATCAAAAATTTATAAAAAAAAGTGTTACTTGATCTTATAATTAATTATTACAAAAAGAATATGAAAGATTAAATCAACAGTTTTACAAATCAAATGAAGCCTTATAATAGAACTTAATGAATGATTTGATCAAACTCAGTTGTACAAATAACAAAGAAAAGATCTTAATTTAAACTCATTCGCATTGTTCAAATTTTTGCTCTGGAATTGACTATTTACTATAGGTTCGTTCGCTAATTAGTTAAATGAATGAACGAACGAACGAATGAATGAAAGTATGTTTACTATAGAATGAATGAATGAACGGCAAACAAATTATAATCTACTTAAACGTTTTTACACATTAAATATTATTACAATTTTGTGATATCATATAAAGCAAATGGACCGGTTATATATGGTTTCATTAATATTCTAACTATAAATAGATATTTAAATATTTTTACATATTTTATAATCAAACATCTAATTCTTACTTTTATACGAATTGTTGAATAATTGAAATATTGTTTTCAATTATTAATAAAATATATAAAAAGACATAATTATTTTGATAATGCTTATATACTAACATATTCATTTATATCATAAATATTCTTCATCTTCCACTTATCTTAGTGCTAAGTTAATATCGAGATAACTGACGTTTGTTCAAAATATGTGCATATAAATATTTGAACATAGTTTACGTAGTTATAGCTACTAACATTTACTTTGCTGATCTTAAAACACTTCAACTGAGATTAACAGTACCTTAGATGTACAGTTCCAAATACTATTAAGGATATTAAGCCGGATATTTCATTTTCGAAATGTTTACGTTTTATATAAAAATATTCTCAAGCAAAAATAAATACACGCTATCTCAGATGTACCTAGTCTCCGCCATATTTCTTATCTTTTTTAGTTTATATTTTATATTTATGAAGATATTATTTTATCAAATTTTAATAGTATTTTTATTTTAAAACAACATTACAACTTAAAATTGTATGGTGATATATATATTCTATATATATATATATATATATATAAATAAAATTTAAGTATCTGTTTGTTATTTCAAATCAACAGTTTTTCACTAAATGCATATGAAAGTATATACAGTAATTACATAAAAAACAATTTTTTTTTTCTGTCTATTTATTCCAGATATTTTTTGTAACGACTAATTTTAATATATTTTGCACGAACGTAGTCGAAATTGAAGTGTGTATATATATATACATACATACATACATAAATAACTGATTTGGTGAACACAAATACATTACAAATATTTTTAGATCTGTAGATAATTTGTAGCTTATAATCATTTCTAAGATTAACTTATAATTAAGATTTATATTTCAAATAGTAAACACATATGGCGTAAAGATAAATCAATAGTAAATAAATACAAAAAGGAATATATAGAATCCTTTTAATATAAATTAAAAAGAAGTCTATAACAAAAGCTTTAAAAATACAATATTCCGCTTCTGCTATTTATAATTGATATTTAAAAACGCGAAGGTCACTAATGATCTCAATAAGTCAATATTTCCAGTGTACTTATTCATATTCTGTAAACTTATGATAAATGAACTCAAATTCTCACGAAAGGAAATTATTAAACTAAATAACTCAATTTTTTTTTCGTTACAAACGACGCCTTTTTGTTGACAATTCTTTGATTTGTATGATAACTCTACTAATACCTGTATTGCATGTTGAAGCTTTTTATTACAATTAATCACAAATTTATGACCACAATTTATTGCTACACAATAAATGTCGTTGAAGTGTGATTTTTAGAATCCAAATTTAAATATATTATTTAGTTTTAAGTTATTGTAAATGTGCCAGTATTTGAGTAACCTTAAATTGTTGACCTCTTTTGTAATTTTATAAATTACAGCATAGAGATATTCAATAGAGATATTAATTCAATATTCAATTCAGAATGACTTAAAAATATATGATTATCTTATTTATACACAATTATTTTGCCTATGCCAAATGAATACCTTAATTTAAAGATAAACTTTGAAATCGTTACCACCAGATTTGTAGTTAGTATAGTACTATTTGTATCATAAAGTCAGATAAAAACAATATTTTAACAACAGAATAATGTTAAAACATAATTATATAATAATATTATCTCTAGAATAATATATTCTATATCTCTTTGTGAATTTAAATAATTTTCTCATTAATTACATCTTAATATTATCTATTAATGAGTAACGTTATAGTATACTTTAAGTTATCTCTTGTTGCAATGATTATTAAAGAAAGATAAGGTTATCTTATCTCCGTGGTATGCCATTTAATAAAATGTAATTAGCAATACATAATTTATTACACACATTTTTATATGAATATTTATATATTAATGAGTATTTATTAATATTTAGTGTATATATATATTAATGATAAATAAAATGAAAAATAGATTTTTATTTTTGAAATAGCCAACTGTTCGAGCTACAGGTGCGCGCTGACCTAGCCGACGAACTAGCGTCAGTTGGAACGAGGTCCTCACGTCGGATGGACGTCAGTGTTGAAATATAACAGTCCGATATGAAGTTGAAAATACGAAGTTTAAAAAGAAATGACCCTTATAAATAAGTTGTACATTCTTGTGAAGTGCGATGGTGTTTTTAAAATTAATATAGTGACTTAATATTATAGGACCCAAAAACGATAAATAATAAAAAACTTTGTAGGGTTTGTTTATAAGTTTCTTTACTGTGCCTAAAGTTATAGGATTATTTGAAAACAATTTGTGAAGTTGGACTTATAATCTACAGTCGGAATCATCATTTTACTTATGTAAGTAAAAAAATACCAAAACATATAAAAGTTATATTATCACAAATATTTATATGTTTATGTTATTTATTAACATATTGTTTATAAATTTTATTGTCTTCTTTATTAAGATAAAACATGTTAATACTTAATATATTTCACATACAAACTATTATTTGCAGTACATTAAACAAATAGACTAAGTAATTTATATTGTAGATAAATATTCACCATCCCCAAAACAAAACAGGTTTATATATAAAATAAAACATATATAAATTAATATATTATCACACACATATACTAAAAAAAAAACCTAATGGAATCAGAATTATCAGCAAAAACTTTGTAAAGAGCACATAAAAAAAACAATGAAAAAATTACGTAGAGACAAGAAAATGTGATGATTTGCCAAAATCAGCTTCCTCGTTTTAGAAAATTCATTAACAATGTTCGTCCGTTGATCTGTTCAGGTCATCGTAAATCTAAACTTGTTATGTAGAAGGTTAAATATAATTCACTCAAATCATAGTTTGTACCCAGGAAATTATTATTAATTACACATACAGTCATGTAATACATCATATCAAACCATTACTGTTAATATTCCTTAATATATTATTCTAATTTAATACCCAATTTATTATGATAAACTATAATGACATATTTTTCCTGTTACAGTAATAATCACATAACAACCTTATCTTTAAAAACAACTTCAATGATGTTGTATTTTAGCCAAAAACTATGGTTTAAAATTATTTAAACATTTCAACTTCTAACACATTATATAATCATCTCTTCACACATTTTAGTATATCTTTTTAGTTAATTATACTAACTTTAGCACTGGGTGGTTTGTTAAGACAATTCTTTTTAAACTTTGCTTAGAATATCATATTAAATAATCAGGTGTAGCGAACGAAACTGTGAAGATTTTTGAGGTCGAGTGCAAGATATTTTGAGAGTTTTCCTTCTCATTTTTAAAGTTACCATGAATGTATGTATTACAATAGTAATATCATTATTTTTAATGGTAGTACTAAGTATTACATGTTAGAATATTTTACTATAGGTTCTATCCGGATTGATTAATAATCTAAAATTTTATACAATTTAGAAAATTTTGGATTGGATATAAATACATTAGAAATTTATTGAAATTAACACTACAAAAATGGTCCCATGAAAAATAATTATCAAGTGTATTCTTTGTTAAATTTGTTGTATTTCTTTCTGTATTGTCTTAATCTTGATGCAATATTAAATATATAAAGTAAAGAAATAACTACTTCAAAATAAGAATTTGAGTCATTATGTTTGGTAATTGACCATATTGGTGATATAGTTACACTTTCAAAATGTAAAGGAAACCGATTATTCACGAAATCTGTTCTACATTATTTTATATAAATTAATAAACATATAATATGTTATACTTACACAGTTTAAGAATTTTTAATATATTTTTAAGGGATTTCAGGGATTTTCAAGGATTTGGAGTTGAGAGATTTGACGTTATAAATAAAGATTTCTCGCATCATAATTATCGTTTCACGATCACTTTTATTTCACAATAAATATACTACTTTTTGCAAGTTTCTATTGTTAAACACTAGGTGATAGGTCGGTGTAATTTAATACCACAATGCGATATCTAACAGTTTTCGGAATTAATCTTGGCTTTACAAGATAACTGTTGTTATTAGTGATAAATTTCAAAATAAATTAATTATCACAAATAAAGTATGTGTACTGACTTCTGTTTTCAATATGTTAAGCCGTGTTAAGCTTATTTTAATTTTAAATAAATCTATAATTAAAAGTTCATCGACGCGGGCATAAAAGGTCGATATCCCAGAGGTCACAGGTTCATCCCGTCCTTGTCAATGATTTTCAAAATTTTTGTCAAAATCATTTGTAGCTATGTTTATTAATTGATTTTTGTTTGACAAGACACATTTTGCTTATTGTATATTTTAATATATCCATAAAAATTATACAAAAACAACGAATGTCCCTAAAAACAATGGTTTCTTATTTGAATTCCGATTACTTTTTTGCGTCGCTGACGTAAGTATTATAATTTATACACCGACTATAAGTAATAAACTTAGATAAATAACGTACTTTGAACTATTACGTATAATTTTAGAGGGATAGTCAGAAGTCAGTGACTTTATATAAAAGAACATAAATATTACAACAAATTGATAGTACATAAAATAAAATTTTTTGATATTGTTTTCAATTTTCTTCTTAATTATATAAGGGTTATTAGTTATTAAGGAAACGTTAAAAATGTTAGAAAAGTTTCGAAAATAACTCGTAAATAGTTGGAGGTAGCAACATACTTATGGAACAACTAATAATAAATTTGTAATGGTATTTGAGAGGGAATGTATATGATCGATTCAGTTTAAAAGACGTACTAGAATAATCAGCTTGCCACAGACTTGCCAAATGTATAGAAAGATAGCACTGTTCATATTTCTTTGTTTGTTTCGATAAATAAAACACTCGAATATATCGCGTAACGATATTTTTGATAGGAATGCAAACAAAGTCCAATCAAGCCAATATTGTATTTCGTTATAAAATTCACTCTTTGTTTGTTTGGGTTTTACAGACCGGATCTGTCTATCGACACTTATTCACGTTTGTTTTACGTAAAATACAGATTAAGAATTTAAAACCTTGCGTTATATATATATGAATAATTTACTTTCAGTTTGTCTGTTTGAAATGACTGCATTATAATTCCAAACATTATATATATGACATTATTTGACAAGAAATAATAAGAGAAAGAATATGTCAATAATCAAGGTCTGTTTAATGACATCTGGGATAATTAGAACCAAAATGGCTTCCAACACTCATAGACACCATTATAATATTTTTATAATAATATTTAATACTAAATCATTATAATAAAGTGTGAATTCAATTTATTATTGTTTATATAAGAACTCGTAATACCTACGTCAGTGACAGATCGTAATCAATGTATTAACCTGTTGATTTTTCAATAACCGATAGAATTTTTATCTCATGTCACAACACGATAAGATTTATATTGATATATTTATTATAATAAATATTATTAATTTAATTCCAAGTCAGATGTCTGTATTAAAGATGATCATTTGAAATATAATAACAGTACTTCAAAGCAAATATAATTACACTAAAAATATTATTTACTTAAAATTGTTTATTTTCTTATCATAAATTATGTAGAAATGTTTTTATAATGAATTAAATAAAACAGAATAAGTTTATATAATATTAATTTAATGTTAATCTCATCAAAGTATAGAAAATATTATAATGTAATCATTATTTATTCATTATAAGTATCCGGGACATTAATATATCGAGTTTATTAAAATATTATGTAAGGTGAAGGACGTTCGTCACTATTAATCGAATATACATACATACTAGTTGAGGACCCCGTCACCGTCCGGTTTTAATGTTCGTTTTTAACTTGAAATCTTTATGCATGTTGTAATATATCAGTTTTTTTTAATTTCCTCTTACAAACGTGAAAGTATATTAACATAGAACATAAAAAAATATCTATACATATAAATTAACTTGCAGTGTCTGTTGAAAATTCCAAATTAACATGCATATAAAAGTATAATAGGAGTTACATAAAAAAAAAATTGTCTGTCTGTTTTTTATTTGTTCCAGCAAATCTTTGAAACGGCTGGACCGATTTTAACAGCACTTTCATTGGCGGATAGCTATTATAAGTAGTAACTTTTACTTTTATTTTAAAAAACATTAACCGCGAACCAAGTCGTAGGCACAACTAGTATATGGTCATAAAATGTGATCAAATAAACGACAAATAAAATCCGTTTAGTTATTAGTGTGTGATCACTTTAGATATTTTAACAAATGATTCGTCATAATTTATAAAAGCCACTTGCTGTTATCAGCCCGAGTATTTAAATGATACTGCAAAGTATAAGGTGTTATATTTAGTAACAAAATACTCAAAGAAATTCTACTTAATAACCCTTCTATGTTATTTACGAGAATATCAGAAAACTGAAGTAAACAAGTCCTCTCCGACCCTATCTTTTGTGGTTTTGAATTACATTACGGTCAAAAATACGAAATTTACTGTTAGATTACTTACGGTTAGTTATATAACGGTGTTTCAATACGTGTTATTGACTTTGTAATTTCTTTTTTATGCTATCACCGCATATTTATATCCACACCGAATTTGTGTGGCAAAGTAAAATTTAAAGGTAACTTAAAAAGTCGTTTCCGCTGAAAGTCGCTGAAGTCCCAATTTTCATGGATTCAATGAAAGAAATTGATATACACTTTTTAATTTCAAATAATGTGCTTATTGTTCGGCTGCTGTTTTTATAAAATTTTAAACTTTAGTTCCACGGATCAATGGTAGATTCACGGAGAATCTACGTATACTTTTACTCTATTTATTTTTTTTTACACTACCGATTATTGAGGCTTTTTAAATAATCTTTTTTTAGTCCATTACGTTCCTCACATTTTAGTTTTCATAGTCAGGAAAAATGGTTATCTTCATGCCTATAGATTTAGTGTAGTTTTATATCTATGTCTACGGACTTTGCATAGCAGTTTAAATACAATATTTATTTACTTTAAACACATATGTAACATTTTATTGGCAAATATTTACGCAATACTAAATATACGCAGTTTGTGATGACTGAATGAAAGCTAACTGATAATCGACATAAACCTTAAAAAAACATTCTACATTTCATACCGTTACAAAATATAGAAAACAACACTTGTCTCTATCACTCTTTTAGTAATTATGTACACGTGTGACGAGGATAGTGATTATATTACACCTTGCAGTATGTGCTGACGCGAGCTCATCCAGCAACACAAACATCGCTTGACAATATGTCTGTACGTGTCAGGTTTTAGTTAACCATAATATGACTTGAATTAAAATTTGGTTCTGACAGTCCTCGTCTCCCTTTTTCTATAAGATTTGCACATAATATTTTCTTTTAATTAATTTCATTTTGTGATATAAAAATAGAGTTCGTAAGAATGTATGAATAAATATTATTGGAATTTAAAAATGGATTTTATAAAACAGCAATAAGTATGGTTTTATAATCTTTTAAGACCTACCATTTCAACCTTTTCATTCTGAAATAAACAGGGAAATCTGGAGATTATTATGATTTCGTAATGGAAGTTTTAAGGGTATCGAACGTACTAGGGCTTAAATTTTGGGAATATTATAAATATATGCCATTAATATCCCATATTCAGTATTTAATACGCCACAATAATTTAATGATATAAAGTTCTACTTACAATGAATTTATAGTTTTATTTGTAATAAGGTTTATTGTCATCTAAAATTTATGCGGAAAATATGATGAAAAATTTTAATAACATTTTTTTTAACGTAAACTAAAAATCCGTTTGTTTATTTGTTGCCTGTATGATATATGTATTTGCATAGTTAAAGTGTGAATTTAATGGTTCGTGTTAAGTAAAATGACTAATCTTGTTAAAATAATATAAATTCCATTTGGAACTTTACTAAAGGTACTTAAAAAACATTATGGAACATATCCATACATAATACATGTTCTAAGCATATTACGAAGATAATAATCATATTATCGTTGTAATATAAAACATTTTCGTAAACTGTAATAATGCTTACAACATTTTTTGTCAAATACCTGTACATACCTAAGTATTTTCAAAGTAAATGTTTTTTTTACCCCTAAAATGTTATTACAAATATTTGTTACAGTGGCCAGTGTATACGAATATCATATCACAGACACGTAGTCACAGATTTAATATCAAAACCTAGACCACAAACGTCAGTTACGGGTTACAAGTTCTAAGTGAGATCTAAACGGACGGCCGCAGTTAAATCTTGCGGTTAAGACCATTATTGATAACATATTTACTATAATTCCCTTTGGTTATATGCTACTTAGAAATAATATTAAATTCCAGTATCAGTATATAAGTAAGTATAACAAAAGTAACATTAAAGAACAGATAAGATAAATCCAAAATAAGCAAAAAGAAAGATTGAAATATACACAACGATGGATTCTTTTGAAGTCAATCCAATTAATCTTATATAAAAGGAATCGTCTTACTGTTCTTACGTTATTCATTCTATCATGACTTTATAAACAGTTTTCAACTTAATATTATTTTGTGATCCTTTGAGATTATGTTAAGTAATATACATTTTGGAATTTTGTTGTTGCTTTTTTTTGTTGCCACGTTTTATTGTTTTCAAATTGATTGTAGAAATTTTGAAAAATATTGCTGTACAGGGCTAAAATTGATGTAACACAAAAAAAATATTTGTAATAAAAACTGTAGAGATTATTGCAGTTTCAGAGTATTAATATAACAATAATAATAATAATAATAATAACAACAATATTAAACTCCATATAAAATTGAATATAATTGTAAACAGTATATTATTCGTTTAGGTTTTTTGAGTTCAAGTTAAATTTGTTCTTTCATTTACTTAGTTGTATATTTGATTAGCATCATTTTCGTCAATTATACTTTCAAAGATATTTCTTTAGACTATGTGAAGGTCAAACAAACGTTGTATAGTGGGTGATATTGTCTGTTTTTCCTTATAACAATGTTATATGTAAGATTTGATAAATTATTTATAATTATGAATAAATTATGAAAACCTCAAAACCATAGGAGCTCACTTGTATAAACAAGTCACCCCGTGGAGTAATACAATTAAATATACAACATATATAACTATACCACTAATATATATCAATATATAACTAATATTTTGTAAAACATTTTATTGTTACCCTTAATAAGGAACTACTAGCTAGTTATAGCAGGTCTTAACCGCCTCTTAACAGAACCTCAATGATTATCGATTTGATGACTGCCAAACTCGTAAGTAGTGATGGCTGAAATGGCAAAGCGTTTTGCAAAGTCTACGTCTATCTACTAAAATTTTCACGAACTGTCTTCCAAAGCTTCTCTTCCCATGAATTTTGCTGACAAGGGTTCACCGGATAATTTTGATCTCGGTTGAACAAATTTATGTTGAAATCGTTGATAAATGTAAAATCTCCAAACCATCATATAATTTAGGCTTAGATGATTATTTAATAAAGATCACTAAGTGCAATAAATTAAGTGAAGTGGTTAAATTTCCATGATAAGAAATTATTATTCTATTATTTCTAAATGTATTGAATGTCAAGGATATTTGGTGTAATATTTAATAGTAATAAAACGTTCATTAAATGCTAAGCGACAATTTTCATGTAACTTAACGTGTTCGCAAATTAGTTTTCTAAGAACTCGTACTATTATGGCTTAAAATGTGTGTGGGTTTACCATAACTCGATTTTCTACTTAATGAGAGGGTGTTAATATTTTCATATACTTTACAATAAAAAAGTACCCACTGACTCAGTCACATACATACGTATTTTAATACCAAAATGCATTTCTCAAAGGATACTTCTAATTTGAAACTTAAAAGGTATGCCTAATACCATATCTAAAGTCTAACCAAGTGTCATGGTCACGCAGAGGAAGTATCAATTGATCTGTTAGTGACTATAAGTGTGATGAGAACAAATGCGTCATTTTATCCTGTACTTATTGCTTATTTACCATTACGGACTATTGATTCCGCAATGGACTAATGAGAATACCTACTAATCGGTTCCGTCTTTTCGAAGTAAGATCAAAACGGATTATTCAAATATTATTATGAAGCTAAATTAATAATTGTAACTTATTTCTTTGATCATAAAATATACTTTAATAAAATAGGGACTATTAGACACTGGTAATTTATGTTCAGTTTTGTAAGAAATTTTAATATTAATGAAATTCATATTATAATTACTTAGTTTTTAAAGCCCTTAAAAAACTCGGGTTTCTTTTAATGTTTATTACTGCCATCTCACAACGTAACTTAAAAATGATTAATATAATTAAATTAGAGTAATTAATTACCAGTCCCATAGAGTTTTCGCCGTTTCATTCCTGCCTAATACAATAATCTTTTAATTTTAAAAGACTGGCAAAAACGTGACTGTTCAGTAAAGTGATAAAGAAAAGGGTTTTAGATAGATATATTTCTCACTACAAAATAATTCAATGCGAAAGTTAAAGAACTTAAACCTTTAAAGATATTGAGCGTGCGTAGAATTCATTAGAGCTGTTACAAGATATATAATATGCTTGTAATATTAGCGAATTTAATGGATTTATGTAATCATGTTATAGACTTGGTTATATGTTAATGTCAAATTACACAATATGTGTTTGTCTTAATTAACACATCCAAAGATTGTAACTTTTACCAAGCATATAACGTACAAACCGAATATAATTAATTTTTTCTTATTTTTTCCTCACAATTTATTTTTAAAAAACTTAAAAGCAAAAGTATTTTATCCTCATAATTATTTTATTGAACATACAATATATGTTAATTGCTTCATGGCTTTAGGTTATAATTTTTTTACAAATGATTAGCTACAAGTTTAAATAGTATATTATACGTTTAAAATAGTTATGTTCGTCGACATGGTAGGATTTGAATTTGAGAATGCTCTGCCAATCGAACTACCGTGTCGCTACCCGCCTCGAGAAATCTAGCCTTCTAGATACAATCGCCTTTATCGGGACGGAGGTTCGAGACATTTCGGACATGACTAAACATGTATATATACAATATGTACATATACGGAAACAACATTTTTATGTCAAACTGACATGTCTGCTAAATATTGTACGACCATTTAGTGGGTAAATTTGGTCTGCTTTTTCTGCATTCAAATAATATTATTTTAAAATATTATATTTGTCGTTACGTTGATCAAACCAGATAAGTGTTATCATTTGAATAACCGTTTGAAGAAAAAACTATCTTCATAATGATAAGCAATTCATATATTTTTCATTAAATTATAAAATGGCAATTTGTTTAACAAGAAAATATAAAACATAAAATACCATGTAACTATAAATAAACGTTTACAAAGTAAACGTTTTAAACACACACGTCACATTAAATATGAAAAATACAATAATTTATTCGTTCTTTAAAAAAACTCAATGGTATTAAATATGATAATTGTTCATACAAGATAAATAATTAATGTTCTCAAAGTAGTCTTTTTTAACTTCACTTACGTCACTTACGAAGTGTGAAAAATTCAATAATATATTCATTCATTAAGACAATTCATTGGCTCCACATTAAATATACTCAATGGGAAAACCCGTCAAAGATAAACGATAATATATATGTCATGTTCGATAAATTAGATACCTATCAGTGTCAAAATATTGATAGCGTACTGAAATTGTAATATTTATACCACAGTTAGCTATCACAGTACATGTTGGTGGCAGCTGTTAATCGGACAAAAATCTAAATGAAATATCATTTATTTTTTTTCAATGGGTAGATTGTAAGTAATAATTTATAATATTATAAAAAAAAATCTTTTTATTCCGGCTAATCTCTGAAACGGTTGGACCGATTTTAACAGAATCTGCACTGGCAGATAGCTGATTGTATAAGCAACATAGACTACTTTAAAAAAAAAACATTCGAAAGAAGTCATGGGGGCAGCTAGTGAATTAAAACATACGAAATATCAATATCTTACATATAAGAAGCACATAATAATACACACAATTATATTGTCATGTATTTCTTATGGGTTACAATAAAGTCAGGTAGTAACTTAAAAGCAAGATAACGTTAACAAATTATTGGCTGGCGATTAGTCTTCACATATCATTTATATTGACGCATTAGCCAGAAACACTGACATTGATTAAACATATTAAACGGAAAAGTAATTGCCTGTGTCTGATACGCTTTTACGGCCAAAGTTGTGGACTGATTTTGATAAACTTTAACATAGATACAGTATTTGACCTTGGAAAGGACAGACTAGTTTTAATTGCGAAAATAAAGCTTTAATACGGTTTAAAATGAAACAAATTAGGTGGCCTAGTAGTGAAGAAGACCTTTTAAACGTAACTAAATCGCTGGCAATAGTTGTATTATATATATAATTTATACTATTCAAACAAGTAATAAGTAATCCGAATCCTTGCTTCAAATACATTTACCTAAAACCGAATACATACGAGTACATATTAACTGGAAGATTTGGTACCGCAAGATGTTCTTAAGTGTTAAAATCCCCGCAGCTTTGTTTATTGTCATCGCTTCCTTTGAGTTCTACGGTACATGGCTTTGCGACTTGGTAAATGTACGTCTAATATTTGTAAAGATATGTGAGTCTATTTGTACATTGTAAGCATAAATCTGAATATTTTGTAAATTTTTATTATTCAACTGTGTTATCTGTCCATATTGAATAAGCTGTACCATTTATTCCGACTTCATATTACTGCAAAATTTAAATTATATAATAACTTAAAATAAAAATTATACGCCTAAATAAAACCGCATTAAGATAAATGAATATCCTTTGTAATTCTGACGCAAATGCAGTGACGCTTCAACATCAATTTAGGATTTGTATGGAGTATTTTTAAACAAACAACCGCACGGTAATTAAGAACAATAGTTATGTAAAGAACCTTGCAACCTTGCCCATAAAGCCCGCACGCTTTCTTTACTCACGATCTAATTTGAATTTCAAGTTATATTATATACTTCCGCGTGTTTACTTTAAATTGACAAAGGAGATGTATGTCCTCAGTTAATATAATGACTGATTTGCGTAGTTGGTTGCATTTTTTATAATACAATGAGAAAAGACTGCTGTAAATAAACTAGATATTATAGGCCAATAGACAGCGTAAGAAAGGTATTGACCAAAACCGAACCACGCTATCATTTTTTGATTAAAGATTTAGTCAAAGAAAATTATTTGCTATTCCAACAACTTTTGTATTAGGATAAAAAAATTAAAAAATATTGTTTAGAGGAAAAATAAAAAAGTAAGATCTCCAAGCCTTTCCCACAATTTGTTGTTTTATGGACGAAAAGGTCCGAAAATGATTTCATTTCTACTTTTCACACATTGCGATAATTCACTACACTACAAAAATATTGTTCAGTAAAATTTATTTATCACACATTTTTTTTTAAATATCAAACAGATTTTTTAAAACGTTTGTCATACGATTGATGCAACTCATAAAGAAAAATGTTGGTAAATATAGGAATCAAATATTCGACTGTCGATATTTTCTCCCAATGCTTAGTTTAAAGTGTTGATTACTATTCCAGTATTAAGACCTTTAAGTCAATAACAATCGTTTAATTTTAGTTAAAATAAAAAAAAGTAAGAGAAGTGCACAACTAATAACTTAAGACGCGAAAACTCACTGCTAAGTTGCTTGATATTAAAGTTTGTTAGAGTTCAAAACTATTATTAATATTTCATTGCTATCAGTCTTGAATGAATGAGAAAACTTTTAAACCGTAATACTTGAAACTAAAATAAAGGCAAGTTAACGTTTTTATTCGAAAGCTACTATTTATTACATCAAAAAAACATATTTTTAAAGTATACTATATATATTTTTTTTACTGTTTAAATAATGATATTTAATTCGATAACATTGTCAATACGTATTTTTAAATATGTTTTTATAAGATAATTTTTATTTGTCACACAATATATTTTGTTCTCCATTTTACCACACTTTAATGTATATTGCGATAGTCCCTGCTATCATAAATTACCTCAAGTTTTATTGGATTCTGTACTACAAAGTACTACATGCTTCTTAAATGTAACTAGACATACAATTTTATATAACCTTACGTGTACAGGATATGAACCTTTATTATTAGTTCTAAACTATTCTTACTTAATTTATTTTAAAATCTTAAATGAATATATATTCTGATTGTCGCAATATTGTTTATAAATAGTATCTTTGTAAGCCGCAAAATGTCTTGACAATATTTATCAAATTTAAGATAGTGTCAATCTATCAAATACGAAGATTGAGCTACCAAAGTTAACGTCTGTAATATTATAATAATATTAAAATATTTAAACAGTTATAAAGTAAGGTATAACGTTATGATTAGTTTAATATATAGTCCATTCTGATATGGATACACATATCTTATAAGAGGATTAATGGATGCAATTACGGAACATTAATAATAGTCCTAAACAATTCGTCCGTCCTTCCGTCAGTGCGTATATATATTATAAGTAGATATAAATGTCACTTGACTTTGATTTTTATATAAATCCTTTTATCTAATATGTATTTATATATTTTATTTTGACTTCGTCAAGGGAGGAGTTATTTGTTAGGAAAGATTAACTTTCTTTAAAAAAACTTGAAATATTTAAAATAAGATCAAAATAAAGATAATGTATGTATTTATCAATGTGTCTGTGACATTGATAGGTAACATATCTAAGTTTAAAAAATGTTTTTTCCTCATTTATTAATATTAACAATACATATAAAATTTTCATTTTTTGTATTAATTTTTTTCTTAATTAAAAAGAATACTGCTTTTAAGATATAAACTTAGGAATATTCTCATAAATAAAACATTGGATTAGGAATATGAAGCAGAAAATGTTATATATTTTTTATTTAAAGAATCATGGCCAAATGCCGAAATTATTCAAATATATACAATTCTTATTTCTATTTTCATCGACTATTTCTGTATTCTTGGTCATAAATGATGTACAGTGAGAAGTATCAAGTGATCGGCTATCAAATATTCAACCTTGGATCGATTTGGCGGTGCATTTCAAGGAAAGTCTTAAATTAACCTTTGTAGCCGGATTTGCTTACTTTATAAGAGTATCGTATCTGTCATCATAATTTTGTTTTAATATTGATTAGCTCATATGCAAACAAAACGCATATGGCTGATATGTTTACACAATATTTCATACCAGTTTGATATACTTAAAGCTAAATAAAGAAAATTTTTATTTATTCCCGATTATATAAATGGCCGTCAAGATCACTACTTTCTTCGAACTCCAAAACTACAAAATGTCATCTCTGGTTACAAGTATTATCATTGCCATAAATGTAATTTAGATGAATGCTATAAAAATATGATAAGTTACTTCGACCATGACACTCAATAGACCTCTGGATCGATAAAAATAATTGTTTATTGACCGGCATCTGTACTTGGTCTACATATCTCATGTATGGAATGTTTTCTATTTGAGGGACAATTAAGGAAAGTATCGGTTTAGATTGTGCCAAGCTACCATTTTTTAATATAATATAATATTTCTTTCATATAGGTCTCTTAACTCGATTGTTTTATTTATAAGTACATTATTGTTAAAAGACGTGTGCGATTGTCGCTGGGTTTCAAACATTCTTACTCGAAACGATAATGTATGTGTTTTTCTTATTAATGAGTATTTAGGACCTTTTTTATATTGGATATATTTTTTGTATGTCGCTCGTATTTATTGCACGATTATGTTGATTGTTTGAGACTTCTCTGTATACTATGTTCTATGTGTGCTCTATATTATATATATAAAGTTTTCTGCAGGTTCAACTTCGGATAAAACAACGTATAATTTCAATGGGATAAACATTATCTGAAGTCAAACAAGTTCGATAGCGCTTTTTTCGCCGACCTACTCCAGTTTCACTGGCATAGCCCCTACCCCCTGGAAATATCCGGATATAAGAAACCTATGTTACTTTTTGTTATAACTTACGACAAGTGAAAGAATTTCTAAAATCGTTTCTGTAGTTATAAAACCTATTTGTAAAAACAAACATACTTGCAAAAAAAAACTATTTTTTCAATACTTGATATTTATTTTTTTTATTTTTGAGATTACTTTTTGTCGTTTCGAGTTATCGAAACTTATTTATGTCTTTAATTTGAGACGGTCAAAGTTTCATGCAATTGATCCTTTCAAAAGTGTCAAAAGTATTAATGAAGTAAATTTAATTAGAACTTTTAACATAAAATAGTCCGACTATAAAGTAGCTATATTATTTTAATATATTCTTTATGGGTTGTCGCTTTATATCGCTGTCTCCTAAGTTTAGTATTCTTTGTTCTAGAAGATGCGGGTAATTTGTCTTGGAAATATAACGATAAAAATATTTAATAGCAGTGTTGTTCTGGAGGGAGATTTGAATAATATTTGTTAAGACCTTATGAAATTTATAAATTAAAATGGACTAGAATACTCAGTAAAAAATAACATTTTATACTGACGCAATGTGAATTATTTTTAGTACGGTATAGAAGTCGCTTGTTTTGTACTTCAAGTGTGGCTTTATGAAAAGCCTGCCTAACCCTGCATGCGTTATATAAAAGCCTTTTTAGTTGATCGTCTAAACTACACTTTATTTTTTATGAAGGAATAAAATTACTAGCTCAACACAGAACGCTAACCATGTGTTTTAATTTAGTGAAACTTTTATGGTGGTGGTATAAGTAAATTTGACTTACTAAAAGCCTAAAGCCAGACGCTGTTAATAATTAATTTAACACTGTTAGCGTTGCTGTTTCGTAATTGGCGTTAAATACTTATAAAATAAAACTTGTCACCGTTTCTGTGTGAATTTTTGTAATATATAAATAGCTTAAGCAGATATTAGTTTAAAAGCTTTATATGAGATGCAGAATAATTTGTCTATATATAAAAATGTTCTGTTGATTTGTGTACGCCTCAAAAACTCTAAAATTTGCGCCGATTGAACTCAAATCTTGACATGATATACAGCGCGTTTCAGATATAGTTGTTATCAATATGTCTTGTCCTATTTTATCATATCTATATCTTTTTTTAGTAATTGTAATCGACTCAAAGCCTTTTTCCCTCTTACATGAGGTGTTCAGACGTAGAGTTTAAAAATGGAACGTATTTGCAATGAGACAATAATTTTGAAACGAATATTTTGAACACTTTTATCGATTTTGTATTGGTTGACAACTATTTGACAACTATTTCTTTCACATCCAATCTGCAAATAATGTGCAAAAGGCGCGGCAGGATACAGCCACCTGTATAAAATAAACTTGGAACTGATGAATAAAACTGAAAGTTTAATAACAACAATAGTATCACAGACGAAATTGTACGAACGTATATTTTGTCAGCACTTCATGGTGGTATGGGTCCCATATTACATGTTAATTTACGACTACTATTACAATACAATAGGAAATTATACGATTTGACTGCATTACCATAAGCTTATTTTATATAGCATATTTTATAGAGGTGTGGATAACATTGGCTACTTTTCTTCACAGGATATTTACATCTAAAGCAATCCTTACGAAAGTGTAAGAAGTCTAAGTTTAAAAGAATGATAAACTTTTTTGGTTGTTAGAAAGAAAATGCTCCAAAAATAGTATAAAATTCTGTGACTGCAGAATCAATATTTAAGAATTGTTAAAATTTTGAATGCTGAAATCAGGAGTCTAATATTTTAATCAGTGAAAAAAATGTCAACTCCAACCAACTAGTTCTTTATTTTGTGTTTTTTACAGTTCAAATAAGTAGTCATATAAAAATATATATACCGTTACACATTTGAAAACCTAATCGAAGGAAATCTGTAATGGTTATCCCTGCGGGAAAGGAAGTATTACGGTCAGATTTTTACTCACTAACGCTTTACGGGGGTCGCCTTCGTGCAGATTGAGTAACTCCGGGTGGTCCAACAGATAACGTTGAACAAAAATACACAACATATTTTCTATTTTAAATTAATTTATTTGATATCAAAATAAGATATATTTAAAAAAAAAGCTATCAAATGAATGTAACAGGTCCTTATATTATAATTTATATTATACAAATGTAGGACAATGTCCTTTAAACATTAATTTTATTTCATCTTCCTTACTCTGAATTTGTGTTATATCAAATTATATGAGACTACAATTGATTATGGATTTAGATAAAGTTCCTTATGCCTTTTCGTTATCCAGAAGCTATTGATATCAGGAACAAGAGATTTCATCCAACTTTATTGGTTTGCCCTTTTATTGATATCAGATATATCAGATTTTATTGTTTAGGGATTGATTGATTTCTTATTGTAATAAATATGGCCCATATTATACTGATATCATATAAGTAAGGCATTTATTAAATATAATTTTATTATTATTAATTTATCTATATTATTTAACGTTTAGACAACATTGACTAAATATTTGATGACATTAGGTTTTCATATCATTCACAGGTCAAAATATTCTCAGAATTAGAGTAAGGTCATAGAAAAATTAATATTACAATTTAATTGTTAGTACATTGTATATATATATATATATATTGTTCTTATATTCTTCTTCTTCTTTATAATTTCTTATATTCTAAATATATATATAAGAATTTTATTAACAAATTACAAAGTGTTTTGACCATAGTGTAAATATTCTTTGAGGTTGTTGGTGTAAGCAATTCTCTTTTTGAAAATAATCTTCAATAGATTTATTTATAGTTTCTTTGAAGTGTAATCCGATGTAGTTTATAAGAAAAATAATTACTGCATATCAATCTCTACTCGCAAGATTAGAACGGAGGCAGGTGATGAGTTTGATTTTTATTGATGCCTTTTATAACAAGGGAGTAAGATTAATGCGTCTAAGATAAATTTATGCTATGTATAATATGTTAACCTGCTAGTATGTGTAGTGTATTCAGATTCAGAACGTTATTATTATTAAACGCGTTCCTAACAAAACAATTTTATTTTATATTTGTATAAAATTAAATAAATAAATGTTGATAAACATATATTTATTATCAGTTATTTCTATCAATATTTTTGAAGGTTTGACAGAAAAAAAGATTATCCGATTTCAAATATATAATGAATAAATAAAAGTCATGCATTGAATTTGTTAGACAAAAGAAAAGAAGAACAGACACAAAACAAAACAAAAAAAAAGATAAATCTTTCCGGCAAATAGATTGTAAACCATTCTCCATCCATTAAAATCGCTGGAAGTTCTTAAGATTAGTGCGAACAAAGAGAGACAGACGGTCTGTAGGGAATTCCCTTTGTAGTGTGTATTGATTGATTTCTAAAGGTCGTGTCACAGATATTAGTAAATTACTTAGCCTTAAAACTCCCATATACCTACGATCTAGTTCAATTCATTCATTCGTTCATTTCATGATTGAATGAACTCTTCAAAAGTCGAAATTGGATATTGATGATTGCGATCGGACTTTCATTATTTTCACGTTTGCTAGATAATAAAGGATAAAAGTAAGTTTTAATAGAGAACTAAACCTGATTATACACATGATTATAATATTTTATTTATAAAGATAACATATAAATGAAATTGAAATGTCTGTTTGTAATTTCAAATTAACAACTTTTCACTATATGCCTATGAAAGCATGTACTTACATACCAAAGTCAATTAAAAAAAAAATCTCTGTCTGCGTCTATTTGTTCCGTCTAATCTTTGAATGTTATTTAATAACTCTCCTTCTCTCTACATTTACTTCAACATTCATACAAGTTGTTTCATAGTAAAATATTAATTGCTTTCACGTTCTAAAAATACATATATTTATTTTTCAAATAACTGTTCGTTTAATTATTTGTTTTAATCTGTTTAATCCAATTAATTAGCAGATTAATAGAGTCTTGTACTCATCGAAATCATTATTAATATTAATTTTATTTATTTCATTACCCAATTGCACAAACTCAATTTGTTTGATTAAGGTGAGCGGGGTCATTAAAAGTTTGATCATCTGAAGTATTGGTGCGACGACTGAGGAATTTTAATTAGTACCAGCTCGTAACTTCATCTAAATTTGAATATTTACATAATAAAATTAAAATAATTTGTCTGTCTGAGGATTTGAAACAATAAATTGGTAACATGAAATAATTTATTAAATTGTTTTACATAATTGAATACAGTGTTTGAATACAATGTCGGAATGCCAACGTACCTGCATTTTCTCTTCTCAACCACAAGATGTCTAAAACAGAAAATATTTAAAAATCTAAAACGAAATAAGCTGTCGAGAGAAAACTGAACTGGTTTATTTCATTTACTTCAATCTACAAGTCGTTTACAAACGTATTTTACAGGTCGAGACTCGACAATCTAGAAAAATATTTATTTTTGAATTATCTGCTTTTACTTTACCGAAACGAAATAAACAAATTGAGTTGTATTTTATCAGCTGTTCGAGTAAAGTAATAAGATGGCTGACTTAAATCTGACCCTTTCCGGTTAAAACCTCTTTAATATCGCGTTCCAAATTCAAATAAATTATTATTTCATTTCGTAACCAAGAAGGCGAGATATATTTTATATAAATGCAAATTAAGATGTAATAGGCAATTTCCTGTAAAGTTTCAGACCTATGTACCGATCAAAGGCTGGTAATATAAGGCCCGAACACATGGATTGTAGACAGCGAAATAGACTATCAAGCAATCCAACTATCCCACTTCGTTAGAGCTGAGACTGATTTGAAAAAAAAAAACTCATTTGCTATGTCACTTCGAGTTAACCTTTCTGATTGGTTGGTTGCGTGATACTAAACATATCTCTTGACAATTCTGTCAAATTATTTTCAATTTAATTATATTTCAATCACCGAATCAAATAAAACATTTGATATTGTAAATTAAATATATGTTACAAATATATTAAAATGCTTTCTGTTATTTTTTTTATTATTTTAAGTGTTATATGTTTCAGTGTCATTACTCTTGATAATAATTATCTTAATGATGTTTTATTTTGTTCATAATATTTTTATCATAACATTAAATAAATGATAATATAAAATAAAATTTTTCAAATATAATTTATAAAATAAAGTTATTTTATGTGTAAAAATATTCATGATTCCCGATTTTTTTCCCTTACCAGTATCTCCATCTCTGACGTTTACAAATAAAAAAGATAAATTTACTTTTAGTTTATTTAAAGTGGCAAAAATTTAAATAACTGTACTAAATGTTTCTCAAGAAATTGAAATAATCTATTAATCTTTCGCAAGAGGTAAACAATTACCATTAGTGTTGAAGTTTTCGCGAAATTCTAAATATTAAGTACATTTTCGTAATGTTTACATTTCATAATGTATGTTTTTTATTGTAACTAAAAAAATGTTTACTATCTCTGCTTTTAAATAATGCATAACATAAACACTTTATAGCCCTACGGTGTCTAAGTGCAATCTTTATGCCACTCTCAACACAAAGGCAACACTTAAACCTTTCAGACCACATTTCCATTTTAACCTCCATCAAAACCCTTCATTTAAAACTGTTGTGCCGCGATGTTTATATATATATATTAATTTAAGAAAATCCTAACAGTTTTTTGTTCTATCTAAATATTTATATAATTGTTATCTTTAACCGACTTCAAGAATGAGAAATTATCTATTTTTCTCACATATATATTAAAAGCGCGTATCATGAAGTTCTTTTACTGAACTTATTTTATTGAAATTTTGTAGATATCTATTGTTTGGTCAAACTTATAAGATAAGATAGTTTATTGATACATACACAACATTAACTACAAAATTTATTTATATTCTTAAATTGGGATTATATATAACTTGTATTTCATAAGGACTTTCTTGTATACAATATTAACATTAAAGTAACAATGGCTTTGACCGAACCTTTCTATAGAGGGTCTTAACGTCTCAAACCCCTAAGGTATCACCAATAGGGGTACTCGGTATATTAAATATTTAACTACTTCCAACCTTAACTGTAGAGTTAATATGATACATGCTACCTTCAAGTTTCAAGAATATTCAAGTACAGTACACGAGTATGTTGTAGGTGAATGTTGTCTCTTATCTGTCTCTATGTTATTATATTAATTAAGTACTATATATATAAAGTGCTATTTTTACATAATTCTGTAATCATATTTTTATTATTAACGAATATTTAAATTACTTTTGATGATTATTTAAAAATAATAAAAAAAAAATTATACATGTATGTCCGTAATTAATCATAAATATAAAATACATACAAATATATATTACATACATATATTATATATAAATGTTTTTAATATTATATTTTAGATCTAGAGAAAAGTAAGGATTAGGTACCTATTGTTTTATTAATATCAAATTTATTCGATAAACGGCTTCTTATTTTGATTATAAACACAAAATTACCAAAAAAAAACACAGATATAGCCATGTGTATATCAAATTAATAAGAAACTGTCGTTTACTGTTTTCAAATATTTTCACCTGTAACCAACTGTGTCACCTTGAGTTATTTAAAAACTTTTTTATTATAGTCATTTTTTTATTGTTACATCCATTGTACGTTCATATTAATCGATTGCTTATAACATAACGCGTTGTCGCGTGACGTGGCCTAGTGTGTGTTATGTGGTATAGATTTTTCCAAACAATTGCCTTATCTAGGTAAGTTCAGTATTTTGGCGAGGCAATAAACGTAATAATATAGGATGCCTAATCTTTATTTCTTCTTAAGGTTTATTGCGACACGTCCTAAGAGCAAGTCAATGGAGAGTGAAGATAATACCGAATTGCATTCCAAAGCTCTAATGGAATTCTCATCCTCAATACCTGAGATCCTTACACTTCAATACCGTAGGCTTTCCTTCGTATATCAAACCAATGTTCTATCTGAGTACAGTTAAGACAATAACACCCAAGTCGGATAAGACTTCTTGTGTACTTGCACTTTGCTTTAAATTTATGTGTTATTTATATAAATATTGTATTTATGTTTTCTCATTTTTGACCTTTTGTTGATCCTTAAATAAAACGTAAGAATAATATGTTTTTAATTGGAATATAATACCTAATTACTAAGTTAAGTATTTTACTTGTGTGAAATATCATACCATTCATGAATAAAATTTTACTGACCAAGTATTTACCTGGAAATTATATTTGTACTGCGACATGCCTATCGATTAAACTATTTATAACTTTTTAAGCAATTAAAATTCACGACAGCATACCAAAAATACCTTTTTGCAGTCTACACTATAAAACAAAATAGATTTTATTCTAGAATCTAGAAGTTGTTTGCAACACACATAAGAATATTTATGCATTAATTAGTAACATTTAACTAACAAACACAACTATGTGGGTGGGTATTTCTTAGAGAGTTGGTACACATTGTTTGCGACTGCCAACTTGACGAAGTAAGTTTTCACTCTAATTTAATATACTGTGGTTCAACCAATCTTAAACTTACTAGTTTAGTTGTTTTCCTTAGGTTATGGTTATGTTTGTAGAAGTTTGTTTGCTTTTAAGGACAAACAAGGAAAATTAATTAAATAACTTGATTTGTATACAAAGAAAAAATACAAAAAAAAAGTTAAACTAATATTGAAACTATAACTGATATTAACCAAATTAGTACGAGTTTATTTTAAATATTATTATTATCTTTTAGATAGTAGAAACGTTTTCTTCATAAATATATATAATAACGAAATGGTCTACCATAACTTTAACAGGTAATAAAATCGACCGCTGCGAGAAAAGCTTGCACACCTAACATTCCGTCCTCGTAATCTGTAAAGTAATATATCACTTTTATTACTTCAAGTGATTTATAAAACTACAACGTACAAATTTCTAGGTTGAAAGATATATTCTTTATATTTTTAGAAAGTCATTGTATATAAATAACAAAACTATTATAATGGACTGGAGTTGCTTAGCTCAATATTATCTGACTACTCAGCGCAACTGGATGGAAACGTTTAATAAGAATTTATATCTATTAATTAACCAATGTATTTTGTCCTTAGGTAAGAAACCCACGAATCTGCTATTTCTTTTTTGTTACTTTTAACAAAATATCTACTAGTCCCAACATAAATATATATAAACGCTGGTTTGTTGGAATCGTGTAACTTCTAAACGACTTAACCGATTAAGGTCGTACTCACACGATATATTTGCTTTATCGAGACAATCGGACACAGCTGTTACGTTCCAATAGGTATTGGGAGGCAGTTTATTAATAAATCCTATATTTATGATCCAAAATTATTAGGCTGTAATTGGGACAGGGGACGAGCCTCGTTCTTTAATAAAATAACATTATATTCAGGATACAGTCAAAGAGTTAGTGAATACTAATAATTCTTGAACGGGATGGTATGCGCAATTTGTGTTCTTGTAATAAATAAAAATAATATTATGTAAGCCATAATGTTGCTCAATTTATGTATCTAGATTAATTTTAAAATTTGTTGTGTGTAAAATATTGATCTACAATTGTTTGGTTCTGTTCTGTTCTGTAATTAGAAATGAACTAGAAATCTATAAGAGTAATTTCTAAAAAATTTTAGATATTTGTGTATGTATCTTGTTTATACATTTGTGTTCACGGGGTTCAATGCTCGTTTTCAGTAAGTTTTTTCAAATATCAAGGCTACTTTGGGTAGAAATTCTTGGTTTTTCTTTCTTTAGAAGTTTTTTTAATTCCTTCCGATATTTATATAACTCGTAAAACGTTGCTAACAATGTAGAGTATTTCTTTGTGAAGACTTAAAATATGTTTAACGTAAAAACTTTGTGACGCAGCTGTGTTAAAATTATTTTAGAAAAATATTTGAATATTAGATGTAAAAGAAAAATTTTCAACAAATAAAGGTTTTATTTTTTAATTATACATAATTAAAAAATAAAACCTTTTGAAATACATTTCAAATTCCCTAATGTGTAATATAAACAAAAATCATCTTGTGATAAAAGAAACATGTAAAACTTTAACATTAACAGCGATTATAACATTTGTCATATTATTTATTTCTATGAATCTGGTGAGAAATTAAAGAACTCTTGTAGCAAGCACATAATTTAAATTATTTTTCTTTATATTTATTTAATTTTTTATCGTTACTGTTTCTTTCTGAGAAATACTTTTAGTTTAATGATCATAGTATATTTGTCTCATCGTTTTCATGACTTTAACACATACAATATATGTTTGTTACGATAACAAAAACGTTACTTTTTTCATTCATAGTTATATAACAATTGCTTTTCATAAGGAAAGTTAATATTAAAACATGTGCAGGCAATACTACATCACGTATACCTACGTAAATAGACATTATTCATTGTCTATTAACGTGTGTATATGCAATACGGACTTCTGTACTGTGGAAATAGAAAACTGCAAGTAATTGTAAAACTTTTCAATTAATGTTCTTTTAATTTATACTTAATGTGTGTTTAGACCTACATTTTTTCATAGTATAATAATATCAACATGCTATACAAAGCCTTAATACTCTATAGCCAACTTATAGACTTAACAAAAAATAATATGTATTAATAATACTATTGATACTTGTATATATTATACTTATATTTTAGTTTTCTTTCAAGTTACTTGTTTATTTCTGATAAATTTGAAGTGAACTTTTTTATTAAGTGAGTCTTAATCAAGTTTTGCTTCTCTTATTGTCATTGTGAATTGTCACAATTACTTTGTCTATTATTTCCTTTGTTATATTAACGAAAGTAATATTTCAGAAACTTTTCCGTGGATAATGACACATTTTACTTACATTATAGTCCGAATGTTACGCAAAATGATTATTTTTATTATTTTCTCATCTCAAAATTATTTCACTAACAGTTCTGGAATATTGTTATTATCTTTAATATTTCCCTTTTCTGCAAAGACGTTGTTAAGTGTTACATTATATACTAGCGGTTGCCCGCAATTCCATCCGGATCGCATATTTTTTTATTGGTATCCATGAAAGGCCTACTTATTTTAACGCAATAATATAAAGCCTATGTCCATCTCAATAGTCCATGAAAGAGAAGCTTCTGATATGAGTACTTTCGAAGACAAGCTCCTACATACAAACTCACAAATATTATACCTGATAATATATATAATTATAAATTGTTCTATATTATAAAAAGTCTTTAGTTAAAGCACAACAATAGAATAATTATTTAAAAAACTGTATTACGTTAAGAAATATCTTACTATAGTATATTTTTTTCATATGCGATAAAAATATGATATTTTTCAAAATCTTAATTAATACTTAAATGAAGTAAAAAAAATTAAATAATACTTTTTTTTTTTGAAACTTTTATGTTCTTAATTGGTGTAATTTATAATATTTTAAGACACTGAATATAGTGTAATATATCAAAGATTTTAAATATGTTCATATTTCTCATATCATCACATATTATATAATATCAAAGAAAGTGAGTATGTAGTTTCCAAAATGGATATTGCACATTACCAAGTAATCCCGGAATTATTAACAAGTCGACGGCTCAACGCTGAGTACCTTATGTCATATACATAACAGCAACCCTTTATAAATTATACATATTATAACAGTATACTTAATTATTTCTCTTAGACTGTAGTATAACGAAGCGTGTATATGGATTATAATGTTATGATAATGAGGTTATTCTGTATAGTCGAAAAACAATTAATCTTTCAAAGGTTTGTTGGAAGTCTTTAAACCCAATAACGTGATTGTTATTAATATTGTGTTTTATGAAGTTTTTTTGTACAATTACGTCAATTGGCGCAAGTATTTAACGGACAATAACCTCGTTCTTATGTTAAATGAAGTTGCTAATTAGTCAGTGTGAAACAACGTTTGAGATTCATTATTCTAATACAATTATATATTTCAGAGAAAATGAAATATTTTTACTATTAAAATGCATATTTCTTAAAATTAATATATTTTTGTTTTAATATACAATTATCGAAGCATTTTCAACAATAATTTATTGCTTATCAATTATATTGTAGGATTCATTTTATAGGATTTAATATGTAATATACATAGCTTTAATATTCCTAAGATAATATTTTCTTCCTGGTTTTAACCTCAAGCCGCTACACTATACTCCGGTTAACAGTATCATTACGGATCACCTGTCAAAGAAACCGTCATCGTTAATAGCAACTCCTCTTTCACGCTTAATTTTAGACTCATGGCTACATCGTGATATTGGCACGACGTGGGGTGTCACTGATAAGTCATTTTGGGTAAACGCCAGCTATGAATAATGGATAAATCTGTGAAGGTCCGTCTGAATTGTATTAAGGATAATAATAGACGTTTTATATTGAAGAGCATTTTTGACTGGTTTATTCAGGTAATGGTGTTTGGAGCTTAGTATAATGTTATTAAAGTGCAAAAGTAATATTGATATTTTTTCTCAGTTCCAGACCCAAAATTATGTGGACATTGTTGAAGTATACAGTTAATAAATAGTCTGACAGTGATTTAGTTAACCGGTTAAGAGACAAGTAATATTAAATAGTAAATTCTCATAGATTTTTTATTTTGAAACATTATTAATCCATGACAATACATAGTATGTGAAGTGTCTGCATTTTCGGTAATGTAGGTTCTCATAGATAGTAAAATGGAAATAATTACAGCTCTCTATATGTAAGTATATCTTCAGTATAACATACCAAAAAATACATGAATACGTACGAGTTAAATATTTTTTATATTATACATACACACACACACACTAATATATATAAATATAATATATTATATATATATATATATATATATATATAATATAAGAAGACATTGGGTATATAAATACTTATCTGTAATTTATTAAAATGTCCTCCATGTTTACATAAAATAATTCTTAACATACAAATGACCGGACAAACATTTACATTAGTAACCCGGTAGGTACTAGCCGTAGTTATTCATAAACCTCATAAAATATGACATTTGTTATAATAATGCTTGCCATTAGGCCTACAAAAGTTTCTCCGGTCACTCGTGGAAACATTAATTGTATTCGTAACATACACAAAGTAAGGCTCATTATCATAATATATTATAGTTGTCATTTTTAGTATGTTTACTTCTGAATGAAAAAATAATTAGAAAACAATGTTTTTATCTGTACTCTTTAGCATAGTAAGGAGGTACAATCTGTAGATACAATTTTCTGATTTGCAAAAAAAATAAAAACTCCGTTTCGGTAAAGACGGCGGATGAAACAGTGGATCAGCTGATAGAGAGGGGGGGACGGTATCTCTCATATCGCAAGATCGACTCCATGTTGCCCTGTTAAAACATTTTATTTATGTCATTCCAACACGATTCTTTCTTAATATAATATACATAATCACAATATTATCAAAACGAGATCTCAAGAGATGACAACATAATAACAATCTGAGTAAGATTCGAAGTACAATAAAAGTAAATCGTATCCATAGAAAACGCTCTGAAATATTATTACTTACATTACTATAATAAAAATAATAATAGTCATAATCAGTAATTGAAACTCATTTAAAGTTATAAAAGAAAATAAAATACACAGATATATTGAGATCGTTTTTTTTAAATTACTTAAAAAGACGCTCCACTCTGGCAATAAAACCATATTAACTCAGAAATACTCTTAAAATATTTTATAATCAACAAAGAAATTGCGATATAAAATCCAATTCCCAATTGTATTCGATGTAAATTCTTAAATCCGAATTCGAAACTGAACTCGTACAATACTTTGTCAAACAATACATATTTAATAAAGGGGATTTAAAAAAAAAGCTATATGGATAGTGCAAAAGAAAAATTTAGTAACAATGATTTTGTGGCAAACATGCTTATTTTTTACATAAATTAATCTTAACCTTAATTAATAAAGATTTTTGCTATCTTATATAACTTATCATATATGTAATGTACTTATATATTTTTTTTATGAAATTGGAAAAAATAACTTACATTTTTAAGTTGTTTAAGGAGTTGTACAGATTGACAATGATTATAAAATTTAGGTCATTTTAAATACTTTTTAGATACAATTAAGAATATTTAATTTATTAAAAAAAAACATTTCAGGACCGAGTGCCGCTCGGTGTTATTCAATATATAATATTAACTATATTTATTTTGAATTAGTAATTTATTAGATTGGAACTAGCTACGAATATATATTTTTAATAAAAATAACCATAGTTATGTCTTGTAACATCAGCTATCTCCCAATAAAAGTCATGTTAAAATTAGTCCAGCTGTATCAGAGATTAGTCGAAACAGACATACAGGAACATTTTTATTTTATTTTTTTTGTACATATGTACCGCATATACTGTTATATGCAGTTAGTGAAAAGCTGCTAATTTAAAATTACAAACAGATAATTCAATATTAATTATATGTATAGATGTCACCTAAATGACATCGACGTCAATGTAAATCAATGAAATAAAAATTAATCAACACTTAAATGACCAAATACATAATCAACTATCATTTTATTATTATTTATTGATATTAAATATAATTAAATGAAAGAATAAAATAAAATAAAATAAAATAAATAAGAAACCCTAAACAATAAATGATCAGGGATAAATAGCAGTGTCATCGGCTCACCTATTAACTAAACTATAGCATTCATTATTTCGATCAATAAAACAATTTATATACCTTAACATTATTTCTTAAAACATAATTTTCTTTTACTAGATTTTTTTCTAATTCCAACTATTTATCATACATACATACATATCCTGTATTGAACTAAAAGTATTTTTGTTACAGAAATATCTCATTATTAATAAGCTGTTATAGGTTTTGGTAGAATAACAATTGTTTAGTTTCACTAAAACCATTAATTATTCCGATATCACTTGCCTGTTACCATTATTATATATATTCAATGAACTCTATTAATAATACATTTGGAATATATTTATACAAATATTACAACAGCAAAATATTTTATATAACAAAGATTTTCAAGACACTCTTACAAAATGTTTATTTTCTGTATTCTATTATAATACATAGTACCTTACTAGATATATTAAATACTCAGCTGTGCGTTCTAAGAACCGGAGAAAATAATACGAAATAAAACCGTTGTCTATACGTAGGTATTTATGTATATAGATGTGTGCATTTCATGTTACAGTCAACATCAGACATAGTAATAAAAAACCGTTATATAAGCCAGTGAAGACGCCAGCGGACGTCTAGAATAATTTTAAATGTTAAATAAATTTACAATTAAAATAAAGAATAAATTTAAAACTATATTTTGTGCATAACTTTAGAGTCTGGGATTCATTACATTTATTATTATAAAGCAATCATTCATTATGAATCGCTTCATCTCAGGAAAATAAAATACAAATAAGGCGATTTAAAATATAACCAACATTACAAATTTATTAAATCTGCAAATGTATTATAATATATTAAAAAGATGTTGTAAGCATACTCTATCCAGAATTCAAATATAGGTCTAATAGTAGCTTAAATTATTTTCTAATGTAATACTCACATAACCACAAACACACACACAAGCACATGTTGTTGTAATATATAAACTAATACAAACACAATTTTAATTCATACGTATAACTTGCAATGACATTCGAAACAAATAATTAAGACAAATGATAGTGTAATTAGGACCGCAATTGTTTTTGATTGGCATTGCTTCTAGTCGCAAATACGAGTACATCAAATACTTTAGTTTATGTCTATTTAAGTATTGTCTATTGAACAAAACGACGTAGCATATATTTTGATGTAAAATTTATTTTCTTTAATATGTTGATTATTTAAAAAAGCAGTAAAACATATCAAACATATATGTATTTAATTTTAAAGGGAGGATAAATTTGTCTTTGTAATATTTTTTAAACTCGATATATTTCTAGCTGTGTGTAATTTATTTGGAGTTATTAGTTCCTATTATCTCTAACTAACCTCGTTACTAACGAGTTAAGAGATATTGTGATAGATTTATGTTTTAAACTAGTTATCTTAAGTACAGTTTATTTTGTGCTTTATAAAGCAATTAAGATTTTCCATAGCAATTTAGTCTTGATAGTTGATCCTTTCCTCAGCGTATTTGGTTCTAACATCAATTAAAATTCACCTAGCTTACCAAGAACTATTTTTTATATGAGTTTTTTATTTTCATTTTTTTCGTGTAAAATATCATATTTTTAACTTACTTGGGTGAATTATCAACATTCAATCTACTAATAAACAAATCTGAAAAGTTTATTTTGAAGAGACAAATATATGGAATCTCCAGTCGGCTTTGAAAAAAAAATTGTTTTTTATTAGATCATCTATTATCTTATAAGACCATATCATATATATCATTACAGTACGGCCCTTTCCATCAGTGGTGGCAGTAACTCCAAAATAACATACCAAATGTGTTCGCAAGCCCTTTACAGGGCTTGCGAACACATTTCCACGCGGGAATAGTTGGGAACTAATAAATCGTATCGAGATGAAAGTCAATATCAAATTTAATAAAAATGTTAAACAAAATCTATGAATTTCATAAGAGAAGAGATTTAAAGGAATGATAAAATCGGCGTCTCTGAGTCAGTTCAATTAAGACTAATGTACAATTATATCCCAATTCATTTTAACTTAGCGGACAGATTACGACTCTGACAAGTCACAAAAATACTTTTTAAGTTAAACTTTTCATAAATTTGGGTGAAAGTATAATAAATTATAATTTGTTAGGGAAAAACATTGCCATTTCATATTTTTATGACTACTTTACTAATATTTATACTTATATTTTATACTTTGTTTTAACGTTTATTGCTGCCCATAAAATATATCAGCACTTAAGTATTATATTGAATTATAAATACTTTAATTACAATGAGTACTAAGAAGTATTATTGTTGTGTTAAATAGATCTATCGGTAATTATATGCTCTAGGTCTTATTTCACGCTCGAAGTAATTAGGGTTGTTTGAATGGATGGGAACAAAGATCTAATGTAACAGACACATGAAATTCATTTTATTTTCACAATACATTCAGAAATTACAAATTCCGTGAGAAAATGACATTTGTTAAACCTATAATTCAGTTTGTAATTTTAATTCGGCAGTCATCTTGCCTCAAATAGCATAGCGTGTTGTAACCTCCATTGTCGTTAATAACTGCCACTTTGGAGGCATTTTAAGAAATTTAATTAGTTGATATGAGATACACTCTATTTAATACTTTAAGGTAAATTTGTATTAACAGCCTCCAAGCCTAGATAACTATAAAAAGTGATCCTTAAAAGCCTAGAATATTAATATTAAAGTCCAAGCCATTTTATACATTTGACGTTTGTATATCTCTTTGTCTGATATCGTTGATAGAAACAAGTGCATCAATTTTCGATTTAGTTTCTTTAGTGTTAATTATAGGTTAATAGATAATTGTAGAAACAAATAAAAAACTAAATTATCTATTGATAAAAAAACTAATTTTCGATTTAAAGATCTTCAGTTCTTTTTTAATAAAACTCTATTGTCTATCGCTACCGTTATGTATTCTACTTTATTTGCAAACGCACAAAGAAATTTATAGATTCTACATCGGTTACTACCCCTTTTATACGCATAGTCATGTTCCATCAATCATGTCTACCGCCTTAGTCCGGTGATGGATTTAACCTGAATATTATCGTTACTAACACCCTTGCTAAATTAAGTGTATATGAAATACCTTCTTAATCCAAACAACATAAGGTCGATTTTCAAATGTCTTGTTTCGTCTTCCCTATATGAGTATACACTTTATTATTTTTGAAATTGGTGCATTATTATTTTTGGGGTCTTGCTTAAGATGGATTACGTAATAAGTAAGTTTATTAGCAAATGGTGATTCGGGCAAAGTGAAACAAAACGTGTATTTACTTTTAACAAATTTTAGGAACGTGGAATTTATGTAATTAGTTGGTAAATACGCAGACAGTTAAACTAATGGTAAATATTGCCGTTGTCTATGAACATTTACAAATGTGAAAAGATTTGTTTCTACCCCTGGAATGCGTATTAATGCATGTGACTAGGATACACCACGAGGAAGGGCGAAAAGTAAAACGTAAAACTATGTAATAGCTATTGTACGTCTATCTTCTTAGGGTGTACCCTAAAAAGATAGACGTACAATACATTCTTTGATTTGTATTGCCTAGTTATAACTGAGTAAGCCGATTTAAAGCAAGCTGCATTCAAAGAACTATAACAATATTATTAAAACAAGAGTAGTTGGATAACTTATTAACTTGAAAGAAATAAAAAGATTAATACGAAGACCGCGTCTGCATAACAATAAAATAGCAGCAGGTGAATTATGTTCAAAGATCATTTTACATAGTCATTCAGGCTAATTACCTATAAATAACTGTCATAAATTACTGATGGTTACACTGAACACAATGGGAAAAGTAAATTCATGTTATTAAATAAAGTAGAAATTATATATTACACAATTCCCAAATCCTCAATTCGTAATTATTTAAAAGTAGGTAGCCATTAAGACCCTTTGTTCCGTTTAATTAAAGCAAGGGCATAATACAGAAATTATAATTTTCATAAGGTACTTTAATTAGTGAAAGATAATGCGTACACCTTTAGTTATTTAGAGCTAATTATATGAAAGAAATGTGACATTTATGAACTTGAAGGTAGTAAAAGGTCATTCTAAAATATATATTAAGGGGAAGCGACGACAGTATATCATATTTATGAATACTTCATAAAAATTTTAATGCTCTTTTGACCGTTAAAAATGTTACTAAAGAAATTTTGTATTATTTTCAACTAAAGAGAAATGTTACCGTAAAACTGGGTAATATTACTCTTATTACTAGACAAGATTTCCCAAAAGTAAAGCAATATATCTGCTTACGTAGTACTTAGGTATAAAACGCAAGAGCCATAACAAACCCCATCTGAACATTCATATCTTAAAAGGTTAAACTTATAAACTTTATTGCTCTTTGGAGACGGAGTATTTCTCATACAGAATATAAGTAGTATATTCTTTATATTGTGAGTGATAACAGATGAAACAACACATCAAGTAATCCATTCAAAGGATTGCGTTTATTTAAATTTAATTCAAAGTCTTTACAAAGTTTATAGTCAAGAAGTTTTGGTTTTTGGATAAACTTATCTTTTGTGTTTTAAATCATTTAGTTTATTTCGATTTATTAAATATTTTATATATATAGTTAAAGATCAACGACTTCCAAATGTAGATAGTTATCTATCTATAAAGTATTTAAATATTCTTATTCTTTCGTAAAAAATCTTATAATATTATAAAGAAACTTTCTCTATGGCTTTAAACACAACCTATAAGCGACAACTTTTTACTGAAAATCTGGAAAAACAATTTCAAACACAACGCGTGGAACATGAACCACTTGAAAAGTACTTTGGAAAGTTCTCTCATGAAAAATCTTTTGGATGTTTTATTCATTTTATGTTAGTTATATCACCTTTCTGTAGGACATTCCATTTTAACATAAATTTAAAGTTGTATATCGTTAATTAATCAATTTGGTTCTTTCCATAATATCATGAATATTTCGTACGACTACTATTATTCTATATTAGCATATTTCATAATGCTTCGAATACAATCGAATAAATACGCTAACAGCAGACTTTCAAATATATGTATAGTCGTAAACACTTGTTTCGCGTGGGATAGGTTTTTATTAAATAAAAGTAGCCTAAGTTACTCCTTATAACATCAGCCATCTGTTAGTGAAAGTCCTGTTAAAATCAGTCTAGCTTTTTTATAAATTAGCCGAAACAAATAGACAGACCGACAGACAGAGACAAAATTTAAAAAAATGTTCACAGAGAGACAAAACTTTTTAAATTTAAGTACCGTGTATACTTTCATATGCATTGAGTGAAAAGCTGTTAACTTGTGAATAACACAAGTGGGATACTTCAATTTTATTTGTATGTATAGATTATCTTTGTTGTTTGCTATCACATATTCTAGTCTGAAGTTTATTCGTGATCGTAATATTTATGTCAGAACTGTTATGACTCTAAAGTAATATATACTGTCAGAACCTCAGGGCTCAGCCTTAGGCATGAGCTCTATGCAGATATTTCGATGCTCTTTCTACATCACCTTTTACTACAAGATTAAAACATTTTAATCGGCAGCAATTGACATTTTGTCACCTTGAGACTTCTCTTACCAGTATTAAACTCAGAAGTGACAAAGCTCTGACTTCCAGGTTCACTCTGCACATTTCTTAACGGAAATATAACGATATAATAATAATAACGATAAATATTAGATTTTAGTTATCTATTGAGGTGATAAATTTAAATTAGAAACACTTTCATCGCATTTATCGCACAATTTTAGTAAACCAAGTTTAATTTATGTGGGTAAAAATTTCGTTAGACAGAAATGGTCCGCCGGATATCCGCCTGAATTTGTGGTAAACGGGTAAATGAGGGCTACATACCGCTTACTCTGTAATACTAGCTATAAGCTTGACTTTGCAAAATTTTAAACCATCGCTTCAGTTACGCAGTAATTTTTTAATTTTGATTTGTGTTTATTTTTTAAATCTTATAATTATAACAAAGGGTTGTGATCATAATGCAAATAAAACACAAACGTGAGATTATTATCTGCTGAAGTGAACATCAAATATTAATTGACTCTTATACATCTTTAGTGGATATTGTGTTCTAAAAATTTAAAATATACTTTCATTCGCCTATCTGTATTACTACTATATAGAAGTTAATTTTATCACTGAGTTTGTATGGTTTTTGTAGTACGTATGTGATGTTATAATTGCACCAATATTTAGAATAGATCTTTAGGGTGGCTTAAAAAAATAAGGATTATTATGGAGATCAATTTAAAAACACATTAATTACAAACGCTGCCTTATAAAAATGCGGACAGAGTTGCAGGTAACAATTAGCGTCTTATGTTTTTAAAGTGACTCTTGGACAATTAAATCGTGAGAAGAATAATTATAATATCATAAAAGTTAGGAGTAAATATTTAACAATGTGTTTAATCTACCCTATTTAATTTAAGGGTTTATATGAAATTACATAAGCTAATAACCGTTTTATTTTACTTCCATATTGTATATAACATTCTCATCTGGATATAAAAATATATAAATATTAAAATTAAGAATTAATATTCACACCCACTTTTACTATTTCCTTTTTTGTTTTACAACTTGGAAATCATGTAATATAATTATCACAGAAGGTATATATTTTTCCAAGACAGAAATTGTTAAAAGAATTTTATATTAGCACCGGTATTGACATATCGCTTTCAAAGCAAAAGGCTTTCAAATTTACAAAGTTCTTGCAGACTTCAATTTGCCTTTACAAATATATTTTAGACTAAAATATCTCTTGTTAGATAATTTACATCGAAAATACACAATTGTTAAAGTTTTATGGTAGTTTGTAGGATATCGGCATTATTTTTAAAAATATGTTATGAATAATATCAAACTAATATTTAATTTTTCTTGTATCTCAGTGTCTCCTAGTTTTCTACATCATTCACTCTATTACTAAAATATTTACTTTGCTTTCCTTCATGAGCGATGGTACCATTTACCTTTAAGTGAATATTCCACTCGTCTATCACCCAATCCCTTAAAAGATTTATCTTTTCTTTAAAGAATTGGGTGAGAGATTAATATTATGTTTCCGTATTATATTTAATAACATATTCCATAAGGTTTTATATTGAGTACTTGTTAATAGTCATTCATATGCATATGGAAGGCTCATCTAGTCTCGGCTTTAGAGTAACAACAAGTTCAAAGTCATATATGCAAATGAATATGAGGAGTCATAATTCAAACACTAACAAGCAGCCCTTCAAAAGGTCAACTGTTATGCTAACCCTTGCGACTCATATGACCTCACCCGGCTCTAATAGAGTTTAAGGGAGATGAAACTTCGAGACTGATATGGAAATTTATAAGATTCATTTGGTCTAGTCTAGTTTTGGGTTTCATTTTCATTTATACCTCTCTGAATGTAACTTATACTTTCAATATTTTACAGATAATACAAATTGCAAATTATATACTGCATTTGATTTACGATCTTATTATTTTTAATAAATTTTTTACAGGATTTAATTTATTAGTAAACTTTTAAAATGTGAAACATCTTTTATATTCAATTCTTTATGGTGTTGTGAATTTGTCTGTCTTGTTTTACAAAACAATACTAATCCATATTTTTATAGTACTTCGGTTAAAATGTAAATGGATTATATTATTTATATAAATAAAATATTACAACTATGAACTATGGAGTCTGTAAAAAAAATTACAAGGTAGTAAAACTTAAGAAAAGATCACGAAAACGTTTAATTACACCTCATAATGTCGTAGGGCTTTTTACATAAATATTTAAAACCTTGATTTAAGGAAAAGCTACACAATTATGATAAAATAAAAATAGTCCAGTGCAAATAGGGTATAAGTACAGACAGATAGTAAGTTATATATATATACTGCTCAATAATACTCAGGTTCTATCTTTACATTTTCATATATTTTAATTTGTTTCTCTCTCTATAAGTCAGAAGCATCTATGATTTTGGTAGTGTTCATATATAGTAAAACCATGTAATTGCGCAAATTAAAATCTGCAAATAATATCCACAGCCTTTAAAGTGTGCAAGCAAAGTCACTGGCAAAGTCTAGTATTGTAATAGAGCTGTGCATAATAAGTTGAATAACTGTAACCTTACTTTTTTTATTGCAGGTAAAATAAGAAATTGGTCTTATATTACGGTGAGTTGGGTAATTTTAAAATATTTAATTATATTCAATGTGCATATTTCATGTTCGATTCCTGAAAAACACTTGTATTATTATGTTTAAATAGTAGTAAACATGTTCGCCATTAATCGAAGTTTACGCATATACTGACATATAATATTAACTCTTTATATAAAGTGTAAATAATTAATAGCAACTATAATAATAACATTAACAAAATTATAAAAATAGAAACAATATAGTTATCTTATAAAGTTATATGCGTCAAGATAAAATGATAAGTTATCGGGCATCTGCCACTTTCGGGTTTATGAATTTTATTATCAAATAATACGCATATATATACATTTTGATGATTTCATTTGTCAAATAAACTATTAAAATAAACAAAATAAAAATATATTAGAGAAAAATATAGTCGAGATATGCTATCTACCAATAAAGTTTGAATTTCACTCTAGCCATTAAAAAAGATCTAAGCTTCTTAAAGAAATAACCGTAAAATATAATCGGATTTCACATTAAAGATAGAGGTAAAAATAATTGAACATTTCAAAACAATAAACGTTAAAAATAACGGAAGACCGCAAATTACGCAAGAGGAGTTCTAAATTTACTCGTGGAAGAATCCATCCGATATGTTATTTATGACCGGAGATATGTACCGTGGGATATGAAAGACAAATTGGCACTGACGGACGGACATGGGGTTATTATTGTATGGTTCTATTTTAGTTGATTTAGACATGCGTAAATATTACCCTTGGGAGTGAAGGTTAAATTGAATCTACATATTCACCCTGTTACAGTTATAAATATATTTTAGATTGAAAATATGTTTATAAACTATTTTGTATAAAGAAGTCTTTTTTGATAAAATTATCATAGTTATCCGTTATCACAGTTAAGGACGATTACGTCAAAAGGCAGGGATAATGCTTATTTATTTCCGTTTTATTTTCCTTACTCGTATCTATTACGACTAGCTTAATGGCTTGTATTGAGTCCTACCGAAATATACCATATATCTATACAATAGTATTTCATAAAATTAATTATTTTCAATATTTGAGACGTCGATTATCTCACGCTTTCATAATAAGACGGACCTAAATGTCTTTGCATCATATGTAATATTAAAAATTATCTATTGCCTAATATTATAACAAGAAATTAATTAAGATTTTAGTTTAATTATATTACATTTTACCCTAGTAATTAACATCTTTAGGCGGCGTAAAGGAATACCAAAATATTACGTGTTTGCTTTTGCTCCAAGCATAATATTATGAATAAATCGTCTATCCGAATTTCACCGAGAATTTGGAGTTGGTTTAAGCAGTTTTGCGATATGTAAAGGAATATATTAGATGTATATAAATTTTGCAGGTATCTCTACTTTATTATCAAAGACTAAATACTAGTAGTATTGTGGCATACTTGTCAATTTTGAGTCATGATACTCTGTACATCTTAATAAACTATAATTGTAATGAGTAATATTTGCATTACGTAATATTTGCATATATAACGGATCTTTTATTTTCTTCTTACTTTTTGTCCATTATAAAGATTTTTAGTGTTTTCTTTAAGCTTACTGGTTTTATTTATATTCATATAAAATATGGTTACTATATTAACAAGATCGCGTCATCACTAATCTCACACGTCATTAGAATTTATGTCATCAAGCGTTAACTGATGCGTGAGCCTGATAATATAGATAAGACTTGTATGCAATAATGATTTATAAAATGTATATTTAATGACGATTCTTTACTCCACAGATAATATGTAACCGGGGAATGGATTTGACATTTTCATACTTTTCCAAATATTACATCTGTCACTTATTTTGTATATAAAAGTTACCTCAGAATAAAGTCTGTTATTATTTTTATAAAAGTTTATACGTATAGGTAATTAATTTTAAGCAATTCCAATTTTTATAATGTAGAAATATTCATATTATTAAACATTTCAAAAGATACAACGAAATTTTATAATAAAAATTTTCAATTCTTGATATTATTATCATTTCGCTTGAAGTTGAAGTCGTTTTATTACATAATAATAACGACTCTTTTTCAACTCAAAAGGTTTTTTTCTAATCTGTCGTTATTTAGAAAAAACCTAGTTACTCCGAAACTACCTGCTCTTGTATCTAACTATAGAAAACAGTATTTTTCTGTTAGTGGGTTTCATTTTCTGTATTGAATTACACCAAGCAGTTTATAAAAATTTTAGTTGTAAGACGATTAAACATCTTCACTCGATACTCAGCTAAATTAAATATTGAAGGGTTTTAAATTATATACCGGGTCTATTAGGCGATGTAAATTACTTAAGGTAAGAACGTTTTTTGATATCCGATGTTTCGGCAGAATTTCACTGGCCGTGGTCACGCAATGACAGATGCCAGTTAGGTGTCGGTTTCATTTTCTTAATGTCGAAATTTCGACACCCAACACTAATGACATCTAAACAGTGGCGTTTAAAGTCGCGGCAATTATAACACTTGTTTAAAACTGGAATAAAGGTCTCGTTAATGTGTTATGCGTCTAGTCATCTTGTTGTTGGACAAATATAGTTTTGCATGATTTTTTATGAAGATCTTTTAACCGCAACTAAGCATTCTCGCTGACAAAGTAATAATAGTTTACTGTATATTACTGTCAATTACTTTTACCCGAATTTAAAGAATTTAACTATATATTAATATGACATTTCAATGAAAAAACGTGTATAAAGTCTAAAATATCATAAATTTTAATGTCAATAATGTTAGTCTGTCTATATGTCCATCGGCATGATTAAAATTCAAGTCATTTACAGGGGTATGCTACTTGCAGTCAATGTCGTCGCTTAGACATAAACGCTCCGAACAGAATAGAATTTTATGTTTGTTAAAAAAAATAATAAAATTGATAAGTTTGGCTCAGGTGTTTAGTAACAATAGGCCCTTTTTAACCAAGAGGTCCTGGATTCCAATTTCAGATTATGCAGCATGTTTATGTACAGGGTGGGCCAAAAATTTTTGCAAATAGCAACACTTGATTTCTCCAAAACCGTGAGAGCAAGCGGCGCGCGGGTGGCGGAGAATTGTGCGTCGTTTAATGCAATTTTAGTCACGATGAAGCGCTTCACGGGACAACAGCGTGCTTTTTGCGTAAAACAATTTTACAAAAGCAACGATTCTTACGTTACTGTACGACGCCTCTTTAGAGTTGAATACGGATTACAACGTGTAAGTGAGTGTCCAAGTGTTAATTTAATTAAAGCTTGGGTTAAAAAGTTTGAGCAAACGGGATCGACAACGAATATTAAACAAACTGGGCGACCACGTTCAAGAAGAAGCGAAGAGAACATTCTGGAAGTTGAAATTTCTGTAAGGGACGATCCAAAATCATCTACGCGTAAGCGGTCGGCGGCTCTTGCTATACCAAGAACTAGTCTGCGGCGAATCTTGCATTTGGACCTTAAACTGCACCCATATAAGCTTCAAATTGTACAGGAGATGAAACCAAACGATTACATTCAACGCAAGTTATTTGCTGACACTATACTGGAGCGATTCTCTAGCCTTGACGAGGCCCATTTTCACATTAATGGTCACGTAAATAAACATAATTGTCGATATTGGAGCACGGAAAACCCTCACTATAAACACCAAAAGCCTCTTCATTCACCAAAAACGACAATGTGGGCTGCCATATCCGCAAAGGGCATAATCGGTCCATACTTCTTTGAAAATAATCAAGGAAATAACGTAACTGTGAACTCAGTGGAATACGTGAAAATATTGCGAGAGTTTTTGACACCACAGTTGCAGGAATTTGAAGGATACAATAGCCGGACTTGGATGCAATAAGATGGAGCAACATGCCATACATCAAACTTGACTTTACCGGTAGTCAAAGAAATGTTTCCTAACAAATTGATTTCTCGCAGAGGTGATATCCGAAGGCCTCCCAGAAGCCCGGACCTTACACCTTGCGATTTTTTCTTGTGACCGACGACCATATCCCAATTAAAAGAAAATATCCACGAGGAGATAGCCGCGATTCCTCGCAGCATGTGTCAACGAGTTTTCCAAAGTTTACGTAGTCGATTGCAGGAGTGCCAACGACGAGACGGAGCACATCGCGACGATATCATTTAAAAAAAAAAAAAATTTAATAAATGATAATTACGTTAAATAAATCATAAACAAAATAACATTTGTACTTTTATTTCTAGACATGTTTCAAAAGTGCAAAAATTTTTGGCCCACCCTGTACTTTTCTTAATGACCTTCCCGGGCGCTGCACTGTGTCCGGTACTTAGGGTCGTTCACCACTCATCTAACTCATACCTGCGGCGCACATAGTGCCTTTAGCAACCACCCCAGAACAAGCGAAACGGAGTTTCCTGTCGAAGTTTTAATGAGGTAAAAATGTTACAGTAGATCATATTATCAAGTCCTGCATTATTTGTTATTAGATAAGTATCGTTATGTCTGTTACTAAAAATTGTAAATGAATATCATAAATATTTTTATTTCAATATTTAGTACCTACTTGAACGACAAAATATTGTATCTCAATATTCTATTTCTTTAAATCAATACTGGCGGTGGTTTAAAAAAAACGAAAACTATTATCACATTTGTATCTTAGGAAGATATGATAAGGAGAAGCTATATATATATATATTTTAGTTAATAAAGTCTTACTATAAACCCGAACACCGCAATACAGGTGTCAAGGACCTTTGTGAGCTATTGTGTTACACCAAGATAATCAGAGAGGATCAAAAAACATCTCTCAGCTACAATTTAACCAAACTTTCTTATTCTCGAAAATAACTCCATTAAGCATTTCTTAACTTACTATCATTATTGTAAGGAACTTTCTTTGTATTTCATATAATACAAGGACTTTCGTAAAAATATTCATAGCAAAATAAATTTCTTCCTGGAATAAGTGTAAATTAAAACTCGAAAAATTCTTATTCCATCTTGATTAATTTATGTCTCCATAGTCGTAATCTTTAAGGTTTTTTTCATATAAATAGTTTTGTCATAAATTTATATTTTACATCGAAAATATGCACTGGTGAACACGAAATATTGTTAAAGCATTCCTTTTATGACGTAAGCAGCAGACTCTATTGCAATTTCATCTACAAGAGATGAATTCGTATATGCAATTGCAATATTTCAATCTATAGACTTGTATGGAATTGTTTTTCGAAATTCCACAAAATAAATACGTGACTTACTGTTGAAGTCAGAGCAACTCAATGTAAAAATATATTTAAAGAGTTTATATATTATACAAAAAATAATAAATAAACAATTCTTAGAATCCTATAAATTAACGTTTTATGTTTTGTTAATAAAATGCTTTATAACTTTAATTGCATTCCTGAAAAACGAATTAAAGAAAAGAGAAAATATTGCTATTTTCAAATTTGCAATTCATAATTAAAAACAAATCTTAAACATTACTATCAATGTATTTGTAAATGTGCTTTGCTGTTGCTTGTATTTTCATCACCACGCTGCATGGTATTTGCGAGCATGCAACGCACTTTGTTTAATGAACACTTTCTATCACTCCTGGTATTCATTACTGATTAAGCGTATAATGGATGCAGATTCTGTACTTATTTTTGAATTAAATTATTATTATGATATTAAATAAGCGATATTGTGAAAAACTTGTTCATAATATATATATTTTTTAAAATTTTATCTACTTATACTTGCATTTTTTCTGATGCTGCCAATTGGATTTTAAATATTACGCTATCTCTAATTCTTTAAAGAATGTCAATGATATCTAGTTTTACTGCAATTTACTTTTTTAATCTACGTAGTTTCTTTCTTCATATTATTGTACTAACATTCAGGTTTTTAAAAAATGACAAGAAGTAAATTCAAAAAGATGAGTATAACGATAGTCCAAATACGCCGAAAAATAAATGCCTTCATTTTTATACGACATTGAGATGTATAACTTCATAAGAAAACTCGATTTACACTTCAGATTTCAAGTAAACCGAAACTGGGTTGAGGTGAGAATGAAATAATAACACGATGTATGTGTTAAGAAAGATTGGTGTTCTAGAATAGAAATATAATATTTCATTACAATTTTCAATATCGTGTATTTCTAATGTGACATAACCGAAATACGTTATTTAATATCATAATATAATTTATATTTTACGAAAATTAAGTGTACTACAGCATTTATTTTCTACATTCATTAATTTACACATTATATTTAGTAGAAAAGTTACCGAGAGGCCTTAACTTTGCTTTTTGGAATATTAGTAGCGCTTTATTTAATTTCCTCCATTATCACTTCAATAACTTCCTTAATAGTATTACTCAAGGAACAATAACTATATTAAAAACTAAACTAGAGGATTCTCGCTGTTTATTTATTATTATTCACAATGTAATTACTGAAAGTTGAAGCAATTTTTTTAAATATTTATTGTAAATAAGTTGTAAGGTACTGTACTAGGATGGTACTGTAATATACATTGTAGCCCCCTTTAAGAGGTGTCATTTAATACAACTCCTAGCACTGTACATCCAATACTAATATTCTATATATTGGCGAAGTAGTTCAGTCTGTGTAATCTGACTCACGGACATGAATCTTTATTCATTCTTACTTAAAATGAAAATAAAGTAATACTTTAAAGAAGGAACATTGGCTAAATTGAAATTTCACTCAAAGTATGTTTTAGAAATTATTGAGAATAAATTATTATGTATAGAATACGTTAAAATAATAAAAGTAAGGGCATTGAGAATAAATTTCATAAATTATGTAAAATAAGACGGTTTATCGTCGTATTGGTTATACCAAGAAAGGAAGAAATTCTTCAAAAGTTGAGATGTTTACATTAAAAATATATCCAACGTTTTAATATTTTTGTAGAATATTTGTAAAGATATTTAAAAATAACTTTTAGGAAAGTACAGGAAGAGAAATCAGAAAACTCTTATTAATTTTGTATTTTCAATAAAAATCTAACGACTTCTTACTTTCTAGTCTTTTCGTTCTATTGCAATTCGATTTTTTTTAATACCTACCCTGACATTCTCTCGTGCCGGTTGCTCCACTGGTAATCTGATTTGTGGTTTTTTGGTTCGCTAGCATAATCCAGAAAAGTTACCCATCTAAATGTTAAATCGAAACAAAAAAATAATATAATAACAACTGCTGTTTCCATTGAAACCACAAAAACACCGGGTGGGTAATATTTAATGATTAACTTTAATACTATCTACATATATATTTAAATATACCCTATAATATATATTAAAAGTTATTACTCATTTAATACTATAAGATAACAATATAAATACTTCATTCGTTATCATCACTCGAGATTAGAGATAATGAAAAATTAATTTTATAACAATAATAGAAAACAGTACGAACGGAGACGGCTCATTAAACTGACAATATTCAACAATATATTAATAAATAGGATAAATTAAAGATAAATCTACAGATTTGGATATACAAAAGATGATCTTATCTTTTTAATACAACACTATTTCAGAGAAATAAATAACTCCCCTAGATAACCTAGAACGCAATAGACATATTGTGCTCATATAATAATCTTATCTGGAGCATTACACTGCGTTAACAAGTTTCTCAAGAACGCCACTGAATGTGACTCACATTATTTAAGTACTAAATAGCTCAAGTAAATTAAACTGAACAAGTTTAAAGTCTCGAAAATTGTCATAAGCGCTTACGTAAACTGGAGTTGTTGAAATTAATTACTTGAACTTAAGTCTGAAGTAAACATCCCCAACGGGCATATGAAATTTATGACAATAAAAAAAGTAAAGGTATAAATATATAATACTAATTAGATTAAAGCACTTATTATAATAACAATATATATACACAGTAAATTCTTATTAGTAAAATATATTATACAGGATACAGCGTCTTTATATATATATCTTTATGAATAGGAATATATTGCAGTATGTATGTCAAGTCGTTTTGAAGTAATGATTTACTTCAGAACGACTTCACATTTTTGTTCCGTCAAAAAATGTTCAGTTTAATTGCCTTCAGTTTGACTATAATGCTTTCTACATTTCAACTAATAATTATCAAAATTACATATGCCTGTACTAAGTACAGAAAACATAAAGACTAAAAATCATATTTCATTTTGTTGTATACTCATAACAATACACTATCATATTCTCAGTTATATAAACATCATGTAATAAATTGTTACAAGAAGTGTTAAATTAAACGGCTGCTGGTGGTGTTAGGTATTGAACATGGTATTCGTTTACCGCATAACATGAAAATTCGGTTCAATTCGGCGTATTTCACTTTAGCATAGTCATCACAATCGTAGCGGTAGGGTCGTTTAATTTGTAACAGTCCGTACAGTCGTATAATAAAAGACTCGGTCGATATTTCACACAAAATACCAAGCTATAACGAGTCCTTGGTTTCAAGCAAGTCATTGGGTATATTGTGATGCTGGTCATCACGCTGTTAAATTGAGTTGGTATTGTTAATTGGTTCTGAATGTGTTTAAATATTTTGTGAATAATCTTTATAAAGATTGTTATATTATCTTCATGAAAAAATAATAATAATGATGTATATTAATTCAATACTTTTTGAAACTGAATTACGATCGTGTTTACATATAACTAGACAATAATAATATAGTCTTTGGTCTCTGAAACAAAGGTATTTTTTGTGTGTGGGTCTAGAATACACGGAAACATATAACTACTGTTTATGTGTTGACCGGAAGGAAAATCTTTTTATTGCTGTTTTTTCGCATGAAATAGACAAAGTATTTTAAAATTTATTTAAGATATGATCAGAAGCTAAGAACTCCTTATATGCGTTGAAGCAAAAAGTATGGTAAGACTTAAATTTAGATTGATTATTAAACTGTAAATTATTTAACAGCACTGTCAAGAATTAAGTGTGATTGTTGTATATCGCTTCATCAATCAATCAGAAAGATGAACACCTGATATGGTAGCAAATATATATATAATCAGCCTCGAAAAAAGCGGGTGAAGAGACATGCAATTCAAATAAAAAACTTTTAATATTGTCTGTAGAATTCACCATATTCCAAATAACAAAAAACAAAATCACAGAACTGAAATTAAATTTAAAAACTCAATGCAAACAATAGATTAGTTGTGATTCACAAAATATTATTTCCACACAATATAAATTATACAGACAATAACCAAGCGCTGTTACTTCGAGCAATGTCTATTATTATCACTCATTTGTTTATTATCTGTAATCACGGCTCAGTAAATATTGAGCATTTGATACTTTATAACACTTCTGGTAAGTGGATAATAAAATAAGGAGTATTTATTTGTTTTTGTTTTTAAAGTAATTTCATTATTCGTGTTTTTTATTAAACGTTATTAAAATTTTGATGGGTTTTGAAAAATATGAAGATACAGGTAATATTTTTCACCCAAACTCTAGAAAATACTCCTTACAGATGATTATAACTTTAGGTCAATAATTACTGAAGTAACAATTCAAAATGATAGAAGTTATATAACCGATAAGAATATGTTTATAAAGAAAATAGTATTTTATTACTAGGTAGGACCGTGTTATTATAGTGTCCCTACTCACCTAAAAATAACACGAGTTGTTTGACCAGCCGGAGGCCAAACTACGCTGGTCCATACGCCCCATAGAACCAAGTCAGATACAAACTGCCAATTCACTTACAATTTAGGGTTGTCAGCTGTCACATTTAAAAATCTTTCAGTCAACAACTGTTCTTTTATGTAAGAATAAATCACAAGAAAATAATAAAGGTTAGGAAATTCTACAATCACTTCTTCATTTCACTATTTCTGAGACTAACAAGATAATTAAAATGTAAAGTAAGCTTAGAATATTTCAGCTGTATTGTCATAAAATTATTTATTTCTTAATACAATTATTAATAATTACATTGTTATATAAAAATTTCTATAGTTTATTTAAAGTAAAGGTTTTTGCTATAAATAGGATTAATTATTACTAATAGTTTAAAATTAACTTTTATTTTACAATTGACGAAGAATACTCTTATTTCATGGATATTTTCTTCTACGTTGTTTCAACAAATTCTTTTATAAATATCTCGATAAAATGAAATTTCAAAATATTTTTAAAATACCGAATGCCGGAAAAGTATATATATATATTATATTCATTACATATTTCAATTATACAAGTTGCAAATATATATATGCCGAAATATATATATATATTATATTCATTACATATTTCAACTTTTCCGGCATATATATATTTGCAACTTGTAAACTTGAAAACTTAAAAAATCTACCTTGCACTTGTGTAAATTATAGAGAGAATTATGGTTCAATATTCGGAATAGTTGGAATTAAACACAAGTATTTACACAAACGCATAAATCGTTATCATTTTGATATCATTTCACACAATAAAGTGACACATCTTTTATTAGATTTATGTTCCCAATGGAACATTTTCTTTTCATAACTAAGATATAACTAAAACTTGTGTTTAATTAAGACCATTTACTTACCGAAATTAAATAATATGATTAAATTAAACTGGTTTAAACACTTGTTTCATTTTTAAAGACGCCCAGTTAAAAAATTATTTTATGTAAAAATAATGTGACAACCCTATTAAGCACTGAGGTTGCATCAATAATGACACTTCCGCAGACGTGAACAAACGATGGTTTAATTACGATGACGTAGTCTACGAACGAAAATTTTCATTTCAATGTTATGGAGATAAAAATATTTGACTTCTTTTAATAACACACATTTTGCGTTATTTTGTATAATATAAAGTCAAAGCTTAAACGGACTTAAATATATTAATTAGAGATTAAAAAAGCTTAATTTATAGTTCAACAACGGATATTTTAAGGTGCTGGTTTTGTATATTTGTTTAAGACAAAAATTTATTAATTCTATTTTATAAGCATACTTTTTTTGGTTCTGTATCTTAATAAAAATAGAAACGGAAAACTCTTATAGAATCACTTCGTTATTCTTACGTAGAATCATAAAGATTAGCAAAGATCAAGGTAAAGTAAAAGAAAAAATCTGAAACCGTAAATTTGATGTTACCTCACTAAAAATATAGGAATATAAGTAATTTCTATTTCACAGAATTTAATTTTAAGAACACTCAAAAACTTTCATTGTATATACTTTCAAAGTGGGTTGGTTCTAAGATATTGTATTCTTCAGTCCAATTCAATTCAAAGACCTAACACATTAGCAGCTGTAAATAGGATTATCCAATGGAAACTCAAGACTTTACAAAACTTTGTTTTAAAGTTACGATAACGCAATAAAATGTTCCTGTAATTTAAAGAGAAGTTAGTCAATCAGTTCGGTGATAGACAGACTTCTACGTGACTGAAATCATGTGATACCTATTATGTAAATTATCAGAGTTGGGATATTTGTTTGCAAAGAAACGACTTCAAAATATGAATGAACTTTAATGAGGCTTTTTGAGGAAAAAAGGGAACAAGAACTATATATGTATTTAAAATCGAAGCTTAAAAATTTATACAAAAGTATTTTTATGTTTAACTTAAAAAATCTATAAGCCATGACCATTTAACTGAAAAACTTATTATTAACCATTAGATTTTTATAATTTCTAAAAATATGCTAATTTATGTCATATCTTCGACATTGCTTCCTTATAACAAATCCAAGAAATTACAGGTCCTAGTCATATTTTGAAAAGTTAATTTAATTATTTCTATCTATAATATTTTTTCATTGTCACCACGGTAATAATTTATTTAAAGAAATGAATAAAACCTATTTGTAAGAGATCACATCGCTGACACAATCTTGGCAATAAATGTTGCCAAACACAATATTCTAAAATTACAAAAACGAGACTAAAAAGAAAAGATATTTGTGTTCGAAAGTTTACTTTGGAATCGTATTAAAGGAGATAAATTTATCATTAATATAATATTATTTACATTAAATAAAATAAAGTATATTAAAATTATTTCAAACTCTGAAATTTTGTAGATATTAAGTACAATTTTCATTCATTTTAATATAAATTTAAAAATCATAAACAAAAATGAAAATGCTCAAGTAACAGCACTAATTAATAATAATTTAGTAGATATCAAGTCAACTAGTCATGATACAACTCATAAAATCAATACATTGACTTCTGTTTTATCGTAATAACAGTTTACATCAGATTTTTATAACACCCCAATGGAAATCAGTGAATTCGAAATAATAAAAAGTTTTATATGAAAATAAATAATTAGGTACTAATTATTTTTTTATATTTACGTCCACATTAAGCTTATGATTTTATTAAATAATAATCTTAAAATGTTAAATATTTTAAATAGAATTTCAAAGAACAATTACATTATTTTTATTATTACCTACAAATGCACAATGTAGACGAATTTTTAACCATTTATTTTTCAATTTTATAAGTCTATTTTGATTTACTAAAAAATCATTATTGTGAGACCTGTCTCAGCTGAGTTGACAAAGAGTCGTTGAGATAGCTCTCATACGACAAGTATCCTTAAAACGAAATTAATAATGTCAGGTGGCCGAAATATTAAAAAAAATATAACTACTTCATTTAGAAAAAATATCTTAAACTGAATCATGATATTATTGAAATATAATTCTTAGATTTTAGTTGCAGTTGCAGAACCACCACATATTAATATAAATTCAATTACATAAATAATGGTTACTTCATATTATACTCATTATGACATAATTTCTACATACGTATCCTTTTCTCGATGTAAGATGTTTCTCTTTTGTTTTTATATAATAAATAACAAAATATACAGCCGTTTCAAATATTAGGTCAAAAAAACTATACTGGCTTACTTGCTTAAAAAAATTATACTGCTTTTATTTCAACATCAAAATTATATGTTAAAAAAAACTATATTAGTTTTAATGAAGTATATTTATTTGTCATACTATTTTGCTTGTCTTTGTGTAAAGGAAATTTTAATCAAAAACGTTAATCAACTCTTGTAATGTAATAATTTACTGTACTCTGATAGAAAATAACGACTACATATATATTAGTTCCAAATACGCGAAGTAATGAAGTATTTATTTTCTGTATAGCCACTAATGTCCAACTTAGATGTCGGCCTCTAATGATCTGTCTTATTAACATCACTTGAGTGGTTTTTATATCTTTAGTTTTCTACTTAGAGGTATGTATAACAACTATGTTATGTTGGTATTATTACATTACTGCATCTTTTGTTGTACCGATATAAAGCATAATATTATGTATAAATAGTTAGATATAATTAAAATTTTACACTTACTATCACTAATTCAACATTTATGGAACATAATCCATTGTTTTAGTGGTTAGTGTCGATATCGAGGAAGCCAAAATCGTCAGTTCGATTCCTATCAAGACAATTTTTTTCAGTGATTATTTGATTTTATTTCGCTGATGATTTGATCAAGTTTAAAAGAATTACAATTCTTAATGATGGGTTGAAAACTTTTAGCCGTCAATGAACTTTAGCCGTCAATGGACAGTCGAACCTCAAATCTATTGCTTCGATATCAATTAGAATCGTAAACCATAAGTTACTTACTTTGGCTAAAAATGTTATAAATACCATAGATACATTTTTGGACCCATTCTAACAACTGTTATCATAATATTACCGAGTGATTTAGTTACAAATATTATAGTAAGTAAAGTTTTCATCAAAACCATATGGTACATAATACATATATTGTTTTCGTCTACCAAAATAAAACCAAAAGTGGATTGATCGACAATCCTTATTACGGGCAAAATCAATCAATCAGTGTAATAGAAACGTTTCTAATAAGCCCCGCCTCACTGTCAGTCTGTTTATTGGATACAGCGCATAGAAGAACCATTAGGCTCTATTCACATAAATGAATGTCTAAGGCAAAAGCGTTAAATGAATATCATTTACAAAACCGTTCTAAACGTAACAAGTTTGCCTCAACATCATATATTTATGAACATTATTTCCATGTTTCAGGTCAAACGACGTTCCATATTGTGTGCGAGGTCCGAGGCCTAATGTGTTACCGCATAGCTTGTCCAATAATCTATAATTTTCCAAATATCGTTTGAATAAGTTCGGATGAACGAATAAGCTGCTATGGAATTACGAATTTATATGACACTTAGTTTAAATAGACTTTGTAAAATGAGATTACATAGGCAATAGTGTACTTTAATCCTTCATTTTATGAATTTACCAGTTTATTAATAATAATATATATCTTTTATATTATTTAGTATATTTTCTAAATTCAAACCACCAATAAACTTAGTTAATTTTCAGTTTCTTATTATAATATACCATAACATTTTATATTATAAATGTTTAGTATACCATGTTATTTCATTTGATTTTAATGAAATTTATTTTATGATACTTACAATATAATCAAAATAAAATAATCTAAATTTAGTCATTCCGCAATTTTATAATGTTAAATGAGTATTTCAATTTTAAGTCCTCTTAAAGTAATAGGTTTACTAAAGTATTGAGTAAAATCCAAAACATTTTCATTTAAATCAGAAACGTGACTTATTTACATAGGCTTTTTATATTTAAGTCAATAAGTTTTTATTTGTGAAATTGGAATTGGAAACAACATCATTAAAAAATATTTTTACTTGTAATAGGGGAATACTACAATATCTTCATATATTTGTGGACGGAATTGTTATTATCTGTTGACGGTAGCGCTACGCTGTGTCACCAGCTCGTAAGAGCTGTGTTGGTTGAACTATACCACTCTTTACAGATGATCGGCGTACAGTAGATATTATAGCTATAGCTTTATTTCGTTCAGTGCTTAAAAGAAGCGAAAGCGCAAAATCCTAATACTCCCTCCTTTTCCCAGCTACCTTCATACCTCTATTTCTCAATTCAAGTGCTTCCATTATTTTAGGTAGATTCCATACATGAATCTACCTATTGCAATCGATGCGACGACGACGGGACCCAGACCCCAGAGTAGGGGCGCTACGCCGTTTATGAACTGGAGATTGAGAATACGTCGAAAAAAAAAATAATATATCCCGATATATATATATATATATATATATATATATGTGTGTATATATGATCCATCAGTTCAAATTAATCATACGCGAAATCTGACTTCACAGGTCGATAGGATAAATTAGTAGGACAAACGTAACATCGCATTTCTTTGGAAAAAATATAGGGGGAGCTGGGAGAGGGGGTGAAAGTGCAAACCTTTGGGACATGCTATAGGTCGCAAATATTGACGGAGGATTTTCAAACTCGGTATAAATATTTTTAAGGACAAAATGAAGGTTAAGTTATTGAATGAGGGAAATCGGTCGGGGGGTTGGGCGGCTGGGGGGGTTGAAAAAAAAGTTAAAAACCGAAAAAGGCACAGAAGGAGGAAAAATTTTAGTGTCGGAAAAATCTTAGAAAATTAACAAATTACGTTTAGGAGATAGGGGTGGGGAGTGGTTCCCCCCTCACCCAATATATGCCGAGTGACCCGTCATAAGACTCGTAATGACTAGTAGAATACTGCTGGCTAGTTTTTCTTTGTCGATCCGACAGCCCCCCCCCCCCCCCACAACTAAAGTAAATCATTAATTCTAATCATTGTTACCTTTGCATACTGCATATCGAGAATCACGTGACGAGAATTTACCTAACACGATCGACCCTGTCGAACGAGATATTTTAAATAGGTGTCTGTACTTCTTACCACGAGGTCACGCGGGTCACCTGGTGGTCCGTGATATTCAAAACATAGAGGAAACTCAAAAGCTTCGCACCTCTTTGATTCCCTCTCTAGGGAGTCGTGAGCTATACATAGGCATATAAAACAAAATATAATAAATGTATAAAGTAATATATATCAAACCGTATTTTCTAATAAAAATATAAACAAAAGCATGACGAGTTTAGTACTACTTATAAAAGTAATATTTCGCTTCACTAACATTTATAAAATATATATATCATATCTCCGTGTATCTTTTGTATAACCGAATCATTCCCAAGATAATTTACTATTTAATCAACAAACAGAATTGATACAAATGTTTTTTAAAAAATACAAAGAGATGAACATAAGGCTCTATTATTTTACTCGTATTTCTATTGTTATCGTATAGAGAACTGGTACCGTCGAATAAAATAAATGTATTCTGATTCCTTTTCAATTTCTAGCACAAAATAATACGCCTAAAATTTCATTGCTGCTATCCCTAAAAATTCGTGTATTTGCTGACGCAGTTGACGCAATGTTTAGTAAACCTAAAGTAAATAATTTTTTATGGTTTTAACTAAACACATACAAGTTTTTATACTTTTTCTAAATATTTGGACGGTTTTTAGATTATTATTAACGTAAAAATTATTTAAAAGTACAGACAAGAATTATGATTGGGTGTCTATCACGTTATCAACCAATTAGAAAGGTTAACACGGTATTTGGCACAAAATCAAATATTTATTTTTAATAATCAGCCTTCGAAAAACCATAAATAAAGCTGTCACTGTCCAAAAAAATGAAGACATTCTGACTTGGGAATAAAGTAGAAAATAATTATTTTGTGAACATGTCACGTCATGAAATTATTGTTCTGAAAAACAACCTCTGACGCGTTTTAATTACACTCCGTAAAATTTTAATAAATTTGTGTATAAAATTTACGAAATAAATTGAAGGATATTTTTTTTACTTTTTTGTGACTTGACTGATTAATTTAGTAATATAATTATTATTAATCAATTATTTAGTTTTATAAAATTTGATAATGTTATAAAGAAAATATTACAAAATCAATGAACAATATACATTTTTATTATGTATTATATTAGCTATACTATTGCAAAAATATACAAACAATGTATTAAACGTCAAATAATAGTTACTTGAGCTTAATTCACTAACTACAATACATGATTAATTTATCTTAATGTTATAAATAACATACACACGCACACACACACACAAACACACACATTCAAAATAAACGACACGTACCTTTCACGTGAAATATGTGAGTCCACGTTAACTAAACATTCCTTTGAGGGATTGAATCTTGAGTTTTTCATTCATTTGCATATAGGACAAAAACTTGTTGAATTATTTAAGCGCCCGTTCTTTGTCTGCTAAATGTTATCTTGTCATCTCCAGAAACTTTTGAAAGCTATTGTTCTGCTAAGACTAGAGAATAAAATTTTTGTAATGAAAACCGCAAGCATGAATAAGATTTTTTTAAGAAGATTATTTACTTAGTTGAATTAAAGTTATTAAAAGTGTTAAGGCTTCTAAATTGTAGAGACCTTACATTAATATGGATCATTAACATAAACTCTAACAAAAAACTCTAAAGATTAAAGATAAACTTAAACCTATAATACTTTCCTGGATAAAGCGAACAATAACATATTACCAGAAGACACGGTGCCAGTGCCAATGTCTAATTTTATCCTTCTACGCTAGAGAAACCGCGGGCAAAGCTTTTAGTATCAGTTTTATATAATATATATTTTAATACATGTTAGCTTCGCTAGAATATATTTCGAGGTACCTCTTAAATACCTTTCATATTTATCTTTAGTAAAACTTTGTACAATATCGGTCCCTAATTGAACATCTACTTTGGGATATATCCCCTTTGCTGTTTTCATAGCTTTAGGCTAAATATAAGCCAACTTTTGGTGTCTTGACAAACTTATTATATAAACATGTGTATTGTACTTATTTTCATAACGGTATGTTATTTGTTATTTTACTCTTCTTTTTCAACCTATTCTTATATATACTTTTGTAATACATGTTTTCGAAATCTATTTTAAACACAGTTCAAGTTCAAAATACTTAAAATTCTATAAAATAATTAATTTTAACAAATTTATATAAGGATGACTCAAAAATGTTTGACGTAAAATTTAGTAATTAGGATTCCAATTAGATTACCTATTAATTATGACTATAAATACTGCCCTAGAAGCTAAGTCAGCGTTTATCAAGATCCGGCATACAACCATTCAGGAAATGTGCTAGAACTTAACGCGTAGGAACGCTACATTGTTTATGCACTCTGAACGTATTCACCTAATTTATATGTGCTTATTATGTATAGAACAAGCCTTAAAGTAGGGGAATTTCAGATTTTATATTAGAATTATATAAATCGAAGCGTCTTCCTTTGTTTCATATCTATATATATTACATTTCTAGTGAATTTCTGTGTTTTTAATTATGAACATTTTAGCGTTTTTAACATAGAAGATATTTTATATCATTATAATTTTTTTGTTTTAATTATTTCTTTTTTTTTCTCTTTATATTCTAAAATATCTGTACTTACAATAACCAGGTATAATCTTAATATTATTACAGAATATAATAAGTGTGCTTCCGCTCGACGAAGCACACCCTGTCTCGAAGGATTATGCCGTATTGGAATTTATGTTAGCATAAATTTTAATAAGATTTATCGCTCAAACACCGTCATAACTTTATATCGTTGGATTTGAAACCTGCAAATATTTATAAGGATTAGATAATCCAAATATTTATAAAGATTAGATATAGGAGATAAAATAGATATTTTATCTCCTATATCCAGAGTTTTTATTTGGAGTCTCGATATAAAGTGTTACCTACATATATATTAAGGACATTGGAATGTATTGTTATGACTTACTATCTTATAACTATTTTATTTCAAAGTTAAATTTTACTGAATTTATAAATCAATCGCTTAAACATTGTATTAGCAATTGAAATAAAGCTTCGAAAGCATTTTATCCGGAGGAAACCGTTAAACTGGAATCATATTACACCGAAGACTCAAATATTATGAATGTAATATTAAATAATAATATGATATCAAAGTATTAAAATCTGAATTGCCCTGAAAGGTATAAGATATAATGAATTATAGCTAAAGGTATAATAGTCGTATTCTTGATCCTTCAATTATAATGATGTTTATTCGTCATTTTCTAGAGAAATAAAAACATAGCTCGAAGTTCCTTATATAATGAAAAATATAAACAAAAGAATCATATTTGATTTATATTTCAAACAAAATGCGTTTCTAAAACTCCTTAAAAATAACATTACAAATTAATTTTCCACTTAATATAAAATAATTTAATTCATAAATCTCTTAAAACATTTAACAGTGTAAGTTGCTTTTGAATACAAAGAATAAAAGCAATCTTCTTTCAATTCCAAGATATTTTTCCTCAACAAAAGGTTTCCAGACCACCTGAAATAGTGGAATGTAAATTAAATATTCTTACATTTAACAATGCCTGTACGAATGAACAATGAGCAAAATTGGTATAATTTATTTTCTTCTAAAGGATACAGCGTTTAGTTTTAGTTATAACTTTAAAGATGTAATTAATTTCTTTAGTCAACTTTCTTATAGTTAATTGCATATCAAGTCTCGCATTATTTACTTGTAACTTGAACTTAATATATTTCTAAGCTTTTTCAGTATAATTACACTCTTACACTCTTTTTTCTAATATGTCTAATTCTCTAATAACAGCAAAAAACAGTTAATTTGTTTAGATTATAATAAATTCATTGTAAATACTACTTAATAATATTTGAAAAAACTAATTTCTATTCTGACATTAAAAATTCATTCAAATTGCCGGAATTTAAAATTTTATGAACGATAAGTTCTCGGTGATTTTATTAGACCCAATGATCCCAGCTTCTATTAAAATAAAGATTCTCTTAGGCGCAACGTAACCTACAATCATCCGGACTTATCTTGAGAATACAACTATATTATTCTGATGCTTTGGGTAAACTTGGACCGTATAAGGGTCACTGAAAACGCGAGATTAGTTTTCCCTTTGATATTAGGCATTAGTGAACCTACATGTATAATGACGTGGCTTACGCATAAATAACTAATATCATAATTAGAGATCTTATTTTACTATATTTGGATGTACCATATTTGTTTTGTGAAAATTCCATAAACAATCTTTGTGCTTTATAAGTTATTATCTTGTTTAATTACAGTTATGTATAAGAGATATCTCTATATTTAACTATCTAAAATTTTTCGATTGCTAAAAAGTTTTATTATTTATATATCTATAAAATATTATATATATAATTGATTTTATTTCCTAAAATGATAATAGTGAAGCGTTTAATAGCAAATTACATGTCGGTAAACTAATGTTTTTAGATTCTAAATTAAATAATTTAAATTCGTAAAGTAATGTAAAAATATCTTACGTGCCAAATGTATTTTGTATCGATTGTATTCAAATTACTTCCTAAACCGGGGTCAACTCATTGTCAATTAATATTAACGACATAACGTCATACTATTTGTAATTAATAATTTATTTTATTTATTTATGGATATCCTTTGTTCTTATATTCTTATTAGTTCGTTGAGTGAAAGTTGGCCGGTATCTTTATTGTGAAATTTGACTTTACTTTATATAGGATGTCAGTCTAAATTCCCCTGGCTGGTGTTTATTAACTATAACATCGTTAATAGTCTCCTTTCCCTATGGTTTTCTTCGTTTTTATTCACTTGAGCTGTAAAATTTCTCCCCATTATAAAAATTTTATCGCCGTCACTAACAGTGCCTATTATACGAACGGCTCACTTTATTATAACAATTTCTGTAAGAGATGACACAAACCGTAATAACTTCGTGAAAGCAACGTTATCATTTGAATTACAAGAAAAACTAGTTTTGATATTGCAATTTATTTTCTATAGTAGGTAATGATATTCAAATCGTTGACTGGTTTTGTGGTGCAATGCGCTAACTTTTAAACAAAAATTTAAATTTATAGCCGCTGTTTCAAATATTTCTTTTTTTTGCAGTTTTAGACAATTTCATTAATGATTATTGAATCAAAGCAATCAAAATGTACCTAAAACACAAAAGCATACGTAATTTTTTTTATTAACAAATTTATATTTAATAAGATAACTTTATCATGACGATAAAATAGGCACCTGATAAGGCACCACTATCAGTTATTTACTAATTTAGTATCAATCGGTCTTTATTAATTATTCAAGCGTTTCCACTAATTCGGTTTGACCTCTATAAAAGTGTTCAAGTACAATATTTATTATAATGTAGACTTTGGCTGTTCATCCGTCGATCTAAATGTCTGATTATTTAAATTTGTAACAATAAGAACTCGATATTTTCTATCAAATGTTTTCTTATCCTTTTATTTTTTTTTTGTATTACACGTTTATTGGTAATAAAGTTACAACAATATTTATTAAATAAATTTCATCTCTCTCTCTATACTAGAGGTTTCAAAAAGGTGATTAAAAGAACAAAAAGTAGTAAAACACGAAAAAATATTTATGATATACAGCTACTGTCTCAAACCGATTACGCTTATATAAAAGCGTTCTACTGAGTGTATAATAACATATATAACCACAAAAGATACAAAATTATTAACTAATATCCACATCAAAATAAGATTTAAAATGAGAGCATGACAAAAAATACGCAATTCATATACGAAGCTATAAAAGAAATGATGAACAAATCCGAGAACGATAACCTTCAAAACGCTTAGATAACATCTAAAGAAACCGAAAATGTACGAGGGGAATTGAATTTACATATTTTTCCCTATATTTTCGAAATTCCTTTCTGATGTCTCGGCTTCGGATATTAAATTATGTTATTTTGTTTCCCTTAAATGATGAAATAATAAAGTTTCATGTTATTACAGAATTGTTATTTAGAAGTTGGATAATATATATACTTATTTACCGATATTATTTATTTTTTTATCTTTATTTAATAATTGAAGCCATGTCGTTAGATGATATTATATTAAAACATTTTTTAACTTGATTTCAATCAGGTCTATTTTTATGTATTATATATTACTTTACTTAAAAATTGCGAAATCGATATTTAGAATGGTGAATATTAAAAAATGTATAATAATCTCATAGGATTAAAAAAGTTGTAAACAACTAAATAAATACAAGATAAGAAAACAAATTAGATAATGAATAAAAGCTGGCCAAGTATACAATTCTATAGTACATTATTGTGGTATGAAATATAATTTAAATTAACAATGAATTCTAAAATATTGTGCAAAAGAAATGTAAAATATTATCCTAATGCGGATTTATTGAATTTGTGTAAACGACATGTCTAATCATAAATCAAATGAACAATCCCTTTAACAAGAAGTCCCTTCGGGCAAGTACTTGTAAGGTAAAAAAAAGATACTGAGAACTTTATTACAACCTCTTGTTATTAATTTTCTTTGTGTTTTTGTTCGTATCTTTTATCATACTAACTTTATATTTATATAAATATGTAACAAACTCTGAAATTTTACACATAACAATATATATTATATCATATTTTATCATATTAACCTAATGTTAATTCTTGGCAATGGAAACAATGTACACTGCTTTTAACACTAGTGATATGGATCTGAGTATTCACGGTATTAAGAAACCTTCACGTCATTGTTAATTCTACTTACCTTTGAACGTATTAAAATATTATGCAAACTACCTTGAGGTAATATTTTAGGCCTATTATTAATTCCTTTTTACGATAATGGCTTGATATGACGTTGCTATATTAAACTATATTAAAAGACGTATTTAAGTAAAAGTGATATAGGATTAGATTTTTTTTTTACAAAAATAGAACGTCAGTGAACTTTAATATTTATTTAATTAAAAGTTTAAAGGATTATTATTTGCGGAATATTTACCATTAAATTAGCAAAAGTAGATAGTAACAATAACATGAATTACTGTAATTAGAATGTCCTCATTATTACAAAACTGTGTAAACAAAAGAAGTTTAGACGTAAGTTAATTACATTCTAAACTATTTTTATATATGATAGTAAATGAACATTAATAAATAATATATTTTTAAATCTATAACAAATTTGGTATCGTATGCGTCAAAATACGTTTAAGGAATAAGATAAAGTATTGTTATTACTGTACGTTTATCATTCAGGTTAATTGACGGGTGACCATATAAGATATCAAATGGATAGTTAGTGTTTTAGGATGTCGTTACTGTGCGTGAATGGGTGTTGGCCAGTTCTTTTATGATTGTTTTATAGTTTGTCTTTATTAAAACATGACTCTTTAATGTTTTATTGTGTTAACTTTAATTTTGTTATGTATCAATTTTGTATGTACTAAATTGTTTTTATGAAATAAAATAATTTGATATAGTAATTATTTTTATGTGAATTTTCATTACCATTAAATTATACCTTTATAATAAAAAAACTGCTTCAGAAATATAAAATTCTACAATAAAGAAAATTCTAAAGTTGTTTCTATCTTTTCAGATCGGAAATTTTCTACAACCGCTGACACTAATGAAACAATCCGCAAGCGGGATATTGAACTAGCAGCCACTCCAACCGCCTTTCTATTGCAATAAAACAACACGCTCGACCAAGGACACGAACAATTGAAAATAAACTCTATTACCTAACAGAAAAAGGACAATTACCAACGACTCATATAATCCAATGGCTCTATTCAGAATTGGAAGGACGATCCAGGCGATATGTCAATTAAAGCCTATACTTGATTGTAATCAGTTGCGTCACTCTAAGACGAAACAATTACATGACGAAGTTATTTTTCAAACTTGATTCCATTGCTTATTTGAGTTTAATTTCGTCCTTACATTATTGAATTAGGAAAGAATTATATTAAGGAAATTGTAAACCCAATGAATGGTAACGATAGAAAAAGTTTAATCGTCACCCACGCCAGGGACTCGTATGGCGGCTCAAAATCATAATTTCCACTGTTCACGGCCTAGCTTTGTTACTTTATCTTCGTATCTTCTCATACTAGTACCTTTGTTACTGCAAGCAGATTTGGCATTTTCAATCGATATAAATGATTCAGAACTCTCCATTTTCAATTCCACTTCAAATTCAACACTAAACTGGACTTTTTATGACACTAATACAACGACTATCAAACCGTTACATATAAAACATTCTAAATATTCAACGGTTGTCACAGTTCTTTTAGCGGCAATTTTTATGATAGTAATTTTTGGAACTATTGTTGGTAACATATTAGTTTGTGTAGCCGTTTGTTTAGTTCGAAAATTGAGAAGACCTAGTAATTATTTAATTGTTTCGCTGGCTGTAAGTGATCTTTGTGTTGCAATGTTAGTAATGCCAGTAGCTATGGTATATGATTTATTAGGATCGTGGCCGTTTGGACCGGTGGTTTGTGACTTTTGGGTATCCAGTGATGTATTATCATGCGCGGCGAGTATTCTAAATCTATGCATGATATCAGTTGATCGATATTATGCAATCACAAAGCCTTTGGAATACGGTGTAAAAAGAACACCCAGGCGAATGCTTTTTTGTGTTTTTATAGTCTGGATGAGTGCTGCTTTCATATCTCTGCCGCCTTTGTTAGTATTGGGTAATGAAAAATCTGAAACTTCGTGTTCAGTTTCTCAAAACCAGGGTTATCAGATATATGCTACCTTTGGTTCCTTTTATTTGCCACTCACAGTAATGGTAGTAGTGTACTATAAAATATTTAGCGCCGCAAGAAAAATTGTCAAAGACGAAAAACGCGCTCAGTCACATTTAGAGACGCATTGTTATTTAGAGATAAATGTAAAAAATGGGGGCGGAGCAGAAGCGAAACTATTAGGAAGTCAGCCCCCTCCTCTTCCAACGCGGGGTTCTACTGCTAGTACAAATACTACGGTAAGTCATGCAAGATCTTTATATAATCTATTAGTTTTATCTGATATTCTTACAAACATTGTTATAATCTTTGAAGGGCAAAACCATATAATAATAGTATAATATTTAGCCTTCTAGTGTTTTTTTTTTGTATTTTAGTGTAAGTAACTAAAAAAACAAACTGACAACTCCAAAAAAATTATTAGTAAATAACAATAGAATGAGTAATAAATACGAATATTATTTGATATCAATTCCTTACATATTCCATTCTAATTTATTCGTAAATCTTTCTAAATATTGATATTTTGTATTAGTAAACTTTGCCAAACTTATTGGATGAAAACCGTTATTGGTTTTGTAAATCATCATACTACATTACTATAATTATTTTATTCAAATGGAAAAAAAACCTACTCAAGACGCAAATAAACACAAATAACTTTTTTTTGGCAAAGTTCTAACATATTTTTATATGGTTTATTAGTAATAAAAAAATACTTACAAATATAGAAATATCAATGCTTTACACTGTGTAAATTTATTAATATCTTTGAAAGTTATTAAAAAAATGTTTTTTACTGAATAATACATTTTATTTTATTGAAAAGGGAAATGTTTCTTGTTACAGTGTAGTATAGAAAAAACGGAAAGTTCAATAGGAAGATGTTTTACGGGACAACGAAAATCAAACGAGTCACAGTGTCCTATGTTAACAGTTCAGAAAACTCCAACAAAACCTATTCATACAATAAACCGCCCAAACTCTCAAATGGGTCCTGTGCCGGAAATCAAACACCCCTCCAATGAAAGACGAAGGCCATCTTCCGAGAGCAGTAACAAATTAACTACAAGTAGAATCCGATCGTCGTTATCTAGTTTTGCACAAAAAAGTCATTTCGCCAAAGACTTATTACAGCCAACTCACTCGCCGCATCAGAAAAAGTTAAGATTCCAGCTGGCTAAGGAACGTAAAGCCTCAACTACGCTAGGCATTATAATGTCAGCGTTTATTATTTGTTGGCTGCCGTTTTTCGTGCTAGCTCTTATAAGACCATTTGTAGCAGAAGATACGATTCCCGATGCCGTGAGTGCACTCTTTCTATGGCTAGGCTATTTAAACAGTCTTCTCAACCCAATAATTTACGCAACCTTGAACAGAGATTTTAGAAAGCCATTCCAGGAAATATTATTCTTTAGATGTTCGAATTTGAATCACATGATGCGGGAAGAGTTTTATCACAGTCAATATGGTGGTCCGGATCAACATTACTGTGTCAATAACTCCTCCAAAGTTCCACATTACGAGGAAGGGGTCGAAATAGTTTCGGCGGTAGACAGAGAGGAAACGAGAGCGTCGGAAAGTTTTCTATGATTGTCAATACCCAGGGTCCACAAGGACCTGGATACTGTGATTTAATTAAGACTAACTATACCAAGGTGTGAGTGATAATATTTATGTCTTTAGGTAATAAATTTAACACGCCTAAAGTACGAGCGAACTAGTCGTCTTTTTATCTGTACACCGTATTTCTTGTCACACATTCTGTCCGATAACTCTTTTGTATAAACAATAAATTAAATATAACGTCGTAGGAAATGTAGATAATATTGAATTATGGTTATGATGTAAGTTAGTTATATTTCGGAGTGACCAAAGAGTCTATAAATAAAAGAATTTATAAAGTTAAAATGTTGTGAATTTATTAAAATGGTATTAATTTGTACTTTATATTGTTGTTTGATGTACTGAGAATCAATATGAGCCAGTATTTTAATACATGTGATAGTAGGATAGTGCCGTTTTGTTTTATTTGTTTATTAAAATGCTTAATTCAATGCGTTTAGAATTATTGCCTGAAGTATGTATACGATTATAATTATTTAATTCTTTATTATTGTTGTTCATATATTATTATTCTTATTCATTATAAATAGATATCACAGATGAAAGTAAAATAATTGGCACTGCCAGATAAAGTAATAATTATATTTTAAATATGATTAAGTAGGATCTCAAACGCAGACACTTATTACATACATCATACCATCATAGTAAATGAACAGAAGTAGAGTTTTATTTACGTGTCCAAATTTATAATTTAATTATTTGTAAATAAACTATAAGAAATTAAAGTGTTTTGTACGTTACATACTTACTTATTAACTTCAACATTATTGTGTTACGCTAAGAGCATCATAATTATTTTATCAGCAATATAATATTTTGTATAAAGATTATTTATTTTATACCTTTTATTATTATATCATTCATTCGTGCTTTGATAATTTTAATGTTTAGTAAAAGTAATAAATAGAACAAGGCCAGTATTGTAAATATCATTGTAATATTAAACCAATATTAATATTAATGTATATAATGTTAAATTAGTAAATTATCGCAGATACCGTGTGGGGAAACTACGCTTGGAAAAAAAAATAATAATTTGACAGTTGAATTCGATGTTGTATTTAATGGATTAAAAATAAATTTCTTTGATGTAGTTTCTTTCCATAGATTATTATCACACAGTGTGAATATAATATTTATGTAGATTAAACTTTATTATAAAAGCTGGGTGTCGACTGCGTTTTAGATATTCTAAAGTAATCTTACCCCATGCACGTTGTTTGTACTCTAAATTAAGTTACATTCAAAAATGTTTAAAACTTCAAAATGTCGTTTATAGTTAGCATTAAATGAAAAACTACAGTTTAATAATTCTATTTATGAAAACTTTATAATAATACAACAATTTAACGCTTCCTGTTTGTGTATAAAAATATTAATAAATCAGTTTACGCAAGACCACACAGAGAACATGTAATTTATTTATTTTTATTTTACGAACATTAACAAACATAAATCGTGCTGAAAAGCGATATTTCATAGACAATTTCCTAAGAAAAAGCGAATAATAATATAGATTTGTCGTTAACATTCTAACTCTTGGATTTCTTCCAGTATTTCAGTTATTTAAAATGCCCTATATTTTATATTAATAATGTGGTATGTATTGTTTGTTTATTTATATCAGAAAAACTGTAAATGAAAACTAAACATTACTGAAATAAAATGTTACTCGGTCCGTGTCCTAAACAAAAGTATACCCAAGTTATATAAAATTATTGTTAATTAAATGTCAATTCATAAATTATTTTAAGATATGCGGGCTTAAGAATTTCTTTGGTTTGTTTTACAATTACAATACAACTAAGATGAATACAAATATACAAATTTTATTCTATATTACATTGAAAAATAAGCATAATACGTATATAGATAGATAGCTTCAAATATGCAATAAAAGAATATCTGTAGGTATAATAATTTCTTTCAGAACATGATAATAAAATTTATATACAAATTAAGTGACCAGTATTCACGTGTAATCATTTTAAATCTTTCGGGACCATACAAATCATATCACAATCAATCAATTGATCCTCTTATATATTTTTTAAGTATAACAAATTAAATCCATCTGCCTCCGACATACGTATGATGTTTTATTTACATTGTTATGTTTTAAATAAATTTATCGAACAATTAAATTGTGCAATAAAGTTAAACTTTCAAAACAATTTAACATTTTAAAGTTAGAATATGTACCAAATATTTCTATTTCTATTTTGAGATTTCTTAATAATGAAACTTGTTTTTTAACCAAACGATCAACTTTCGCATTTAAAATATTGAAATATTTTATTTTTTTGCCCATATCGTTACGAAAACTTCATAACAGAGAGTATTAAAACTAAAAAAAAAAAACTTAATAATAATTTTCATTTAATGTTAATTGTAAATGTTTGTCAAAAACAAACATATTTGATATTTGTAATGAACAACTGTTATTTCCGTTTTAAGTCGTTTAAGATTTTATGTATTAAATGATTTTAGTATTAAGCATTTATAATCGTAATATTGTTACAATACTATCTAGTTGCGCTCAAGACTTAATTATAAATGTGCAATAATTTATATTTAATGTACCAAATGGCCTATTCATATGGATTTCTTTTTAGTATAATACCTCATAAATTACACATAAATGTAGTTACTTTAATATGTTGGTAGTATCGCGTACACATCTTTAATGTTTAATGAAAATGTGTAATTTAATAATAAGAGAGTAAAAAAAACCTTACATATTTTTTCTTTTGTTATTTATTAGTAGCTACAAAGTTATTTACACTGGTTGATTTTACAGTTACGCGGTATTACCATAAAATGTAATGAGCTCGTATAGTACAAACTTTATTCATCAGTGTCATTATGTTTCAAATATATATATACTATGTAACACAATTGTATATTTGTAAAATACTTTGTGAATCAGTAGATCCCTTAAACTAGACATTATTGTATTTTTCTTATGTAAAGTGATGAAATAAAAGTAGATTGGGGAAACTTTTGTTTTTATTCACCAATATTGGCCCTTCGACTTGAAAACAAACTTTTTCTATGTAATATTATACTTTGTTTTATCTTTGTTTTTTAGGGTCCAAGAGTTTTATGTGGTTTGTGTAGATATACTTTTGATGGTTCCATTCTCGGAATACACTGTTTTATTAGAGGTACAAACAAAGATACATTTATTACGAAAGATAACGTTCCTCAAAGACAATTACAACGTCAATTACAGCGGACTAAAGAATCTTTAATAAAAGATACGAGGATTTTAAAAGATGACTGCATCCTTTAGAGAGCATGTTTAGAATTGCAGACAGAGTGCTAGGGAATACTGTAAGGATCTTTGACAGTGTAACATCTTAATGAAATACGTAGACGATAGGACAAATAAAATAAATAATTAAGAGGCGCATACAGGATTAAAAAGGTTGCTTTGTAAATACATACACTAGCTTTACTCCACGGCTCTTTACACGAGAAAATATGGAATTGAGCGAATACTACTGAATACTGAAAAAATCTAAAATACCAGATATACATACGCATAGTACATATAATCTTATATCTTAAACTATACACATGACATTTTTAGCTATAGATGTAAATATGACTATAATAATAGTTTCTTTATACTTACATAAACCTAATAAATGTCAGGAAATACACAAAAAATCGAAAACTTTGTAATTATGTATTCCGTTTCGTGTACGCTGGAGATGAAAAAGCTTATTATATGCAATGCAAATTTGAACCCTATTATAAGACTTGAGAAGTCATATTCCTATAAACATTCAATTTAATTAAGTAATTTTCTATAGTGTTAAAATTTAGCGAAGATCCATACTCCATTAGACGCTATCAATCATTTGAGATAAGCCGCCCTTCGTAACGCACCCTCTGTTTACAATAAGTTATAACAAAGATCAATAATAGTTGATAATGTATATATATCTCAACTATTTATTTCATATAGCTTTTCTTAAGAGCTGTGCAACCAAAGTCGGACGCTACATAAGTGTTTACTATTTGAAATAAAAACTCTTTTACTTCGTATTTAGTACTTTAGTAATTTTTCTGTACTTGTTTTTCTCACTGATATATTTTATACTTTGATTGGTTTTGATTAAATGTTTTGTGTGGGTTCGAGTGGCTCCGTGGGTGGTCTCCAATCTCAATTAGTTCCGATGGGTGGCATTACAATTAGACTCCAGGGTTGTTTCATTCAGCAGAAAAATATCTGCAGTGCCGTAAATAAAAGGTTGAATTTAAAGTTTTCTCAATATAATTCACACTATACAATATTTAAAAATATATACATATAATAATAGGTTTCTACAAAATTTTATTTTATTATAGAAGTATTAGCAATTTCTTTTTTTATTTTTAACCTTTACCAGTATAACTTCTAATCGAATTTAAAAACATAAATAACAAAGATTATTTATTACCCCCTGTATAATAAATAACCTGTACGAGAAATATGTAAATGCCTTTTCAAAAAATATAGCAAAGTACTGAAACAGTAATCTGGAAAAATATATATGGTTCGATCAATAATTTTGAACTTATATTTTTGAATTAAAAGACGCGGCAAACAGATTGTAAATATAAACATACGAGTATATATCATTATACACAAAGAACACAATGATATTAAAATGGACTGTACTAAAAAAGGCAATCGTAGTAAATGTATACTCATACATTCAACTTATTCAGACACTTATAAAAAAGCATTTCCCTTATTAAATACCCCGAAACATAAATGTATATTTTAGTCATTGGACACAAAAGCGTGATAAAGATTATATCAGAAACCCTCGTAACTTTATTGTGACAGCCAAAAAAGATTTAAACCGTGGCAAATAAAGTCATGTCCATTTAAATATAGCCTTCACGTGATTTTAATTTTAGTTATTACAGCATTATATTTATTTATTTATTAAATAAAGATTTTAGAATATTTTAGTTAACCTTCTTAAAGGTTAATCGAGTTGGAAGAAAAATTATTTTAAAGTATTTTTCTTCCGCGGTATGGTAAAAATTACTTCAAATAACAAGTTTTGTATGCTATATATAAAAATGATAAGGGAATAATGTTTCATAAACATAATAAAGGTTTGTTTGATTTTATTACAATATTACATAAGTAGAGCCTTGGTTAATAAAAGTGCCTGCAGCGGTTGTTTTCATAGAAAGAAAAGGAAACTTAATTATTAATTACGACTGTTTCAGACATAATAAATATTACCAGAGATAATAATTAAATATATTAAGCTTTTAACAATTGTCTGTTTATATATTCCTTTACTCTATTTCAGAAAACTTAATATAACCAAGATCCTATTTCATCGAATTTTAAAATCAATGATCATACTATTTATTTTAATATTTAATATAAGTACATAAACTATTTATTTACATTATCCGTCGGCTGTGAGGTAAAAGTCATTATAATACCTGTCTGGTTTATTGTGTTCGCCACATGTGCACTCACCCTTAAATGTAATATTGTAATACCCTTATAGCCTGGGGTTCATATCTGATGCCCGGACCCAAGGGGATTTTAACCACATCTTGTTTTGATTAAGTTCTCCCAAACGTAGCTTTGTAATTACATTTGCAAAAATATTATAGAAATTGAGTTGGGATATGTTATTTTATTATTACTGTTTCTGATTTATCTTTTGTATTTAACAAAGATCCTATATATTTAGCGTAAGGAGATTTTAAGCCCTCTCTTCAGTTTAATTTTTTATTACCCTTGAGCAACTTTTTATATATTTGTTGTTATTTACTTACTTTACATTGCTTTTAACGTGCGTTTTAATTTAAATAAAATACCAAATCTCTACCAGTATCATATTTAGAAAAATATTTAAATTAAAGAATTCAATGTATCAAAATATACAGTGTATTTAATAAAGTATGTTCAACTTCTAATAATTTATTCAAGAAGTGCTTGTAAATCATTTTATTATAAAAATTAATTGCAAACTTGCTTCACAATAAATTCATTTACGCGAGCGTTAAAACAAACATTGCACTCGTGGTAATGTAAATAATTTCAGAGACAGCTGTTTAAACGGTAAATATATTCTGATAGACCAACAATAAGTAACAATAAATTAAAAATATATATAATAATAAAAATTATATGAAGTCAATGACATAAAATAGTGACGATCCAGTCTCAATATCTGAATATCTCAAATTTTAAATTGTCTAAAACGGTAGAACTAACGAACGAACGAACATCGCATCTTATTTCTTATACAGTACACGCAATATATAATTATTAAATCTAAAGCATTAATAAAATAAACAAAGTAACATATCCCAAGGACAAACTAGGTCTTATATTGAAAACATAATCACTCCACCATATCACAAAGATTATACCATCCAAAATGGTGCTCATTACAAAACTAAAAAAATCGCAGAACTTCAACCAAGAACATATTTATAGGGCAATGTCAACCATTTATAAGATGGGGTAGCAAAAATCCTAATATGTTAATAGTAGGTAGTAGACATCTGTTGGTATGAACAATATATTTCAAACTATGAGGAATAGAAACGGATGCAGGAAACACATAAAGAGGAATAGATTGGTTTGGTTATCCGGTTTTCTCACCTACCCATATGAAACAATGCTATAATATCTATTTCTATCTACTGTAATAAGTGCCACAGTCAAGACGGCTGGTATACGAGCAGCGGTAAAGTTTTTAAAAGTAAGTATCAAATTATATTATGTATATTTTTAGAATTTACAACAAACGTTAATTATCTTTATTTATTAATCATCTAAAAATTATAATTTCCATTGTTATGAATGTATAAAATTAAACATTTTAAATAATACATTGTTGCTTGATAAACAAAACGTTCGAACAAGATGCGGTACTTTTTCGTACATACAAATAGTTCAAAATACTGACAATAATACAAAAGCTATCCTCGCAGATTCTGCAAACTTGTACAAACGGACAATCGGTCAGTGTCACTGATAAACGAGCATGAGACAATCGAATGTCAGAAGCAGAGACAAACGGGATTCGGGCCACAAAAAAGGGTCTAATTTCTACAGTTACATTATCTATATAAAGTTAGACATTTTTAAGGTATTCTTTGTTACATGTATATAAAAGATTTCCATGAGAAAATAAGCCGTTTATTCTTAGTTATATTAAAAAACAAAATCCTTTTCAAAATTTGAAAGACTTATAAGAAAAGGTTGAAACACGTTATGATATTTCAATTCTAATCTGACACTGATTTAAATGTTATCAGATTAAAAGTTACAAAGTTATAGCCATAAATTGAAAATATATTACAATTTCATTTGGAACTCAGCCAAAGCTAGAATCGGTTTTCAAATATTGCGGTTTACATATTCAGTAATCATTCAACGGATTTTTAGTGTATTGGTCAGCGATTGTAACTGCAGAATTACAGTCGTGGATTCCCAGAAAGTTAAATTTTTGTGCAAGTTATTATTCTTACCTTGTGCTCATTTTTATACGTCTTCAGTGAAATAGCAGTTTTTCTTATAGAAAATTATTAAAGATGAAACAGTAAAGAGTAACTAAAAAGTTTCATCTTCAAATATTTATTTAGAAGAACCATACTAAAAAGCTCGATAAAATGTATAAATGAGCACTGTCCAATGTTGGTGACAAACGAGTGGAAGACAATATTCGTGTCATAACGAATGATGTCAGCTGCAGAATCGTGAATTGGGGCTGCAAAAAGGGGCGAATGGTCTACTTGGGAAATCAACTGTGATGATACCTAGTTTGTAGTATGATATATAGTGTTTACCTCATATTTTGATCTATAAATATTTCGTAACTTGTCATTGTTGGACTTTTTATATTATTTGTAATATAAAGAATTTCTTCGTGAAGAAAAAAGTACATGCATATAATAAGTTTTTGATAATTAATGCAATAATCTTATTACGAAACAATTTAAACTAATCAAATTAATTAACTATTGTAAATAATTGTACACAAATATAATTTCATTTAATGAATTAATCGCTAATAGTAACACACATTTAATGTGTTTAAGTGCTATGTGTTATAAATCTCTTGCTGGAAATGTAATTCATCAAAATATTGTGTGGGAGGGAGCTGAAAAGATGATTTATTTGAATAATAAATTGGCGTCTTTTATATAACTTTTTAGTATAAAGTATACTTTTATATCGCTTTTCAATATTACGTCTATAAATTATAGTACTTTCTTTTTGCTGAGTAGTGATATGTGTTAAGTTTTATAATAAAATTTAATTTAAAATGCTTGTAACGTTTTCAGCGCTTTTGAAAGTTATTGCAAAATGTTTTCAGGTTTAAAATTATAATACATGGGTTTCCATTAAAAGAAATGTTTACTACTTAAAACTGGGGTTCTTGGAACTTCTGTTCAGAGGTTTTTAAATATAATTTCTAAAAATTATTTAGCACCGGTTGAGAGAAAAATATACATTAAAAAATAATATACAATTTAAAATATTACAGGAAGGAATAATTTTTCATCTCAAGTGAAAATATATAAACTTGAATGAACCGTGATTCACATATTTGAGTGAGACGGAGGAACTATGACGTCAAAGCAGAAATTAATCTTGGTTGCCTTTACATAAACATTTTCCATGTTGCAAAAGCATTTACGCCGAATTTCCCCCTATTTGTTTGGAAAGAATCATTTGTCAATGACAAAAGCGACCTTGGAGTCAAGTTCAAGGTCACGCTATAAACAGATAGTCATAACGTGACGTCATTTTTTATTGTGATAGATAGATGTTTTATTAATCAGTGATTCGGTAAGTAGTTGTAAAGATGAATATATATCTTCCGCTTATCATCATTTAAGGTCTGTTATGGTACCACTTTTATCTTATGAATGTAAATGTTGAGTAATCGTAATCTGTCTTTTGTTATGAATTCTTTATCCTTTAGCTCTTGATTGTAAATCAAATTCATGTACACTGTAGTATAAACAAAACACACTTGAGTTACATTGATGCGAAGACCGGCGATGATTCGGCGTCTTTTAAAATTTTTATGTACGTCATTTATGTACGTCAGATTTTTAACCGATTACATTTACTTAGCTGAAAGATTAATTACAAATATCCGTTAGCTAAAAAATAATATTGAGCAAAAATATGATTATTTTTTTCTATGTTAATCGAAATCAAATCTCTCTAGCTGTCTCTTATCATCTCAATTTAATGTATTCCTTAATAGCAAGATTGTATTCTAAGGATACTTGAATACAATATCTAAATATTGAATACACAATATTGTACATGCATTTACATAATCCTTCGATTAACATGAGGTTATTGCAAATGTATACGTTAACAATCGGTCACTTACAGATTCAATCGTGCGTAACCAGGCTGATGCGCAATTGTTTTCTTTAATGAATCAGTATCTAATTATATATAATTTTTAAATATACTTATATTGTTATCAAAATATTTGTAAATAAATAATCATAAATGCTATAAAGATTTATATGTATGTTGAATTGAATATGCCAATAAATAAATAATTTGCTTGTGGAAAATGATCTTTGTTTTCAAATTGGTTGGTTTTAATCAATATTTTAGATGCCTTTGATGAGTCATTACATTAATCCTAATAGACTTACTTGACTACCAATTTTTTTAATATGTTTTACATCAAAATCAAATTTCCGATCTCTATTTCATATTTTTTTAGGTTCATTCCTGCAAATTTCGATGTATAACTTTCATATTTTGTTAAATTATATTTGTTAACTTCGTTCACTGACATACTGTTGACATTATGTGGTAATACACGTAGCCTTTTCTATTACGGTATTTTAAAATTTATTTCATTTTATACATTATATATCCACGTGTCATATTTAAAAAAATATATACTTTCCATGATAATATTTTTCTTGATATAATATGTTGATTGTTTTCAATACATTTTCATTTCATAATAGAATTGAATACGATTCCTACATTATTTATACGTAGCTTTTTATAACGAGTCTATATTTTATTCACGGGTATAAAATTATATTTTATCGAAAAAAATATCTGCAAATTTATTCTGATTTCTAAAATGACAAGTGTATATTATATATTCATGTCTTAAACAAAACAGACCGTGAACGTAACAATAATATAGCTTCCATTATGTGAGCTTAACAACTGCTGCAATAAACATACAGTACTCGTCGTTACGTTAAATTTATAATTTGTTATTCTGTCTAAACATTGCGTTTTGCATACAGAATGTTTATTTTGTTTGAAGTTGATCGAATTGTTCCACTCGGAGATAAAATATATGATGAAATTTGTCCTTTATTCATTGATTATTCTTGTCATGTTCAATAATCACGTTAAAATATACACACAAAGATACATACACACAAACACACATACAGATTGACATATTTATATAATATTTTAAAGTGAAGTTGAAAGAGTCGCAGATTTCGATTTCGATTCATGGAATGTAGAATTTTATCTTCATTTTTAACTTTAAATATAACATAACGACAAATACTTATCTGTGCGGGTAAAGTAGGTAAAAGAATGGATCATGAGAAATCCCGTATCTTAACGAGACATTTCATGATATGTAACACACCAACTAACCTTAGAGTATAGTGAGTTCACCTTCAAATACTTAATGTAAAGTAGGTCCAGCAGAAGCGATGAAAAGGTCGATAACTTACTATAATACCATACAATATTCTTGATTTCTGTTCTTTTAACTTAAGAAGTCATCAGTAATCTAAGTAAACGTAAACTGCATGTGGTTCAAGCACAACGCAAAATCAAAAGCGATAAAAGACAAACAGTGAACTGTAAAAAAGTAATGTTTGAAATTTTATTACAATTTAATTATCATAAATGTTATGCTTATGTTCACCTACATTTTTTTTTGCCAAAATACCTAATAGTACAAACTGCATTTACTATTTATTAGTAAAGGTCCCCTTCATGTTTACTATTTATAAAAAACGCAATAATATGAATAAAAAGTAATACATTATTTCTTTTCTACAAAGGAAAAGGAAACACAAGCTTCCCTTCATTTAAAAGTAGTATTAGTTATAAGACAAAGAACATTATTTCACGCATATATCTCTATTAAAAGCCTTTGAATGTTATCTGTTCTATAAATGTATATATTTAATGAATACATTAACTATCTAGAAAGATTAATAGCGGGTAACGGTGCGTGAAAAGCGATTACTTAGACGTTATGTGCTTTAAGAGAGGAACCTTCATTCATAATAGAATCATATGGAGAGAATTTAGTATATAAGTTCTTAAGTGGATTAAAATTTTGAAACACACTAGACATAAGCACACCTAGATTATAAGCTGTATATTGTATTAAAATAGTAGTATTTTGTGTCTATTGAAGGGACAAGAGTAACAGAAATTTTAATATTTTCTGTAAATAACTAGCGAGAACTAAGTATTATTTTCCTGAAGTAAGTTTATTATAAATCTAAACTATCAAAATATAAACTAGAAAAAGGGTAAAAAACTATAAAATATAAATAAAAGCCCATAAGACATTGGTAGAGCCATCACATCCAAATGTGTAAATTTATAATATCCAGGGATCAATGTAAAAGCACATGTATATATACTTATATTTTCGATTTTTTTTCCTAAGTTGTTAAACCTTTGTGTATCATATATGAACTCTTATAAAAATCCAGATTTTTTTATCAATTTTTGAATTTCTTTTATTAAGAAAAGTATAAGAATTCTAGTATTTTGCGACATATTTTGAAAAATTTTGTAAGCAATATATATATATACAATAACGGTCAGATAGTCAGTAACGAATTGAAGTATGTTTATATATAAGAGATAATATACAAAAATATTTTTTTGATATTTCTCATACTTTTTTTTTTTCATATCACCGATGTGGTGTTTTTTTTAGATGAAACTTTAGCTTTATAAGTTTAAGTTTTTATTTGATTGAATTGTAACATTGTTTTTAAAATGGTGTGTAGATTCATAAATAACAGTCTTTTGACAATATTATGAACTCAAAAGCAAACCAAAAGGCTTGAAGAAAGACATAAATTGCAACTATTTCCTTGAGCACTCTCTATAATATCCTCATATATATAAAGAGTAAAGGAGGTACCTATTATCTAAGCGGAAATTCAGTACACTTTAAAAATCCGTGCCCGCAGGGAGACACGCGTGGGTAGACCTCGTGTGTAACTCGTTTAAAATATAACTCACTACCTAAGAATAATACATGCCGTTGTTTACATCAAAAATTTTCAAGCAAAAAGCGGTTTTAATTTTTTTTCTCGAAAAAGGTATCTTTTTTGGGAATACTTTTGGTACTTAAATTTAGAGTAAAAAATAACCTTTCTATTAAAAATATTTGCGAGGAGGGAATGTTTACCAGAAAAAAGTTGTCGTGGTTTTACCTACCTAAAATTTACAAGCTAAAAGTGGTTTTCATTTTTTTTCTCGGAAACGGTACCTTTTACGGAAAAACTTTTGTTACTTAAATTTAGAGTAAAAAATAACCTTTCTATTAAAAATACTTGTGATGCAAGAATGTTTACCAGAAAAAAGTTATGATTTTTTTTCCAAAAATTTTCGGTTTTTTTACCCCCACCCCTAAGTTATTGAAGTAAGGTTTTCGGTTTATCTACATTAGTTATAGGTATTTATTAAAGACATCATATAATATGAACGCGATTGATCTCCTTTGTATAGGGACAAAGTTATGGTCTTAAAACTGAAATCAGAAAAAGTGAGGCCCTAGCGCCCCCTGTGACCGGATTCCTCTGGTTAACGAACTTGACCTTTATTTTTGGATAGTTGATTTTTGTGCAAAGTTTGAAAGCGATCCGAGCGAAACTGCGGCCGCTATCGTGCTGACAAAAGTCGAATCTGGACGCACGCACACATATATATATATATATATATATATATATATAAACTTTTTGACCAATGGTCATTTCGGACTCAGGCGGTCATAAGAAGACCTCCTGTGAAGAAATTTTTCCAAAATTCGAAAGTAGGGGACAAATGAATGGGCAGACCGAATTCTTCGAGGTCTACCCAAAAATAATGTAATGCAGATAATGGATACATGCATTATTGTAATGTTTTGTTTTTCTTTTTGAGGTTATTTATTGGGTTAAAGTAGTTACTCGGTAAAATTAAAATATCATTAATACGATAATAATAAAATATATGTTCAAGTCGGAGTCTTCACAACTTTTTATTTTTCTACACCTTTTTCTCTATTTTCTTTATATTTTATTTTAAAAGAGTCATTTTATATATCTTTATAGGAAATATATTTAATAGGAAAAAAGAAGTCATTTTATATATCTTTATAGGAATATATTTAATAGGAAAAAAGAAGTCTCTATTCTAATCACTATAGACTTGTTTGACATAAGTGTAGATGGAAAACAGCCAGTCTATAGTAATAGAATACAAATCAAATTATTATAACCCCTCGCCATAAAAGACGGATGCAAATAAATTTATGCATTTCCAAGTCTGGATTACATAATACATTTTGAATGAAGAGAGATTTGAAAAGCATACTTATCGCATAAATCTTTCAGTATTTTACCGGAGGCTACAAGAACGTCGGCAGAAAACATATCAGGTGCAATACTAAGATCCCTTTCTATAGTTTTGTTTTTCTACTATCTTACTAAAGTTGTTTTTGAATAACCGGAATATAATGGAAACTTTATGAAAATCTTTTAGGCTTTAAACATTTTTAAATATAATTTAGAAACCACGTGCAGTTTGATCGAACTTAAAAGATTGTATAGTTTTCATTTCAAGTCAAATTCTCTATATTAATTTATTGCAAATTATTTGTTTATTATTCGGCAGTCACCATAGTCAGTTAACTCCAAACAATTCTAACAGACGGCGATATCTGTTGACTGGATCGAGTAATTATTTGTTATATGGTGCTATGTTAACTACTATAGGGGTTGTTTCTACAATAAATGCGTATTCACATGTATCTACCGTACATATTATTTTATTTGTTAATCTTAAATTAAATTAGGGATCTTTGTTTCTAAACAACTAATACACTTGTAGTATATCGTAAGTTTACATGAAGTTATGTTATTAATGAAATCTGCTCTTATTATAAAATAAGAACAGAATCTGTAATCGGCAGGACAAATTAATTAGTTCCATTATATAGACAAAATTCATGACGTCTGTGATTGATTAATCAGTTTGTGATTATTTGTGATTATTTTCAATTCACCCACATACAGTTTATGATTATTCGCGGTCATTTTAAATTTACCCACATACAGTTTGTGCTTATTTGTGATTATTTTCAATTTACCTACATACAGTTTGTGATTATTTGTGATTATTTTCAATTTACCCACATACTGATTGTGATTATTTGTAATAATTTTAAATTTATCTGCATACACTTTGTGATTATTTGTGATTATTTTCAATTTGCCTATATACAGTTTGTGATTATTTGTGATTATTTTAAATTTACCCACATACAATTTGTGATTTTTTGTGAATATTTTTAATTTACCCACGTATAGTTTAACATTATTTGTGATTGTATTTAATTCACCCACAAACATTTTGTGATTATTTGTGATTATTTTAAATTTACCATCATACAATTTGTGATTTTTTGTAATTATTTTTAATTTACCCCATACTGATTGTAATTATTTGTGATTTTTTAAAATTTACCTATATACTTTGTGTTTTTTTGTGATTATCTTCTGTTTACCCACATACAGTTTGTGATTATTTGTGAATATTGTAAATTTTCTCACATACAATTTGTGATTCTTTGTAATTATTTGCCCAGCGAAGCAGGTAGGAAGCAGCTTGTTTATAATAAAATAGAATTAAATAAAACAGACTGTACTGTAATTATGAAAAAGTGGAACTTGGAATGTTTAAGCACTTTTGCTGTATCGTTCCCTATACGCCTTTGAGAATAATTAAGACAGCCCCAGTAATTGAGAATAACATCTTACAATAATCTCTAACTTAGATCTTCGTGTAGATTTAATTTCACATAAGTGATTCGTTCATAACTAGTTTCAGAGAAGAGAACTATCATCACCTCCGATTAGTAATGTTCCATTTATTAAACTTTTAAAATACGAAATTATTAATTGCTATACGATATTGCGAAATAACAATACAATAATAATTTATATAAATCATTTACAAATATATTTTCAATACAAGGAATTGCAATTCAGGGAATTTTTATTCATATAACATATCTACAAACTAAAAATGAAGAGTGGATACCAGGGTCCTGAATATTTTAAATGTGAACTAGAAAAATAACGAACCACTACGATATGTATAAAGTTATAAATTATATATAAATATATTTTTTTCATGGCTAAAATTTAAGAAACAAATGAGAAACAAAATTATTTTACTCGCGCATTGATGTTCTTCTTTTATGAATAATAAAAAGACATGGTCTATATACTACAGTTAAAAAACATGTAACATAGTTTTTAAACAGTTACGAGTACTGTGGAGTTGGGATTGTACACTGACACTGTGCTTATTATAGAGTTATTCCAGCGTGAAACGGAAAGTCAGAACAGATCGGGACAGAAGACGTTTCGAACAATCCCTTTTCTGTAAGGATTGATTGAGTGCATATCCTCTTAATCAACCATAAGCATCGACCTTCAGCTATTTTTTATTATATATGACAAAGTTCTAGCTTCTTCATTTCTTTTACAAGATTTGTAGTATTCATGTGTGTAACATCAGGTATATCTCTTGTTAATATAATATACACACATTTAGCTGACAACAAGCTTTGACTAGCCTTAAAAATAACTAACAGCTCCATATGCAGGTTGCTAGGCAGTGGTATTTTTTTAATATCCTACACTTTCCTACAATTTCTAATATCATTATATATAGATATTCATTAATAATAACCATTAAAAAATGTAAAATGTAGGGAAATTGAGATTTTTTTAACATAATAAACGCGTTGTAAATTTAGGTTTATAATAATTACAGGCAACGGCCATTCTATTGGTTCATTCTACACCTTCACCACCCGTTAACATTTTATTAATTGGTGTTGAAATTTTAAAGATTACCTTCTTTTTTTAAATTTGTACATTTTAAAAATTTTCCGCTTAATATAACTTTTTTTTTGTGTTGTGTGGTGTTGAAGTTTTAAAGATGACATTTTATTTTTGAATCTATACGTTTTAAAACTTTTCCGCCTAATATAACTTATTATTATTAATATAAATCTGAAACCAGTTTCATATTTTTGAAATGTATCCTATGTGGTGGTTCTCATTATAGGCTAAAATCTAATCTACTTTTCTCTACATCCTTCCAGTTGTGGTATTTTGTTGCTATTAACTAAAAAAAATACAACCCAAACTTGGCGAAGCATAAATTCGTCTTTTATAGGTTATAATAATCATAATAAGATGATATCCATTCTCTTGCTATGCCTGGCGGTCCTCCATACACACTTATGTCGAACAAGTATATAGTTATTAAAATAGAGAGTTCTTTTCTGCCCATTATATTTTAAGATATGTAGAATGACTCTTCTAACATAAAATATAAAAAAAAATAAGAAAAATATGTAGAGGAATTAACGGAAAGTTTTATTTCTTTTTTATTTTAACATTTACCTTTTATTACATTAGACATATTTTCGAAATTATTTTAGCTTGTTATTTGTACTACCAAAAACTTTTAGAGAATCATACAACAGAACATCAAAAATAGTTGACTTCTTCCAGTTTCGATAACAGGAATCATAAGGTAAGTATATATAGGATGTATTGTTAGCATTCTTTTACGAGGTAATAAAAAAAATGTATTTTTAAAGCTGCTTCGATTGCTTAATAGGATAGTTTGTGTAATTTTTTTTTTATAGTTAAATAAACAACCTTTCATAATTAATTATAATGTAAGCACAGAGAAAATAGATTCGAAATCATGATTAACCTTTTATTTAGGTGTTTAAATGAACCATAGATATAAAAGATTCACATTTGAATCCGAAGACGCTGCAATTGTGTTATTGATTACAAAACTATTGAACAACATCAACTTCTGATGATAAATTTTTTTTTTTCTTCTCGTCAGACTATAGATGCTCATTGCAAGACCTAGGCCTTTCCCTAAAGGTCGTGATCCATGATTGGATATGCAATAATCGCCATGCTTCGCAGGCGGTTTGGTGAAGTAAATATTACTATGAAATTGTAAATCATTATACAAAAAGAAAGCATAGAAAATAGAGAACAAAACACTTACAAATTTTTTTTTTATTAATTTACATTTACTTTTAAAGTATTCAATCCATTTAACATTTTAATTTTTAATTTTCCAATTTGCCAACAAATTGTATTAAACTTACATAAATTTTCATATCACCGGATATTATTCAAGATCACGCATGTTTTACAACATTTAAAACATATAGCTAGTTACAACATAACACGTAAAAATATTCAAGAACTTTATTTATCGAGATTGAAACGTTTAATGAAAACTTTATGTATAGAAATAGCGGTAGCGTGTATTTCATCATTTGAGGGTCCAAAAGTTGTGGTACATTTTGCTTCTGTATCTCAACAATTTAACAATATTTTTGTTTCATTTAGAAATTATGTTTTTATAAATGATATTTATATTTTTTGAAATTATATTTTTTATAAAATATTAATTAAGGAATCCAGTTTCAAATGAAGGTCCTTGGAGGAAAAGGACACACAAACGCTATGACTAAAAGTATTATTTTAAATAAGATGCTTCCTTTCTCAAATTTTGATGCATAATAGAAAAATTCTTTAATATGAAGAAATATAGAAAATATAAAAGAAATGTAGATAAAAAAAAAATTATAAATAATAAGAATTTATTACATATCTTGATGAGCTTATATACTTTACATAGCATTTCAAGAAAATAATGAGTTCAGTTATATCTTAATAGATATATCTGAAGTGTAGACACGTCTCTAGAACTCGTACAACTGTTAATAATGAAGCTGGTCATCAGGTAATACCGGAATTCATTACCACCACCATACCACTAACTTTGTGTTATTTTTCTTTTAATTTTAATATCATAATACAATTCTTTTTCTTCTTATTTTCTTTGTATTATTTTAATTGAAATAAATCGTTTAAAACAAGGAAAACTTGGAAAAAATACATCTATTACGGTATGGAATACAATTAAAATTATGTAACGTAAGACTCATAAAGACTGCAATGTTTAAAATGTAAAAAGATTTATGGAGCGGTTCTTATAACGAACTACGAGACGTATTCCACTAATTTTATTAGTATAATCGATTCTGGGCTTGCAAAGTGATATTATTGTATGTCTGTATAATATGTATTTATACATATTCGTAGAGGTTCTTAAGCGTAACATTGTGCTAAAGTAATTACCTATGTTTAGATTGTATCGTATTTGTTGTACGATACAATCTAAAAAAAAAAAAATTACGTATCACGTTGTTTGTGCAAATTATTTGTTTATTATTCTCTTACCGTTACCCCTTAAATAGTTTATTTACTGCGATGTAATATATTATAACTGGTAACGCCACCTTGTGGCTTTATATTCATAATAGTGAATAAGTCAATCATATGTGACATCGCAATCCATTTCCTTCACTCTTCCTTAAACCATGCACACCGGCGCCAACTGCGGCGCCCGGTCATTCAAGTGATGGATACAGCACTAATCGCATCGGCAGAGGACGAAGCCCTACGACTCCGTCTTCAACTCCAGCTCACCGCCCGATCTTTAAGTATTGCACTTCAGGATCGTGAAGAGACATTGTTATAGTCTCCCGCTATTAAGTGGTAGTGCCAAATCGTGACCGCGAGTGTTAATGACGTCTATAGAACTAGCCTGCGTGTTTGAACTTTAACCGTCACGCGCCGTCGACCTTCCTGGATTATCTGGCTGGAGCTGCCCTGGATTCTGAGGTTGGTGCACTCATGGTTCCTATTTACTCCTATTACCCTTGCGAGTCACACATTTCTACAATTTACTGCTGTTTTGGCGCCACCAATAACAAAAACCATAGTCAGAGCAATGCGTAGCTGGGTGTGCTAGTGTATATATATAAACTAAATAATATATATATTTTTAAAGAAAATCTAAGAATCTCTAAACAATTCATTAAACCAATAAATTAATGACTCTTATGGTAACTATCTCGAAGCGTCTTTTTACCTTCTTGTGGCAAAATATTTTAAATCCTTCCATGAAGTCAGCAAGTCATCAATATACGTATGGAGAAATTCCTGCTAAAATTTATTCTTTTATCTTTTATTAAAATCGTGCGTTAATAAGAAATTTAAAAGTGAATTTGAAAATATATCAGATATATTTATCAATCACCCCTCAATTATTAGCTTTTTTAATTTGGTATTGCGGTATTTAGTGCTTTTAAATATTTGTTATTGCTCGAACAAATTTTATCGTCGAAAACATTTCTAAAATCAATGGACGTGACAACATGATTTTTTTTTATTGACATAACTCAAATTGTGTGCATCTGCATTTTATGAATCATTAATAAAGTGTTACAAATATTTATTTCATTTACATATTTGAGTGGTTTTAGAAACCTTTTGAGGTCCATTCTATATAAATTAAATTGTGATTTCTTCGAAAAGGGCAATAAGAGAACAGAAAACAAATGTTTGTACCGAACAACTCTTAATGAAACTCACACATAAAAAAGTCTTAAATACCTGAAAAGATTTGTGATGTAAATTTATTTTCTTTTATACTTGAACTTTCACAAACAAAATAACAGAAAAATTTGAGGTAAAACAAATCTTTCTAAAAACAAGCTTCTATTTAATATCCCTAAAAAGAAGAAACTAAACTTTAAATTAAATCAAACCACTCAATTTACACAAATCATTAAATGATATAAAATCTTGTCGCGAGGTGTTATCTTTGTTTAGTACAATATGGTATTAGCTTTTCTTGACATACTCATTATAAGTAATTGTATGGGAAAATATTATTCCTATAAATTGTGATAAAAGCTATTGATCTTTATGAAAACAATGCACTTACAATTGTTAATATATCTTGGTTTTAACCGGCTTTGTTCGTTATTTCCAATCGTGACAGTTACAATCCGTTCGGTTTATGGAATAATGGATTGCATTACGTGAAATCGAAGCTGTTTGTGCTTTTAATCTGTAGCATTTATGTGTTATAAAGTAATATGTATAGTATCAGGGACTTATGAATTTATCAAACGGTAAATATAATAGCAGTTTCAATAATCTTGTATATATTATTATGATTGTATTATGATTGTATTGCAAGTGACTTCTCATTTGGAAAGGCCTTTAAGATTGTAAGACATTTGTGTACAATAGCTGCTGTGATGTTTAATATCTTTATTCAAATATTAAAATCAATAAAAGTTCAGAAAAATCACTTTAATGCCTATTAAATTTGTAGAAACTTGAGTTATGTATTGGCAGACAACGAAGTTATTAAAAAATATTTATTTATAAAATATTCATTAATAAAAATAAATATTTACTTAATTAAATCTACTACAAGACTAACATAAAATATTATAATTAAATCTTATTACAAACAATGATAAATGTCGACTCAGGAGATTGATGCTTTCCTCGTAAGCGGGAATCACTGCTTATGCTGTGATAACTCCTCCGTCCTTCAGAGAGAAGCTGATCTTACAGCTTCCACTAGTGTCCTCACTAGTTGGTGTCGCCTTCGGATGTTTATTTATCTTGGTGGCTATTGTATATTGATACAGCTTCCATGATGCTGCGCTGACCAGGAACAGATACAGGATGATAGTCGGCCAGCTCGGGGTTGCCATAAGTGTGGGCCAGTCTGCGACGTCATCTTCGTTGATGTCTTCAGCTTGGTCCAGAAGTTTGTGTATGTTGTCCAGATCTAGGTCCTCTATTTTGAGTTGATATTTTACAGCTTCCACAGGTGCGTTCTGTTTCAATGGCAGCGGTATAACTTCATCTATGTTTATAGTAGTCATGTGAGTCTGTAGAGTTATGTTAATGACGTCAACACGACAATCTTCGGTGAGTGTTACGAGATGAATTCTCGAAGTGCGTTTGTATGAGGTTTTGGTTCCACATTGAACTCGTACTATTTCTTCTTTTCTAAGGATAACCAGCCAAGTGTTGTCTCGCGTCTTCTGTATCTTATCTTCTGTTAATATCATTATAGCGCGAGTGCAGTTGGCGTCCTTATGCTGAACGAGGCTTATGATACAATCTTGCGATGTTGTAATGCGCTTGGTGTTCATTAACTAGCAGAGATGAGCGTTCTGGGTTAGTTGCTTGCATTTATCTTCCAGATATGCGTACTCATCGCCTCCAAGTGCTAGGTATTTGGATTTTGGGATAATAGTAAAATATTTTGTAGCAGGGATAGAATAAAGGTGGATAAGGTCATATATATTTGGGTCGGTATTAGGAATTTCTAATATAAATGTTAACGAGTGTTCTGTTCTGTAAGCTTTAACTTTAATTGACCTTTCTAATATTCTAATATTATTTAAATTTATATCTATTACTGGTACTAGGTTAAACTTAGTTTTAAGTTGTCTTAATTCTAACACCAAACTTTGGGGACTAATTATACTGGGATGCATAACACCTAATTGGGAAAATGTTATAGCATCTTCTAAAATCATTAACTTATCTAAGATAATCTGTAAGCTAAAATCTATTTGAACGTAAATATCTAAATAATTCAAGTGACTATGTAACCCATCATAGTCTTTTGTCACGTTTCCTATATATGTAACTAAATTTCTCTGATTGTCGTTAATCTTATCTAATTGATTACTAAATTCTTTTACAGTATTTTCTGCAATAATTAATGTCTTTTTCTCCGAATTTTAAATAGAAGTTATTTTATTTCTTATAGTTGAAATTTCAGATTCAAATTTTAAAGCATCTTGATCATCTAAATTTTCAGTTATCGATTTTACAACTGAACCTAACCCGTCTATAAGGCCACGTTTACGCCTAATGTTCCGGGGAATCATAAATGAAAGTTTTCTATTTACTAAGGATAAATTGTATTCTATTTGATTACGATAAGAATTTTGAATACGTTCTGATTGCGTAGTAGACGTTTCAGAAGCTTTAATACTTGCATATAATGCAGTTAATTTAGTTGTAGTTAATTTTAAATATGTAACATTATAAACACAAGCTAAATTAAAAATATTTGTTTGTTTAATTATTTGACCTTGCTTAAGCAAAAGGATTCCCTGTTTGTTATTTACGGGATTAAAGATAACGTCTGCTGTTGCGTAGAGCATGATTGCTCCTGCGATGAGGATCCTGGAACAAGGTGAGGCCTTCTTAGTAATTTATAATGAACCCTTATAGATTTCGAATTAGGATGGTTTCCTATTATTTCTGCAACGTTATTGGGATGAAGGTGAATGATTTTATATGGACCTTTAAAAACCGGTTTTGTTTTATCGTTTCTCGCTGTCTTCGCCACTTGTTTATAAACTAATCCACCTACCTTGAATGTTCTTTCTTCTGCTTCTTTATTCCGCCTGGCTATTATTTGTTCTTTGTTTTTAGACATAAGGGCTGTTATACATACCTGTCTCGATTCAGCATTTGCTTTATGTTTTAAGACGTAATCCTGATAGAATTCTTTTGGGAAATATAGCTCTAACAGATTTCGTGATGATGTATGACCAAAGAGAAGTTCATGAGGAGAATAGCCTGTTACTGAGTGGATAGCATTATTATATGCTATGATTGCATATTTCATTATTAACTGAATGGGGACATTATTATTTGTCATGTTCTGAATTCTAATTATTTCGCCTATAGTCGAATGAAAACGCTCTATAGGTGAATTAGAATTCGGGTTGTATGGGGTTGTGAAATGTATGTTTATGTCATGTAAAGCTCATATTTCTTTAATGACCTCATTGTTAAACTTATTGTCAGACTCTGTCGTAATTTTGTGGGGTAGTCCTAAAACAGAGATTACGTGTAATAATGCTTCAGCTACATGTATGCTACTGGATGCATTTAATGGAACTGCTTGTGCAAATTTAGAAAAGTTATCTATAATGGTGAGAAAAGTACCTCTTCCAGTTGAGTATAAGTCCATAAATAAATGTTCCATGGGCTTACAGGGTGTTTCAGTTAGCGCTAAAGGTGGTCTCAATGGGTTACGTTCGTACTTGGCCTTAAGACAAGTGTCACATCGACTTATGTATCCTTGAATCGTGAGTAGCATATTAGGCCAATGATAGTTTCTGTGCAATTGTTTATGTGTTTCCTGAATACCGCGGTGTACAGTCTTCCCTTCATGATATTTTTTAATTAGTTCTAATTATTCGGCCTGATTTTCGACTAATATGACGCGCGTAGTACATCTTATGAGTTTTGGACCTCTATCATTGAATACCGTTGTACAGACTCTACAGAAAGCTAAATATAGTTCGTCGTTATAAAAGTAACAGTGAAAAATGCGATTGGCTATTGTATGTTCCTTGAGGAATCTAATTATTTCTTGCTCGGTATTGTTAACAGGAATAAATACATCTTTAATGACTGTACGTTGATTAGTTGATCTGTTATCTACTCTGTAAGTGGAGCCTGAAATTGATCTTATGTGGAATTGTTTTAGTTGTTTGTCAAAAGCGTCAGATAATATGGGAATGCTGTTGTTTTCGGTGTCAGGCTGAGAATGATTTGTGCTAACTAACTGTTGTTCGTCTGTTGTGACAACTGTTACACTATCGGATTCAGTATTTTCAGGTGGTTGTGAATTTGTCTGTCCGTCAGTTGTCGTCGTTGTCGTTGTTGAAATACACGGGACCGTTATTACTATACATAAAGTTTTCATTAAACGTTTCAATCTCGATAAATAAAGTTCTTGAATATTTTTTTAAATTTTGAATTATAACTATATGTTTTATATGTTTGTTATACAGCATGCGTAGTTTTGAGTAATATCCGTTGTTAAATTCTGTTTAAATTGTTTTTGATTGGTTTGAGGGTTTTGCTATAATTTGTTGGTAATTCAGAAAGTTTCAAAATGAAAATGTTAAATGGATGGAATACTTTAAAAAGTAAATGTAAGTTTTGTACAAGAAAAAAACAATTTAACACGTTAAAAATATATCGAAGTAGGCACAGTTCAAAGAAATGATATATATCAGTAAATATTTTTTACTTAATTTAATAGTTCATTGGAACTTAGTTTAAACGAAATATTTCTACTATATATTTATATTATTCTGTAATATGCTTTAAATTTAATATAAGGTTAATTCAGGTTTTTGCAACAACTATGTCTGTGCTTATTAATTATTAAATGGTGTTTTACTTCATTTAACTATAAGACATATCTGTAAATAAAATATACATAAACTATCTTATTAAGCCATCGATGACGTTTAAAAAGTACATTTTAACTTTTTATTACTTCGTAACAGAATGTTAACAATACGTATGTATGAATGTCCTATCTTATGTTTCCTGTTATCCGGGCTAGAAGAGGTCAACCATTTTTTCTATTCTAAAAAAGTTTTTGACTGATATAAATGACAAGTTGAAATAATATTTAAAACATGTCTAATGTAATAAAAAAAGGGTAAATGTTCAATTTTGACTTGGCAATGCTTAATAACTTTCCGTTAATCCCTCTACAACTTTTCTCTATTTTTTTTATATTTTCTGTTATAATAGAGTTATTTTTTTCTTATTATATTGTTTAAAATATCTTTTTATCCAATTATACCTTTAAACATATAATAAAAATATGTATATATTTTTATTTTTTTCCAATTATATTTAAATATAATAGGAAAAAAGAAGATACTTTTTTATTCACTATATACTTGTTAGACATAAGTGTGGATAGTGATCCGCCAGGCTTACAGCAATAGAATACAAATAATATTATTATAACCTCTAGCCATAAAAGACAGATGCAAATAAATTTATGCATCTCCAAAGCTGTGTTACATAAATACATTTTGAATAAAGAGAGATTTGAAAGAGCATATTTATCGCATAAATCTTTCAACATTTCACATGAAGCTACAAGAATGTCGCCAGAAAACATATCAGGTGTTATACTACGATTTCTTTCTATAGTTTTATTCTTCTTCTATGTTACTAAAATTATTTATTTTTGAGTAGCTACCATATATTGGCATCTTTATTTGAGAGTTTTTGAGACGATTTTTGTTTTTAAATATGTAATATATATTCGTATATTATGTGAAATATAAAAAATGTACTAGAAGGCAAAATTCAATAAAAATAGTAAAACTAAATAGAGTTTAATTAAACAAAATAGGAAAAATGTGATTTTTGTAGCTTTTTCATTTTTTTCAAACGCTGGTAGTATTATTCAACCATCATGGTTAAAAACTACATTATACTAACAGCTGACAACATATTAGTACATGAAAAAAATATAAAAAAAAACATTTACTAAAATAAAATGCATCATAATAAACAAAGTCGAGACAAATTAACGTGAATTAAAAGTAGATTAAATAGATTACACACAATCATATGAATTTATGAATTTTAGCAATAGAATTCCTACCATATAATGGATAATTCTATCGCACTCTAAAATCTAAATCCCTATTTATTGGTATTAGTCACATTGTTATCATAATTTTAGTTGGAATAATAGATAATAATTTAACAAAGTAATAAAAAAAAACAATTTAATGAATGATTACTCTAATAACGCCATTCTAATGTGACATCAAACTATATTGTATTCATCAAATGAAAATTACTTGAAATGGTTTCTTGACGTAAATTATTTTTAGGATATTCAAAGCGTGATGTCAGCTGAATGTGCATTCATTTTATTAACGACAGATATACCAATAGTTTCCCCTTTAAACAATAAAAAATCGTGATAATTATCTGATGTCATACCTACAAAGACTTTAATGCTAGAGTTTTATAAAACTTCACAAGGACACTAAAAATTTTATAACAAGAAATGATGATGCTAGAACTTTGTCATATATAATAAAAGAATAACTCCAGCACGGTGCTTATGGTCAATTAACAGAACATGCACTCAATCAATCCTTACAGAGAGTAGATCGATCGAAACTGTCTTCTGACCCGATCTCTCCTTCTATCTTTCTGATGTAATCCGTTTCACGCTTAAATAACTTTCTCGTAAGAAAAACATAATAAAAATAAATTTTAATTTAATAATTAATAAATCATTTATAACTTTATATACATCATAGTGGTTTGTGATTTTTCTACTTCACATTTAAAATATTGATTGCACTAGTATCCACTTTCCATCTTTAGTTTGTAGATGTTATATATATAAAAATTCTCTGAATTTGTTTTCAAAATATATATGTCAACAATTTTATACATTAATATTGTATTGTTATTTCTCAAAATCGTATAGCAATTAATAATTTCGTTTAATAATTGGAACATTACTAAATGGAGGTGATGATAGTTTCATATGAAATGATTCTCTTCTCTGAAACTCGTTATGAACGAACCCCTTATATGAAATTAAATCTATACTAAGATCTAAGTTAGGACTTATTGTAAGACGTTATTCTCAATAAATGGAATGGTCTTAATTGCTCTCAAAGGCTGGAGGGAATCATAGAACAAAAGTGCTTTAACAGTCGTCACCCATTTACCTGATTGTTGAGCAGCTCTGACTTAATTTTCTATAAAATGGATTGCAAACGAACATGCTTATATACACACTTTCCTTGTGGCAAGTACGTAAATAAGTATGGTAATAATTGTTCAAAGCAACCACTTTCTCTTAGAACGTCTGAAGTATACAAATGCACTGTAAAGATACACCCCATAAACAGTATTGTAATGGATAGTTATCAATATCTAAGGAATTATATGTTTAAACATATAATATGACTTATGTCATATTTGTTAAATTCAATAAAAATAAAAGATTTTTTGATTCATAAAAAATTAAAAAAGGCAACAAACAAACAAATTTCACCGTTGGAATTTTCAATTATGGAACTTTAGTTTAAATAAAATTTGCGGAAAAACAAATATTACGAGCGTATCTTCTTTTTTAATAATTGTAACTATGGTACTCGCGGTATTATTTTAATAAAAAATAGCGAATTAATAAAAATTTATACGAAATAACTTTTCATAAGGATAAAGCTTGATAGCAAAAGTAATTAAGACATTTTTTCTCTTATTTAAATTTATGACGGAATTGTTATAACTAGTTATAATATAATAATAGTTTCAGTCAATTAACAGATAAATATTACAAGTATAATCCTACATGGATATGGACGGACTTATTATATATAAAAATGAAAGTAAACTTAATTGTTTCAAATTGGGATAAAATTGTACTTAGGAAATGTACAATTTTAGTTGCAAGGTTCCGATGACTAGCTCCATGAAGAAGAAAGTCTACGGATGCCCTTATATAATTTATTATTATTATTCAATGTTTATTAACTATTACTTTTATAACTAACACATTTCTAGATAACAGGATTATTTTCTTAATATTTTTATCAATAGATACTGTGGTGAAAGTTTTAAGAGATAATTAAAGTATGATAAAGAAATTTCATTGCTCCAAGGCCACGATAAAGTCTTATCAACAGCTCTTAAAAGGTACATTGTAATCGACATTTTTTACTAAAATAGCAGGAACTAAAGAAAACTCATTTGTATGAAGTAAAAAGTTTGGGATTCCGCCAAGAAGCATTGTTATCATACGAAATTGAGAACTCAGTTCGTAACTTAATGGTTTGAGTGCTCTGCGGTAAAATATTGGAAAATTGGAACGCTTTATTATAAAAAAGTTAAATGGATAAAATATTTTACAAAGTAGATTTTGTGATATTAAGACAATTTTTTATTTAGTTTAGAAAATATATAAACTATATCCTGAATTACTTCCTACTACAAGTAAGTAAAAACTTTGTACATAACAAGCATGTTTATATTTCCCATCGCTGGTGGCATAAAACTGCTTTGTAAACTAATATCTTCTATTTACATAAAAGTTTATATTTTAAAGAAAAAACAACAAATTTTTATGGAGGTACATCAAAATTAACTTTAAAGATCATACGTAATATTTAACGTATAATTCTGATCTGACTACTTGAGTCTCATATAACTTCATCACGAAAAAAAGAATGCTATTGATAAATGTGAATAAGATTTTTAAATAAACCTTCAGTTATTTGAAGCTCAATGAAGAATAGAAGGAAAACGTTTTGAAGTTAACAGTCTCTCATTCTCTTTCACTCATTATTATTTTAAACATTATTTTATATATTTATACATTTTTATATTTGGTGCTAGTTGTTGAACATGAGATGAATATCTTCAAAGTATTTTCTCTTACGAGTTGTAAATATTTTTGTAAAACTATTTTCAAAAAGTTGAACTGGCTCTTTCAAGTCCAGTCTAATCGTCATAATACAATAAATATATTATAAAATAGAACAGTTAAATAACATTCATTGTACATAATTTATTATGTTATGATCATTAACAAAACTGAATAATTTTGTGTAATAAAATGCTATGTAAATTTTACCCATTTTCCGCAACTCATGTTTAATATATATATACTATTATTCTAAAATTGGGTGCACAAGATAAAAGAGGTTATTTCTGCATGTTAAGATTTATATGACAACGGAACTTTGGTTATTTGCCCATGAGGCAATAACCGGCTTGAGCCGACGGATGCTTTATTATACAAAGAAAATTAAAACTAAACAAGTTGCGATCATGAACCCCTTTTTTTGCCAAAACAAATGATAAATATTAGTCGAGATAGAACGTCCGTAATATATAATCTTTTTAGAAAACGTGACGTTTGATCTTTGGTAGAATAGATGAATTCTGAAACATTATATAAATTAAATTCTATTTTCACTTTAGACTTCGGTATTTTTATGATGACTTTTCTTTATTCTTTTACCCAAATATGTTCATTTTAGTTATACATACATTTTTTTTCATTTATTGAAAGCATTTTCATATTAATAGAAATAAAGTCGCCGGGTCGATGACGAGAGAGGACGACGAGTGTGCGACGAAACGAATTCTCCGCCGACAGGTGTACATAATAGTAGGAGCCGCAGCAAATATTGGAAACTGATTTATTAACTAGTCGTTCTGTGAACAGTAGACCTCAGTACATTAGGAGTTGAGACAATGTTTTAAGTACCTTTTCCAAAAAGGAATAAGTATACCTATGTATGTATGTAGGTACATAACTACCGAACGAAATTTGGATCCACCAAATAACAACTGAGTTATTCAACTTTAAAATTTTTGATAATTCGCTATGGGCGCCATTTTGGATTTTGAAATAACAAAAAAACACCTTAGATTTCGGCAAAGAATAGACGAAATTTCAGCCCGCTAGCTGCCGCAAAGTCCGTTATTGTGCTACGGATCAGAAATCCGCCATTTTTTTTGCCCAAGCAAAAAAATGACTCGACTTATACCTGTGAACTAAAGACAGATACAACATGAACGTCTCTTACTGCCACGACTAAAAAAATGTTTAAAGATATGAAGTAAAAGAAAAACATCAATAGTTCTTTTAACTACCTATTTATGAACTATATTTTATAAAAGAAAGCTATTTTTATAGAATATAGTCTATAAACAAAATTTTATATTGTCCAGTTAAGCTATTAGAGGTTTCGTATTATTTACTCAGTTACTATAATTTTCGTACTGTATATAAAGAAAAAATATTTTATACGATGCCCAGGAGGAAAATACGTGCCGAAATTCAGATTAAAAATCTTAAATACATTTTAATAAGTTATGTCTTAAGGGAGATCATTTAAATTCTATTCCATGCCATAACAGATATTGTTTTTTAACCAATATTCCCTTGTTTCATTTAAATTATTTAAATTAAAGAAGAAGATTACGAAGTTACTAGTTACAAAGTATTCTTCACAATTTTTGCTCAGTTCAAGCGAACAAAAGCACAAACAAACATATAAATGTTTGTATATTAAAGTAATTATCTACAAAATATGTGATGCTCTTGACATGCCATTACCTTTGTTTACCACCTTTCGTTACCTTCTAAACGAATATAGAATTCGTATATATAAAGAAATGCCTTTACGTCAGAAGATATTACTAAAATCTATTTTATGCTAATTCACTTTGGACTTCTATAAAGTATGGTGTTATGACTTTTGGATATAATTACACTTTAACTTCAAAACCGGTAAATCGGTATTACCCGGTGACAAGCTTCATAATTTTTTTTTTTTTTTTTTTTTTTTTTTATACCCTCTGGGTTAGTGCTTGACTACATTCCACCTGATGGAAAGTGGAAATGTAGTCATAGATGGTAAGGCGCATTAACCCAGTAACCTATTCACTCTTTTCTTGAAGACACCCACATCGTATTGGGACGGAAATACCGACGCAGGCAAGCTGTTCCAGTCCTTCGCTGTACGAACTAAAAAAGACGAAGCAAAGCGCTTTGTTCGGACAGGGGGAATGTCCACAACGTAAGGATGGATATCTGCCGTGCGTCGGAACGTCCTGTGATGGAAGGGGGATGGAGGAATTAAATCATGTAATTAATAACTCTTCGGTGAGCTAAGTCAAGTATATGAAGGTTATATTAATGCCAGATATGTAACTAAATTGAAGACTATGTTGTTTATTTTAAAGGGGATATTCTCTGGCATGAAGTATCTGGGAAATAAGAAAAACAGTTTGGGAATAATTAGTAACCCAAATTACTTAATATATGAATAATGCTATAAGCTTTCCGTTTTCCGAGACGTAGTTTCGAATTTGTTGTGCCTTTCTGTAGTCTACCAAGCAAATGGAGTCGCGAGGAAAAGCTGTTATTAATTATCATTAATTATGAAATACAAAGAATAATATGTTTACTCTATTTCTAAAAGAACTATATATAAGTGCATTGACATGAATAGAGTAAGAGAAAATGAATTCTATTCAATTCAATGATTAAGGAATATATTATGATGTGAAAGAATTCTCCACCAACATTTTATCTATTATGTAGATAGGTATAGTATAAATTAAAAAAAAAACATCTTATTTAAAATTTATTTAGAAAGAAAGAGAGAGAAATTCGAAATTAGATTCCTTAAAACTATATCTCATCTGCAATATAATCTTGTACAATATCAAAAACAGTATGGCTAAATTATTAAACAAAAAAGGCTTACAAAGTAACAGAAAAAAGTTTTATAGCTTTTGGACCCTCAGGAGCAAGAATTTTTTTCACCTTGTTTCTTCATTTCTATATCCTTAGAAATTAAACCGATTCCTGAAGTATAACTACAGCATTTTACTGAAAGACAGTGTCGTTTTTACTATATATGTATATATATAAAGATTTCATTAATCGTTTCAATCTCGATGTATAGTATTCGTGAACATTTTTACATATTTTATTTTAACTTTACGCTTCAAACGTTGTACAGCATTCGTGTTCTAGAGTTAATATCCTGGTGTTCCAAAAAGATAGGAAATTCAATTTGTTGAAATTATATTGTTTGTGTACTCGTACTCTGCATAACATTATTGATGAATTGGAAAGTTTAATAATAAAGAAGGTAAATAGATGAAGTACTTTAAAAAATACTTGTATCCAAACATCATTTAAAAAGTAACTGTATCTTGAATGGTATCGAAAAATGTTTATATCCAGAAAGAAATGTCATTTTAAAGAAGTTAGAGTGGTTTTAATCTATTATTTAACCACAAAATGGCATAAATTCTATAATTATCAAAACTATAGCCACAGCTATTGTATCAAGAAATAAATTAACTAAACATATAACAATAATATGCTCTAGCAGATCAGAAATTATTTGTAACATACATCTATGTTTAGTAAGAATAACTATTCCAACTTTCAGGTTAAATGATTAATGTTATTATATAGAAATATGAAACGAATTTTTAATTTATCTTAACCCCAATGAAAAAGTTTTGAAGCCGAGGTGCTTTAATATCTACTCATTATGATTCTTTACGTTAAACTGGTATTAGTTTTTAAACTTGAAATATGGAAGAGAAAATCTTTTAGTATTTTTAAGTTTTTATAAAACATAAAAAATAAGAAATTCGTACATATTAAAATAAAACTATTTTACCATTTATTTTATTGCTTACTTTCAAATCTACTGTTAAAAGTTGACACTTAATTCTTAATTAATAATAAATATATGTATTATAAATTAAAACAAATATATTTTTATTGATGCACGGACCCACATATTAAAAATTAATGATTCCAAAATATCTTACATGAAATAGAAGCGATGTTTTCTATGAAAATTTTTCTGATAGATATAGCCGGCGGGATAGAACTGAATATTAACGTAAAATATAATTGAATAGGACAAGGAAAACAATGTTATTGAAAATAAGCCAGAAGAGGACATAAACATTGGAAATGTGGGAAACAAAATATAAGAAATGATTGTAACTGAAAATAAGGAGAAGATATACAATAACTAATGATACCAATGTAACGTCATATATACTCCGCATATTCTGCGAAGAGATCGCATCTCCACAGCATTCATCTTTCTTACATTCTTTTTCTGTGTTACCCACGTTTGGCTGCCGTATAACAACGTCGGTAACAAAACCGCATTGTGTACAGCCAAACGTGCAGCTATGCTGACGTTTCGCCGTCTCAACAATGCAGCCAGAGCACCGTTGACTCTGTTACCGGCAGCAATACGCCTTTCCACATCCATTTCGTATCTTCCGTCTCTGCTAAACATATTTCCCAAATATACCACTTCATTCCCTTGTTCTATTATCTTAACAGTCACGTTGATGTTACATTCTGTTATTTTTTCATTTCTTTCAAATATCAGAACCTTTGTATTATCTACATTCAGGTTTAGACCATTATTTTCACACCCATCTTTCAGAGTGGGGACCAATGCCTGCAGATCGCATTCTGATGATGATGATGATGATGATGATGATGACGCAATGAGCAATGCATCATCTGCGTATAGCAAGCAATTGACTTTAAGGTCACCTACTTTCACTCTCTACTTTCACGCCTTAGAGACAACTATCCAAATACAAATTGAACTACCAAGCTGACATAGCGCAACCTTGCTTAACACCCGATTGGATGTCAAACCAGGGCGACATGCCAGCGCCTACTCGCACACAGGCTGAGTGATTTCTGTAAAGAGACTTTACAGCCTGTAGAAAGGGTCCGCTCACATTGTATCGGGGCAGTATCTCCCATAACTTCTTTCTCACAACCCTGTCAAACGCCTTTTCCAAAATCCACAAAAGCACAGAAAACCTTTTGGTTTAGGGCCAAAAACTTTTGGGCGGGGGGAAAAGATCTGATCTATACACCCTCTTCCAGGTCTAAAACCTCCTTGGGCCTCCCACAACAGCCTTTCAGATCTCTCTTGCATTCTTCTCGCTAATATTTTAGCATAAACTTTACCGCCCAAGCTAATCAAACTGATAGCCTTACAGCTTACACAGTCTATCTGTGAACCTTTGCCTTTATACAAAGGCTGCACCTCGATGACTGCACCTCGCCAATCGTCTGGGACCTCTCCTGATTTCCAGCATAAATTCCACAAAAACCAGAACAAGAACAGGACGCCCGGCCCACCATGTTTCATCATCTCGGCAGTAACTTCATCTCTTCCATCACTATCGGCTACATCCGGACTCAGCATTTTGCTGGTACTCAAGGCCGAGACGTCCTCACATTCATACGTCTCCTTTTAGAATTCCGCCCACCGATGCAAAACGTTTGCTCGGTTAAAATTTAACTAAATTGTAACGGAAAAATAATAGATCTCCCCTTTTTTATAAATGTTTACATTTACCAATATTACTCATGTCGGAAACTTTTTAAACTTAAGATCACCAACTATACGGGATTTTATAGAGACGTATATGTATATATTTAGTTTTATACTTCAAACAAAATATATTATCTGTCTATCAGGCAATAAATAACATGAGCCGACGGCCGCTTTGTCAAATGACGGAAATTAAAACCAAACAATCTGAAAACCTTTTTATCTTGCCAAAACCAATCACAAATATATGCTGAAATAAAACATCTGTAATAAGTACCTTTTTGAATATACACAATATTTAAAATATAAACAATAATTATATTAAAGTATAAGATATATAATTTATAGCCTGGAATATATAACAAAATATTATTGTCACTGCGGCAATTTTAAGTGATAAGGTTTTATAATTTAAACGTAATAGTTTTCTCACAAAAATTATTTATATAAATTTATTGAAAGCATTCTCATATTCGAATGAAATCTCCACCGACAGGTGTAGTACATTATAGTAGGAGCCGCAGCAAATATAGGAAAAGGATTTACTAGATATATCCTTGCACAAAATATTTTAGTTTCCAATATTTTTTGTACATTAAAATGTAAATATTGTAATTTTAGTACTAACAACTATTTTTTTTTCCTTGTGAGAAAGTTCTTACAAAATGAACTGATACTTTCAAATAATCACTTAAAATGTACAATATTTATATAATTAAATTATTAACTGTTGCAGTAACTATTTTATATAAATGGTCTATGAATTCTTGTAGTGTTCATGGATATTATAGGTCTTCGAGTACTAAATTCAATGACTTTATGCTTTCTTAATTTTTTTTATGATAAATAACTATATATAATTGGATTTAAAAAAAAATTATATGGGAGAAAGCCATCATTCTAAGGTATTGGCGCCGTAACCTGAGATCAGTCTGAGAGCGCTATATAGCGCTGGAGAGTGAGATCCTCTTAAAAAGAACTATTATCTATTATCAATATAATCTTTCCTAGTCTTGATATATGATTTTTCTATTTCTTTTTATAAGTTAATTGTAAATAACATATTACAAACAAACATAAAGTTAATTTAAATTAACATGATGTAAAGCAACAATCTATTTAAATTGTATTAACATTAAATACCATATTTTTATAAGAAAACATTTTGCAGCTCTAAACATATAATCTGATACATATTGCATTAGATCAATAAATAAATAACTCCTGTAAGTTAGTAGTCGTCTTTTTATTTTCACAGTTTTGCAACATCTCATATCTCTCCACCATAAACAAAATCCCCTAAATTCTATTATTTTAAATTATGCCTTCATGCATTCACTTCGTCTTAGCTTATCATACGACTCTTGCTCTGAAAACTTTAGTTATTTTAAAAACTTTGGATAAATAATAATACCCAGTATATATTTACTAGGGACGCCAACAGACCCTCAATTTCTCATTACTCATTTGACTCAATAAGCGACGACATATTGTGCGAAGCGAGCCCAGTGTAATGACTCATCGTTTACCATTGACTTCAATCAGTTCTTTGACACGACATTTTTAATTTTTTTTTGATGATATTTAATTTTTTTTTAAAACCATCACTTAATGTATGTCTTTTTTATTGCAAAATTTCATAATTTTCCGTCAAGTAGTTTCGAGCCTATTACAAAGAATGTGAGAAAGTTTCTAGTAGAACGCTCCGCTCGCTACGCTCGCTTCGTTAAAAAAAAAATCAGTAAAAAAATACAACTTCCGTGCATTTGTTTTTTTTTATATTAGTAGGACAGTGCAGTCCGATTTGTCACACTGAAAACACGTATTGTATTTGCAATATAACCGTTTATTCTTATTTTTTTTCAACTACCTTAATTTCAAAAGTGAAGTGAAACGAGTGGGCGTAGTAAGTGTTTTGAAGAAATTAATATTAATAATGTGGGTAATATACATATGGAGGAAGATAATGATGCACATAATTTAATTAATCAACCAATTAAGAGTCCAATCAAGTCTCCAATTCCAAAACAAAAACGGTATAGAAATGAAGATAAACGAGATATGTCAGGACAAGAAATGGAGAATAACGGATTTATCACAGTCGAGAAAAGATCAAAACAGGCTCCTAGTTATACAAAAAACACAAAAGACACTCATGAGATTTGTATTACATCTTAAGAAAAAATACCTAACCAAATTAGTCTATCAAATTTTTTTCAGTTTTTGTATGTACTTAATATAATAAAAATTAAATACAAGAGCTCTTATAAAACGTTAGTCCAATTAGGAACAAAACATAATGCTGAAAGGCTCTTAAATAATGCAACTGATTGAATGAAATTTGGTATAGGTGACAATCAACTTGGAAAGCTTATTTATCCTACGGTATAGTAAGAAATATTTACTTCAGGAACAAGAAATAGTAGTAGTGGTAGTAGAAGTAAATAGTCTTATTGGAATCTAAATATAATTTTATATCTGTTGGAAGATTAAATAGGCTAGGAGATGTTGGTAAATGTAGTAAAACGGTGCGGCTTTGCTTTAAAAGTGTATTTCTCCCTTTGATTATGCTTCTATGGCTGTAGGTTTAAAGTAGAACCATGTATTTTTCCAGTATCACAGTGCTCAAAGTGTTTGAAATTTGTTAATTTGATGAGAACATGCCCTAAAAAAATAAATGTTAATAATCACGCAAATTACGAGAGTAATTTAACGTGTGTTAACTACATAGGATCTCACATTTCCTTAGATAAGTCCTGTTCGGTTTTCTTGAAAGAAAAACAGCTTGGAAATGTAATGAGCAAAGAAGGATATACTTACAAAAAAACTTTATTTTATTACCTCCAGTCAGAAAAAGAAAATAATGTTTTATGTGATAACCTTCAAGTTGAAACTACTACTTTACCTTCACATACTGTACAATATACTTTATCGTATAAGGATGCTCTTTGTAGTATAGAAAAAATACAAAAGATAAATTAAGACTGTTTAATTGAAGCCAATTCCAAACAAAAAAATAAATAGTAAGCAAGACAATAGAGAAGAAAAAATATAATACCTAAGAAGAAAAGTAAAGCAAATTTAAAGAAGTGCTTTTTTTAATATGTTATATAAATGATGACAGTTTTGAAATAGAATCAGAAGAAGAAGGTAAACAAGACACTTTAGAAGAAAGAAACGAACAAAATTTAAAAGCAAAATATTTTTCATTGAAAAGATGTTTACTAAAATTTAAAAATATTATTTTGGCTGATATCCCCATTGAAGAAAAAATTATAAAAATAGTGAGAAATATTTAAAAAAAATAACATTAACTTCGTTAAAGTGCTTTGGAGGCGCAAATTTGACGAAAAAATTTTTAGTAGTCAATTTGATGGATAAAGATTTTAAGCAAAATACACTTCAGTGGAACACACAAAGTTAGAAACCCAAAAAATTAGAATTTGAACATTTACTTAATAGGGAAATTATAAAATTTATTAAAATTAACATTTAATAAGTCAATAATTTTACATAAATCTTTTAAAGCACAATTATATATTAATAAATTTAGCAATAATGGCAGAGAAGTAGTACATTAAAAACTTGTTTTTAAAAATACAAGGACACCCTAATATTTACATAAAAATTAAATTTTAAGTTAGCAAATTGGAAAGTTCTCCATTTTTAAAAAGAATACTGAAATAATAGATACAAACAATGTACAGGAAAAATTTTAATTTATTTATAGAAAAGCTAAATGGAGCGGCCCGTTAATTTATACTTAAATACAAATTTTGTACCAATCATAATCAAAATTTACACCAAAAAGGTATTGGAATCCGACAATGTATAAACTTGTAATACAGAGACGACTCGCTATAAAAGAATTGGGAAGAAATCCGGAACCTCAAAATTTAAAAGTGTTTAAAGATAAACTGTTTGAAGTGCAGCATACAATTAGGCAATATAATTGTTATGATTGAAATCGTTTTTGTAGTTAAATTGATGAGAATATGTATGAATCTAAACTATGAAAAAAAAAGTGCAGTGAATGAAAGGTATACGCACAAGTCCAAATTATATAAACAAATAAATTATTTATTTTTAGCTACCAAATAAAATCGTATAAACAAAAATAGCCCATTAACTCCAATAGTATATGAAGGAATAAAAGGAAAAAAAAACGTTTTCACTAAATCCTTTGCAAATGTTTAATCTAAGCACTTAGATATCAAATATTAATTTAAGTGATCTAATTGAGATTGATCTATTTAGTGTTAAACAATCAAAGGAACAATATGAGGTAGATTTACTGAGAAATAACATTTTACAAGAGTTAAGTTAAAAATATAGTGATTGGAAAAGAATATATACGAATAGGTTCATATTTGAAAACAGTGTTGGCTATGCCTTTTATGTAAATAATTATAGAGGTACTAATAATATGTATCATATAACATCAGACGTGTGTATTATGTTGGCAGAACTTTTTGCAATTTCAAAGGCTTTATCTTACGCAGAGAAAACAGACTGTACGAAAATTGTTATTTTCACCTATAGTAAAAGAGCCTTGCAGTATTTGGCTCAATGCTCCTCTGTCGTAAGATATGTTTCGATAGACTATACTGTTCTGGACAAACTATATGAGATAAATCGCAAACATACAAGTCTTAAGATGCAATGTATTCCGACGCATATTGAACTAGGTGGAAATGAAGAGGCTGACCGTTTAGCAATAAGTTCAGTCGATAATGATATTGAATATACTTCAATACCATTAAGTATACTTAAGACCTAGTTATTCTGATTGTTAGTAAACATAAAAGCTTTTTTTTTTAATTTGGAAAGAACATTTTAATCAACATTCCACAAAAAAAAGGATTTGGTATAAGACTACAGTGTCAGCCTCCTCGTGGTCCCTGTTCAATATAATTAATATGAATAAACTTTAACAAAAGTGGCACACAAACTGCATTCTGGACGCCTCCTATTAATATTTTTTTAATTTATGATAAAACTTGACTCCCCTAACTGTGGAATGTGCTTAAGGGTGTTGGACGTTTATCATTTATTATTTGAATGTAATCGCAATGGCATCCTGTCGTCACCAACTTCAGAGGAGGTACAGATAGTTTATAGTTTTTTTTTAATAGTTTAATTTGTGTGTAAATCTTAGAATAAGATTTAATAAGGCCGGCATATTTTAATAAAGAAAAGCCCTTAAATATATAAATTATATTTGTGGGAATTTAGAGTAGAAATCGGTTGATAAACAAATATAATGAGGGTAGATATTATTTTTATATATTTGATGAGAAAATGTCGGTAGTCTTGTAGATCTTAACCAGATTTATAATTTAAAAAAAATTATGAATTATCCAAAGAGTCAAAATAGCCAGCGGCAAAGTACGAGTAGTGCACTGGCCAATGGATATGCAGCCCTTTTTATAGTCTTTGACAAACAAGTGAAACGGTAGAAGGAGAGGGAATTAATAGCACGCTTGAAATGGGCGTGATTGGTGAGAGGCAACTCATACGACGACGCCGTCATATTCAATAACAATATTACTTTGAATATATATTTTCCAAACAGCCCCATGACGATATGATATTATTTATTATTTTATATATTACTATTATTTAATATCAAATAAGTGTACAATATCAAATAAGTAATAATAACTCACTACAAATAATTTAGGGTAAAACATATTATGAAATTACATATTTGCATATCAAGAAATTGAATATATCAAATAACATCTCAAAAACAATTTGTTTTATAGAAATTTTAAAAAGGCTAAACTTTCACATTACGTTGTAATTTTTTCGGAAAGGGTAATGAAAGTAAGGAAGATAAATCTTTGTAATGATTACTGTTAATGAAACTCAGACAAAAAAATCGTAAAAATCCGAAATCTCCTTTGATATAAATTTATTCTGATTCTTATTTACTAGAACTTTCTCACAGAATATAATATCGTAGCTACTGCTTTTCACATGTATGTACATGTATGCAACAACATGAGGTGCAAAACTTTTTATAAAAGCAAAGCAATTTTAGTAATGTTGGGTAACGTTGACTAAGGGTTTAAACTTATAACGGTCATTTTTAATTCAGTGTAAAAATTTACGTCATAAAAAATGGATATACAAGAACAATTAAGATTAATAAATATTAATTCACGGTGTGATACAATAAGAGGATGTCAGAAAGATACTTTTTGTAATCAAAAGAATAAGCTATAAATTGTTCAACTCAATCATAAATATTTTGGGTGGAAAGTTACACTATTTCACTTGCATGTTTTTATTAATTATTCATACCTTTTAAAATATTCTTAGATAATACGATTTTTATAGTAATACTATAATTTTAAATATATAATAAGTATTTTCAACGTGTTTTACGTAAATAAATATTAAATATGTTTTAGTAAAATAAATATTAAAACTAAACGACAAATAAAATATTAAATATATTAATATTAATCAAATATTTATTCTAAGGCAGCTGTTGCCAGCGAGTTGATTTGTTTGTTTCTCCCCTTTACTCAAACAATAATAAACAGAAAATAAAAACAAAATTGTAAGACCTTATACTGCTTTTATGTATTATGATTTATTTAACTGTTGTTTAACAATATCTAATAATTCTTTTTTATTACGAACCAAAACCAGGGTGTCTGTTAGTGTGACACGTGAACCGGAACGATTCCCTACGACCTGATTTAGACTGAAAGTTCAACATTATCGTCAGATGACCGATTAGATAGGAGGTACATCTACTATACTCATTGCATGGAAGACAATATATAAGGTATGCATTATATTTTAGACACATAAAATGTGTATTATATTTCAAAAGTAAAATACTAAATATTTTAAAGATTAACTCTATGTAACGTTTAATGGTCTATAATAAACAACTCTTATAACAGAATTATTAAAAACACCTCTTTAATTAATACAAGCATTAATAAAATAAATTCATCGAATATTAAAAATAATAATAATAATAATAATGAAAATGACGCCACGATATAAACAAATACACCAAATTACAGAAAGACAAGATTTGTGTTTGTTTTGAATCCAAAAATTCTGAAGTAACTGAACCGATTATAATAAAACTTTATACTTAAAAAGTCTTATCCTTTTTTAGATTTTTTTGGAATGATTTTAATATTACGTTTACGGGCAAATTCTGGTGTTGTTTATTTAATTGCCAAATACATCGTGATATGAGACAAGGCATACATCATATTGGTCATGCATTGTCATAACAAAATCTCATTTATTTTGTTTACTAAAATACTTTTAATACGTACATGTAACAAAGGCACGAGGCTAAATAAAAGGTATATGACTAATAATAGGACAGCATAATGAAACTGTATTCATAATTTTATTTATTATAGTATATTATACAGTATATTTTCGTTTGTTCTTAATGGCGATAATATTACGTAGTTTTGGATGGAAACATTAAATTAAATGATCCTATTATAACATCGTATACCTTAACAACCCACCGCAAATAGAAGAAGACAATCATCAATTAATGATAATAGCTTATAGAAAAATATGATATAAACAATCATAAAACATAAAATAATAAATGTATGTATTAATAAGCTGATAATAATAATAATAGTGTTGTTTATGATAAAAATATCTGTCTGTGATAAAATATATCCGACATTTATCGTTTGTAGAGTTATAAAAAAATATTTTTTTTAACTAAAATCTCAAATACAATAAAAACGATAATTAATTTATTACAACAGTTTCATAGCTATACTTTAAAAATAAATAAATTTCGTCCAGTCAAAGCCAGGAAAATAAGCATAGTATTTCACACTAATAATATTCCTTATATAGATAGCATTATCAAATAACAATTTTTTAAAGGACATTAAAACCATGAACACATCTTATTTTCCGGAGTCTGAAACATGCTATGCATTTAAATCGTCTCATTAAAGTGGCATATATTTACAGATGTGTAAAGAACATGATATATCATTATGTTGTTATTAAGAAACGTTGTTTTATTTAATTTTAAATTTTTACTCTACAGTGTTGTAACTAGCAGTTATACATAATTATGCTCACGACTCACTCTTGTGGGCTATAAAATTTATTTATTTAGGTCGGTTTCAGGCTGATTTTATTTCAGTACATAGAAAATCCCACTAATGTAAGTTTCTTTCTGTAGGACAATTATTAAATAAATTTTGATGTGACCTACAAATATATTTTAATAATAAAACTTTTCTTGTTTCTAGTTTCTTATACATTAATTTAAAAAATGGTTAGACGAAGGATACCGTATATAAATAAACTTTTATTTTATTCACTTATTCTTTCTTTCTCTTAAATTTTACTAATTTACTTTTATTTTAAACTATGTTTAAGGATTGGGGATTACTTGTAGACACATTTAAAAAGCATTTTGAATCGTTTTTTCTTGTTTACTTTACTATAAAAACCACGAATATTTTACAATACTAAAGTAAAGTTATGGACAGTTTTTACTAACTTCCTAATATTCTATCTAACTATCTTTGCAATGCAATACAACAGCTATTCAAAAATTATTATTATTTAATTTACTTATTAACTATTAACGTCAGCGCTTTTAATTAATCTGTTTTTTTTTCTTTTCATTTGTTTTTATTGTGCTATGAAAATACATTCGCAGAAAATACATTTTTCTGTCGTAATTAAGTTTGCGAAAATGCTCTGGGGACGTACAGACATAATATAAAGAAGAGTTTAATGGTTTTGTTTAAGAAATGTAGTTATAAAATAATGTTATTATATGGAAAAGGTAGTTGAAATTCGGAAAGCAAATGTAAAATAATCTTGGTTTCAACCAGCTTTGTTGTTCATTTCCAATCCTGACAGCTACGATCCGTTCAGTTTATGGAATAATGGATTGCATTACGTGAAATCGAAACAGCAGAGTACTATTTGTGATTTTAATCTATAGACTTATTATAGTATTATAGATTTATTATTATTATTTATTTAAATTATAATAAATTTTATATAATATTGGTTTAAATAAATCTTTGATACATTATTATGATTGATATTGCAGTGACTCTTCAGAAGGCCTTCAGAATATCAAGTGCAATGAAAATTCTGATGGCAAGTTGTACATACTTATATTTATGTCTTTCACATAAAAACTATATTTCATAAACATAAAAATATTTTATTTGTGTTATTTGATCTGTTAAGAATAAAATGTTAACCCTAAGTGTAAATAACAAATAGTAATTTTGTTTCCCTTTTATCTGCGAACTAGAGATATATACAACGTCTGTCTCTCACTGCTTATCTTATCTTATCGATTAAGAATAATGTTTGAAGATATAAAGAAAATAAAAAAAAACATTAGTACTTTAACTACTTCTAAAATATATTTATCTTTTAAAGAAAGTCTACAAAGTCTACAAAGAAAGCATTCTACAAGTATAGTTACGTACTTATTTTATTTGTCTCCGTGTTTTGTTAGGTTGGACACTTATGTCACTACAGCTTTCCTTTTATTTGATAAATTAATTATATGTTGAAATGTCAATTTAAAATGCTTATATATTTTGAAGTTGCGATGACAGTATTATTTTCTCAAACATGACTTCCTTTTTTTTCCTATTAATTATTTAAATTATTATCCTCGAATTTGGATTTATTTTCTAAAATAGTAAACAGTACAAATCGCATCCTACCACCCATTTAACAGTAACATTTCCTTTCGTGTTTACTAAATATTAGCCAAAAATGTGCACATCCGTCATCGACTACTACTAAATGGGTTTATTGTGACGTATCACGCCATAGGACTTGTTAGAACCATGATACATCGCTTAGCTTTACAGCAGAGTATGTCTTATTTATAAAACACGCAATAAAATAAATGTTTTGTTAGTAGTCATATAAAAATAATAACTTTTCTACAAAGAAAATACTTTTCCTTGAAAAGATTGTCTTGGTTTAAAATAGTATTTATATTTTAGTTATAAAAAAGTATACTATTTCGTACAAATATCTGTTAAAAATCTTTGGATTTTATCTCTACTACAAATGTATTTAATTAATAAATACATTAGCTCTTAGTTTGAGAAGTGTTCAGTGAAAACACGCGTTCAGAACTATATATATATTAATTAATATATTAAATAGTACTCTTAATTTCCAAGTAAATTATTTCACATCCCTACCCCTCTCTTTCTTAACAATAATAATTGTGTTGTGTACCTTAACGGGTCCGACAGAACATGTTTCTTTTATCTGTCCAAATAATATACAATAAACTACAACACTACATATATGGTATGTATTTGGCTACAAAATTTAATGAAAGTGGAAATTAATTATGAATGTCTTAAATTATATTAACAAATGGAGGGCCGCAGTGTTCATGTACTAAGTAAAATATATACTATATATTTCTAGTTCTTTATTATAATTATGTTTATATTCAAGACATAGTGATTCAAAACTTTATTCGACTTATTATATTAATATTTATTTTTACTTAGTTTCGACAAAATATTTCTACTGTGTATCTTATCGTATCTTTCTGTAAAGTAAGCTTTAAATTAATATACGTTTAATTATCTTAAAGAACGCTTCCTGTCTGAATTTACTATAATTTATTGTCAAAGGACTTCTAACTTTACTAAAAGAAGTAAAAATTACAGAGTTGCTTATTTATTTTTTAAAGAATAATTTTTTATTTTATATATATTCACAATATCGTAACAACTATATTATATATTACATGGGTTGTAATTCTATTAATGACATTATATGACAAAAGTACATGTGTATATACGTGTATGTTCGTATTTAGTAGAGTTTCAAGTATCCGAAATCAAATTAGTAAGGGAAAGAATTCGAAGATATCCTATCCGAAAGCAAAAGATTATATCTCTTGAGATAAAGACGACGGAAGATGTTTCTGTGTGATGTTAACTCTGATGGGATAACTGAGTCATATATATATTTTTTAATATATAAAATATCGGCACAAATGTATCAAGATACCATTCCTGAGAAGGTAGTGAAACCCCTTAAGAACACGGTGTTCAATAACCAAGAATGGTCGTTTCAGTAAGGTATAAGAGCCATAAGGCGCGATCCAGCTTAACTTCTAATCTAGTCTTGGTTAGAAACGAACCTTCCAAACTTCACAAAGTTGAAGACTAGCCATCATGTAGTCCTGATCTTATCCCACAGAATTATAATTTATGATCAGTTTTAGAATAAGGCTGCTATTGACCATGATAATTTTGAGTCCTCAAAACATTTCAAACGATTGGCGGTAAAAAATTATCTTTAGAAAGATTGCGTGCTATTGATAACTGGCCTCAACCTTTAAACGACTGTATTGCAAAGTTTAGAGAACTGTAATGAACACAACTTCGAATAAACTTTATATATAATTAACGGTTTTACATTAAAGTATTAAACCAACTCACTGTAATAGAAATAAATATAACGTATAATAAAAAATGGGTTTTTTCTTTCTAACAATGTTTAAGGCAAAGCTATGTAGAATGCGTTTTTACTAATACGGCCAGAGCTGTTGGAGGGCAACTAATATCTTTTTGAATACATGAGAAATTACACATACGAAAGTGATTGATATTATTCATAATTTTCACGAACAAACTTAGTTCGTTCTGTATTGTTTCCTTTTTCCGGATTGATGTAAGGATGTCTGTGGACAGGAAAAAAAATCAATACTGTTGAGAGATGGTGCTGTTTATAATTTACTGATATAGTTTATTTTCATATTTAATTATATTACTATTTTGTATTATTATTAATCACACTTTTCAGTAATAATAAATAGACATGTATGTAACATTTTCTTTTCTTCAATAAATGATATTTTTTTTACTAAAAAATCAATTGTTTTTTTATTAACATTTATAATTTCATGAAAGTTCGTTTTGGAAATAAATACTCTGGATATTTGTATCTTCACTGGTTTATGTTTTGTTTTAATTTAATACTTAAAAATTTAGTTAATATCACAAATGTATAGGATTAATTCGTGCTGAAATTTGATTAACTTTATAGGTTTTAGTTTTTATTCAATTTCATGAAATTTTAAACATGACGGTAATAGATATTAAACTGTGTAGTGATCTATATACTAAGGTTTTTGGACTGAAAAGTCAACCACAGACTTGGTGCAATCATTATATAAATGGAAACTTTTGTTATAAAAGTTAAATGTTAAATTCTGACAGAACAATGGTAACAGCTTTCCGTTTTTCTTTCTACATTTTTCTCTATTTCTTTTATATGTTTTGTCAGAAGAGTCATGCTATATATCTTTAACTGAATAGAAAGAAAAAAATCTTTATTTTAATAAATATATATTGTTGTACTTAAATGTGGATGGACGAGCGCCGGTCTAAAGCAAGTTAATGGAAATCTTATTATTATTATTATAAGTTCTTGTCATAAAATACGGGTGCATCTCGAAGTCTGGATTACATAAATTTGAAAGAGCATACTTCGCATAAATCTTTTAGTGTTTTACCTGAGGTTGCAAGAACATCGCTAGAAAAAACATGAGGTGCATAGCTAAGATCCCTTTCTATTGTTTAATTTTTCTTTTATCTTACTAACATTATTTATTTTCGAGTACTAACTATTAGTATATGAGTTTATTTTCGAGTACTAACTATTAGTACTTGAGTACTACTATTAGTATATGAAAAAACTATAAAAAAAACTTACCATTGTCTTTATAATAATTTAGAACTGAGCTTTTAAAGGGCATTCTTCGACAACTGTACACCAATATTTCTTGGATCAGACTGATTCAAAAAGATTTCAATAAAAATGATCAGAATAATTAATTAAAGAACAAAAACTATCGATAAATTAAAAACCTATTGAGGAAATAAATTAACATTTACAAATTGAAAAGTATTTTAATTGCTTTTTTTCTTCTTCCAGCAAGAAAATTAAAGAAGATTTAGTAAAACTGTTCTTATAACGAATATCTTTTTAATTAATGAAATAAAATGCATTAAAATGAATAAAAGTGAGGAAAATCAACGTAAAATTGAATATCATCATCATCATCATTATCAGCTGTCGTGCGTCCACTGCTGGACGTAAGCCTTCCCCATTGACTTCCACCGCGATCGGTCCAAAGCGGCCCGCATCCATTGGTTTCCAGCTGCTCTTTTTATGTCGTCTGTCCACCTAGTTGGCGGTCGTCCTCTACTTCGCTTGCCAGTAAGTGGCCTCCACTCAAGGACCCTTTTTCCCCATCGGCCGTCACTTGAGCGGGCTATATGCCCAGCCCATTGCCACTTCAGCTTACAAATCCGTTGGGCTATGTCGCTTACTTTTGTTCGTCTGCGAATCTCCTCGTTTCTGACTCTATCTCGCAGCGAAATTCCCAGCATAGCCCTCTCCATCGCACGCTGAGTGACTTTAAGCCTCTCTAAGAGTCCCTTTGTTAGAGGCCACGTCTCGGTTCCATAGGTCATCGCTGGTAACACACACTGGTCGAAGACTTTCGACTTAAGGCACTGCGGTATTCCGGACGAAAATACGCTCCTTAAGTTCCCGAACGCTGCCCATCCTAGTTGGATTCGTCGATTGACCTCTCCCTCGAAGTTGGACCTGCCCAATCGGACTTTTTGTCCCAGGTAGACATATTCGTCGACAACTTCGAGAATGAAGCTCCCAACGGATACCGGGATAGGCGCGACATAGACATTCGACATAATTTTCGTCTTGTCCATATTCATTTTAAGGCCCACCTGTTGAGAGACTCCATTAAGATCGCCGAGCATAATGCTGAGGTCTTCCAGGGATTCTGCCATTACTACTATATCGTCGGCAAATCGAAGGTGAGTTAGGTACTCGCCGTTTATATTGATGCCGAGTCCATGCCATTCCAGGAGCTTGAAAGCGTCTTCCAGTGCAGTGGTAAATAGTCTCGGAGAGATAACGTCTCCCTGTCTCACGCCTCGCTGTAAAGGAATAGCGTTTGTGCAATGCTCCTGGACTCGAACCGACATGGTGGCGTTTGTGTACAAATACTTCAACACTTCGATGTACCGATAGTCAATATGGCACCTCTGAAGAGACGACAGTACCGCCCACGTTTCGATCGAATCAAAGGCTTTCTCATAGTCCACAAACGCTAAGCATAATGGCCGATTATACTCCTCGGTCTTCTGTATAATCTGCCGCAGCGTATGAATGTGGTCTATGGTACTAAAACCTTTTCGGAAACCGGCTTGTTCGGGAGGCTGGAAGTCATCAAACTTGCTCGTGAGACGAGTCGTGATAACCTTCGAAAACAGCTTATAAACATGGCTCAGAAGCGAGATGGGCCTGTAATTCTTCAGCAAAGTAGTATCGCCTTTTTTGAAGTATAGGGCCACCATACTTCTGTTCGATGCTTCCGGCGTTACACCCTCAAGCAGAACGGCATTAAAGAGCTTCTGAAGGACCCTAAGTACTGGCAATCCGCCCGCTTTCAGAAGCTCTGATGTGATACCGTCTTCACCTGGTGCCTTGTTGTTTTTAAGCTGTTTTAGGGCCACACTGATCTCGTGCAAGCTGATGTCCGGGATTTCATCGGAATAGTGTCGGGTAAGCTCCGCTCTTGGGTCTTCTGCTAAGCTATCAACAGGTTTAGCGACCGAGGTATATAAGTGTCCATAGAACCTCTCGACCTCCCTCAAAATGTCAGCCCTACACGACACTGTGCTTCCATTCCCCAATTTCAACTTGACAATGACAATTGACGAATCTCGCGCAAACACTTTGGAGCCTTGGTTCCGCTCTATAGTATCTTTAATACGGTTAGTATTGAAAATACGGATGTCGTGTCGCAGATATTTCCGTATGCGTCTGTTGAGCTGCCTATAAGTCTCGGTATCATTGAGGGACTGAAGTGCCAATGCGTGTCGTTCCGCCATAAGTTTGAGAGTTTCGTTGGCTAGTTTTTGGGGTCTATTCTTACGGCCGGGTCTGCAGAATTTTCCTCCGACCGTATGGACAGTTTCTACCAACCTGTTGTTAATTTGGTCCACGGATGCGCAATCATCTAGGCAAGCGAAGCGGTTCGATAATTCAAGTTGAAAGCTTTCGAGATCTTGAATATGAGCTTTAGATGGACGGAGCGTAGACTTCACCAACCGAGATCGTTCCAGCCTGATATTGAGATTCAGCGTGCCTCTTACCATTCGGTGATCGCTCCCTGTTTTTACGTTGTTGATCACAGAGACATCGTTGAATATCTGGCGTCTAGTGGTCAAGATGAAGTCAATCTCATTTCTAGTGGAACCATCGGGACTTAACCAGGTCCACTTCCTTTGAGGCGGCTTCTGAAAGAAGGAATTCATCATAAAGAGTCCCTCTTTCTCCAGAAAATCGGCCAGCGTCTGTCCCCTAGGGTTCCGCTGCCCATATCCAAATTGTCCTACTCTCAACTCGTCGTCGCTTCTCTTGCCTAGCTTTGCGTTGAAGTCCCCCAACAACATTAAAGTGAGTTTTTGTAGTATGTATGGCCCGACTGATATCCTCATACATAGCCTCTACTTCATCATCTGGGTGTGCGGAGGTCGGTGCGTAGACCTGTATGACCTTCAACGAGTATTTTTTAGAAACTCTGAGTATAAGGTACGCGACCCTACTCGACACACTTTCAACGACTGCAATGTTGTTTATGAGGGACTTGTGGACCATAAACCCGACACCTCCTTGGGACTGTTGGTCGCCCTCCCGGTAGTATAGCAGGTTTCCGGATTTAAGGGTTATCGTGTTCTCCCCCTCTCTACGGACTTCAGATAACCCTAATATATCCCAGCGTAACCTACTCATCTCTTCTTCCAGCTCAGCAATCCTGTCGTCAGTCCGCAAAGTGCGGACATTGTGTGTTACCAGGGCCAGGTGTCGTTTGGGGTGGTAGCCCGATCCCATCCGGAGATTCTTAGCACCCCCTGCCCCACCATAACCACGGCCGCTACCGAAGCCGGGAACAGTGTCCTGTTTGCGTCTGTCATATTTAAAGGGGAGAATTTGACATACTCGCCACGCTTGGCAGACGGGTTAGCGAGCGCAGTGTGCAGCTCCTCACACCGGTGGCGCTGCTGCCCGACACCAGTCTATATTACTTCGAGCTGCACTGATTGTGATGGATATACCGCCATCGGTCGGTTGGAGGAGAATGGGATGGGGGTAGGTATATTCAAGGGAAAAGAAATATAATTGTTGATTAAATTGATTAGACCGTCATGTGAATTTATGAATTTTAGTAATAAAATTCCAACCATATAATGGATAACACTGTTGCAGTTCTAAATCTATATCCCTTTTAATTGGTATTATTACAATTGTTATCATAATTTTAGTCCCAATGAATGATAACTCTAATCTCATCATTCTAATAACACATTTAAATATATTCATCGAACAATTTATTTAATATATTTCGATGGAAAGATGGCGTGAAAAGGTTTTTTCAAACATGTGGAACCCAAAGTCTATACTGCCCACACCACAAACGAGGTGCATTCAAATGAATACACAAGGCTCTGCCATTCATAAATTTTACCTACAAGTTCAGAATTTTGTCGTCTTTAAAAGTACTATAAAATAAAGAAAAATTCCCAAGTGATTTTAGGTAAGTGGTTGTCAAAAAGAGTCATTTAAATGTGGCTATTCATATACCTTTTTTATTTTAAAACTTTTTGAACAAAAGCCACTTTCAAGAATGCTGATTTGCAATACTCAGTTATTATATTATTTTATTATACATGGTATTCCGTACCAATAACTTCTAATTTATTCTCTAGGTATATATTTTATATAACTATAGAATCCATAGTTTTGGAAACAAATTAATTTATTAATATTATATCCTAGTCATAACATGTAAAATAACACTAAAGTACTTTATAAAGGTTTACCTAATAACACAGGCACACAAAAAAAAAAAACATCATGAACCAGAGGGGGGACCCCATTATTCTTAGGTTTTTGGGATCGCTGAAACCGAATATGACAATAAAAACTAATTTTAAATGCCCGTTTTCCCGCTAGCACCCCCTTACTACCTCTTAAGGGGTGAAAATTGAAATTTTGGTATAAAATCATGATAGATGTGTATTTCTACGGTTTTTGGGATGCTGAAACCGAAAATGATAACTAAAAATAAATTCATGACCATAATCACCCCCTACCACCCCTTACAGGGGGTGAAAATTTCATTTTTTCTATAAAATCAAGATAGATGTGTATTTCTACGTTTTTTGGGATGCTGGAACCGAAAATGTTAACTAAAAATAAATTCATGGCATCTATCACCCCCTTACCACCCCTTACAGGGGGTGAAAATTTAAAGCTTTGTATAAAATCAAGAAAGATGTGTATTTCTACGTTTTTTGGGATGCTGAAAACGAAAATGATAACTAAAAATTAATTCAAGACCTCCATAACCCATTAACACTTTCTTACTACCCCTTATGGGGAATGTCTATGGAAAGAATTTCTGTTTTTTGGTATGATGAAACCGAATATGACAACCAAAAATGAATTTGATACCTCTTTTACTCAATACCATCCCCTGACCACCCCTTACGGGGGGGGGGGGAGGGGTAGTTTCAATTTTGTATAAAATAAAGATGTATGAAGAAATTTTAACGGTAAATGACATGTTTAACAAACTAGTTTGAGGTTACTCTTAGCTCTTATATTAGAAATTCAAATGCTTTATCGATCAGAAGTATCTGATATATATTCATGATTTAATTCTACTCTTAGCGTAACTCAGAAACAACGGCGTGGACGTAGTAGATTTCTGTTCCCTTTTGGGGTGCTGGATTAAAGTGAGTCCCCTTGCCTCTCACTATTCAGCGTCTACCTGTTTCTACGATAACGAACTCTCTTGTTTTCAAAAGAGCTTCTAAGTGGTTTCCTTTTATTGGCTCTTTTCTGTTCTGGCAAATCTTTTTTTAAATTCCAACAGTAGTCTGCTAACATATTGACATCCCATTTACCCTGATAGCGCTGTTCCATTGTCTTAAGATCCTGATGGAACCTTTCACCTTGCTCCTCACTGTAGTCTCCAAAATTGTCAGGAAAATAGTCCCTTCTATTTCGGAGGCATAGAATTAGGTTCAGCATCTTTTAAGCGTTTTATAAGACTGCCGGATGGATATTAGTATAAGTAGAATTAAATAGAAAACAAAAAAAAAAAACAAAATATGAAAAAACTTGTTAAGAATAGGACAAAAATCATGATTCAGTCTTAGCATCATAATAACAAATATATGCATACAATGAGGTTACCACATACTTTATAATCATTTTTTGTCTCAGCATCTTGAAAAACATAGAAATTCACATCCACCTTGATTTTATATAAAAATTGAAATTTTCACCCCCCGTAAGGGTTGGTGAGGGGTGTTAATGGGTGATAGAGGTCTTAAATTTATTTTTAGTAATCATTTTAGGTTCCAGCATCCTAAAAAACGTAGAAATACACATCTATCTTGATTTTATAGAAAAATTGCAATTTTCACCCCCTGTAAGGGGTGGTAAGGGGTGATAGTGGCCATGAATTTATTTTTAGTTATCATTTTCGGTTCCAGCATCCCAAAAAACGTAGAAATACACATCTATCTTGATTTTATAGAAAAAATGAAATTTTCACCCCCTGTAAGGGGTGGTAGGGGGTGATAGTGGTCATGAATTTAATTTTAGTTATCATTTTCGGTTTCAGCATCCCAGAAAACGTAGAAATATACATCTATCTTGATTTTATACAAAAAATTCAATTTTCACCCCTTAAGAGGTAGTAAGGGGGTGCTAGCGGGAAAACGGGCATTTAAAATTAGTTTTTATTGTCATATTCGGTTTCAGCGATCCCAAAAACCTAAGAATAATGGGGTCTCCCCTCTGGTTCATGATGTTTTTTTTTTTTGTGTGCCTGTGTAATTTATGACACTATACGCACGACAAGGGTGGCTACGTAAACAGTGGCATCTAAAATAATAAGTGCCCTTGCCTCAATTCCCTTCGGATTATAAATGTGTTATGTAAAAAAAAAACTAAAATAAATAAAAAAATATATATATTTTATAATATAAAATTGTAATATATATACTTTTATTATATAAACTTATATTTTTAATTCAGTATAATATTTTAAAATATTTTTCAAGCATCATTTCTGTCAATGCTTTATAAGATCACAATTTGTATTTGCAAAATAATATATATATATAGATATATATATATATCTATAGATATATATATTTCTTATAGATATATATATATATATATCTATCTATAAGCGATTTACCACTCATTGACTCATCACGAAATCTTCGAAACTATCTGTCCGATTAAAATTTGATGGGTACTTCTTTGTGACGTATACGTCCACTAAGAACGAATTTTTGCGGAATTCCTATTCCAACGGATTTCATCTTTTAGCTTTTCGCTAAGTTTTAAACCTGTAGGAGCACTTAACGTGGGGTTTACAGTTACCATAGCAACGGCTACCATAGCAACGGATAATATGACAAAGATAGCCATAGCAACCTAAGTTCACATGTAAATTAATAATATACCCAGCGAAGCGGAAGGGAATAAGCTAGTATACTTATATTATTATAACAACCTTAATATAACTTCATTTACAAATAGTTTAAATAAAATATATTTGACTCAGATTTCAGTTTTCATACTCTGTTATGTTTCATGGGGATCTCGACCCGCCTCAAACGAATCAGATTTTTTCCACAAATTCCCAGATTTTTCATGTGCAAAGGAAGATGTTTTATTATTTTATTCATAATTACATCATATATAGCAATTAAGAATGTCGTAATTTAAATATTTAGTAATTAAAATATTACTCATTGGGGGTGATGATAGTATAGTATGAAGTGATTGCCTTCTCTGAAACTCGTTATGAACCACTTATGTGGAATTAAATCTACACTAAGACCTTAGTTAGGACTTATTGCTCTGGCAACGTCTGTGTTAGTGGCAACAACTGGGACTGTCTTAATTGCTCTCAAAAGCTTAAAGATAATGATATAATAAAAATGCTTCAACTTTTGTCACCTCTTACCTGATGGTTGGGAGGCTCTGGATTATCTTGTCTAAGAAAAGAATTACAAACGAGGTTGCTTATTTATCTACTTACCACAAGGTTATAGTGGTAATTGTTCATCGCCACCATCACGTTGCAAGACAAAGTTTAAGGTATTAAAACGTGCCGATCCTTGAAAATGAAATTCCATAAATATTTTTATATTTGACAGTTATGGATATCTAACAAATTTTATGAAAAAGTCCTTTAATCAATTATAAAGTAATTCCTTTTATTCTAAAAACCTAAAAAGCGCAACAAACGAACGAAATAATTGTAATTGACGTTGGAACATTCAATATTTGCATATTTTTTATTCGCGAAAAAACACATGTCACAAACATTATTTTGTTTTTTAATTATTTTCCTATAATACTCACATATTATTTGAATGAAAATTAAAATTTATATGAAATAAGTTTACATAGAAGAATTGTTTAATAGTAAAAGTAATTATAGCATTTGTTTTATTACAATTTCTAACTGAATTAACATCATTATAATAATTTCAATTAACAGATAATTATTACGTGTATAATCCCACATGTATATTAATGGACAGATTATAGATAAAAATGTAAGTATACTTTTCTTATTAGGCTTAACATGGCACTTATGATGTGTCAGGTTTAAGTCGCAAGTTCCGATAGATTACTCAATGGAAAAGAATCTCTGTGGCTGCTTTTTTGATTTGTTATAATAATTATTAATTATTCATTTTATAATTAAGAATTTGCTAGATAACACAGAAAATCTAAAATAAATTATTGCTTAAGTCCACGCTAAACTCTTATAAACAGCTCTTAAAAGGTATTTTTACTTTCACATTTTTTTTATAAAATACCAAGAACTAAAGAAAACTCATTTATATGAAGTAAAAAGTTTGGGATTCCGCCAGGAACCATTGTTATCATACGAAATTGAGAGCTCATTCGTAACTTAATGGTTTGAGTGCTCTGCGGTGAAATATTGGAAAATTGGAAGGCTTTATAATAAAAAAGTTAAATATACAAAATATTTTTAAAAGTAGACGCAGCTAAGCAATTATTGAATCATGTTAAGTTAGTGTATCAAGAAAAAAAACTAAATATATTTTTTTTCAATTACACTACTTTTAATTTTTTTTTAACTCATTAAAAGATTCATATTTATTTTCTGTTTTTTTCTATTTATTTGTCATTAACTATATAAACATTAAATCTTGTTTGTTTATTTGTCTTTTTTCATAAGCGTTTTAGCATGAGAAGATTCGTCTGTTTTAGTAATTTAAAGAAGATGTATACACTACGTCCTGGCTTATTTTCTAAAATAATTAATTTTTAATTTTGTCCATAACCGCCATGTTTATATTCCCCGTGGCTGCTGACGTAAAACTGGTAATAAATTATTCTCATATATATTCAGAAGTTTGCACTAAATCAGGTTAAAATTTATGTATACTTTTACATCGACATTGACAACTTAAAATATCATACATATAATTCTGATCTGAGTACTTGAATTTGATCTGTCTTCATCACAAAAAGGCTCATGCTATTGAGAAATGTGAAGAAGACTTTTAATTAAAACTCGAGGTATTTTAAGCACAATGAGGAATAAAAAGAAAAGTTTTGAAGCTAACAGCTATGTACTCTCACGTCCACTCATTATGATCATAGGCATTAAAGTTGTAGTAGTTGTTAAACTTCAGATGAACATTCTTTCTTAGCATTTTCTAAATAACTTACGGGTAGTAAACATTTTTGTTAAACTGTTTAAAAAATGTTCAACTGACGTTTTTCCTCCAAGTCTCTTAGAATATTCATGGAATAATTAAATAATACATATTATACATCATTATTATGTTGTTATCATTAATAAACTTGAGTAATTGTATGCAATAAAATGCTCTGTCCATTTTACTCTTATTTTTTGACTCACGCTTGAAGTGTAAAAATGTTTATTCCAAATTTTCACACAAAATAGAAGATATGATTTCTATAACAAGGATATGTGAACAAAGGTGAATATGTTAATGTTTATATGACAACTGAACTTAGGATATCTGGCTATGAGGCAATAAGTTACTTCAGCTGAGGGTCGCTATTATACAAGGAAAATTAGAACCAACCAAGGTTCGATAGTGAAAGCCTTTTTTAATTTAATCAAACAAATGTCAAATATTAGTAGAGATAGAACGTACGTAATATATTATATTCTTTTTTGAAAACGTGACGTTCGATCTTTTATAGGAACGATGAATCTCAAACATTATGTAAAATTTTTTTTTTACTTTAGTCTTGGGTATTCTTATGATAATTTTACTTTACTCTTTTATTCAAATGTAACAGTTTTTATCAGCAATTACTATTTTAAAATTTATTGAAAGTATTTTCATATTAATAGAAATAAAATCTATGCGACGAAACGAGTCTTCAGTCGAAAATCACTATAATGTACACCACATTATAGTGATTTTGATATCAATCGCTTAACACAATAGAGTGTACAATATTTTTTGTTATCTCATCTTTAGCTAAAATAAACAAACTGGATGGTTTGCCAACTCACGCGCTTGCCACGTATAATTGTTCGTGTGAAAAACATGGTGTGCCCAAATCTCAGCCACAAACAGACATTGTTTGATCTTGAGACTTATTGATAATCATTGCAAATGACAATCTTATTGGAAATTGATGACGTTTAAATTGAATTGGCACATCTGTGGGTGTAATAGAGATCCGAGGTAGCAATATATCTTCAACTCCAAATTTGCCCTTTTAAATAATGGCTTCAACAACGTTTTCATATTTTTTTAAAATAACTAATAGCGTGCCGTTGCACAGCCGTGGTGGTTTCAAATTTCGAAGCAAAATAATTGGAGATCCATCATTCAGTTGTAAATTATGCGGCGGCATGTCTGTTATATCTACTGAGTTTAAATACTCTATTGGATAATTCTCGGTTACAGTGGCATCGCAAACTGTATGTAATGGATTTGTATGAGACCAAGTTCCTTGGCAATGAATTACGTACCTTGAGATTTAGTTCATTGATGTCCACATTTTTTGCTGCTAAAATTAGTCTTTCTGTTAGCCACTCATGATTAATATATCCTGTATGTACATCGGGGAACATTTCGTTAATGAGAGCATCTTGCAACTCAATGATTGTGCAGAAATATTTCGGTTATTTTATACATTCTATTTCATCTTCAGTCACTTTCCCATCGAATTATACGATCGATTTCTTCAGGACGGCTTATGTAAAAGAACCAAACCAAAATATAAGCATGAGGTAATCCCCGCTTTTGCCATTCAACCGAAAACATCTGCTGCCTTCAGGTTTTTGAAGGTCAGGACCTATCTGTACTATGGCTGCGCGTGGACATGGACGCCTATGTCAGAGAAAATCTCTCTTAGACGTTCTTGGACATTCATAAATCGATTGGGCCAGATGGTATTTTTCCAATTGTGCTACGAACAGGTGCAGCTGAGTTGACACCAGTGCTCACGCGTTTTTTTCGATACTCCTACCTAAAAGGCGTAGTCCCGGTCTCATGGAAGCGTGCCCTTGTCCAACCGATCCCTAAAAAAGGCGATAGCTCGGACCAAGCTAACTACAGACCTATCGCCATTACCTCTCTTCTCTCCAATGTAATGGAGAGCATAATCAATAAACAGCTAACGTACCTCGAGAATCACCAGTTGGTCAATGACCGGCAATATGGCTTTCGCCATGGTCGATCAGCTGGTGATCTTCTGTTATATCTTACGCACCGTTGAGCAGCTGTTATTGAAAGCAAGGGAAAGGGTCTGGCAGTTAGTCTGGATATGGCGAAAGCCTTCGATCGTGTATGGCCCAAGGGGCTTCGAAAATTTATGGTTATGCAAGTGGATCACCAGCTTTCTCACTGGGCGGAGCATACAGGTCGTTCTCGACGGTTTTTGCTCGGATTCCAAGCCCATGAACGCTAGTGTACCCTAAGGCTGCGTGCTATCACAACTCTTTTCCTCCAGCACATCGATTGTTGGAAATATACAATCATTGATGTGAAAGGTTCGAATCTGGATCCGTGCCTATAAGTAAACCGTTAATAGTTCGGGTAGCGTTTCAATTGCCGGTAGTTGCACCTGGTATGCACCACATCCCGGCTGTCTCATTTTTTAATTCAAGACAATTACAATGCGGGCATTCCTTATCCATAGCACCAATTTTTTAGGAACAAACAAATCATCCATTGTTAGTCTAGCAGTTAAAGGTCCTAGATATGGCACCTGGAATTGTGGGTACTATTCATTTCTTTTTTTATTATAGTATTTTGTCTTTTTATATAGTCTTCTCAATAGTAGTGTTTTTAAATTGCTGGATAACCATCGTTAACTTTACTATGTAATAAGATAAATTTTCCTTTGATGTTTTATAAATAATTTACTACACAAGTAAAAATTAAAAGAGATAAAGACGAATACAAATTCAAAGGTTCAAGTGTTATATACAGGGTGGGCCAAAAATTTTTGCACTTTTGAAACATGTCTAGAAATAAAAGTACAAATGTTATTTTGTTTATGATTTATTTAACGTAATTATCATTTATTAAAATTTATTTTTTAAAAATGACATCGCCGAGATGTGCTCCGTCTTGTCGTTGGCGCTCCTGCAATCGACTACGTAAACTTTGGAAAACTCGTTGACACATGCTGCGAGGAATCGCGGCTATCTCCTCGTGGATGTTTTCTTTTAATTGTGATATGGTCGTCGGTTTATTAAGGTATACTCGACTCTTCAGATATCCCCACAAGAAAAAATCGCAAGGTGTATGGTCCGGGCTTCTGGGAGGCCATGGGATATCACCTCTGCGAGAAATCAATTTGTTAGGAAACATTTCTTTGACCACCGGTAAAGTCACGTTTGATGTATGGCATGTTGCTCCATCTTGTTGCATCCAAGTCCGGCTATTGTATCCTTCAAATTCATGCAACTGTGGTGTCAAAAACTCTTGCAACATTTTCACGTATTCCACTGAGTTCACAGTTACGTTATTTCCTTGATTATTTTCAAAGAAGTATGGACCGATTATGCCCTTTGCGGATATGGTAGACCGCACTGTCGTTTTTGGTAAATGAAGAGGCTTTTGGTGTTTATAGTGAGGGTTTTCCGTGCTCCAATATCGACAATTATGTTTATTTACGTGACCGTTAATGTGAAAATGGGCCTCGTTCGTAAATAATACATCAAGGCTAGAGAATCGCTCCAGTATAGTGTCAGCAAATAACTTGCGTTGAATGTAATCGTTTGGTTTCATCTCCTGTAAAATTTGATGCTTATATGGGTGCAGTTTAAGGTCCAAATGCAAGATTCGCCGCAGACTAGTTCTTGGTATAGCAAGAGCCACCGACCGCTTACGCGTAGATGATTCTGGATCGTCCCTTACAGAAATTTCAACCTCCCGAATGTTCTCTTCGCTTCTTCTTGAACGTGGTCGCCCAGTTTGTTTAATATTCATTGTCGATCCCGTTTGCTCAAACTTTTTAACCCAAGCTTTAATTAAATTAACACTTGGACACTCACTTACACGCTGTAATCCGTATTCAACTCCAAACAGGCGTCGTACAGTAACGTAGGAATCGTTGTTTTTGTAAAATTGTTTTACGCAAAAAGCACGCTGTTGTCCCGTGAAGCGCTCCATCGTGACTAAAATTGCATTAAACGACGCACAATTCCCCGCCACCCGCGCGCCCCTTGCTCTCACGGTTTTGGAGAAATAAAGTGTTGCTATTTGCAAAAAATTTTTGGCCCACCCTGTATAACATAATACTGTACAAACAATTATATATGATGCAATTGTTCCAACAGAGACCACAGGATTTGTATTCCACATTTATTTCTGTTTAAAGCTATAGGTACTGAAAATGGATAAAACAATATATAAACCGAAGGTTTGGAAGCAGATATTAATAGTATTAATTTCCTTCACCGCCCTACCAAACGAACAATTTATCGATGACACAATGAGTTTACATCATATAACTGTTATCAATCAACACCCAATATCAAAGAAAAGGTAGGTTATTTACAGCTAATATTATAGGAATTACGTAAATATTATCAATAATAGGCTTAGATTTATTTAATGCGATTTTTTAATCGAAATGTTATTATATTATATAAAGAAAGTAATAGCTAATAATTTCTGTAGAAATTCTTTTTTTTTTATATGTTTTTTTACTGAATATACAGTAAATTATTTTAATGAGAATTGTCGCAACTAGACTTAATTAGATTTCAAACGTTATTGCCCTTAACAGGATCTCTGAGTGGTACGAGTAAAATAAGCAATAAATTTCGGGCTTAGGATAGCCTGTCGTGAAAGGCTGCGTCGTCAAATGTTTCATCTCTTAACACCCCTGATTGTACTAAAGGATGAATCCTGTTTTATTTAAAATTGAACATGTACGAGTTAAATTATGAATATGTTTTATACCACATTTTTTTATACACATTTTAAAATGTAATAATATGCTACTATTATTACAAGTCACTCTCTCTGAACCCGTAATTATATTTCGTCAGATGTGAATGTGTTAAAACCCCGTGTCTATAACGAATAAACAAAAAATATACATTACAAATAGCTTCGAGCCATATTAATAGTTAATTTATTTATAATAAAGCCGATAACATGAATAAGTATTAAATGTGACATCAAAAAAGTAAACACATTTCAACTCAATTTCATTTCAGTTTTACGTAACCCAATAATCCAAGGTTTGGTAAACTGACCGGATTGTAACTGTCACAATTGGACAAGAACAAAGCTGTTACTTTGATTGAAGCTTTATATAAAAGTTTATTTCACTCTCGCAAGTTTAATTTATATATTCATATTTGATTCAGAATATTTACTCAAAAAGCAACGGTTGGACCTATTTCATTTATAGAGTTGTATTTTCTATGAACTCTTACAATGATAAGGTATTTTTATATCTATCAAGTATAGAAGAAACTTGACAGATTATAATAATTACGTGGTTGCAAATATGATATATAGAAATCTGAAAGAAAAAAGTATATTAAATCACATAAGATGAAATACACAATACAAACGAAATTGGTTATACTTCGTCTTTCGAACATTTTTTTTAATGATTCTCTCACACCTGACAACTCTTACTGAGTAGTTTCTTGTTTTATAAATAACTACAAATATTTTATCTTGCAAAGATAGGTATGATTTAGAAAACAAAGACTTTAGAATTTAATGTTACAGCTAAAATGCATGGCATGATTCCCGAACACATGATTGTATATGTGTGCCTCGTATATATATATTAAGAACAGTATAATTTATAACACTATTATGAAGAGAAACAAACTATTGTATTTTAAAGTAATTAAGTTTTTATGGATACTTATTTCATACCAACACTTACAGAACTGTTCTTAATAACGTTACACGAATGAAATATATGAATTTACAATTACATTAAAACAAAACAGGAAAAAAAATGTTCACATTTTTTTTCATATATACCCATTGTATAAGATTAATTGTTTTAGCATATACTCGTGTACATAATATTGGAATTTTGGAAAATTTTGATGGCACTTTAATTTTTATTCAATAATTTATTTCTATCTTATTTTACATTTAAGACATTTATATAAGCAATAAAAGTAATATTTTAAGATATATATTTTAAAATTTGAAAAAAAAGAGAACAGGAAAGAAACTTACATTACTTTACAGCGTAACGTTTAGCGTTTTTCAATGCTTATGAAACATTGAAAAAGATAAAAACGCATACATACATCAACTGTCGATCAATTAATTGACCCCCGCAGTATGCTGCTTCAGAGAATATTCAGTTACATTTCGGGCGTTGTCAATTGACGGATGTTAAGGAAAGTGGGGAAAGCTGGGAAGAATGGGTCAATTTAAATCGGCTTACCGCACGAAATGTAGCTGTAATAGACCCTTTACTATGTTCGAGGGGGAGGGGGCTGGTATTACGGAATGATTGCAGGTAGTACTATATGTGTGTAACATTTTAACTGACTGATTATTCGTGAAAAAGAATGCGGTTGGATAATATGCAGAGAAGATTTTATACCTAGATTTTACAAGTTTGATATTTATTGTTGCTTAGACAATTAACACTATTATAATTATATTCTATGAGTTACTTTGATTTATAAACTGTATGTGAAATTTAAATAAGTTTAGTAGTTTTTGAGTATTAAACATCCATCCATCTTGGAAACCTTTCGTATTAATCATATCATCATACAGATCGAATATTCTTTAAATAATAGGTATAAAAGGATGAAAATAAAAATAAGAAAATATTTTAAATAAGACTTGTATAGGCTATTTTCAAGAACTATCTCTTTTTAAAAACATCGTCAACCATAGTCTTTATGTACAACGACCCCCAAATTACTGTTTACATATTTAGCATGTAGACAATTGTCAGATTTTGACATACAAAAACTTAAACTGTTTTTAGTTAAAAGCAATAAAATAATACCACTGAAAGGATGTAGAGAAAATAAGATAAGGTTTTAGCTTATAATTGGATCCATCAAATAGGATACTTTTCTTTGCGAAACTTTTTTAACGAAAAACATGAAACCTGTTTCGGATTTATCTTTAAAAATAATATTAAGCTGAAAATTTTTAAAATATGTAAATGAAAAAATAGAAGGTAATTTTCAAAACTCCACCACAAACATTACAAAATATTATGCCAATATTTAGGTTTAATCAATTAGGTGGCCGTAGGGTGTAATTATTATTCTTATAAATAGAAAATGAATACGCTCTTACTATTTTAATAACGTTGATCAATTTTTATTACCTGTTATATACTACAGATAAAATACTACATGGAGTGTGATGTTAAAAAATTACCATTGCCTAGCAACCTGCATATGGAGCCATAAATTATTTTAAGGCTATTCAAAGCGTGGTGTCAGCTGAATGTGCATTTATTTTATTAACGACAGATATACCAATAGTTACAAATAGGAACAATCAAAAATCGTGATACTAACCTAATGTCACACCTACAAAGATTTGAATGCCATAATTTTATGAAACTTTATAAGGACACTAAAAATTTTATAACAAGAAAAGAACTTTGTCATATATAATAACACAATACCTAAAGCACGGTACTTATGATCCATTAACAGGACATGCACTCAATCAATCCTTACAGAGAGTAGATCGATCGAAACCGTCTTCTGTCCCGATCTCTCGTTCTATCTTTCTGATCTAATCCGTTTTACGCCAAAATAACTCTCTAGTGAGCACTGACAACTTAAAAACTATCTAACTGTTTTTTTAAAACTTTAGTATTTAGACCATATCTTTTAATTATTCATACAAGAAGAAGAAAATTGCGTGAGTAAAATATTCATGAATCTCATTTCGCTTTTAAATTTTAGCTAGCTAGCTAAGGAAAAAATATATATAATTAATATATCATTTATAACTTTATACATACCGTAGTGGTTTGTTATTTTTCTAGTTCACATTTAAAATATTGAGGACACTAGTATCCACTTTTCATTTATAGTTTGTAGATGGTATATAAATAAAAATTCTCTGAATTTGTTTTCCAAATAATTCTGTCAATAATTTTTATACATTAATATTGTATTGTTATTTCTCAATATCGTACAGCAATGAATAATTTTGTATTTTAAAAGTTTAATAATTTAAACATTACTAATTGGAGGTGATGATAGTTTCGTATGAAATGATTCCCTTCTCTGAAACTCGTTATGAGCGAACCTCTTAAAACCCGTCAACTCGTTAACCCGTGAAATTAAATCTATAATAAGATCTAAGTTAGGGCTTATTGTTATTCTCAATACCTGGGACGGTCTTAACTCCTCCCAAAGGCTGGAGGGAGTCATAGAACAAAAATGATTCAACAGTCGTCACCCATTTACCTAATTGTTGAGAGGCGCTGAGTAATTTTTATACAAATAGGATTGCAAAGGAAGACACTTATTTACATACTTGCCTTATGGTAAGTATATAACTAGTCGTTCTGTGAACTTCAGTAAGTTAGGGGATGAGACAATGTTTTAAGTGCCTTTTCCAAAAAGGAATAAGTATACCTATGTATGTAAATAGGTACATAACTACCTAGCGAAATTTGGCTCCACCAATTAACAACAATTCAACTTTAATATTTTTGATAATTCGCAATGGCCGCCATTTTGGATTTTGAATTAACAAAAACACCTTAGATTTCGGCAAAGAATACTTACACTAAATTTCAGCCCGCAAGCTGCAGCAAAGTAAGTTTTTGTGGTACGGATCAGAAATCCGCCATTTTGAAACTTTTTGCCCAAGCAAAAAAAAGGCTAGACAAAAAAATTTAAATAATTCAAAGACCACCCATTTTCGTGACAATTGCATAAAAATACGACTGCTACGCCAAAACAAAAACTTAAATCACCGCCAGTTTGGCTTTTTCCTACAAGTTAGAAAATGACCGGACAATTTTTTTTTTAAATATCTTAAAGAACATGATCACTAATTTTTGTAGAGATCGGATGAAGATGGCTCCTGCTAGGCGAAAAACAAAACTAAAAACCGCCACCATTTTGGATTTTTTCGCCCAATCAAAAAAACGGCTCGACAAAATAATTTAAATAATTGAAAGAATACTCCTGACAATTTTCGTGACGATAGGATGAAAAATACGCCGGCTACACCGGAACAAACATACTGAAGTGCATACGGAAAAACAGCAGAATGGGCCTATCAAGTGGAAACGTAGTCCTTCAGACAAACGCTTCGCTACGCTCAACATTCGTCCTTCGGTCAATAAATAAATAAATATATAAATGAATATTATAAGTATAATCCTACATGAACTCATTATATATAAAAGTGAAAGTAAACTTAATTATTTCAAATAAGGATAATATAATACTTATGAAATCTACAATTTTAGTTGCAAGGTTCCGTTGACTAGCTCCATGAGGAAGAAAGTCTATGGATGCCCTTATTTCATTTTTTATTATTATTCAATGTTTATTAACTATTACTTTTATAACTTATAAATTTCTAGATAATACAGAATTATTTTCTTAATATTTTTATCAACAGATTCTGTGGTAAAAGTTTTAAGAGATAATTAAAGTATGATAAAGAAATATCCTTGCTCCAATTCCATGATAGTCTTATAAACAGCTCTTAAAAATTATATTGTCATCCACATTTTTTACTAAAATAGCAGGAACTAAAGAAAACTCATTTGTATGAAGTAAAAAGTTTGGGATTCCCCCAAGAACCATTGTTATCATACGAAATTGAGAGCTCAGTTCGTAACTTAATGGTTTGAGTGCTCTGCGGTAAAATATTGGGAAATTGGAACGATTTATAATAAAAAAGTTAAATGGATGAAATACTTTAAAAGTAGATTTTGTAATATTAAGACAATGTTTTATAAATATATCAATTATATCCTGCATTTTTTTCTACTACAACTAAGTAAAAACTTTGTACATAACAGTCATGTTTATATTCAACATCGCTGGTGGCATAAAACTTCTTTGTAAACAAATATCTTCTATTTACTTAAAAGTTTATATTAATTACTCTAATTGTAACTAATTCGAAGCGTCTTTTTACCTTCTTGTGGCAAGATATTTAAACTCTTTCATGAAGTCAGCAAGTCAGCAGTATGTATGCATTTGTAAGGATAAATTCCTGCCAAATATTCTTCTTTTATCGATAAAATTTATAAAATCAATGGACATGACAACATGAATTTTTATTTTTGATTGCCATAACTCAAATTGTGTGCATCTGCATTTTACGATTCATTAATAAAATATTACAAATATTTATTTCATTTACATATTTGAGTGGTTTTAGAAACCTTTTGAGGTCCATTTTATAAATTAAATTGTGATTTCTTCGAAAAGGGCAATAAGAGAACAGAAAACAAATGTTTGTACCGAACAACTCTTAATGAAACTCACACATAAAAAAGCCTTAAATACTCGAAAACATCTTTAATATAATTTACGTTTCTTCTGTACTTGAACTTTCACAAACAAAATAACAGAAAAATTTGAGGTATAACAAATCTTTTTAAAAACAAGCTCCTATTTAATATCCCTAAAAAGAAGAAAATAAACTTTAAATTAAATCAAACCACTCATTTTACACAAATTATTAAATGATATAAAACCTTGTCGCGAGGTGTTATCTTTGTTTAGTACAATATGGTATTAGCCTTTCTTGACATACTCATTATAAGTAATTGTATGAGAAAATATTATTCCTATAAATTGTGATAAAAGCTATTGACCTTTATGAAAACAATGCACTTACAATTGTTAATATATCTTGGTTTTAACCAGCTCTGTTCGTTATTTCCAATCGTGACAGCTACAATCCGTTCGCTTTATGGAGTAATGGATTGCATTACGTGAAATCGAAACTAAAGTGAACTGTTTGTGCTTTTAATCTGTAGCATTTATGTGTTATACAGTAATATGTATAGTATCACGGACTTTTAAATTTACGAAACGGTATATATAATAGCAGTTTAAATAATCTTGTATATATTATTATGATTGATATTGCAAGTTGACTCTTCAATTATTAAGTTATTTTAAGGTTGTAGGACATTTGTATAATTTATATACAATAGCTTGAAAGTTCAGAAAAACACTTTAATGTCTATTAAATTTCTAGAAATAGATTTTATTTTATTTTTTCATATAAAAACTATTTTTATAAATATTTCAATATTTAAAGTGTATATCTGGATATAATATGTAATACATAAAAAAATATTATAATTGTTATTGAAAATAATAGCTCAAATTTGTCTGCCTCTTATCTATGAACTAGAGATAGATAGAACAGGGCTTATTCTTAGTACTTTGGTTGATATAATTGTTTGGAGACAAAGAAATGGAAAAGAAACAATAGTTCTTTTTACTACCTCCTTATATTTTTTTATAGAAAGTGTTCTACAAGTATAGTTTTGTACTGATTTTATTTGTTTAGTTAGTGTTATGTTTAGTTATATCACTAGAGGTTTTATTTTACTTATTCAGGTATTATTATGTTCTCACTGGATATCAAAAAAAAAAATTAAACGATGTACAACAGAAAAATACGTGCCGAATTTCAGGTATAAAAACATAAATATTTTGAAGTGGCGATGATAAATCAGAGATATTAAATTATATTTTATTGAAAGATGCACTTTACCGGGTACTCTACAACAGTACAATGGCTACAACATTTCAAATATGTTATGTTTAATATATGTATATAATATATCTTATGTTTAATATTTTTATTCCATACCGTAATAGGTATTATTTTCTCCAAGATTTCCTTGTTTTAAAAGACATATTTCAATTAGAATAATACGAAGAAATAATAAGAAGAAAAAGAATTGTATTATAATATTTAAATTGAAACAAAATAACACAAAGTTAGTGGTATGGAGGTGGTAATGAATATCGGTATTACACGATGACCAGCTTCATAATTAATAACGACGGCGCAGTTGTACGAGTTCTAGAGGCGTGTCTATAGTTCAGATATATCTTAATACTCAATTTTTTTTTCGGAAAGCTATGTAGAGTATGTAAAGCTCATCGAGATATGTAACAAAATATAAGGCTTACTTTTTTATTTCAATCCGATAACCTCAGGACTTTGGGGTGATTAGTGGGATATAAAAAAATGAAATAATAAGAAACGTTAAAAATAATTTATCAAATATATTAACGTTCAAATTTGTAATAAAATTCTGTAATCTGCCACACAAATAGAAACGGGAGGAATAGCTGTTATTTAATATGGCATGAAGGATAACGCACAATACGATAAATGTATTTAAAAGGAATGTGTAGAAATGCATTAAAATAAATCGTGTAAGAGGAAATGAATTTTATTGAATTCAATGATTAGAGAATATATTATGGAGGGAATTAATTTTTTTCTGTATTTCTTTTATATTTTGTATCTTTTCATATTAAAGATTTTATTTTATGTATCAAAATTTGAGAAAAAAACAACTTATTTAGAATAACCCATTTATCCGTTTAGACATAACATTTTTGTGTCCATTTCCTCCAGGGATCTTAATTCAAAATAGTATTCCTTAATTAATATTTTATAAAAAGTTTAATAATTAAAAATATAATTGTAATTAAAAAAAACATAATATCTAAATAAAACAAAAATATTGTTAAATTGTTGAGAAACAGAACCAAATCGTACCATAGCTTTGGGATCATTAAAAGTTTGTACCATGTTTCTTCATTTCTAAATCTAAGGTAATATAAGTTCTCCTAAAATATATTATGTATTTTGTTGAAATACACGGGACCCTTATTACTATACATAAGGTTTTCATTAAACGTTTCAATCTCGATAAATAAAGTTCTTGAATATTTTTTCCATTTTGAATTATAACTAAATGTTGTAAATGTTGTAAAGCGTGCGTGGTCTGGAGTAATATCCGGTGTTATAAAAATTTTGACATTTTCATTCTGTTTAAATTGTATTTAAATAATTTGAGCGTTTTGAAATAATTTATTGGCAAATTGTAAAGTTTTGACATAAATATGTTGAATGGATTTAATACTTTAAAAAGTCAATGTAAGTTTTTCCCAAATAAAAAAAATCAATTTAAGTGTTTTGCAGATTAAATCTTTTATTTAATCATAAAATTACCTTAATCCTAGCATTTAAAGCTTAAAATTATTACACAATAAGAGGTACTTTCTCTGTATTTTTTTTTGAATAATAAAAATAATTGGTTTACAATTTGATAGTATTATTTACTTTACTTCACCAACCCGCCTGCAAAGCGTGTCGATTATGGCAGATCCAATCATGAATCGCGAGCTTCTAGGAGTTGATAGGAAGAAGACTTGTTAATTAAAGTTAAAATCGAACTCAGCAACGCTTAATAACTTTCCGTTATTCCCTCTACATCTTTTTCTTTATTACTTTTATATTTTATGTTAGAATAGAGATATTTTTTTCCTATTATATCTTTAAATATAAGCGAGGATGCTGAACCGCCAGGTCATAGCAATAGGAAACAAGGAATATTATTAAAAACTCTCGCCATAAAAGTTGGATGCAAATAAATTTATGAATTTCCAAGTCTGGGTTACATAAATATTATACATTTTGGATGAAGAAAGATTTGAAAAGCATACTTATCGCTTAAATCTTTCAGTATTTTACCGGAGGCTACAAGAATGTCTTCAGAAAACATATCAGGTGCAATATTAAGATCTGTTTCTATAGTTTTATTTTTATTTTTATTTTATATATTTAAAACTTTATTGCACATAACAATGTTAAAAAAAAAAGAATATTACAATGCTTATATAAATGCTGTAAAATAACGTGCAAAGGCGGTCTTATCGCTTAAAGCAATCTCTTACAGACAACCTTTGATGAACAATGACAATGAGAAAAGTCAGTTTTCTCCTATGTTACTAAAATTATTTATTTTTAAGTATCTGACATATAATGGCATCTTTATTTGAGAGTTTTTGAGATTATTTTTGTTTTTAAATATGTATTTTCGTAAATTGTGGAAAATAAAACAGTTTCTGCGTAAATAAGCAAGATACAATAAAAATAGTAAAAGTAAATATAGTTTAATTAAACAAAATAGGAAGACTGAAAAGCTGTAGCAACGAGAAATGTGAATTTTGTAGCTTTTGCATTTTTTTTCAAAAGCTGATCGTTATTATTCAACCATCTTGGCTAAAAGCTACATTATACTAACAGTGGACAACATCTAATATGTTGTACATGAAAAAAATATAAAAAAACTTGCACTGTCTTTGTTATAACTTAGGATGGAGTTTTAAAGAGCATTTACTAAAATAATATGCATCTTAACAAAGCTGTGGGAAATTAACATGAATTAAAAGTAGATTAAATAGATTACACACAGTTATGTAAATTTTTGAATTTTAGCAATAGAATTCCAACCATATAATGGATAAACTTATCGCACTCTAAAATCTATATCCTTATTAATTGATATTGATATTAGTCAAATCGTTATCATAATTTTAGTTGGAATAATAGAAAATAGTTTAAAAAAAATATAAACATAACTAAATTAGTGAATGATTTTTCTAAGAACGCCATTCTAATGTCACATCAATATTGTATTCATCGAACGAAAATTACTTGAAATGGTTTCTTCAAGCCATCTTTTCTATGACCATTGAACTACCCCATCAACACAACCTACACACCTACATCACATACGAAGTACATTCAAATAAACAACGCCATTACAATACCATTTATAAATTTTTAAAAACTATAAAACAAAGAAGGATTCCCAAGTGATTTTAAGTAAATCGCTTTAAGTATAGATTCATATACCTTTATTATTTAAAAGCTTCTTAGCCAAACATTATTATTCGTATTAATATTATTTCAAGCTTCTAGTCGTAACAAGTAAAAAAACACTAAACTAGTTTATAGCGGTTTACCTAACAATTTATGACACTGTACGCATGACAAGAGTGGCTAAGACAATAGTGGCATCTAAAATTATAAATAAATAGTAGTCTCTACAAATCCCCCAAAAATGTATATTATTTTCTAAATTTACCATAGTAAAAGATAGTATTACATTTTGTTTTATGATTTTATTCATAACTATCTACTTTTAAATACTTCGGCAACCATGGTCCTCATGTACTTCGGCCCCCAAATTCTTTCGGTCTAATTCTTTCTTCGAGCATCCCGCGAAACAGACTCGGCGAATTTTGTTTTAATTTAGAATAGTTATAGCATATTTAGCATGTAGACAATTGTTAGATTTTAACAGAGAGAAACTTAAACTTGTTTTAGTTAAAAGCAATAAAACAATAATACTGGAAGGGTGTAGACAAAATTAGATAAGGTTTTAGCTTATAATGGGAACCATCAAATTGAAATTTGTGAAACTTTCTCTCTTTTCACGAAACACATAAACTGGTTTCGGATTTATCTTTATAAGTAATATTAAGCGAACAAGTTTTAAAATTTGTAAATTTAATAATAGAAGAGAATCTTTGAAAAAAAACTTTGATCAATTGTTAAAACTTATTATATACTATAGACTATTATATATTTTGTGATGTAAATGCTATTGCATAGCAACCTGCATATGGAGCCGTTAACTATTTTGAAGGCTATTTAAAGCCTGGTGTCAGCTGAATGTGCGTTTATTATATTAACGACAGATATGCCAACAGTTCCCCAATTTAACAATAAAAAATCGTCTTAATTATCTGATTATACCAACAAAGATTTTAATGCTAGTCTTAATTATCTGATTATACCAACAAAGATTTTAATGCTAGAATTTTATGAAACTTCACAAGTACAGCAAAAATTCTTTAACAAGAAATGAAGATGCTAGAACTTTGTCATATATAATAAAACAATACCTCCAGCACGGTACTTATGGTCCATTAACAGGACATGCACTCAATCAATCCTTACAGAGAGTGGATTGATCGAAACCGTCTTCTGTCCCGATCTCTCCTTCTATCTTTCTGATCTAAACTGTTTCACGCTTAAATAACTCTCTAATAAGCCACTGACTACTTAAAAACTATCTAACTGGTTTTTTTTAAATTTAGTAATTGGACCATATCTTTTCATTATTCATAGAAGACGAAGAATAATGCGCGAGTAAAATAATCATGAATCTCATGAAATTTTAAATTTTACTTATAATAAAAAGAATATTTTTATAATTAATAAATCATTTATAACTTTATAGATATCGTAGTAGTTTGTTATTTTGCTAGTTCACATTTAAAATATTGAGGACGCTAGTATCCACTTTTAATTTTTAGTTTGTAGATGTTATATAAATAAATATTCCCTGAATTTGTTTTCATAATATATCTGTCAATGCTTTTTATACATTAATATTGTATTGTTATTTCGGAATATCGTATGGCAATTAATAACTTCGTATTTTAAAAGTTTAATAATTGGAACATTACTAATTGGAGGTGATGATAGTTTCCTTCTATGAAACTCGTTATGAGCGAACCCCTTATGTGAAATTAAACCTAAAATAAGATCGAAGTTAGGGCTTATTGTAAGATATTATTCTCAGTAACTGGGATGGTCTTAATTGCTCTCAAAGCTGGAGGGAATCAAAGAACAAAAGTGCTTTAACAGTCGTCACCCATTTACCTGATTGAAGCTCTGACTTAATTTTCTATAAAATGGCTTGCAAACGAACATGCTTATTTACATACTTTCCTTGTGGCAAGTACGTAAATAAGTATGGTAATAATTGTTAAAAGACACAACTTTCTCTTACAACGTCTTAGGTATACAAATGTCATGTAAAGATAAACTCCATAAACAGTTTTGTAATGGATAGTTAGCAATATGAAACAAATTATATGTATAACTCATATTTATAAAATTCGATAAATAGAAAAGGCAACAAACGAACAAATCTCGACGTTGGAATTTTCAATTATGGAACTTTAGTTTAATTAAAATTCGCGGAAAAACAAATATACAAGCATATTTTCTGTTTTAATAATTATTACTATGGCACTCACATAACATTTTAATGAAAAATACCGAATTAATAAAAATTTATACGAAATAACTTTCATAACAATAAAGCTTGAAATTTTTCTCTTATTAAAATTTATGACGGAATTATTTTAACTAGTTTCAGTCAATTAACAGATAAATATTATAAGTATAATCCTACATGGGTACGGATGGACTCATTATATATAAAAATAAAAGTAAACTTATTTTTTTCAAATTGGGATAATATTGTACTTAGGAAATGTACAATTTTAGTTGCAAGGTTCCAATGGCTAGCTCCGTGAAGAAGAAAGTGTATGGATGCTCTTATATAATTTATTATAGTTATTCAATGTTTATTAACTTTTATAACTTACTAATTTCAACATAACACAGAATTATTTTCTTAATATTTTTATCAAGAGATACTGTGGTAAAAGTTTAAAGAGATAATTAAAGTTTGATAAAGAAATATTTATTGCTCTAAGTCCGCGATAAAGTCTTATAAACAGCTCTTAAAAGGTATATTGTCATCCACATTTTTCACTAAAATAGCAGGAACTAAAGAAAACTCATTTGTATGAAGTAAAAAATTTGGGATTTCGCCAAGAAGCATTGTTATCATACGAAATTGAGAGCTCAGTTCGTAACTTAATGGTTTGAGTGCTCTGCGGTAAAGTATTGGAAAATTGGAACGCTTTATTATAAAAAAGTTGAATGGATAAGATATTTTAAAAAGTAGATTTTGTGATATTAAGACTATTCCTTATTTTGTTTAGAAAATATATAAACTATATCCTGAATTACTTCCTATTACAACTAAGTAAAAACTTTGTACATAACAGCCATGTTTATATTTCCCATCGCTGGTGGCATAAAACTGCTTTGTAAACTAATATATATATATATATATCTATTTACCTAAAAGTTTATATTTTCAAGAAAAAACAACATATTTAAAATATTTATAGGATACGATCATGACGCAAGTAATAAATTAGATTATGTAATTTTTAAATAAAGATTAAATTTTTATGGAGGTACATCGAAATTAAACTTTACAGATCATACGTAATATTTAACTTTGTCACGAAAAAAAAGAATGCTTTTGAGAAATGTGAATAAGATTTTTAATTAAGTTCAGTAATTTTAAGCTCAATGAGAAATAAAAGGACAAGTTTTGAAGTTAACAGTCTCTCATTCTCTCTTACTCATTATTATTTTAAACATTATTTTATGTATTTATACATTTTTATATTTGGTGCTGGTTGTTGAAATGTAGATGAACATTCTTTCTTAATATTTTATAAATTTCTTACGAGTTGTAAACATTTTTGTAAAACTATTTTCAAAAAGTTGAACTGGCTCTTTTTTTCAAATCTAGTCTAATCTTAATATAACAATAAATGTGTTATAAAATACAATAGTTAAATAATACTCATTGTACATAATTTATTATGTTATGATCATTAATAAAACTGAAAAACTTTGTGAAATAAAATGCTATGTCAATTTTACCCAATTTCTGTAACTCATACTTAATATAGATAATAAATAATAAATAATAAATAATATAACATTATTCCAAAATTGGGTGCACAAAATAAAAGAGGTTATTTCTATAATAATGTTTCTGCATGTTAGGATTTATATGACAACGGAACTTTGGTTATCTGCCCATGAGACAATAACCGACTTGAGCCCGCGACGGTTGTTTTGTTTTACAAAGAAAATTAAAACTAAACAAGGTTCGATCATGAACCCTTTTTTATTTTGCCAAAACAAATGATAAATATTAGTCGAGATAGAACGTCCGTAATATATAATCTTTTTCAAAATGTGACGTTTGATCGGTTGTAGAAATGATGAATTCTGAAACATTATATAAACAAAATCCTTTTTTTACTTTAGTCTTCATATGTAAACAGAAATGAAAGACTAAAATGTGTTCATTTTAGTCTTTCATTTCTATTTTAAAATTCATTGAAAGCATTTCCATATTTATAGAAATAAAATCGACGGGTCGATGACGAGAGACGACGACGAGTGTGCGACGAAACGAATTCTCCGCCGACAGGTGTACATAATAGCTACTATTATGTACACCTGTCGGCGGAGCCACAGCAAATATTGGAAACTGATTTATTAAATATATTTCTCGTCACAAAGTAAATTTAAATTTTTTACTAGTGACATTTATAAAATTTGTTTACCTGATTTACTAACAGACATCCTTTTCGCACGATTAGTGCAAAACATTTAAAAAACATTATAATCGTTTTATTTAAGTATTTTAAATTATTGACTGAAGGACGAATGCTGAGCTCAGCGAAGCGTTTGTCCGAAGGATTACGTTCCCACTAGATAGGCTCATTCTGCTATTTTTCCGTATGTATTTCAGTATGGTTGTTCCCGCGTAGCCGGTGTATTTTTCATCCTATCGTCACGAAAATCATGCGTGTTCTTTGAATTATTTGAATTTTAAGGATTGAAGGATTCTAGTTGTTTTTTATGATATTTTTTTCAGTCTGTGTAATAAGAGAGTCTGTGTCCGTATGTGTTCTGCTGTTTTAAAAATAATTTAAACTTGTAACAAAAATAAAATAAATATTAAGAAATACAAATTCATAGGTACAAGTATTGTATGTTACACAATATTATTTATGATATATTTGTCCCAACAGAGACCCACAGGTTTTGTATTCCACACTTATTTCTGTTTGAAGTTTGAAACCTTACAATTCATCCTTACAGTATTTATTCTTTTGTATTCTCTCTTTCTGTAAAAGGTAATTCTTTGTACATATTTCAGTTACAAGAAAAATCAGCTTTAAAATAATCTAAATAGATAAATCTTAATTCTTTAAATGTAATATAAAATGTTATATAGTTATATATTCATTTCCATCTGTGTACTGGATTCATTATGACATAAACTTTAAGGTTAAGAGACTTGAAATGCGGTATAAATATTTTTTTTGCTAAGGAGAGGTCTTCTAAAAAGGCATTTCACGAAATTTCATCCTTAGAGGGTTAATTAAAGAAAACACTTTTTTACACTTCAAAACTTGTCCAGCATATTTTTTTTGGCTCAAATTGTTTTATTTGATTTATTTTATTATTATTATTTAATTTTATTATTAGCAGCTCGTATTGGGCTGGCTCGGCCGGGGAAGGACCACCCTCTCACAGAAGACCGACGCGTAGTAACCAAATTCATTTGGTTATGTTCCGTCGGTGAGTGAGAGAATCCGAAAGCCCAAACTCCCCCCCCCCCCCCTCCCCACGCCAAACATGAAAGCGATGCCAAAAAGAAAAATACCCCAGGAGGGTACCGGCTTGTTAAGCCGGGGAATCCCTCCCCGAACAAAATCGGGGAAATGATTCTCGGATTTTCCTCGGGCTGCCCGTCGTATCTGGGGCAGGCAACGTATCGCCTTTTGTGTCGTTTGAGGGCAAACGACGAGTCAATGCAGCAGCACCCCGACCCACTCTAAATGTGGACTTTTGCAACATCCGGGGACTTCATTCCAACTTGAACGACGTCCACTATCATCTAGAGACGGCGCAGCCGGCATTGTTGTTTCTGACGGAGACGCAGGTATCTCAACCTAGCGACACAGCGTACCTGTCATACCCCGGATATAAACTAGAACACCATTTTATACCACACGCCGGGGTATCTGTGTTCGTAAGGGAGGATATCTGCTACCGTCGCCTTCAGGTTTTTGAAGGTCGGGACCTGTCTGTACTCTGGCTGCGCGTGGACATGGACGACTATGTCATAGTCTACGCGTGCCTCTATAGGTCCCATAGTGGTAATGCAGAAACAGATCAACTCTTGGGCCATGTTCAGGCGAAGATTGACGATCTGCTTTCACAGACTCCCTCCGCCGAAGTCGCAGTCCTCGGGGACTTCAATGCGCACCATACCGATTGGTTAGGGTCACGTGCCACCGACTACGCAGGGAGATCTGTGTTTGAATTTGCTCTGGCAAATGGTCTGTCCAAATTGGTCAAGACGCACACTCGTCTACCGGACGTAGACAGCCATATGCCCTCTTTGTTGGATCTTCTGCTGACTACACATCCCGGAAAGTACCAGGTCACTGTCGAGGCTCCGTTAGGGTCCTCTGATCATTGTCTGATACGGAGTGTAGTGCCCATTCAACGTTCGGCTCGCACAACAACTGCGACTCGACGCGTTTGGCATTACAAGTCATCGGATTGGGATAGAATGCGGTTCTTTTTTGCATTCTACCCATGGGGGCCGATTTATTTCCCTTCCGATGATCCTAGTGGCTGCGCTGCGGCTATAGCTGATGTGATACTACAGGATATGGAACTATTTGTACCAAGCTCTGTGGTACCACTTGGTGGCAGATCGCGGCCTTGGTTTGATGCGTCTGTCAGGGCTGCAGCAGCTGGCAAACGGCAGGCTTATCAAGCTTGGGCCAATGCGATAGTCACTAAGGATCCGAACTCTAGAGTTCTGAAGAGGAAATATAATCGTGCCTCCAGATTCTTCAAACGGCAAATCGCTAGAGCAAAGTTCAAGCATGTCCTTAAAATTGGGGATCAGCTGGCAAAGTACCCGCCTGGCACGCGCAAATTTTGGGCGCTTTGAAAGGCCATTCTGGGCAACTTTAGCCAGCCGTCCCTACCGCCGACTTTGGACGACCAGGGGAAGACACTGCCTATCATCCCGCGGTGTCAGAGCTCAATGCCGGAAGTAGTTTTTCGGCAGAAAACTATTAGGCAGTCTTTATTTTCCTTGGACGTTCATAAGTCGAGTGGGCCGGATGGCATTTCTCCATTAGTACTACGAACGTGTGCCCCTGAGTTGACTCCAGTGCTAACGCGTCTATTTCGGTTTTCCTATCTTAAAGGCGTAGTCCCGGTCTCATGGAAGCGTGCCCTTGTCCATCCGATCCCTAAAAAAGGTGATAGCTTAGACCCAGCTAACTACAGACCTATCGCCATTACCTCTCTGCTCTCCAAAGTAATGGAGAGCATTATCAATAAACAGCTCCTGACCTACCTCGAGGATCACCAGTTGGTCAATGACCGGCAATATGACTTTCGCCATGGTCGATCGGCTGGTGATCTTCTGTTATATCTTACGCACCGTTGGGCAGCTGTTATTGAAAGCAAGGTAGAGGGTCTGGCAGTTAGTCTAGATATGGCGAAAGCCTTCGATCGTGTATGGCACAAGGGGCTTCTTTCGAAGCTACCTTCCTATGGGCTTCCCGAGAGTTGATGCAAGTGGATCACCAGCTTCCTCACTGGCCGGAGCATACAGATCGTTCTCGACGGTTTTTGCTCGGACCCCAAGCCCGTGAACGCTGGTGTTCCCCAAGGCTGCGTGCTATCCCCAACTCTGTTCCTCCTGCACATCAATGATATGTTAGATATTTCCAACGTACATTGTTATGCGGATGACAGCACTGGGGATGCGGTATATTCCGGCCGTGCAGGTCTCTCTCGGGAAAACGTCGACGAGTGCCGAAAGAAACTTGTGTCTTCAATAGAGACCTCCCTGGGGATGGTCTCTGAGTGCACTCCCCTCACTGCCTCGCCAAGTATCAGAATACTGGGTCTCGACATTTCGAGCGATTGTCAGTTTCGTGGTCATCTGGAGAGCAAGGCCAAGTTGGCCTCGAAGAAATTGGGAGTGATTAATAGAGCGAGGCAGTATTTCAAACCTGGCCAAAGACTTGCGCTCTATAAGGCGCAGGTCCGGCCACACATGGAGTATATGGAGTGTTCTCATCTCTGGTCCGGATCACCTCAATATCAGCTTCTACCATTTGACCGCGTACAACGGAGAGCCGTTCGGATTGTCGGGGACCCGGTGCTCTGCGAACGGCAGGACTCTTTGGCATTGTGTGGAGATGTGGCTTCTTTGTGCGTCTTCTACCACATTTACAACGGGGAGTGTTCCGAAGAACTATTCGATCTGATGCCTGCCGCCGAATTTCATCACCGCACAGCGCGCCATCGACTTGTTTACCATCCCTACCATCTGGATGCGTGGCGATCCTCCATTGTGCGGTTCTCAAGGACCTTTTTTCCACGTTCCACTCGCTTGTGGAACGAACTCCCTTCGGCGGTATTTCCAGATCGGTACGACATGAGTACCTTCAAAAAAGACGTTTACTCCTACCTACAAGGATGGCAACACTCTTGTAAATCCTCGGATGTTGCAAGAGTTCATGGGCGGCGGTGATCACGTCCATCCGTGACCCGCCAGCTCGTTTGCCCTCCTCGTACATAAAAAAAAAAAAAGCTAACTTTAGAATCAAATTGAGATTTCTTCGAAAAGGGCAATAAGAGGAAAGAAGATAAATCTCTGTACTAAACAACTATTAATGAAACTCACACATAAAAATGTCTTAGAAACCCAAAATCTTTGATTACGATTCTTATATTCCAGAACTGCAAAAATTTAATATTTTTTATTAAATTATGATTAAAGATTTCATTTTACATAGAATAATAAATTCACTTGCAGACAAATATAGTAATAATTCCTTTTAGTACAGTATTAGTAAAACAGCGACATGTTGATACATATCTGTGCTACTGCAACATCTCAAATGAAATTAGATTACATTAGTTTTAGCATTTGCCCAAATTTACATTTTTAAGTGTTAGGTTCTTTTTTCTTAAAATTTAGAATTATTTTTTAATTCAATAAAGCACCGACAAAACCTCAGGCAAAAGAGGTCATGATATGAGATTGAGTTTTATTTTTTAGTATTATGAAATACATACATATATGAGAAAGCTACTTGGTTTTCGCAAAACAATGAACTTGCAATTGTATTTGTAAATAAATCTTGGTTTTAATCAGATTTGTTGGTTATTTCCAATCAGGAGAGCTATAATCCGTTCGGTTTATGGATTACATTACGTGAAATCGAACTTGAGTGAACTATTTATGATTTTAACGTTTCATTTATCTGAGTAATACAGCAATATGAATACTGTCATAGACTTATTAATTTACAAAACGCTAGATATAATAATCTTGTATTTAATATCTTTGATGTTGCAGTCACTCTTCAGTTATGAAAATCTTTAAGATTGTAGCCTATTTGTATCATTTATACAGCAGGCTTGTATGAAGTTTGAAGTACAATAAAAGTTAAGATAAAAATTTAATGTTTATTAAATTTGAAGAACATTTATAAGTTTTTCAAATAAAAACTATTGAAAGAGTATTTCTTTATATAATAAATAAATTTCTTATTAAAAATAATAATTATTAAATTGATCTAACATTTATCTGTGAACTAAAGATTGATACAACATGAACGTCTCTTACTGCCACGACAAAAAAAAAGGTGTTTAAAGATATGAAGAAAAAGAAAAAAAATCAATAGTTCTTTTAACTACCTATTTATGGAGTATATTCTATTAAAGAAAGATACTTTTATAAAATATAGTCTTTAAAGAAAATGTTATATTGTCCAATTAAGCTATTAGAAGTTTCGTATTATTTGGTCAGTTATTATTATTTTCGTACTGGATGTAAAGAAAAAATGTTTTTAGCGATGCCCTAGAGAAAAATACGTGCCGAATTTCAGGTTAAAAATCTTAAATATTTTGGAGTTGTGATGATGAGTCAGAGCTATTGAATGATAGTTTATTGAAATATACATAGTTTATTTAATTGATTCTTTATAAATTTACATCAGGAACAACATTTTAATAACTTATGTTTTAAGGTAGATCATTTTAATTCCATGCCATAGCAGATATTATTTTTTAACCAAGATATCCTTGTTTCATTTTTAAATAATTCATGTTTAAATTAAAGAAGACGAATATTATTCATAGGAGAAAATTACGAGAAAACGAAGAGGAATATTTAAATTTAAGAAGAAGAATACGAAGTTACTAGTGTTTTTCGCAATGTTTGCTCAGTTCAAACGAACAAAAGCACAAACAAACATATAAATGTTTGTATATTAAAGTAACTAGGATCCGCCAACCATGCGTGGCGGGTGTTGAGCTGAGCCCCTCTCCTTTCATCTGATTAACTACAGGAAATATCGATTTATTAGGACTAATTGTCACCTTCTAGCTTAGCACATTGCTCGCACGCGCAGGGCATCTCTAATGTATTGTCTATGGTAGGAGTGATCTTTTTTTGATAACTTTTGAATGGCTAAACATTTCAATCTGTTTTCGCTATAACATCCGCGTTCGGCTCAAACATACATGAGAAAATTTTTAGATAATTATCTCGTCGCATTCTGGAGACAACTAAACAAACAAAATGGTCTCCCAAACGGTTAAGAGCTTCGCTTACAATTATCAACAAAATTTGTAACGCTCTTGACATGTCATCTTATTTTCTAAAAGAACATAGTTGGCCGAACGACGAATGCTGAGCGCAGCGAAGCTTTTGTCTGAAGGATTACGTTTCCACTAAATAGGCCCATTCTGCTATTTTTCCGTATGTATTTCAGTGTGTTTGTTCCGGCGTAGCCGGCATATTTTTCGTCTTATCGTCAAAAAAATCGGCCGGCGTATTCTCTGAATTATTAGAATTTTTATGTCGAGCCGTTTTTTAGATTGGCCCAAGAAATCCAAAATGGCAGCGTTTTTTAGTTTTGTTTTTGGGGTAGCAGGAGCAATTTCCATCCGATCGCCACAAAAATTGGTGATCATGTTCTTTGAGTTATTTAATTTTTTTTACTCTGAGGAAAAATCCAAAATGGAAGTGATTTGAGATTTGTTTTGGCGTAGCAGTCGTATTTTTTATGCAATCGTCACGAAAATTGGTAGGTGTGTTCTTTGGTGGAGCCAAATTTCGTTCAGTAGTTATGTACCTACATATATACATAAGTATAATTATTCCTTTTTGGAAAAGGCATTTAAAAAGCACACTGTACGTAGGTACCTACCACAATTCATTTTCTATTGCCAGCTGGCAAGACATAAATTTCGGGTTTGTTACATATAAGTGATAATTTGTGAAGGGTTTTTTAAAGACATGAGTCGGCAACAATGTTTGTTATTCACCGGCGCCATTTCAATGATACTATTCAAACCGTCCATGACAGATAGATGTCACTACCACTACAGCACTTGGGGACTATGGTACCATAGCCATCTAGCGTATATACACGGTACAAGAAGGTTTAGATACGTCCAGTCAGATAAATTTCCCAACATTCAAAATTCAAAAAAAAATTCAAAATTCAAAATATCTTTATTCAAGTAGGCATTTACACGCACTTTTGAATCGTCAATTACTACAATACAAATAAGGTCAGTGTAGTCCGTCCGTACGTAAGCTACCACCGGCTCAGAATGCTGCTCTGTTGAGAAGAGCCGGCCAGAAACTCAACTCTCATCCCCTAACGTACTGAGGTCTACTGTTCACAGAACGACTAGTTTTAATCCAGATATGTAACAAGATTGAAGATTGTGTTGTTTTGTTTGAAGGAGATATTCTCTGGGGTGATAAGTGTTCTCTGGGAAATAAGAAAAATAGTTTGGGAATAATCAGTAAAAAAAAATACCACATATATGAATAATTCTATAAACCTTTCAGGTTTCGAGACGTGGTTTCGAATTTGTTTTGCCTTTCTGTAGTCTGCCACGTACATGGAATCGCGAGGAATAGCTGTTATTTAATATAATAGCATGAAATACAAAGAAAATGTTTACTGTATTTCTGAAAGAACTACATATAAGTGCATTGAAATAAGGAGGGTAAGAGAAAATGAATTCTATTCAATTCAATGATTAAGGAATATATTATGATGTGAAAGAATTCTCTACCTTTTCTTTTTTACTTTGTTTCTTTTTGTATTCATTATTATTTCTATCGTGTGGATACGTACTTTGTAAAATAAAAAAAGCGTGTTATTAAAAATAATCTTTTAGAAATTTTATTCTAAAGAAAGAGAACTAAATTCGAAATCAGATTCTTATCTCTACTATATCTATATTTTACCTATACTATATCTTATCTGAAATATAATTTTGTACAATATCAAAAACAATATGGCTAAATTACTGAATAATAAAGGCTTACAAAGTAAAAGCAATAAGTTTTACAACTTTTCGACCTGAGGGTCCTGAGCAAGAATTTTTTCACCTTTTCTACGGTGTATAAATATATATATATATATATATATAAAGGTTTCATTATTCGTTTCAATCTCGATGTATATTATTCGTGAATATTTTTACATATTTTATTTAACTTTACACTTCGCACGTTGTACAGCATTCGTGTTATAGAGTTAATATCCTGGTGTTCCAAAAAGATAGGAAATTCAATCTATTTAAATGATATTGTTTGTGTACTTGTACTCTGCATACCATTATTGATAATTCTTAAGAAGTCAATAAATGTGTTATAAATTAAAACATATATATTTTTATTGACGCACGCACACTCACATATTAAAAATTAATGATTCCAAAATATTTTACATAAAATAAAAGCGATATTTTCTAAGACATTTTTTTTGTACAGATATCGCTGGCGGGATAGAATTGAATAGTAACGTAAAATATAACTGAACAGGCCAAGGAAAACAACGTAGTTGAAAATAAGTCAGAAGAGGACATAATCATTGGAGATGTGGTAAACAAAATATAAGAAATAATTGTAACCGAAAAGAAGGAGGAGAATACAATAACTAATAATACCAATGTAGCGTCATATATAGAAATAGATTCACAAACAGAAAACACACCTCAAGCTGGCCAAAATCTAATACCAAAAACGATTAACAGGTAACGACGAACAGGTAAAAGAACAAGAATTTAAAAACTATCATATGATTTACAAAAATATATAAAATTTTGAATAATAACTAATTTAAATAAAAAAGTAATACATCTGGAGCGTCGTACATGTGAACTCCCGAACTTCATTGCACTCCTGGTATCGACCACGACCACGCGACGACTGATTTTAGCAAGTTTGCAGGCGATGGTACTGGGGACGACATCGCCTGGTACACGCGAGCTTGCCAACCTATAAACTATTTATTTATAGGTCATTCCACATAATACCTATGTAAATTAGTTTTTTTTTTTCTAAAATTTATTAAAATTAAAATTTTCTAAAATTTGACGGCCGCTCAGGCCGGACGTGATCCGTGAGACGTTGAATTGTGTTGTTGAAGTGCAAATTGTGAAAATTAATATTGTGTCCAAGGGAGGCGAAAGAAAAGAATATATGTATATATATATTTTTTTTATGTAAATAATTTTAAATATTAATAATTTTGTATTTTATATTTAAAATTTTGTATTTAGAATTAAAACTAATTGTATTATAAATAAAATGTAAGTTTATAATATGTAATATAATATGAACAAATGCGGCGTTGGGAACCGCCAACCAACACGCCATGTTCCGAACGGCGGAAGGTGGAGGACGGAGCTACAAATAGCTACGTGGAATGTAAGAGGACGAATGGAACAGAAGATGAATGAATTATTAGATGTGATGGATGACAAAGATCTGGATGTTATTTGTGTGTCTGAGACCAAGCGAAAAGGCAATGATACGACCGATTTGCCTGGCAACCGGGTCGCTTTCTGGGCTGGGGTTCCAGAGAGTGAGCGAGGTTGCCAAGGTGTAGGCGTATTATTGTCCTCTCGAATGGTTAATGCAATGGTAGAATACAAGGCGATCAACCCGAGGCTTCTTTGGGTTCGCTTTAAGCTGGGGATAACAAGAGTATTCTTGTTAGCCATGTATGCGCCAGTATCCTCAGCTCAATTGAGCGAGCTCGAGGAGTTTTGGGAGAATGTCAGAGATGTTCTAAGTAGTGTCAGAGATAATGAAAAGTTGATAGTATGTGGAGATATGAATGGATGGGTTGGAACCGCGCGAAGCGGTTACGAAAGCGTGCTAGGCAAATACGGTGATAGGAGGGTAAATGAGGCTGGAAAGCTTATTTTGGAATTTTGTAAGGAGAAAAATTTGTTTGTGGCAAACACGATGTTTGATCACAAACAAATTCACATGTACACATGGGAGCGAGCGGAAGAAAGAAGTATGATTGATTTATTCCTAGTGGACCAGCGTATTCGAAGTCAAGTTATGGACACGCGAGTGTTCAGAGGTGCTGATCTGGGAACGGACCACTATATAGTCGTTGCTAGAATAAGAGGTCTGTTCACAGGTTGGCGCAGCCGCACGGCGTGTCCAAGCTTGGCGTCGAATTATCGCATAAGAAGCTGGAAGCTTCAAGATCCACCGATCAGAGAGGAATATCAAGAAAGGGTTTCCAAGAAGCTTGAAAGCTGTGATTCTGGAAATGAAAGTGTTGAAGTATGCTGGCAGAACCTTAGGAATGGTATGGTGAAAGTAGCGACAGAGGTATGTGGTAAAAGGAAAAGAGGTTTTAGTAAAAAGCGCGATGAATGGTGAGATGATGAAGTGAAAGACGCTGTGGAGTTAAAGAAGAAAGCATGGCTGGATTATAAAGCCTCGGGTAATGATAAAAGTATGAGAGAGATAAGAAAAAGAGAGTACAAGCTGCAAAAGCACAAAACGAAAGCACTTATAAAGATGAAGCGTGAAAATTCTGAGAGAGAAAGGGATGAAAGGTTGACGAACAACTTCCGGGAAAACACAAAGCTTTTCTGGCGAGAAGTTAGTGGTTCCCGGGGTTGTTCGGTAACCTGTAGAATGAAAGGGGTGCTTTCGAAGAACGGTGAAATTTTAACTGAACAAACACATGTTTTGCAGCGGTGGGCGGAATTCTATAAGGAGATGTATGAACGTGAGGACGCCTCGGTCTTGACTACCAGCATAATGCTGAGTCAAGACGTAGCCGATGGTGAAATCAGTTTGGAAGAAGTAGAGAGCGTGATTCGAAGTCTGAAATGTGGTAAGGCTGCGGGAGCAGATGAAGTTACTGCCGAGATGATCAAATATGGTGGGCCACGCGTCTGGGACCTTTTCTGGTTTTTGTGCAATTTATGCTGGAAATCCGGGGAGGTCCCAGACGATTGGCGAAGTGCAGTCATCGTACCTTTGTATAAAGGCAAAGGCTCACAGATAGACTGTGCCAGCTATAGGGCCATCAGTTTGATTAGCTTGGGCGGTAAAGTTTATGCTAAAATTTTAGCGAGAAGAATGCAAGAGAGATCTGAAAGGCTGTTGTGGGAGGCCCAAGGAGGTTTTAGACCTGGAAGAGGGTGTATAGATCAGATCTTTTCCCTCCGCATGATCACGGAAAAGTTTTTGGCCCTAAACCAAAAGGTTTTCTGTGCTTTTGTGGATTTGGAACAGGCGTTTGACAGGGTTGTGAGAAAGAAGTTATGGGAGATACTGCCCCGATACAATGTGAACGGACCCTTGCTACAGGCTGTAAGGTCTCTTTATCGAGATCACTCAGCCTGTGTGCGAGTAGGAGCTGACATGTCGCCCTGGTTTTTTTTGTCGGGTGTTAAGCAAGGTTGCGCTATGTCAGCTTGGTTGTTCAATTTGTATTTGGATAGTTGTCTCCAAGGAGTGAAAGATAGTGACATGGGAGTGAAAGTAGGTGGCCTTAAGGTCAATTGCTTGCTATATGCAGATGATGCGGTGCTCATTGCATCATCAGAATGCAATTTGCAGGCATTGCTCACCACTTTGAAAGATGGGTGTGAAATTAATGGTCTTAACCTGAATGTAGATAAGACGAAGGTTCTGATATTTGAAAGAAATGAAGAAAAAACAGAATGTAAGATCAACGTGAATGATAAGATAATAGAACAAGTGAATGAAGTGGTATATTTGGGAAGTATGTTTAGCAGAGACGGAAGATACGAAATGGATGTGGAAAGACGTATTGCTGTCGGTAACAGAGTCAATGGTGCTTTGACTGCATTGTTGAGACGGCAAAACGTCAGTATAGCTGCACGTTTGGCTGTAGACAATGCAGTTTTGCTACCGACGCTGTTATACGGCAGCCAAACGTGGGTAACACAGAAGAAGAATGTAAGAAAGATGAATGCTGTGGAGATGCGATCTCTTCGCAGAATATGCGGAGTCAGTCTAGCTGATCGAATCCGCAATGAAGAGATCCACAGAATGGCAGGTACTAGCGAAGATGTTACGGTGAGAATGAAGAAGAACGTGCTCAGGTGGTTTGGGCACGTTGAACGAATGAGTGATGAAAGAATGGTAAAAAAGATTTATATGGGAAAAGTGAGCGGTAAGAGAGACAGGAGGAGGCCTCGAGTGACCTTCGAAAACACAGTAGCTACGATACTGGAGGAAGGTCACGTAAAAAGCATGAGGACCCCCCGGAGGGCATGTATGAAGAGGTTGATGTCTGTGGCCGAGGCGAAAGAGGTATGCAGAGACCGTAGCGTTTGGCGCTCCGTCGTCTCTGGCTACCCCGCAAGGGATATGGCGTGAAGGTAAAATAAAATAAATAAATAAATAACAAATTTGAACAAATATTTAAAGAATATTCAGTAAATTGTAAAATGAACAAAATTTTGATATGAAAAAAACAGAAAAGATCTCCCATTTATTATAAATCTTTACATGTACCTCAACTCATGTCGGAAACTTTTAAAACATAAGATTATTACAAATATACGGATTTTTTTACACCGACATATATGTATATATTTAGATTTACACTTCAACCAAAAATATATTATATGTCCATCAGGCAATAAATAACACCAGCCGACGGCCGCTTTTGTCAAATGAGGAAAATTAAAACCAAACAATCTGAAAACCTTTTTATTTTCCCAAAAACAATCACAAATATAAGCTAAAATTGAACGTCTGTAACAAGTAACTTTTTGAATACAAGGATAAAAGATTATTATATTAAAATATAAGATAGTTTTTAGCCCTGAATATATAAACAAAATATTATTGTTACTGCGACAATCTTAATAAGTGATAAGTTTTTAAATTTAAAAGTAATAATTTTCTCACACAAATTATTTTTTATAAATTTATGGAAAGCATTCTCATATTCGAAGCAAATATAGGAAAAGGATTTACTAGATATATCTTTGCACAAAATATTTTAGTTCCCAATATTTTTTGTACATTAAAATGTAAATGTTGTAATTTTAGTACTAATGATACAACTATTTTTTTTTCCTTGTGAGAAAGTTCTTACAAAATGAATTGATTTTTTTTAGAAGCTATTGTTTTCTTTGGTGGAGGACCAAAATAGGACGAAGGATTATAAGAAAATTACTTTTACGTTGAAGGTAAGGTAAGAGAAATAATTTTGACTTGGTAACTAAATACAATACTTAAAATACAACTTTTTATTTCATAACAATATTTATTTTCTATAATCATGATTTTTAATAACAATAACTGCTAGACGGACTACGTGGATTAAGAATGCTGTTTTTTACTGTGTAAAAAGATAACTCTTATCTTGATGTATTATAAATAATTTAAAACTGTAACAAAGATGAAATAAATAAAGACGGATACAAATTCAAAGGTATGTATTGTATGTTACACAAAAATGTATAATTGTCCCAACAGACGCCCACAGTTCTTGTGTTTCACACTTATCTCTGTTTGAAGTGAACCTTTACAATTCATCCCGAAAGTTATAATTCTCTTGTATTCCCGGTTAAAAAAAAGGTAATTCTTTGTACATTTTTCAGTAACGCAAAAATAAAGATACTTTCAAATAATCACTTAAAATGTACAATATTTATATAATTAAATTGTTAACTGTTGCAGTAACTATCTTATATAAATGGTCTATGAATTCTTGTAGTGTTCATGGATATTATAGGTTTTCGAGTACTAAATTCAATGACTTTATGCTTACTTAATTTCTTTTATGATAAATAGCTATATATAATTGGATTTTTAAGAAAAAAATATGAAATAAAGCCATCATTCTAAGGTATTGGCGCCGTAACATGAGATGAGTCTGAGAGCGCTATATAGCGCTGGAGAGCGAGATCCTCTTAAAAAGAACTATTATCTATTATCAGTATAATCTTTCCTAGTCTTGCTATATGATTTTGCTATTTCTTTTTATAAGTTAATTGTAATTAACATATTACATACAAACATAAAATTAATTTAAATGAACATAATGTAAAGCAACAATCTGTTTAAATTGTATTAAAATTAAATACTATGAATTTTATAAGAAAACTTTTTGCAGCTCTAAACATCTGATATATATTGCATTAGATCAATAAATAAATAACTCCTGTGAGTTATGAGACGTCTTTTTATTTTCACAGTTTTGCAACATATCACATCTCTCCACCCTAAACATAACCTCCTTAATTATCTATTATTTTAAATTATGTATTCAGGTATTCACTTCGTCTGAACATCTTAGCTTATTAAACTATTCTTGCTCTGAAAACTTTAGTTATTTTAAAAACTTTGGATAAATAATAATACCCAATATATATTTACTAGGGGCGCCAACAGATCCTTAATTTCGACTCATTGAGCGACGACATATTGAGCGAAGCGAGCCCAGTGTAATGACTCATCGTTTCCCATTGACTTCAATGGGATATCAGTTCTTTGACACGACATTTTTAATTTTTTTTTTACGACATTTAATATATATTTTTTTAGAACATCAACACAATATGTGTCTTTTTTATTGCAAAATTTCATAATTTTCCGTCAAGTAGTTTTCGAACCTATTCGTGACAAAGAATGTGAGAAAGTCTCCAGTAGAACGCTCCGCCCGTTACGCTCGCTTCGCTCAAAAAAAAATCAGTAAGAAATACAACTTCTGTGCATTTGTTTTTTTTTTATATTAGTAGGACAGTGCAGTCCGATTTGTCACACTGAAAACAGGTATTGTACTTGCAATATAACCGTTTATTCTTATTTTTTTTCAACTACCTTCATTTCCAAAGTGAAGTGAAACGAGTGGGCGTAGTAAGTGTTTTGGAGAAATTAATATTAATAATGTGAGTAATATACGTATGGAGGAAGATAATGATGCACATAATTTAATTTATCAACCTATTAAGAGTCCAATCAAGTCTCCAAAGCCAAAACAAAAACGGTATAGAAATGAAGATAAACGAGATATGTCAAGACAAGAAATGGAGAATGACGGATTTATTACAGTCGAGAAAAGAGCAAAACAGACTCCTAGTTATTCAAACAACACAAAAGACACTCATGAGATTTGTATTACTTCTAAAGAAAAAATACCTAACCAAATTAGTCTAGCAAAATTTTTTCAGTCTTTGTATGTACTTAATATATTAAAAATTAAATATAAGAGGTCTTATAAAACATTAGTCCAATTAGGAACAAAACATAATGCTGAAAGGCTCTTAAATAATGCATCTGAATTGAATGAAATTCGGTATAGGTGTCAATCGACTTGAAAGCTTATTTATCCTACGGTATAGTAAGAAATATTTACTTCAGGAACAAGAAATAGTAGTAGTAGTAGAACTAAATAGTCTTATTGGAATCTAAATGTAATTTAATATCTGTTGGAAGATTAAATAGGCTTTGCTTTAAAAGTGTAAGTATTTCTCCCTTTGTTTATGCTTCTATGGCTGTAGGTTTAAAGTAGAACCGTATATTTTTCCTGTATCACAGTGCTCAAAATGTTTGAAAATTGTTAATTTGTATGTACATGCCCTAAAAAAATAAATGTTAATAATCACGCAAATTACGAGAGTAATAATTTAACGTGTGTTAACTACATCGGATCACAGATTTCCTTAGATAAGTCCTGTTCGGTTTTCTTGAAAGCAAAACAGCTTGGAAATGTAATGAGCAAAGAAGGATATACTTACAAAAAAACTTTATTACCTCCAGTCAGAAAAAGAAAATAATGTTTTATGTGATAACCTTCAAGTTGAAGGTTATCACATAAAACAGTTGTAGTTGAGTTTTTAGGTGGTAGAGCCTAGCTGTAGTTATCTGACTGCAGCTCGTATTGGGCTGGCTCGACCGGGGAAGGACCACCCTCTCACAGAAGACCGACGTGTAGTAACCAAATTAATTTGGTTATGTTTCGTCGGTGAGTGAGAGAATCCGGAAGCCCAACCCCCCCCCCCCCCCGCCAAACATGAAAGCGATGCCTACAAGAAAAATACCCCAGGAGGGTACCGGCTTTGATGAAGCCGGGGACCCCCTCCCCGAGCAAAATCGGGGAAATGATTCTCGGATTCTGCTCGGGCTGCCCGTCGTATCTGGGGCGGGCAAAGTATCGCCTTTTGTGTTTTATGAGGGCAAACGACGAGTCAACGCAGCGGCACCCCGACCCACTCTAAATGTGGACTTTTGCAACATCCGGGGACTTCATTCCAACTTGAACGCCGTTCATTATCATCTAGAGACGGCGCAGCCGGCATTGTTGTTTCTGACGGAAACGCAGATATCTCGACCTAGCGACACAGCGTACCTGTCATACCCCGGGTATAAACTAGAACACCATTTTATACCACACGCCGGGGTATCTGTGTTCGTAAGGGAGGATATCTGCTACCGTCGCCTTCAGGTTTTTGAAGGTCGGGACCTGTCTATACTCTGGCTACGCGTGGACATGGACGACCATGTCAGAGTCTACGCGTACCTCTACAGGTCCCATAGTGGTAATGCAGAAACGGATCAACTCATGGGCCATGTTCAGGCGAAGATTGACGATATGCTTTCACAGACTCCCTCCGCCGAAGTCGTAGTCCTAGGGGACTTTAATGCGCACCATGCCGATTGGCTAGGGTCCCGTGCCACCGACTGCGTGGGGAGATCTGTGTTTGACTTTGCTCTGGCAAATGGTCTGTCCCAGCTGGTAAAGACGCACACTCGTCTACCGGATGTGGACAGCCACACGCCCTCTTTGTTGGATCTTCTGCTGACTACACATCCAGAAAAGTACCAGATCACTGTCGAGGCTCCCTTAGGTTCCTCTGATCACTGTCTGGTACGGAGTGCAGTGCCCATTCAACGGTCGGCTCGCACAACACCTGCGACTCGACGCGTTTGGCACTACAAGTCAGCGGATTGGGATGGAATGCGGTCCTTTTTTGCATCCTACCCATGGGGGCCGATTTGTTTCCCTTCCGATGATCCTAGTGACTGCGCTGCGGCTGTAGCTGATGTGATACTACAGGGCATGGAACTATTTGTACCAAGCTCTGTGGTACCACTTGGTGGCAGATCGCGGCCTTGGTTTGATGCGTCTGTCAGGGCTGCAGCAGCTGGCAAACGGCAGGCTTAACAAGCTTGGGTCAATGCGTTAGTCACTAAGGATCCGAACTCTAGAGTTCTGAAGAGGAAATATAATCGTGCCTCCAGATTCTTCAAACGGCAAATCGCTAGAGCAAAGTTCAGCCATGTCGTCAAAATTGGGAATCAGCTGGCAAAGTACCCGCCTGGCACGCGCAAATTTTGGGCGCTTTCAAAGGCCAATCTGGGAAACTTTAGCTAGCCGTCACTACCGCCGTTTCAAATGGGGAATGACTCTCTGGCCCACACAGCAAAAGAGAAAGCCGAACTCTTGGGCACTCTTTTCGCCTCCAACTCGACTTTGGACGACCAGGGGAAGACACCGCCTATCATCCCGCGGTGTCAGAGCTCAATGCCGGAAATAGTTTTTCGGCAGAAAACTATTAGGCAGTCTCTATTTTCCTTGGACGTTCATAAGTCGAGTGGGCCGGATGGCATTTCTCCATTGGTGCTACGAACGTGTGCCCCTGAGTTGACTCCAGTGCTAACGCGTCTATTTCGGTACTCCTACCTTAAAGGCGTAGTCCCGGTCACATGGAAGCGTGCCCTTGTCCATCCGATCCCTAAAAAAGGTGATAGCTCGGAACCAGCTAACTACAGACCTATCGCCATTACCTCTCTGCTCTCCAAAGTAATGGAGGGCATTATCAATAAACAGCTCCTAACCTACCTCGAGGATCACCAGTTGGTCAATGACCGGCAATATGGCTTTCGCCATGGTCGATCGGCTGGTGATCTTCTGTTGTATCTTACACACCGTTGGGCAGCTGTTATTGAAAGCAAGGGAGAGGGTCTGGCAGTTAGTCTGGATATGGCTAAAGCCTTCGATCGTGTATGGCACAAGGGGCTTCTTTCGAAGCTACCTTCCTATGGGCTTCCCGAGAGTTTATGCAAGTGGATCACCAGCTTCCTCACTGGGCGGAGCATACAGGTCGTTCTCGACGGTTTTTGCTCAGACCCCAAGCCCGTGAACGCTGGTGTACCCCAAGGCTGCGTGCTATCCCCAACTCTGTTCCTCCTGCACATCAATGATATGTTGGATATCTCCAACATACGTTGTTATGCGGATGACAGCACTGGGGATGCGGTGTATTCCGGCCGTGCAGGTCTCTCTCGGGAAAACGTCGACAAGTGCCGAAAGAAACTTGTGTCTTCTATAGAGACTTCCTTGGGGATGGTCTCTGAGTGGGGTGAACTGAACCACGTTCAGTTCAATCCCCTAAAGACACAAGTTTGCGCGTTTACCACTAAGAAAACCCCATTTGTCGTATCACCGCTCTTCGAGTGCACCCCCCTCATTGCCTCGTCAAGTATCAGAATACTGGGTCTCGACATTTCGAGCGATTGTCAGTTTCGTGGTCATCTAGAGAGCAAGGCCAAGTTGGCCTCGAAGAAATTGGGAGTATTTAATAGAGCGAGGCAGTATTTCAAACCTGGCCAAAGACTTGCGCTCTATAAGGCGCAGGTCCGGCCACACATGGAGTACTGTTCTCATGTCTGGTCCGGATCACCCCAATATCAGCTTCTACCATTTGACCGCGTACAATGGAGAGCCGCTCGGATTGTCGGGGACCCGGTGCTCTGCGAACGGCTGGACTCTTTGGCATTGCGTAGAGACGTGGCTTCTTTGTGCGTCTTCTACCGCATTTACAACGGGGAGTGTTCCGAAGAACTATTCGATCTGATGCCTGCCGCCGAATTTCATCACCGCACAGCGCGCCATCGACTTGTTTACCATCCCTACCACCTGGATGCGTGGCGATCCTCCACTGTGTGGTTCTCAAGGACCTTTTTTCCACGTTCCACTCGCTTGTGGATCGAACTCCCTTCGGCGGTATTTCCAGATCGGTACGACATGGGTACCTTCAAAAAAAGCGTCTACTTCTACCTACAAGGCCGGCAATACTCTTGTAAATCCTCGGATGTTGCAAGAGTTCATGGGCGGCGGTGATCACAAGTCATCTGTGACCCGCCAGCTCGTTTGCCCTCCTCTTCCATAAAAAAAAAAAAAAAAAAAAAAACTACTATTTTACCTTTACATACTGTACAATATACTTTATCGTATAAGGATGCTCTTTGTAGTATAGATAAAATACAAAAGATAAATTAAGACTGTTAAATTGAAGCCAATCCCGAACAAAGAAATAAATAGTAAGCAAGACAATAGAAAAGAAAAAATATAATACCTAAGAAGAAAAGAAAAGCAAATTTTAAAGAAGTGCTTTCTTTTAATATGTTATATAAATGATGACAGTTTTGAAATAGAATCAGAAGAAGAAGGTGAACAAGACACATTAGAAGAAAGAAACGAACACTGTTTAAAAGCAAAATATTTTTCATTCAAAAGATGTTTACTAAAATTGAAAAATATTGTTTTGGCTGATATCCCCATTGAAGAAAAAATTATAAAAATAGTGAGAAATATAAAAAAAAAATTAACATTAACTTTCTTTAAAGTGCTTTGGAGGCGAAAATTTGATGAAAAAATGTTTAGTAGTCAATTTGATGGATAAAGATTTTAAGGAAAATATACTTCAGTGGAACACACAAAGTTTGAAAGTGAAAAAATTAGAATTTGAACGTTTACTTAATAGGGAAATTATAAAATTTATTAGGATGAACATTAATAATGCAATAATTTTACATAAATCTTTTATAGCACAATTACATATTAATAACTTTAGCAATAATGACAGAGAAGTAGTACACTAAAAACTTGTTTTTAAAAATACAAGGACACCCTAATATTTACATAAAAACGAAATTTTAAGTTAGCGAATTGGAAAGTTCTCCATTTTTTTTAATAGAATACTGAAATAATAGATACAAACAATGTACAGAAAAATTTTTATTTATTTATAGAAAAGCTAAATGGAGCGGCCCATTAATTTATACTTAAATACAAATTTTGTACCAATCATAATCAAAATTTACACCAAAAAGGTATTGGAATCCTACAATGTCTTAACTTGTAACACAGAGACGACTTGCTTTAAAAGAATTGGGAAGAAATCCTGTACCTCAAAATTTAAAAGTGTTTAAAGATAAACTGATTGAAATGCAGCATACAATTAGGCAATATAATTATTATGATTGAAATCGTTTTTGTAGTTAAATTGATGAGAATATGTATGAATCTAAAGTATGGAAAATAATGCAGTGAATGAAAGGTATACGCACAAGTCCAAATTATATAAACAAATAAATTATTTATTTTTAGCTACCAAATAAAATCGTATAAACAAAAATAGCCCATTAACTCCGATAGTATATGAAGGAATAAAAGGAAAAAAAAACGTTTTCACTAAATCCTTTGCAAATGTTTACTTTGTTAAATTTGTTATTTTCACCTATAGTAAAAGAGCCTTGCAGCATTATGCTCGGTGATCCTCTGGCGTAAGATGTGATTCGATAGACTATGCTGTTCTGGCCAAAATATATAACATAAATAGAAAAGATACAAATCTTAAGTTGCAATGTATTCCGGCGCATATTGAACTATATTATCGTTTAGATGTAGGTACAGTCGAAAATGGTATTGAATATACTTCAATACCATTAAGTATACTTAAGACCTATTCTGATTGTTAGTAAACATAAAAGCATTTTTTTATCGTGGAAAGAATTAATTAATTATTAATCTTTTTTTTTATTTATGAGAAAACTTGACTCCCCTAACTGTGAAATGTGCTTAAAGGTGGAGGACGTTTACCATTTATTATTTTAATGTAATCGCAATGCAACATTAAGGAAGAAAATAGTTAATAATCTTGGATTAAATCATTTAGATGTTTGTAGGTCTCATGGCATGCTGTCGCCACCAACATCAGAGTAAGTACAGATAGTTTATAGGTTTGTTTTAATAGTTTAATTTATGTGTAAATCTTAGAATAAGATACAATAAGGCTGGCATGTTTTAATATAAAAACGTCCTTAAATATATATATTATATTTGTAGGAATCTAGCGTAAACATCGGTTTGTCAATGTCACGTTTGAAAAGGGCTTCATCGGTGCCCTGAGATGTAACTCGTACGACGACGCCGTCATATTCAATAACAATGTTAATTTGAATATATATTTTAGAAATAATCCCATCACGCTATATTTATTTATTATTTTCTATATTACTATGATTTAATATCAAATAAGTGTACAATGTGAAATAAGTAATAATAACTCACTACAAACATTTTTAAGGTAAAAGATATATGTATTATGAAATTATTTATTTGTTTATCAAAAAATTTTATATATCTATCAAAAACGACTTCTTTATAGAAATTTTCAAAAGCCGAAACTTTTAAATTGTATTGTCATTTCTTCGGAAAGGGCAATAAGAGTAAAGAAGATAAATCTTTGTACCGAACAACTGATAATGAAATTCAGTTATAAAAAATCTTAAAACCCAAAAATATCTTTGATATAAATTTGTTTCTTATTTATTAGAACTTTCTTAAAGAATAGAATATTACAGTGAATGCTTTTCACATTTATTCGTTGCCTTAATTATGGAGGAGCAAATCTTTTTATAAAAGCAAGAAAGGCAATTTTGCAACGTTGGTTAAGGGTTTCAACTTATAACGATCATTTTAAATTCAGTGTATAAAAATACGTCGTAAAAAATGGACATGCGACAATAATTAAGAGTAATAAATATTAATTCACATAGTATTCACATAACTATAAGAGGATGTCAGGAAGAGACCTTTTGTAAATCAAAAGAAAAGGCTTATACTTATGCTATAAATTGTTCAACTCAATCAAAAATATTTCTAGTGCAAAGTTACAAGTATTTCACTTCCATATTAAAAAAAAAAAATCATACCTTTTACAATATTCCTATATAATAAGATCATTTATTATCAAATGACATGATTTTCTATAGTAATACTATAACTCTAAATATGTAGTAAATATTTTAAACATTTTTTACGGTTGAATCTAATAAGTAAAATGAATATTAAATCTAAACGACAAATAAAATATTAAATATATTAATATTAATCAAATGTTTATTCTAACTTCTAAGGCAGCTGTTACCAGCGAGTTGATTTGTTTGTTTCTCCCCGTTCCTTAAACAATAATAAACAGAAAATAAAAACAAAATTGTAAGACCTTATACTGCTTTTATGTATTTATGATTTATTTAACCGTTGTTTAACAATATCTAATAATTCTTTTTTTTTTATGTTAGAGGAGGGCAAACGAGCTTGCGGGTCACCGTTGGTATGTGATCACCGCCGCCCATGAACTCTTGCAACATCCGAGGTTTCAAAAGAGCGTTGCCGGCCTTGGAAATAGGCATATATGCCTTTTTTTAAGGTACCCATGTCGTATCGATCTGGAAATACCGCCGAAAGAAGTTCATTCCACATCCGAGTGGAACGTGGGAAAAAAGTTCTTGTAAACCGCTCAGTGGAAGATCGCCACGCATCCAGGTGGTATGGATGGTAAAGGAGACGATGGCGAGCTGCGCGGTGGTGAAATTCGGCGGTAGGCATCAGATCGAATAGTTCTTTGGAACACTCCCCGTTGTAAATGCGGTAGAAGACGCACAGAGAAGCCACGTCTCTACGCAATGCCAAAGAGTCCAGCCGTTCGCAGAGCACTGGGTCCCCGACAATCCAAACGGCTCTCCGTTGTACGCGGTCAAATGGTAGAAGCTGATATTGGGGTGATCCGGACCAGAGATGAGAACAGTACTCCATGTGTGGCCGGACCTGCGCCTTATAGAGCGCAAGTCTTTGGCCAGGTTTGAAATACTGCCTCGCTCTATTGATCACTCCCAATTTCATCGAGGCCAACTTGGCCTTGCTCTCCAAATGACCACGAAACTGACAATCGCTCGAAATGTCGAGACCCAGTATTCTGATACTTGGCGAGGCAATACGAGGAGTGCTCTCGAAGAGCGGTGATACGACAAATGGGGTATTCTTAGTGGTAAACGCGCAAACCTATGTCTTTAGGGGATTGAACTGAACGTGGTTCAGTTCACCCCACTCAGAGACCATCCCCAGGGAGGTCTCTATTGAAGACACAAGTTTCTTTCGGCACTCGTCGACGTTTTCCCGAGAGAGACCTACACGACCGGAATATACCGCATCCCCAGTGCTGTCATCCGCATAACAATGTACTTTGGAAATATCCAACATATCATTGATGTGCAGGAGGAACAGAGTTGGGGATAGCACGCAGCCTTGGGGTACACCAGCGTTCACGGGCTTGGGGTCCGAGCAAAAACCGTCGAGAACGACCTGTATGCTCCGCCCAGTGAGAAAACTGGTGATCCACTTGCATAAACTCTCGGTAAGGCCATAGGAAGGTAGCTTCGAAAGAAGCCCCTTGTGCCATACACGATCAAAGGCTTTTGCCATATCCAGACTAACTGCCAGACCTTCTCCCTTGCTTTCGATAACCGCGGCCCAACGGTGCGTAAGGTATAACAGAAGATCACCAGCTGATCGACCATGGCGAAAGCCATACTGCCGGTTATTGATCAACTGGTGATCCTCGAGGTACGTTAGGAGCTGTCGGTTGATAATAATCTCCAATATTTTGGAGAGAAGGGAGGTAATGGCGATAGGTCAGTAGTTAGCTGGGTCCGAGCTATCACCTTTTTTAGGGATCGGATGGACAAGGGCACGCTTCCATGAGACCGGGACTACGCCTTTAAGGTAGGAGTACTGAAATAGACGCGTTAGCACTGGAGTCAACTCAGGGGCACACGTTCGTAGCACCAATGGAGAAATGCCATCCGGCCCACTCGACTTATGAACGTCCAAGGAAAATAGAGACTGCCTGATAGTTTTTTGCCGAAAAACTATTTCCGGCATTGAACTCTGACACCGCGGGATGATAGGCGGTGTCTTCCCTTGGTCGTCCAAAGTCGAGTTGGAGTTGTCTTTGTTATTACGAACCTAAACCAAGGTGTCTGTTGGTGTGATCCGTGAACCGGAACAACTTTCTACGACCTGATTTAGACTGAAAGTTCAATATTATCGACAGATGACCGATTAGATAGGAGGTACAACTTATATATTTCTTGTATGGAAGACAATATATAAAGTTTTCGTTATATTTAAAAAGTTCAATACTAAATATTTTAAAGAGTAATTAATTCTATGTAACGATTCACGGTCTATAATAAACAAATCTTACGACAAAATTATTAAAAACCCCGCTTTAATTAATACAAAAATTTACAAAATAAAATCATCAAATATAAAAAATACGAAGATAATCACACGACTACACAAATATATACACGAAATCATAGAAAGACAAGATTTGTGTGTTTAATAATAATAATAATAATAATAATAATAATAATTTATTTATTTTTAGGACCAGCCCATTTAGTGTTAGTAATAATATTTCTTATTAACTAGTGTTAGTACAATCAAAAGTTACAAATTATAATATCATTTTCTTGTGTATAACATCATACCACGGTTTGGTCCGTTGTGCAACCGAATCCACCGATGCATCAGGGGAGAATCCCACCGATCAACAAACATACTCAGCATTCTGGTGGAGGCACCGCGGAGTCGGGTTAACATGGAGGCACACCGTTTTCTCATAATAGCATAAAACTCATCCGTTTGCGCCTCCGCAAACATGCCTGAGGCACTGCACTGCCGCGGCAGCCCCATCAGAACCCTGAATGCGTCGTTATACCGGACCCGGAGGAAGCTGTATGCCCGCCGCGTATAATTAGCCCAAAAACTGCAGGTATGAAACGTTTGACAGTAAGCTTTAAAGAGCGTTATTTTAACAGGCTTCGTGCACCTTGCAAATCATCGTGCCGACATGTTGCACCGAACAGACAGCGACCTACGCGCCCTCTCGATCTCACAATCGTCCTTTAAGGTCTCGGTGACCGAGTGACCCAGGTATTTAAATTTTGCTACCCGACAGAGCGGTGTGCCACAGAGCGAGACTACCGGTATATCTAAATAGGTCTTAGAACCGGATCTAAAACCAAAAGCTCACTTTTTACAACAATATACCTGAGCCCGTGAGCCACTGCATATGATTCACATATTGCCAACAGTTTACGAAGAGCTCCAATGGACGGACTCAGCAGCACCATGTCATCCGCATAGCTGATGTTGTTCATACAAACTCCGTCAACATGACATCCGATATTGGTGCTACTGAGCTCATCAATCAGCCGGTCCATGAAGAGATTGAAGAGCCGCGGCGAGCTCAAAACCCCTGTCGCATCCCGCACTTCAACCTGTACTTGTCCGGGAATGCTCCACCCCACCTCACAGAATTTGTTTGGTTTCGATACCAGTATGAAAAAATCGAAATTATATCAGTCGGCAACGCAGTATCATTAAACAATTTAGTCCATAGCATATCATAAGATACAAGGTCAAATGCCTTTGACAGGTCCAAAAAACATGCAAAAACCCGCGTTCTCCTGCTCGTGTAGTACTCTACAGTTTGCTTGAGACACAGTATGGCGCTCTCCATTGACATTCCGGGCCTGAACCCAAACTGAGCGTCATGAAGTTCAAAGTGCTTAGCCAGCTGCTTGTCAAACAAACTGTCCAGAACCTTAGCCACAATAAGAGCCAAAGATATGGGCCTGTAATTGGACATGTCAGAGGCATCTCCAGTCTTGTTTTTAACAATAGGTATAACAACAGTATGCATTAAATCCTGCGGCAGGTATCTATGACCCATACATAAATTAAAAAATAAAGCGAGGACCCGCAGCAAATGAGGACCAGCGTACTTAAGGTGCTCGACGCTGAGCCCATCGCGCCCCGGAGACTTTCCTCTTACCATATTTCCAATAATCGCTACATCCTCAACCGTGAATATGTTAGGGACTCTCGCAGCACTGATATCAGAGTCTAGCATCCGCTGCTCAACTTTAAAATGCAGCTGGAATAGGTGGGCAATGTCTTTAGGCTCACTGAAACCCCCAACACTCACAGGTAAGCTCGACTTCACATTGAGTCTATTGGTAGATTTCCAGAATTTACCGAAATGTTTCTCAGTATGACTTTGTACTAGTATATCCATTTTTATTTGTTGTTCATTGTTTAAACAATATTTTAGTTTAGCTTTAAATATTTTCCTAGATTCACACATTCTATTATATACATGTCCGTTTGTAGGTTTGCCGTACAGAAGCCATTCGTGATAACACAATCGAGCCTCCCTGTGAGCTGTCTCCACATACCTGTTCCAGCCTACTACACGCTTATGTTTTCCTACTTTTTCCCTACCTACATACGTACAATATGCACCTTCGCTCAGTATACACACTATATTGTTATACATAACATCCAACAATTTATGATGACTAGGATTTTCACATACTTTACAAGAACATTCTATACATTCAGAGGGAAAGTCGATATTTTTTAATTTTGAACTACAAATTGTAGGTAATTATTTATCTGAAAGTTGTCTCTTTCGCCCCATTTCACCTTATTACAAAGGACATCACAGGAAAATAATTTAGGACTAGCAATATTTACGTCACATTCAAAAATTACAGGATAGTGATCTGATGCGTAAACTCCGTACGAAACATATGCTTTTAAAAACCGATTTTTCGCCGCAGTCAACTCAGTCGGCGCCATGACACTTACATCAGCTGTTAACTTTGTCACAGCAAGCGGTAATCCTGTCGGACCACTGTCCTCGAAATACCCTCCTCTTCGAGTATTAATATTATTGTCGTTATAATACGTTAACGGCGATCTGGATGTTTGAAAATTCCGTTTTACTTCGTCCAGTACATCCGTAGTAACATAACTACACTTAATCCGCTCAACCTCAGCCCGCAATATTAGCAAATCCTTTAAAATTTTTGTAACATCTACATGATCAAAGCAAATAGGCGGTAATTTGTGTAGATCATATGCTACAAACACTGGCATCTGTGCAGGATCGACTGTTTTAAGTACAGTAATAATATCGTCAAAATCCTTAAGCTTCTTTTGTTTACGTCTTGATACACACTATTGTTTTGTCTTAACGGACGTAAATAACAGTTTTTCGCTTTATCACTCTCCTCTTCGGAAAAAGCAGACTCACAGATCCGTATTAGACTCCACAACATCGTGTTTATTGCGCATAAACGCCAACACCTCCGATATAACTACATTAGAGTTTACACATTTCATTGTATTCACAGACATTTTGACTGACGCGAAACAACATCGACCGACTCGCCGCGCTCACACGCGTCGACTGAACGTCGCAAACAAAGGTGTTTTGAATCCAAAAATCTGAATTAACTGAACCGATTATGATAACACTTTATACTTAAAGAGTGTTATCCCAAATTAAAATGCTGTATTTTTTGGAACGATTTTAAATATCCAATTACATCTTCATATGAATCAAGGCATACATCGTAATGGTCATGCATTGTCACAACGAAAAATCATTTATTTTTGTTTATTATAATTACTCTTAACCGTTTGGGAGACCTTTCATTGTGTTTAGTTGTCTCCAGAATACGACGAGATAATTAGGGAAAAATTTTCTGATATATATTTGAGCCGAACGCGGATTTTATAGCGAAAACAGATTGAAAAAATGTTTAGCCATTCAAAATTTATCAAGAAAAGAAGAAAGGAGAGGGGCTCAGCTCAACATCCGCCGCGCACAGTTGGCGGATCCTAGTACTTTTAATTGTTTGGGAGACCTTTTTTGTGTTTAGTTGTCTCCAGAATGCGACCAGATAATTAGCTAAAAATTTTTTCATGTATGTTGGAGCCGAACGTGGATGTAATAGCGAAAACAAATTGAAAAAATGTTTAGCCATTCAAACGTTATAAAAAAAAAACACTCCTGCCGTAGACAATATATTAGAGTAATGCCTGCCCTGCGCGTGCGAACAATGTGCGGAGTTAGAAGATGACAATTAGTCCTAATAAATCGATATTTCCTGTAGCTATTCAGATGAAAGGAGAGGGGCTCAGCTCAATACCCGCCACGCACGGTTGGCGAATCTTAGTATGTACATGTAACAAAGCCACGAGGCTAAATCTGTACATAAAATATATATGACTAATAATGGGACAGCATAATGCAACTGTATTTATAATTTTATTAATTATAGTATATTATACAGTATATTTTCGATTGTTCTTAATGACGATAATATTACGTAATTCTGGATGGAAACATTAAATTAAAAGATCCTTTTATAACATCGTAGACTTTAACAACCCACCGAAATTAGAAGAAGACAATCATCAATAAATAATAATAGTTTATAGAAAAATATGATATAAACAATCATAAAACATAAAATAATAAATGTATGTATTAATAAACTGATAATAATAATAATAGTGTTGATAATGATTAAAACATCTATCCGACTTTTCGCGTTTTTAGAGTTGTACAAAAATATATTATTTAACCAAAAACTCAAATACCTTAATATTTTTTTATTTCATAGATATACTTGCAAAATAAATAAATTTCATCCAGTCAAAGCCGGGAAAAAAAGCATAGTATTTCCGGAGTCTAAAACATGCTATGCAATTAAATCGTCTCATTTTAAAGTGGCATATATTTACAGCTGTGTATATAAAAGAACATGATATATCATTATGATGTTATTAAGAAACGTTGTTTTGTTTAATTTTAAATTTTTACTCCACAGTGTTCTAACTAGCAGTTATACATATTTATACTCACGACTCACTCTTGTGGGCAATAAAATTTATTTATTTAGGTCGGTTTCAGGCAGATTTTATTTCAGTACATAAACATCCCACTAATGTAAGTTTCTTTCTGTAGGACAATTATTAAATAAATTTTGATGTGACAAATATAATTAAATGATGCCGTATACAAATAAAATTTTATTTTATTCACTTATTCTTCCTTTCTGTTAAATTTTACTAATTTACTTTTATTTTAAACGATGTTTAAGGATTTGGCATTACTTGTAGACACATCTAAAAAGCAGTTTGGATCATTTTTACTTGTTTACTTTACTATAAAAACCTCGAATATATTACAATACTAAAGTAAAATTATAGGCAGTTTTTACTAATTTCCTAATATTCTATCTAATTATCTTTGCAATGCAATACAGCGGCTATTCAAAAATTATTATTATTTAATTTACTCATTAATTATTACCGTCAGCGCTTTTAATTAATCTGCTTTTTTTCCTTTTAATTTGTTTTTATTGTGCTATGAAAATACATACGCAGAGTAACATTTTTCTGTAGTAATTAAGTTTGTGAAAATGCTCTGGAGACGTAGAGACATAATACAAAGAAGAGTTTAATGGTTTTGTTTAAGAAATGTAGTTATAAAATAATATTATTATATGGAAAAGGTATTTGAAATTTGGAAAACAAATGTAAAATAATCTTGGTTTCAACCAGCTTTGTTGTTCATTTCCAATCGTTACAGCTACGATCCGTTCAGTTTATGGAATAATGGATTGCATTAAGCGAAATCGAAACAACAGAGTACTATTTGTGATTTTAATCTAAAGTTTTATTATAGATTTATGAACTTGCCAAAAATTTTATATAATATTGGTTTAAATAAATCTTTGATACATTAATATGATTGATATTGCAGTGAATCTTTAGAAGGCCTTCAGAATATCAAGTGCAATGAAAATTCTGATGGAAAATTGTACATACTTATATTTATATCTTTCACATAAAAACTATATTTCATAAACATAAAAATATTTTATTTGTGTTATTTGATCTGTTAAGAATAAAATGTTAACCCTAAGTGAAAATAACAAATGCTAAATATTATCCTCTAATTTGAATTTATTCTCTAAAATAGTAAATAGTACAAATCGCATCGTATCACCCATTCAACAGTAACATTTCCTTTCGTGTTTACTGAATATTAGCCAAAAATGTGCACATCCGTCATCGACTTCTACTAAATGGGTTTATTGTGACGTATCACGCCATAGGACTTGTTAGAACCATGATACATCACTTAGCTTTTCAGCAGAGTATGTCTTATTTATGAAACACGCAATAAAATAAATGTTTTGTTAGTAGTCATATAAAAATAATATATTTTCTACAAAGGAAATACTTTTCCATGAAAATATTGTCTTGGTTTAAAATAGTACTAGTTATACAATAGTACACTATTTCGTACAGATGTGTGTTAAATGTTTTTGGATTTTATCTGTACTACAAATGTATTTAATTAACAAATACATTAGCTCGTAGTTTAAAAAGTGTTTAGTAAAAAAAATGCGTCCAGAAAAACTTTATATATCAATTAATTTATTACACAGTTTTCTTAATTTTCAAGTAAATTAAGTTTAATGAATGTAGTTCTTTATTATAATTATGGTTATATTCAAGACATAGTGATTCAAAACTTTATGCGAGTTAGTATATTAATATTTATTGGTACTTAATTTCAACGAAATATTTATAGTATGTGGTATTTATATATTTCTGTAACGTATGCTTGAAAGGGCTGCTTTATTGTCAAAGTAGGTACTTCTAACTTTACTAAAAGAAGTAAAAATTACAGAGTTGTTTATTTATTTTTTCATTAATAATTTTTTGTCTTATATATATTCACAATATCGTAACAATTATATTATATATTACATGGGTTGTAATAATATTAATGACATTACATGACAAAAGTACATGTGTATATACGTGTATGTTCGTATTTAGTAGAGTTTCAAGTTTCTGAAATCAAAGCAGTAAGGGAAAGAATTCGAAAATATCCTATCCGAAAGCAAAAGATTATATCTCGGGAGATGAAGACAGCACTAAGAACCATTTAATGTTTAATGTTTCTGTGTGATGTTAACTCTGAGGGATAACTGGGCCATATTTTTTTTTAATATATATAAAATATCGACACAAGTGTATACCATTCCTGAGAAGGTAGTGAAACCCCTTAAGAACACGGTGTTCAATAACCAAGTATGGTCCTTTCATTAAGTTCTAAGAGCCATAAAGCGCGATCCACCTTAACTTCTAATCTAATCTTGGTTAAAAACGAACCTTCCAAACTTCACAGAGCTGAAGACTAGCCATCATGTAGTCCTGATCTTATTCCACAGAATTATAATTTGTGATTAGTTTTAGAATAAGGCTGCTGTTGACCATGATAATTTGGAGTCCTTAAAACATTCCATACCATTGGCAGTAATGAATTACCCATAGAAAGATTGCGTGCTACTATTGATAACTGGCCTCAACCTTTAAACGACTGTATTGCAAAGTTTAGAGAACTGTAATGGAGACCACTTCGAATAAACTTTATATATAATTAACGGTTTTACATTAATGTATTAAATCAACTCACTGTAATATAAATAAATATTATGTATAATAAAAAATGTTTTTTTTCTTTCTAACAATGTTTATGGCAAGGCTATATTGCGTAATGATTATTATAAAATGCGTTTTTACTAATACGACCAGAGCTGCAACATGGCAACTAAAATTTTTTTTTTAAATACACAAGAAAATACACATTTGAAAGTGATTCATATTTTTTATGTTTTGTTTAAATTTAATACTTTAAAATTTTGTTAATATCACAGATACGAGTATGTTGGACTTATTCGTGCTAAAATTTGATTAACTTTATAGGTTTTAGTTTTTTATTCAATTTCATAAAATTTTTAACATAACTGATAAAAAATTATAAATAGATAAAAAATTGCGTAGTGATCTATATACTAGGGTATTTGGACTGAAAAGTCAACCGAAGGTTCGGTGCAGTCATAATACAAATGGAAACTTACAATAATTTGTAAAATAAAAAATGTCTTTTGTTATTAAAGTTAAATGTTCAATTCTGACAGAACAATGGTTTCCGTTTTTCATTCTGCATTTTTCTCTATTTCTTTTATATTTTTTGTCGAAGGAGACATTCTATATATCTTTAACGGAATAGAAAGAAAAAATCTTTATTTTAATAAATATATATTGTTGGGCTTAAATGGACGACCGCCGGTCTAAAGCAAGATAATGGAAATCATATTATTGTTATTATAAGTTCTTGCCATAATAAACGGGTGCATCTCGAAGTCTGGACTACATAAATATACTTTAGACGGAGAGAGATTTGAAAGAGCATACTTCGCATAAATCTTTTAGTATTTTACCTGAGATTGTAAGAACGTCGCTAGAAAAAACATGAGGTGCATAGCTAAGATCCCTTTCTATTGTTTTATTTTTCTTTTGTCTTACTAAAATAATTTATTTTCGAGTAGCTGAGACGTAATAAAATCTTTATTTCAGAGAGAATGTGGAATAAAAAGTTTCTATACCAGAAGGCAAAATTCAATAATGTCTGTAAAAATAAATAAATATCAAGAAAACAAAATAGATAAAATGAAAGGCTGTATGTAACAATGAGAAATGGAAATTTTAATGCTTTTGCATTTTCTAAAAAGGCTATTCATGATCGTATTATCCATCCATAATGATTAAAAACTACATTATATAGTGATAGTGAAAAATATTCTATTATTAGTATATGAAAAAACTATAAAGAAACTTACCATTGTCTTTGTAATAACTCAGGACTGAGCTTTTAAAGGGCATTCTTCGGCTACTGTGTACCAATAGTTCTTGGATCAGACTGATTGATGAAATATAATAAATATTTAATTAAAATAGGAACTTGTTTCGTGGCACAAAAGTAAGTATTATAATGAACAAATTAAGTACTAATTAATATTACAATATCAATCTAGACAGTAACCACACATATTAACATAATGTGGACAACAAATAGTATTTCTACATCTGGTGCAACGGTGCCTGGTCATTATCCGGGCGTTTGATGGACACAGGTAGTAAATTTTACGCGTTTTTGACGTAGAAGGAACACAAACTTCTATTGTTGAAGATTCGCCAAGTATAATCTCAATCATGAACCTTATATTAAGCCTCAAACTCACGGTCTGTAATCATTGTCGAAGCCAGAGTTCCATTAGCTAATCTCCTAACTTCATAACAAAATCGCGCCAACTCATTGGCCTTTTCTTATTTCTCATGTTGTTACAGACGTGAATAGAGTAAGAATTAATAGAACATATATTGAGAATGTTAAAAAATATACACATCGGCCATCTCTTGGTGTTCCGGTTAGAGCTTATATTTGTACACATTTGATCATTCAAGTCGGGTGAACAATGCGGTGATTGCTGTTTTGGCTAGAGTTTCTTGATATCGTTATATTTTCTGAAAAAGAGTTATCTGAATCTACAATTTGGGTTCATTGTCTTTTACTTGGCTGTACATTGTCGTCACTATCAGACTTCGAAGATTCATAAGGAAGTTCGGAATCGCTGTTAGTGTCTTCATGAAGATATTTCTCTAAACTGTCCGTTTCTGATGTTGAGCTGTCAGATCTCCACAGTCAACGACGAATCTGATCCTCTTGATTCCTGAAATCTATCTAAAATAATATATAGAGTTACCATAGCAACGGTAACTATAGCAACGCATAATATGACATATGAACTTAGGTTGCTATGCAACCTAAGTTCATATGTATATTAATAGTGTATCCAGCGAAGCGGGAAGCAATAAACTAGTATACTTATATTATTATAACAACTTTAATATAACTTCATTTACAAATAGTTTAAATAAAATTTATTTTACTCAGATTTCAGCCTTCAAACTCTGTTCTGTTTCATGGGGATCTCGACCCGCCTCAAACGAATCAGATTTTTTCCACAAATTCCCAGATTTTTCAAAAATGTTTTGTTATTTTATTCATCGTTACATCGTATATAGCAATTAATAATGTCGTAATTTAAATATTTAGTAATTGAAATATTACTCATTGGAGGTGATGATAGTATCGTATGAAATGATTGCCTTCTCTGAAACTCGTTATGAACCACTTATGTGGAATTAAATCTACACTAAGACCTATGTTAGGACTTATTGCTCCGGCAACGTCTGCGTTAGTGGCAACAACTGGGACTGTCTTAATTGCTCTCAAAGGCGTAAAGATAATGATATAATAGAAGTGATTCAACTTTTGTCACCTCTTACCTGATGGTTGAGAGGCTCTAATTTATCTTGTCTAAGAAAAGGAATACAAACAAGCGTGCTTATTTATTTACCACAAGGTTATAGTAGTAATTACACATCGTCACCATCACGTTGCAAGACAAAGTTAAATTTTATTAAAATTCAGGTATTCAAAAGTACCGGTCCTTGAATATGAAATACCATAAATATTTTTGTATTGGACAGTTATCGATATCTAATAAATTTTATAAAAAAGTCCCATTAATCAATTATAAAGTAATTCCTTTTATTTTAAAAACCTAAAAAGCGCAACAAACGAACAAAATAATTACAATTGACGTTGGAACATTCAATAATTGCATATTTTTTATTTGCGAAAAGACACATGTCACAAACATAATCTTGTTTTTAATTATTTTCCTTTAATACTCACATATTATTTGAATGAAAATTAAAATTTATACGAAATAAATTTACATAAAGGAATTGTTTAATAGTAAAGGTAATTATAGCATTTCTTTTATTACAATTTCTAACTGAATTAACATCGTTATAATAATTTCAATTAACAGATAATTATTACATGTATAATCCCAAATTAATATTAATTAATAATTAATTAATGGACAGATTATAGATAAAAATGTAAGTATACTTTTCTTATTAGGCTTAACATTGTACTTATGATGTGTCAGATTTAAGTCGCAAGTTCCGATAGATTAGTCCATGGAGAAGAATCTCCAGTGCTGCTCTTTTGATTTATTATTAATAATTAATAATTATAAGGTATTAATCTTATAATTATGAATTTGTTAGATAACACAGATAACTTAATATCGTTGCTATAAGAATGCAATAAACAAGGCGATCAATATACAGTGTAGTTTTAAGAGACAGTTTATGTATAAAATGTAAAAAAAATTATTGCTTCAGTCCACGCTAAAGTCTCATAAACAGCTCTTAAAAGGTATTTTGACTTTCACTGTTTTTAATTAAATACCAAGAACTAAAGAAAACTCATTTATATGAAGTAAAAAGTTTGGGATTCGGCCAGGAACCATTGTTATCATACGAAATTGAAAGCTCAGTTCGTAACTTAATGGTTTGAGTGCTCTGCGGTGAAATATTGGAAAATTGGAACGCTTTATGTTATAAAATAGTTAAATTTACTAAATACTTTTAAAAGTAAACGCAGCCAAGCAATTATTGAATTATATTGAGAAAAAACTATTTTTTTTTAATTACTATTAGAAGACTTACTCCCGCGGTATAATCTATTAACCACTATAGTCGCTATTCACTAATCACTAGCGACTTCACTTCTTGATACTAGCAGTTCCACGATACGAATGAGCTCAACTGACCAGCGAGTGACTTATATACCGTCCAGAGGCAAGTTTCGTAATAGCGGTGCTACCCTCTTTAACAATTAATCATGGCAAACTTCACGCATCAAGTATCGAGAATGTTACAAATACCCTCCGAAAGTACTGGCGATAACATCCGGCCTTCCTGCAACGTATTCGCCCTGGAATTACGTCTTAGTCTGATGTTATTGCTGAGAACTGTAATAATTAATAATAACACTTAGTAAATAATTCACGATTATATAACAATTATTCTTTTCCGAATGTTAAAATTGGATTCAGAGAGAATGTATAAAAATAATATGTGTCATAAGATGTCTCTATATGTCTGTGCGGTAATTAAGATCATTAAACCTTGGAAGGTCTTAAGTCACTTCTGCAGCACCATATTGATATCCTATGTTCGAAGCAAATACATTAGACATTCACCACATTACCAATATAGTAGTGTTCACAATAGATATCTACTGCAGCACCATGGTTTAGAATAGAGATGCCTGAGGCCACTCTAAACGTTTATCACCACATTACCGGTACAGTAGTGTTCACAACGGATATCTACTGCAGAACCATATTGACAATCTTTAATCAATCTTTGATAACATCCGGATTACAAATCATTATTTCGGAAGGTCTTAAGTCACTTGTAAATCATGGTTTAGAATAGAGATGCCTGAGGCCACTCTAAACGTGTATCACCACATTACCGGTACAGTAGTGTTCACAACGGATATCTACTGCACCACCATATTGACGTCCTTTAATCAACCTTTGATAACATCTGGATTACAAATCATTATTTCCTAGTTGTATCCATGGTTTCATGTTTTCAATACATGTTGTGCTATTATATGGCCTGGTACTTTGTTCTGCTCCTTGCATATCATATACATTGTCTAGACACGAGCCAGCGTCTACCATATTCTGTTCGTCTGTAAATTTTATTCCCCAAAAGTTTGCCTCGGCCTCTCCTGATTGTAAGATATCTCGAATACTACAAATGCTTGGATCTTGTAGTTGTGCGAAAAGTAACCAATCAGCCTGTGAGGTGATTTATGACGTATTTATTTCGTTTGTGATACTCATCAGAGCTGCTACTTGTCGAGGTACTGAATCGGTATTTGAACTTCATGTTGATGCTCTTCGAGATTGTCTATGAGTTTTCCTTTTTCGCTGAGGCATGGCGGTGGGCAATGTTTCACAACCACTTCTGATATTAGAAGACTTATTCCCGCGGTATAATCTATTAACCACTATAGTCGCTATTCACTAATCACTAGCGACTTCACTTCTTGATACTAGCAGTTCCACGATACGAATGAGCTCAACTGACCAGCGAGTGACTTATATACCGTCTAGAGGCAAGTTTCGTAATAGCGGTGCTACCCTCTTTAACAATTAATCATGGCAAACTTCAAGCATCAAGTATCGAGAATGTTACAAATACCCTCCGAAAGTACTGGCGATAACATTACACTACTTTTTATTTTTTTTTAATTATTACACAATGAGAGATTCATTTTTTTTCTGTTTTTTTCTATTTATTTATCATTAACTGTATAAATATACAATCTTGTTTGTTTATCTGTTCTTTTTCACAAGCGTTTTTACATCAGAAGGTTAATAGTCTGTTTTTGTAGTACAAAGAAGATGTGTATACTACATCCTGGCTTACTATTTAAAACAATTTATTTTAAATTTTGTTCATAACAGTCATATTCCCTGTGGCTGTTATCATAAAACTTCTTGGTAAACCATTATTCTCATATATTCAAAAGTTTGCACTAAATCAGGATATTTTTTTAAAATTAATGTATACTTTTTACATCGACATTGACAACTTAAAATATCATACTTTTAGCAACGGCCTTTTAATTTAAACAAAAGAATAACACCAACTAAAGAAAATGTAATCACTTCACAAATAATTAATTATTACAACCGTGGGTACTTATAAATAATCGACAAAATAATGTTAATATTAAGCTAAACAAGTGAACGGTGCGCGTGTCCGAAAGAAAGTGAGCTGAGGTGGTCGTGATATCCATATCCGTCGGTTTCCCCCACTCGCGTGCCTTTGACAATCTTCGTCATCGCTAGCCCCGCCCCTCGATCCCTTCTTAGGAAGAAGTCAATTCTAATACGGCCTCTCCTGACTGGTGAACGTCCACGTTCACCGCGATGACGCCATTGTCTTCATTCCCTGATGAAACCGAACTTCCCGATTGTAAGATGTTTACGTCGGAATGTTCAACATTATCATCAGTAGCTGTAATAGAGTTAGTTGTTTGTATTACAATCTAGATTTGTACTTAAAATGGATCATTAGTAAAAAGTTAGTAGAGTGAGCGTTTGTGTTACATTCCGATGTGTATGTGAATAGTAGGCTCTTGTTAAGTTATGTTAGGTGAATCAAAACGATATGGCTCTGTTAACATATCCAGTATGGTGTAAAAGTGTGGTTGACATGGCCAAGTTAACATGTCAAGCCAATGCTTTCATAACGTGAACAACGTTACCACGTCACAATGTTTACATGACCCAGTTAACATGTAAACATTCAGTAATGATTTATAAGTAATCATCATTACAGCAGACATGACTCAGTTAACATGTCTATATATGTTCTAAACTTACATGACCCAGTTAACATGTAAACACTCATAAATGAGTTACAAGTGATCATCATCACTTCAGACATGACCCAGTTAACATGCCTGCATATGTTCTAAACTTACATGACCCAGTTAACATGTAAACTTACTGTTGAAGAAGGCTTCACACGCCTCAGGAGACCATTCTCCTCGCAAAGCCACCATGTGCTCACCAGCCGCCTCACAGTGTTTCGTGTAGAACATGCTAGGTGGACAAAATTATTTTATGTTATATAACAAGGCTTTTACTATTTTACATATAGGTAGTCATGTTTTTGTAATAAAAAACGAAAAATTGGTATAAAAACAGAAAATATATTCAAAAATATTATACAAACAACAAAAATAAAATTAAAAATACTAAATTAACCTAATAATCATCATCAGAGTCTTCTGATGAATCTTTTATAGTGTAATATTCATCATTTTGTGGCATTGTGCGACAATATGATGACGATTTCGGCCTTGATTCTACTATGCTAGGGCTTACAATTAACTTTAAAACTTCTGTACATATTTTTTCCGGTTTTTTTCGGGGAATCTCTCGAAGGCTATTGATCAAAGGATCAGATGTTATAACTAACATAGACAGTAAGTCTCTATTCGTGGCAACACGCGACCACTTGCGGGTGTTGTACTCCCTAAATCTGCGGCAATCTTTGTTACGTGCTTCCTGAGCCTCTTCGGAAAGCTGCCCAATCGGAAGCAATGCTGCTTTGATGACCTCTGTACTGTGAATTAATATTTTATGTACAGTAGCAGGCATACAGTACCACGAATAGAGACTAAGATAATGTCTTCTGGTTTCGAGACAAAATTTATTGAATTCCGCTAAGTTTATTTCGAATCCAGAAGACAATGTCCTCAAAATAACATCAAATTGTTTGATAATTGTAACATCTAACCCTGTGATGTGAGCACTCATCTCAGCATTCTTAAAAAAGCGACGGGCTGTGTTTCCATCATTTGAAGAACCAAATCCTGGCTTTGGTTTATCAACAATAAGCCCCATCTCGTTCTTAAATTTCAACTTGATTTCTTCGGAACGAACTTTGATATCTGCTTTGTCTTCGTCGCTTCTAGCCTGCCATTTCTTTATATTCAACTTGTAGCTGATATGTAAAAGGCATTCAAAGCAACGAATCCAAGCATGAAGTGTAGATAAACCAAAGCCAAAATGTTCTTGATTGCTGTTGAACTTCGCGGGATCATCGTTCATTGTTTTGGGGGTGTCGCCACAGATGAAACACTTTTGAGATGAACGAGTTTCTGTTAATGCGTTGCATACTTTTCCGTCTGTCATTGTCAGTAAAAGTTCGTGTTTCACAGAGATTTGAGAATCATCAAATTTGGTAAGTGTTGGAAGAAGATCGTTAACTTCTTCCAACAATCTGTTTGTCTCCGCTAACGTGAATTCGTTCGTTTCTTTAGCAAATATAGATTTGATTGGGCGACAATACATTGTTGATGAAGGCCGAGGATTTTGCCAAATAATTTTGGACCCATCATATAACTTAAGGGGAACCAAAGAAAATACAAAAAGAAACTCGTCCGTATCTTCAGTGTTTTCAAATCTCTGTTTGTATGTGCTGTGCCCAGAACTTCCATCACATCCCCATTTACTAACAAGTGTAAACGATGAACTTGTTGGGAGGACACTGCTGATAACTTCATTCTGTGCTAATATTAGACGTTCCACTGTTTTATTTAATAAGGCTTGCAAATTTATTTCAGCACGAGTTTCTGTTATAGCAATGTGCTCCTCTGCAGGGTGACAGGCCTGTTTGGACTTTCTTAAACTAAAATATGACGGAAATACATTATGTCCTGCCTTCATGGACCACTTTCTTGTTTGTTTGTATGCATGCGTTGTTGATTTAGAATCTATATAGTAAGCTAAGGCTTCGTCACTACTTAACTGCCTAGGAATAACAGAACTGGTATTTTTAGACTTCTTAATATTATCTGGGTTCTCACTAATGTCTCTAATCACGTTGGCAATTTTTCTTTGGCCTGTTGAACGCACAGCAATTTCGGCAGCAGTCACTAATTCACTGACACTTCGCGATTCTACGAGATCCACAACGCGACGTTTCTTCGTCTTAAACGATGATTCTTCGAAATCTTTGCGAGGTCTTCCTGCAGGAGTCACAGCGCCACTCGATGTCGAAGGTTGTGACGCAGAAGAACTCGCGGTGAACTGTATGTCTGCTTCATCCAGCCACGTCTTGTTTTTAATTAAAAAACGCTCCTTCGACTTTCCTGAAGCCAACCATTTGGTACCAATCTTATTTGAAAAGTTGGATATTTTCAAATTTATTTCTTTTCGGCTACTTTCAGTAATGTCACCAAAGTGAAATTTTGAAGAAAGGTAGACATATACACGCGAATTTTTTTCATTCTTCGTGTGTTTCAACCATTCTTCGAAAAAGTCTATCCTTGAAATGGAGTAAACGTGTTCTGAAAAAAAAGAAAAAAACATGTTGTACTCAAGTGTGCTAAATAATATGTGTATTTTTATATAGAATAAAGTTATTCCTATGATATATCTAAGAATTAGCCCGGATAGAGGTGAATGTCTGTAAATTTAGCTCTGTCAAAGTTTTTTTTTTGAAAAAATATACGCTAAAATATGTAATGTATGTTAAAATTACACTAAAAATACATTTCAATAGATTTTGTTTTAAATAAATACTTATTAAAAAATAGGACTTACCCTCAGTATTAATATCCATCACAAACACTCACAATATTACTATAATCCACTATGAGACGTGCACGAAAGTGTCGCTAAATAGCAACTGATTGATTGGAAAGGTTGCATTAAACTCATTACCTGCCTTCTGACCCCTATGACTCATCAGTTAAACATCTGACAAACAACAGATTCTCGGAATTGGAGTTTAGGGATGTTGTTTACGTTTTGTAATTAAGATTACCTGGAAATGATAACATGAATATTGTCCACCTAGCATGTTCTAGGCGAAATACTGTGCGCCTGCGTGATCTTGCCATAGGAACCTCCAAGTAACTGAAGTTCGTAGCGTCCTTGAGGCAATGCTTGCAGTTCTGTCGCTTGGCCGAACCTGACCTTGACTGATTTTACGACCTAAATACTCTACCTCTGTTGCTTCAAATGTGCTCTTTTTCAAATTAATCGAAAACCCCGCTTTAGTTAAATTTAGATTCACGTCCCGTAAATCATCGAGTGCAGAACTTTTCGTGTTTGACAATACGAGAACGTCATCAACATACACTAAGACTTTGCCGGAATTAATAAGCGATCGCAAGGTTTTAGATATAATTCTTTGATATACAATGGGGGCATTCGTTAAACCATAGGACATTTTTAAATATTCGTAATGACCCTCGGGCGTGACAAAGCCTGTTTTCGGTATAGAATCGTTATCTAAGCCTATCTGGTAAAAACCAGTGGCCATATCGAGACAGCTAAAATATTCATCCTTTCCAAGTCGATCAATATGATCTTCAATAAGTGGCAATGGATAACGATCCTTTACTGTGATCGCATTTAACGCACGAAAATCTACGCACATACGGTCCGATCCGTCTCTCTTCTTGACAAGAATAATAGGGGACGCGTAGGGTGACTCTGATTCTCGGATAATGTTATTTTCCAACAAGTCTTTGATTATGTCACGAACCCTGAGTTTTTCGTCAAGAGAAATTTGTAAGGCCGATAGTGAATAGGTGTATTGCTCGTTAGCTCTATGTGCATACTTCCCGTATTGACAGTGCTTAGGGCTGTCCCAATTATGAAATAATCTTTAAATTCGTTAACGATCGTTACTAACCTTTCGCGATAAGAACCCGTTAAATTTGTATTAATAGACAGCGATTGGTGAATATGCTGAACATGGAACACACCACTCACATTGACATTATCAAGACGTGTTAAACGTTGTTGTCCGTTCACGCGAACATAGGCCACACCATCTCGGTTTAATACGTCCGTTCCAATTATAACCGGTACATTCATACAAACTGATGGAACAACAAGGAAATCAACTTCTAATGAAATATTATCAAATTCAATTATTAATGTTACATAACTGGTGGACTCAATAATTTGACTGCCTATAACCTCTCAACAATTGATATGTGGGTATTTTGTTGCAATTAAAATGCTTTACAATATTCCCAGCAATTAGTGACACTCGTGAACCACTATCAATTAGAACATCAGTTGGAATACTCTGTATAACCGCGCTAACAACGTCAATGTCGCCCGATCTACCCTCAAATTCACGACAAAAATTTATAGATTTGTTTCGAGACTCAGAACGGCTTTTCGCAAAACATTCACTCACGTTATGACCAGACTTTTTACAGAAGGTACAGGTAACTTTGAGTACATTAGCGGCGATAGCACGTATCTGTGGGTCGGAAATGCCACGTATAATAATGGCTACAATGAGATCATCACTTAATCCTTTAACTATCCTCAAACGTAATAATGACCGTCGCGCATAATCTGCATACGTGGCGTAGCGATTTGAATCCGTACACATCACATCAAAAAGAATGTTAGCGACATCCATTTTTCGTGCACAATGGTTTAAATTCTATTTTAAAATTCGACCAACTGCGATCACTAGTGACCCATTCTTGTAGCCAGGTCCTCGCATCACCTTTCAAACAATGGGCTATTCTAGACAAACATTCGTTATCGTCCCACCCGTTAATATCGCGCGCCTTGTCTACTTCCTCGCACCAAGAATCGATGTCGTTAACACTTGGATCAAAATTAGAAATATAAAAATGATTCGATCTTACTTTGGATATTGCACTTAATGCTCCGATGATCCTGTCTGTAGCGTCAAATCCGTAGGCACTAGTGGCCCCCGTGCCAGTGCTGCTAGCGTGAGACTCGGGCAGCGGCGGTGGTGAAGTAATTCCCGTATTCATCAAGGCTCCGACGCCACTACTGGCCGCAGTCGATGGGCGAACGTCTTCCACGTGTGTCCCTAACAGGTCCGAACCACGAGCATCGTTCACATTTGAGCTCTCCAAAGCAGTTAAACGCGCCAGTATCATTTCTAATTGATCTCGAATGTCTGGCACATCTGAACTTCTTCCTACCCTACTTCTAGTTACTCGTCTATCGCCCATTTTGTTGTTAATTAGATAATTTATAAAGTAAACTGTATTGCCAGGACAACCAAAAGCGAATAGAGCACAAGCCCTATCCCACTTCTGATTTTAGCAACGGCCTTTTAATTTAAACAAAAGAATAACACCAACTAAAGAAAATGTAATCACTTCACAAATAATTAATTATTACAACCGTGGGTACTTATAAATAATCGACAAAATAATGTTAATATTAAGCTAAACAAGTGAACGGTGCGCGTGTCCGAAAGAAAGTGAGCTGAGGTGGTCGTGATATCCATATCCGTCGGTTTCCCCCACTCGCGTGCCTTTGACAATCTTCGTCATCGCTAGCCCCGCCCCTCGATCCCTTCTTAGGAAGAAGTCAATTCTAATAATACATATAATTTTGATATGAGTACTTGAATTTGATATAACTTCATCACAAAAAGGTTCATGCTATTGAAAAATGTGAATAAGACTTGATTAAAACTCCATTTATTTTAAGCACAATGAGGAATAAAAGGAAAAGTTTTGAAGCTAACAGCGAAGTACTCTCACATCCACTCATTATGAATTTAAATATTAAAGTTGTATTAGTTGTTAAACTTGAAAAGAACATTCTTTCGTAGCATTTTCTAAATGACTTACGGGTTGTAAATGTATTTTTTTTTTTAAATGTAAAATGTTTTTTTGTTAAAATGTAACAGTTTTTATCAGCAAGTTTTTTTTTTTTTTTTTTAATTTATTGAAAGTATTTCCATATTAATAGAAATAAAGTCTGTGCGACGAAAAGAGTTTTCAGTCGACAGGTGTACATTATAATGATTTTGATATCAATTGCTTAACGCAATAGAGTGTACAATATTTTTTGTTATCTCATCTTTAGCTAAAATAAACAAACTGGATGGTTGGCCTACTCAAGCGCATGCCACGTATATATTGTCCGTGTGAAAAACATCGTGTGCTCAAATCTCACTCAGAAACAGACATTGTTTGACCTTGAGACTTATTGATTATCATAGCAAATGCCAATCTTATTGGAAATTGATGACGTTTAAATTGAATTGGCATATCTGTGGGTGTAATAGAGATCCGTGGTATATTTTCACCTCCAAAGTTTCCTTTTAAAATAATGACATCGACAACGTTTTCATATATTTTTAATAACTAATCGCATGTCGTTACACAGCCGTGGTGGTTTCAAATTTCGAAACAAAATAACCGGAGGTCCATCCTCCAGTTTAAATTATGCTGCGGCATGCTTCCTACGAGTATATCTGATGAGGTTAAAAACTCTATTGGACAATTCACGGCTTCGGTGGCATCGCAAATTGTATCAATGGATTTGTATGACACCAAGTTCCTTAGCAATAAATGATGTACCTTGAGATTAAGTCCATTGATGTCCACATTTATTTGCTGCTAAAATTGCTCTTTCTGTTGGTGACTCATGATTAATATATCATGTATGTACATCGGGGAACATTTCGTTAATGAGAGCATCTTGCAACTCAATGATTGTGCAGAAATCGTTCGGTTATTTTAAACATCCCATTTCATCTTCAGTCACTTTTACCATCGAATTATACGATCGCTTTCTTTAGGACGGCTTTTGTAGAAAATCCAAACCAAAATATGTGCATGAAGTAATCCCCGCTTTTGCCATTCAACCAAAAACATCTGCTACTATTCTAACCTTCAGGTTTTTGAAGGTCGGGACCTATCTGTACTCTGGCTGCACGTGGACATGGACGACATTGTCAGAAAAAGTCTCTCTTAGATGTTCTTGGACATTCATAAGTCGAGTGGACCAGATAGTATTTTTCCAATTGTGCTACGAACATGTGCAGCTGAGTTGACACCAGTGCTCACGCGTTTGTCTCAGTACTCCTACCTAAAAAGCGTAGCTCCGGTCTCATGGAAGCTTGCTCTTGTCCACCTGATCCCTCAAAACGATAATATCTCGGACCCAGCTATCTACAGACTTATTGCCATTACGTCTCTTCTCTCCAAAGTAATGAGGAGCATCGCCAATCAATAGCTCCTAATGTACCTCTAGGGTCACCAGTTCAACAATGATCGAAAATATGGCTTTCGTTATGGTTGGTCGCCTGGTGATCTTTTGTTATATGTTACGCACAGTTGGGCGGTTGTTATTGAAAACAAGGGAAAGGGTTTGATAGTTAGTATATCGAAAGCTTTCGATCGTGTATGGCAGAAGGGGCTTCGGAAATTTATGTTTATGCAAGTGGATCACCATTTTCTCACTGGGCGGAGCATACAGGTCGTTTTTGAGGGTTTTTGCTCGGATCCCAAGCCCATGAACGCCAGAGTATCCCAAAGCTGCGTGCTATCCTCAACTCTGTTCCTCCTGTACATCAATGATTGGAAATATCCCATCATTGATGTCAATGGTTCGAATCTGGATCCGTGCCAATAAGTAAACCATACAATAGTTCGGGTGATGTTGCAATTGCTGATAGTGCGCACTACATTCCGGCTGTCTCATTTTTAAATTTAAGAACATTACAATGCGGGCATTCTACATCCATAGCACCAACTTTTTAGGAACAAACAAATCATCAATTGTTAGTCTAGCAGTTAAAGGTCCTAGATATGGCACCGGGAATCGTGGGTACTATTCATTTCTTTTTTTATTATATTATTTTGTCTTTTTATATATTCTTTTCAATAGCAGTGTTTTTGAATTGCTGGATAACCGTTGTGGATAACTTTACTGCGTAATAAGATGCGTAATAAGATAAATTTTCCTTTGATGTTTTATAAATAATATACCACAAAAGGAAAAGTTAAAACAGATAAAGATGAATACAAATTCAAAGGTTTAAGTATTATATATAACATAATACTGTACAAACAATTATATGTATAACAATTATTATACATAGACCACAGGATTTGTATTCCACATTTATTTCTGTGTGAAGTTCTATTTGGGCTCTTATAATTCATCCTGACATTGAAAGCTATAGGTACTTAAAATGGATGAAACAATATATAAACCGAAGGTTGGGAAGCAGATATTAATGGTATTAATTTCCTTCACCGCCCTAGCAAACGAACAAGTTATCGATGATACAATGAGTTTATATCATATAACTGTTATCAATCAACACCCAATTTCAAGGACAAGGTAGGTTATTTAAAGCTAATATTATAGGAATTACGTAAATATTATCAAAAATAGAGGCTTAGATTTATTTAAAGCAATATTTAAATCGAAAAAGTTAATGTTATATTCGTAATATAATCAGTAAAAAGCGCGATACTTAAATTTAATTGGAAATATAAACCTAAATAATTCTTAAGCAAAATTAACACCGTAAAAGTAATGATTTAATGAGTTAATAAGGTTTTAACCTATCGGACGTATATATTAAAGAAAGTAATAGCTAGTAATTTCTGTAGAAATTATTTTTTTTTATAGGTTTTTTTTACTGAATACATAGAAAATTTATTTTAATGAGAATTGTCGCAACCAGACTTAATTAGATTCCAAACGTTATTACCCTTAACAGGACCTCCGAGTGGTTCTTAACGAGTAAAATAAGCAGTAAATTTCGGGCTTAGAATAGCCCGTCGTGAAATGCTGCGTCGTCAAATGTTTCATCTCTTAACACCACTGATTGTACTAAAGGATGAATCCTGTTTTAGCGCGTGTTAGTATAAAATGAACAAGTACGAGTTAAACGATGAATATAATTACATGTTTTTATACCACTATATTAAAATAACATGACATTAGTCTATGTTTTACCCTTTGTTGGTAGCCTGTTAAAAAAACTAAGGAAATAGTTACATATTACTCTAAAATGTAATAATATGCAACTATTATTACAAGTCACTCCCTCAGAACCCGTAATTATATTTCGTCTGATATTAGTTAATGTGGTGAAACCCCGTGTCTATAACGAATAAACAAAAAGTGTACATTACAAATAGTTAATTTATTTATAGAAAAGCCTATATTATAAATAAATATTAAATGTTATATAAAAAAAAGTAAACACATTTAAACTGTCATTTCAGTTTTACGTAACCCAATAATCCATGGTTTGGTAAACTGACCGGATTGTAACTGTCACAATTGGACAAGAATAAAGTTATTACTCTGATTGAAGCTTTATATGAAAGTTCATTTCACTCTCACAAGTTTAATTTATATAGCAGGTTATTTGTTTCCGAATATTTACCCAAAAAGCAACGGTTGGACCTGTATAATTTATCGAGTTGTATTTTCGAAACTTTTACAATGATAAGATAATTTTGCTCGCACGCGCAGGGCAGCTCTATTGTATTGTCTATGGCAAGTGTGATCTTTTTTTTATAACTTTTGATTGGCTAAACATTTTTTCAATCTGTTTTCGCTATAACATCCGCGTTCGGCTCAAACATATATGAGAAAAATTTTAGCTAATTATCTCGTCGCATTCTGCAGACAACTAAACACAAAAAAGGTCTCCCAAACGGTTGAGAGCTTCGCTTACGCTTAGCTCTATAACTATGAGTAAGTATTGTTATTATCAAGAAAAAACTATTATAACAATTTTAGAACTTTCTTATTTAAATAATTAACTACAGTATCGTAATATACAAAATGAATTATAAAATGAAATAAAGTCGAGTTTACAGACAATATAACAAATATACTCGTATACTATGAATTGCGATATGGTGCTTTTCTGTGAGACTGAAAAGTAAACGTGCAAACAGTGCTCCTGATAGTAAGTGCTGTTTTGTTGGCTATGGACATTATGATTTATGCAAATGCGTTGTCAATTGAACTGACTTCTCCGATGATGGGATTTTATACCTAGATTTTTCAAGTTTGATATTTATTGTTATGTTCAGACAATTAACACTATTATATTTATAATTATATTCTATGAGTTATTCTGATTTATAAGCTTTTTGTGAAATTTAATTTAAATAAGTTTAGCAGTTTTGAGTGAAAAAGTATTAAACTTACATCCATCTTGAATACCTTTTGTATTAATAACAGTAGTAGGATCGATCTTTAAATAATAAGTATAAAAGGATAAATATAAAAATAAGAAAATATTTTAAATAAAACCTGTAAAGGCTATTTTCAAGAGCTTCTCAGGAAACACTATATCGTTTTCAAACTCAAGACACACACACTCTTCTCAGGTCAAGGCTACTTTATATTAATTATAAAGTAGCCTTAAAGTAGCCTTACAGTAAGATAAAATAGGAACTGTATTACATATAAAATGTAATAAAACTACTTTGCTTTGTATTTACTCCGTATTTCAAAACTTGTTTATTAGATACTAGGTCAGTCATAATATCAGTTTATAAATATGAAATGATCAGCGGTACGATATAAGTAAAATGTTAGTCCTACTAGAAGCAGTCAGCAAGAAACTAAATTTAACTGTAAGTTCAATCAACGTGAAAAGCTTTAATAAGAGGGAATCGCTTATATTATACTTTATATTATCTTAAAATATTTTCGTCTCTGTTGTGATTATTTTCCCGTTTTTAACATTACGTGTTTAAAGATTAAGTTATTTCAAATATAATAAACAAAACACACGTTCACATGTTCTTTTTTTTATAGTTTATAAAACAAAGAGTTCACTACGATTATCTAAGATTTTTTTTTTTTTTTTTTTGTTTTTTGTCTCTGCTGTTAGCCCTACTGGCCATGACAGCGTCACCGGTGGAATGGATGGGTGCAGAGACCCGCCCTTGAAAAAGGGGGGCCTGAAGGGCCCCAGGGGAACGCGCGTCCTGAGGGCGCCTCCTGTGAGGCTCGGACCACGGCTCAGGACGCCGTTAGGTGGGGAGCGAGGGTTGGATATGGGTTAGGATTTGACACTAACGTCCTCCGACGGCAGAACGCCGGAGCAACGTGCTTGGATGGGGGCCTCGTCTTCGCCGGCGAAGACGCTGTGTGTGTGTGTATGTGTAGTATTTATGTACGCTTTGCCGCTTTTACGTAGCGTTCCCTAACGTAATCGCGTCGTCCGGATCGAAAAGTACCGACTTGGGTCTTCTCTTTCTGACTTTAGGAGTCTTACGGGACGTGTATCCTGTGGCCTTAACCACCAGCGGGTTTGTGTGTCCCACAGCATTGTCAAAGTAGCTTTTGGAGAGCCCCTTGAATTACTGTGCGATCTTCGGTAGGTCTAAGTCTCTGTGCAAGTCGATATTACGCATAAACCACGGTGCCCCAGTGGCGAGCCGCATGAATCTGTTCTGAAGCACCTGAAGGGGCTTCAGGTTCGCGTGAGCGAAGGCAACGCTTGCATAGGACATGAAGATTATCTAAGATGTTAAGCAAAACACCAACAACACTGAATTTATAAGTGCACTGCAAATAAAAGAACGACGCAAACACAGAACACTGTTTTCATATCTTAAATCATAAATGTTATATTTAATACATTATTTTTAACAATTTTTTCGTTTTCTGGGTATTCTGCGAACATTTACAAAAATGTTCCAGAAAATAATTGCTTCTTTAATCTTTTGTTTTTATATTAAAAAAAAGAGCAAAAAAGAATTGTGGCACATTCAAATAATAAGATTTGAATTCAGGAAACTCACCTATATATTTATTAACACCAGGATATTACTCGTGGCCTTGGTTGCTGCATTTCAATCGTAAAGTTGATATACTCGTAAAATGTAAAAATATTCACTAAGTTTACATATCGAGATTAAAACGTTATATGAAAGCTTGATATATGTTACAAACAGTACTTGTACTGTGTAAAACCAAGTTTCTTATGTTTATACTGTTTTTACGATTCCTTTCTCAAATTAAGCTCTATCGATGAAAAGGATACACAATACTATATCTAAGTATATGACAGCATTATATTAAATAAGAGCTTTACTTAAAATGCTTGTAATCATTTTCCTTTTAAAAATCATTTTCATATAAAATAAATAACTAGAAACATAAAAAAGAAAAGCAAGCAGTAAATTCTTCCCTTTCTTAATATTTTATAATCATTGAACTGAATACAAACTTCCTTTGTAGGACTCGGTTTATTTCAATACTTTTGTATACATACGTAATAGCAGTTTTTTTTTCATTTAAAATATAAATCACTGTATTTCTACAAATTATTTAACTAAACATTTTAACGATATAACCGAGATATTATTATAAATACCATATATTCTCCACTGCTCTGTACCCGTTTCGTTGCATGGAAGTATGTCACCGATGTAATCGAAGCTTGAATTTAAACCATGATAGGTTTTGTAAGCCCACACGAACCAGAAAGGAATTTTTAGAAATGATTTCTGTCGGTGCGGATTTAAATCCTTAACTTAATATGAATATAGTTAAATATAGTTTACTGTTCGGGCAAAATATTAAAGTATATAAAATGCGTTATATTTAAACGTCTCAGACTCTACATCAAAACTACAAAATATTAAATCCTGAAAGTTAGAACGCATTTCCTTCTTAGACATCGCAAAAAAAAATGTCCTTCACGCTCAGTATTCAGTAAATAAAACATAAAAATAACTTTACTTACAAGTTCCTTTCTTTATAAAAAATAAGTTACTCTATAAAAAATAAGTCGATTTATAAAGAAGTATTAAAAAAATCGATTCTTTCAATTTATTTTTTCTAAACATTTCCTCAATCGAGGATGTAATTGGTCGGAACATGTTCGTAGATAAAACTATGCGAATTTATAGAATGTTACTTTTTTACAGGTTGAACTGATCAAGGTATTTTTTTCGATAAACACATAAATAAATTTCAATAATTTTTATATTCATGAAACAATCATTTGAACTTTTATTGTAGTATCTAATTTGATTACATTACATTATTTTGTCATAAAGGTAAAACTTTTGAAAGCAATTTTTTCTACATGGTAACTGAATTATATAACTAGATGCCTTCTATGAAAAGTAATAATAATAATTAAAAAAGTAACTTGAAATTAGTACTTTCAGAGTGCCATAATAAACTAATTCAATGACAAAATACAGTATGGATTTATTTAACGCTTTGAGGATATACAAATATTTAAACAGAAAATCATCACATCAAAATTGGTTTAATTTATTGTTACCCCTAAGTGAACACAGGTTTCTTTCGGCACTCGTCTACTTTTTCCTGAAGAGAGAGTTCTGCTTTTAGGCTTACCAGTGAGAAAAAATGGTGATCTACTTACATAAATTCTTGGGAAGCCCATAGGGAGGAAGTTTTGAAAGAATCCCCTTATGTCATACACGATCGAAGGCTTTTGCTATATCCAGACTAACTACCAGACCGTTTCCTTTGATTTCAATAACTGTTGCCCAACGGTGGTGGAGGTATACAAATGGATCACCACCTATTCAACCATGTTGAAAGCCATATTGCCGGTCATTGATTAACTAGTGATCCTCGAGGTGCACTAGAAGCTGTCTATATTTATTTATATATTTATTTATTTACCTTCGCGCCCTTCCCTTACCTCTTTCGCTACGACCACGGACATTAACCTCTTCATAGATGCCCTCCGGGGGGTCCTCATGCTTTTAACGTGACCTTCCTCCATTATCATAGCTACTGTGTTTTCGAAGGTCACTCGAGGCCTCCCCCTGTCTCTCTTACCGCTCACTTTTCCTTTATAAATCTTTTTTACCATTCTTTCCTCACTCATTCGTTCGACGTGCCCAAACCACCTGAGCATGTTCTTCTTCATTCTCACTGCGACATTTTCGCTAGTACCTGCCATTCTGTGGATCTCTTCATTGCGGATTCGGTCAGCTAATCTGACTCCGCAAATTCTGCGAAGAGATCGCATCTCCACAACATTCCTCTTTCTTACATTCTTCTTCTGCGTTACCCACGTTTGGCTGCCGTATAACAGCGTCGATAGCAAAACTGCATTGTGTACAGCCAAACGTACAGCTATGCTGACGTTTCGTCGTCTGAATAATGCAGCCAAAGCACCGTTAACTCTGTTACCGGCAGCAATACGTCTTTCCACATCCATTTCGTATCTTCCGTCTCTGCTAAACATAATTTACCACTTCATTCACTTGTTCTATTATCTTACCATTCACGTTGATCTAACATTCTATTCTTTCTTCATTTCTTTCAAATATCAGAACATTCGTCTTATCTGCATTCAGGTTTAGACCATTATTTTCACACCCATCTTGCAGAGTGGTGACCAATGCCTGCAAATCGCATTCTGATGATGCAATGAGTACTGCATCATCTGCATATAGCAAGATATTGACTTTAAGGTCACCTACTTTCACTCCCATGTCACTGTCTTTCACGCCTTGGAGACAACTATCCAAATACAAATTGAACAACCAAGCTGACATAGCGCAACCTTGCTTAACACCCGATTGGATGTCAAACCAGGGCGACATGTCAGCTCTTACTAGCACACAGGCCGAGTGATCTCCGTAAAGAGACTTTACAGCCCGTAGCAAGGGTCCGCTCACATTGTATCGGGGCAGTATCTCCCATAATTTCTTTCTCACAACCCTGTCAAACGCCTTTTCCAAATCTACAAAAGCACTGAAAATTTTTTGGTTTAGGGCCAAAAACTTTTCCGTGATCATGAGGAGGGAAAAGATCTGATCTATACACCCTCTTTCAGGTCTAACTAGAAGCTGTCAGTTAATATTATTCTCCATTATTTTGGAGAGAAGAGAGGTAGTGGGAATAGGGAATAGCTGGGTCCGAGCTATCCTACCTTCTTTAGGGATCGGATGGACAAGCGCACACTTCGAAGAGACCGGGACTACGCCTTTAGAAGTGCCGAAATAGACGCATTGACAATGTAGTCAACACAAGGGCACATGCTCGTATCAACAATAGACAAATATCATCCGGCCCACTCTACTTATTAACGTCCAAGGAAAATAGAAACTGTCGGAGAGTTTTTTACATTGCCGGTAGGGACAGCTGGCAGAAGTTGCCCAGAGTGGCTTTAGAAAGCGCCCAGAATTTGGGCGTGCCAAGAACCACCTTGACAGCTGGTTACCAATTTGTAGATGGGTCCCCATGGGTAAGATGCAAAAATCATTAACTCAATTGGCAATAACATGTCTTCTCTCTACCATATATATTTTTTTTTTATGTAAGAGGAGGGCAAACGAGCTGGCGGGTCACGGATGGACGTAATCACCGCCGCCCATGAACTCCTGCAACATCCGAGGATTTACAAAAGCGTTGCCGGCCTTGTAGGTAATAATAAACGCCTTTTTTGAAGGTACCCATGTCGTACCGATCTGGAAATACCGCCGAAGGGAGTTCATTCCACAAGGGAGTGGAACGTGGTAAAAATGTCCTTGAGAACCGCACAGTAGAGGATCGCCACGCATCCAGGTGGTAAGGATGGTATTGGAGGCGATGGTGCGCTGTGCGGTGATGAAATTCGGCGGCAGGCCGAATCAGATCGAATAGTTCTTCGGAACACTCCCCGTTGTAAATGCGGTAGAAGACGCACAAAGCAGCCACGTCTCTACGCAATGCCAAAGAGTCCAGCCGTTCGCAGAGCACCGGGTCCCCGACAATCCGAGCGGCTCTCCGTTGTACGAGGTCAAATGGTAGAAGCTGATATCGGGGTGATCCGGACCAGAGATGAGAACAGTACTCCATGTGTGGCCGGACCTGCGCCTTATAGAGCGCAAGTCTTTGGCCAGGACTGAAGTACTGCCTCGCTCTATTAATCACTCCCAATTTCTTCGAGGCCAACTTGGCCTTGCTCTCCAGATGACCACGAAACATATATATACATATTACCATATGGTGACCATGATCTTCAAAACTTTTAGAAAAATGCATACTGATTTGCAATCTATGGTTAGTTGTTGTAAATCTTTTGGTCCTAAAGTGAACACTACTTAGACCCAATTAATATTTTTTTTGGTAGTTCTACACTTTTATTACAATTTGACTGCTTAAAACTGCCGAGTATTATACTTGATGAGGTTTAAGTACCATTTAGATTTAAGATAACAACAGTGAGGGAAACTTTTTGTCATAACTTTTTCTGGGGACCACAAATTTCTGAGGTAAGTTGGAAGATGTTTGCTTTTGTTGCTTCCTTAAGAAGGTTGCGTAATTTTATTCCTTCTTCCACAAAAAATTGTCCAGATCCTATTTATTCTTGACTAGAGTGACACTTGTTACCTTGACCTTACTGAAAAGCAAACTTAAACGCTTATAAAATTCAAGTATTAGGTTTATATTTAGTTTGTCACAAATATGACCATTAAATCAAACTCATAAGACACAACAAGACAAGAAGTATTTTTTCCATATTTTTTGCTGTTACTGTTTATTTTTATTACTTTTTGAGGATTTACAATAAAGAATATTAATATTATATAAGAATTTATTTTACATACAGTGATGATAAATGGTTTAGGATTTCAAAGGGAGGGCTGAGTTGAGTGGTATAAAAAGGATCTAGCAGCAATTAGTGTAAGAAATTCCTATAATAAAATACAAATATTCGATCAGATCACTGATTATAAAAGAAAAAATATTGTTAAAAAGATCAATCATAAAACAGCAATTCAATAATAAATAAAGGTCAATAAATAATCATGGACATGATTTCTATAACATTGGCCGTTTAATGTTTTCCAAACAATGTAAGAGAAATAAACTATTTATTATTTTGAGGTAATTTTTTTCGTAATTCGACTGTATAACATTTCTTTAATTGGAATCGTGAGTATGTAATATTGTTAGGATTAAAACGAAATAATATGCTAGGATTCTAGATCTTTCAAGAAAATATGCAGAGAAGTATTTATATGAATGTATGTTTATCTTCGCATCTCCCGAAAACTACTTTTATCGGTATCCATTACTCTTTTTTATTCGATGCGTATCTTTCAGGTATCAAAAATATATCAAAATTATTATTGAGATTTAAAAGATAGAAATCAAAATGTTCTATAAATTAGGTTTACATTTAAGAAACTTTTGTTAAATTGTTATATATTTATATATAATATAAATATTTATATAAAGAAACTCATTTAAAATATATTATCTATATTATAAGGCTTTACGGTATGCTGAAATGTATTATTATACTTCTGAGCTTCAGGTTCAATAAAGATAAGTGAAGCTCAGGGTAATATTATTTACGATTCCGATCTTGGTTAAAACTTCCTTTTATATACTACTATTACTACTACTACTATACTACAATAATATTATAAAGCAAAACATAAGTTAAATGTCTATATAAAATAAGGCTATTAAAATATGTTTTGAAATTGTGTCAAATGTAAGTTACCTTAAAAATTAATCTCCCATAGTGTTATTTTTTATTAACTTTATCGGATGACCAAACTCGCTTATTAAATAATTTATGACAAGAAGTCATTATTAACTTCATTCCAGATATTTGTGTTTTCGATAGTATAAAACTGCAATTTAGCTCTCATCGTTAAAAGTATGTGCCGGCTTTATTCAGTAGAAATTACTTAAATCGTTTTTTTTTCTTTGACCTTTATAAAACTTGAAAAGTAATTCTATTTGAACGAATTTTTAGTAATATTATTTTAAATATTGTCTATGACACTTTTTGATGCAATCCTATTGACACAAAACCAAACGGTCTAATTTGTGTTTGAATGCAACGATAAGCTTCTCTTAAGTCTAAGTAAAAGTTAATTTAAATTACCATATTATAAAAAACAAAGATGTGTAAAATATTTTAATCGGTCTTTAAAATGTTAGTGGTAAAACAATTTAATATTATGAACACCAATACATTTTTTTCACAGTAATTTTTCATTAAAAATATAATGTAAATAGTAAATATCCCATTCTATTTAATATTCGAAAATATTTTTTGTATCAAATAATTAGCACCTTATGTACAAAAGTTATAAATTAGTTGATGTCTTAGTACAGCAACAATTTGTGAGTTATAACTAAAACTGTTAAAGTGTATAAAACCACAACGCTCTAAAATTCATAGCTTATCATTAGATTACGTCCAAACTGGTCTGCACTCTCTGTTATTTTAGTTTCAACTCAATTTAAATTTATGTCGTTAGTTATAACTTACCTGTGTATGTGAAATTTTGCTTAGCGGAAAGTTCTTTTCCTATTATTTTTGGTAGTTTTATACCAGTCAGGAAGTAAATTATAAATCGTTGTGTTGTAATGTTCTATAAGTTTTAAAGTAATTTAATCAAATGTTAATACATATACTATTTATGTTATAATGAAGGTATTGAAGATTTTTATAACTTTTAATTTTTTACTTAATTGGTCAAATATTATTTGTTTGTTATATCCATTGCAAGAATTATAACATTTTTAAATCAATTGATTTACTAGACCAGTAAACTAGATTTAATACTATTACTAGTTATACAAATTATTACAATAGCTGAGGTAGTAAAAATACTCTCATAGAAGATCGGCGTGAAGTGGACATGATAGCTACATGTCGCAATATATATAAGAAGCCGAATGCACAAACCCGCTCTCATCATATCCGAGTATCATTAACCCGTCCCCAATTAAATAATTAAATTAAAAGATTTCTGTTCGTTTATATTCAATTACCATTTTCATAAAAAAAATCTCAGCTGAGTTTGTTGTGTGATTCTTCTCAGACCAGGGCGCGTTTGGAACCCTCGTAGCCTTATTTTAAGGTGCAGAGTGTTTTATTTTGATACATACGATATGAAAATAGGCCCTCCTGTCACTTCCATTTGACGTACACAAGTGATCACTGGTATGGATTCAAAGTGGAAAATATATAAATAAATAAAAAATAAATAAATACATATAAGACGTCGATGTAATATTTCAAACATATCGCATTAGTATCTGTAAATGTAATGATAGTGTCTAATCAAATCATATCTTCCAAACCCTTGTATATGCAACTCCTTTAGCTGTAATTGTTTTATTTATAATTTCAATTATTAAAGTCACACTTTTTTCTTTGTGTCTCTCTTTGTATAAATTTGTAATAATTAATAGTAAATAAATTATAAGTCCAGAATTTTATAATTTTCTAAATTTTACAGTTGTGTTCGTCGTAGTTTACATGTAAATATTTTTTTTATAAAGTAAAGTTATTGTCCTAATTTGGATTGTGATATAAAACCCAACAGAAATATTTAAAATAAGAGAACGTGTATTCAGATTAAAATAATAAATTAGCTTTTGATTCAATATTTTATTATTAATTTTATATTTTATATTTTGTTATTTTTATTTAATTTCAAATATATTGACTATTCAAATAACACTTCACAAATATGTTTAAAAGAGAAGTGACGCTGTTAATATACACTTTTTATACTTTGATGTTTATAAAATCGAGAATTTTTAAACATTTTAGGGTTCATCCTAGGAATTATTCTGAACATTAAATCTATTATTATAACATAGAAATAAGTTCAATTAGTTAAGTAAATTTATATAATAATCTTATTTTATGATATGATATATGCTCATGATTATAGTAGAAGATAAAAACTGATGAGTAGGTACTTCTCAAGATAAAATACATACATACAGTGTACATTAAGTCAGATACTTGATAGTAGCTTTGTACTATTTACTAACAGAAACGCAAATTATTGAAACAGAATTTCTATTAACTAAAATATAACAAGAATTTGACCAAACATTTTACTGTATATCTTTTTAACTGAACTGTTATTATTCCCGATTTTCCAATGTGAAAAGGAAAGAAATATAATATTTTTCCTAAACTGAATTTGTTACAGAATTTTAAAAAAATATGACAGTTACAATGCTTACTGGTTAAATAAAAATTTCAACAAGGCGAAATTCATAAATATTTTATATTTATCTTTACTTAACAAAATTGAAAACGTTTTAAGGAAGTTGCGGGAAATTATGATGTTGTCTTGAAAACGCAATTTTAAAAAAAAATATTACGCCTTATTTACACTAGATTTAATATTACACTAAAGTAAAAAAAAAATTATTTTAAGTAAATATGTTTTAACTTGCATTCTGATTTTAATCTTTAAATAGGTATTATAAAATTCTTACACTTAACTAAGATTTCCAGCTCAGAAATAACATAAATTTTTAATACTATTTGATTATCTATTTTTTTAACTTTTCTTTTTTTGTGCTTTTTGTGTTTAATTAACGTTTACAATGTTTTCACCACCACCACCACACTTTTTAATACGAAAACCAGATGCTCTTTAAGAAAGTTTTTACATTTGCTTCATTTAATTTGATAAATTAACAAACACAGAAGACATTTTATGAAATATAATATGAGTTCCAAAATAAGTTCTTCTGACAATGTTATAATTTTAGACGATAAACTGTTAATGATAATGTGAAGTTTATATATTTATCAATATTATTTAGTAATGGTAAAAGATTTCTTTTAATTACTATAAAGTTACAATCCTTAAAAGCTTATGTTAACAGATTTTTTTTTAATTCTTAACTTAACTTACTAGAAAGGATGTAATGTAAAAGAAACTTATTTTGTAATACTGCTAAAGGTTGCTATTTCAATAAAGTTTTACGGGCTCACTAAAATTAAGTAACTAAGTAAATTACGTTTCAGCTTCAGGTGAATAAAGTTAAGTGAAGCTTAGGGTAATATAATTTGCGAGTGGGTATTTCTAAAAAGGGTTTTAACAAAAACAGAAACCTGTATACTAACAGTACTAGACAATAAAAGAAAGTTACATGGTTGACTGATTTTTATTTATTACTAGCTGTTATCCTAGAAATGTGCAATGCTGCTTAAAGATCAGGAAGATTCTGTGTATACATTCTTTTAGGAATACTATGAATTAAAAATTATGTTCAAAAAGCAACAATGCTAATGTATTCAAATTATATTAAATTGAAGGTTAAATTTATACTCGTATTAAAGATAAATAGTCTACAGACTTGAACTGTTGTATATTTCATCGATATCTTAATTCTCTAAAATGTTCTTTTCCTATTTAAGACAATCATTTTAAGCCCGTTGTGACTCTAAATATCAGAAAAACGGTTTAATAATTCGTCATAAATATATAAGAATATTTATGTAATTTAATATCTGAAACGAAAATATTAAATCATTTTTATTTTTTTCTTTAACTATAATAAGTTTAGCGCGGTTTTCAGGAATATTTTTTTTTTAGTTTTACTGGTAGTAAACGTTACTTATCAGACGCTATCAATATTTTGTCAATTGGTGTACGTTTTTATTAAATAAAATATATATTTAATAAAGTATATATGAATATTTACAAATGTAAGTAAATACCAATATTTATATGGTTGTATAATGTTAATATATTTTTGAAATTAATATCTCGAATGACATTTGCTACGTAGGTCAGTAATTATTTCTCAATTAAAATTTAATTGCACATATGTTCACCCAATTAGAACATCAATCAATGACCTAACTTGCTTATTAATTATAACTGAACTGTACCTAGAGTTTATGAATGTTAAAACCAACACTTCAATAACACCTTCCGCATTTATAACCGAAATAACTTTTATGAAATAGATGAATGCGAATGTAAGATTTAATATATTTTAGATTAGAGTTTAGTATTTTCTGATAAAATATTTTCCTAATATTAGATACCAAATTTTTTAGAGAATTATTTAATCTATAAAGGTTAAATGGTGGAATAACTAAAATAATTGAGATCATATATTTTTTCAGTATCACTTTTGTGATTATCATCACACGGACGAATAACGTTTTAGAAATAAAATATAACATATAATGATAATATCTTTTCTATACATTCTGAAGAGCAAAGGCTTATACGATTCAATAAATAATATTTACAATAATACATAGTAAGAGGAAAAGGTATTTCGAAAAGACATTACGTAATAAAGTTTAATGGTGTGGAAAAATATTTTTAGCAAACTAAAAGTCACCAGGACACATAAGATCAAACGATTCGATAATATTTCAAAAGAAATAATATTTATTTCTTTGACTATAATTTGAAAGATTGCGTCTCAAATAATAAAGAGTTAAACTAATCGTAAAAATGACCAATTTAGTGAAGAACAAAAAAACGGTTTTAGGAACAATATTTCGAATAAGAAATTAAATTGTTTTTTTTTTAAGTAAATTGAAGTGATGAGATATCATCAAATATTATTCTGTGAACAAATTTATTTGAACTGATAATATATAACGACAAATATAAGATTAGATGAAGTCCTGTCTGGTCATTGTCGATTCTGTTATTTGATACTTTATCAAGTGTGGTGAGCACATGTTTCTTCCATCAATTTGACTGGCGACAAATGGACTATTTATCGTTTTAGTAGCAGATTTCTTTATTTAGAATTTGATTTTTTATCAAAATGAATTTATTTTGTGATTTACATACTATATGCCATCATTTTAATATAATTTTAATTACGCAAACGACATTCCTCCCAAATAAAAATTCAGACCAAATCTGAAATAAGACTCCTCGGACGGGAATACACATAGACATAGATAGGCGGATTGTTGTATCGTACTTATAGCTCCAAATAGCTCTTGTGTTCTCCTGTGGAAAGGATAACCAATTTTTTTTTTGCAATTACGCATAAAATTACATTAATACTGATATTCTATTTTTTTTACATTGCAAGGATGTAATCGTGAAACAAAGAAAAAATTAATATTGTGTTTGACACCTGACATTTACTTAATATATAGCAATTGTTTATAATAATGAATTTCAATTGCATGTATATATATATATAATATCTTTAAATATTGACAGTCTTCCAAAGTATTAATAGACTATTTTCTTTTCAGGTATATCGATTTTGCAGGTTCGAACAGTTAGTGGTGCTAGGCAACGCCATAGAGTAAGCAATCGCTATGATGACAGCGCTCTTATTGTCAAAATAGACAATGCACATAATTAGAAATCTGATAAAATAGAACATTTATTTATCTATTCTGTGACAGTCAGCGTCTGAAATTTTTGTCAAAGCAACTCAATTGTGTGTTAGTAATTATAGTATTTAAAGCATTAAATTGTATGACTATGGTAGACCCTTTAAGGATAGCTAAACCCTAACAATTAAATTTTAAATTGTTTCAACTTTCCAGTGCCATCTGCAAACATTATTTACGGACATCTTTCTACTTACAAGCAACCATTTAGTTTCTACAACAGGTTTTTATGCATTCCATGTCCCCCTGAAATGCTTGAAATATCCTTTTCAATGATACTTCTTAATTGTCTTTAAACAGTAAGACACGTTTACCTATTTTTTTATATTTAAAATAAAAATAAAAATTCATAAAAATAAACAGGCTTTAAAGCTGCAAATTCTGGATGTCTGTCTTTATTTCGTGTGGTTTCGTTTTATCTTATACGCTATGGTAAAATAGCATTCTTTCAATAAGGTTAACTGTAATGACTAACTGATGCAGTTTATTCCAAATTTAATTGTTGTGGAAACTATATGAATGTAAACCGCCATAATTGCCAATAAATATCTCCAAATGTAAGTAAATTTTAACTGAGCAAGCACACGTTTTGCAGCGGTGGGCGTAATTCTACAAGGAGATGTATGAACGTGAGGAAGCCTCGGTCTTGACTACCAGCGTAATCCTGAGTCAAGATATAGCCGATGGTGAAATCAGTTTGGAAGAAGTGGAGAGCGCGATTCGAAGTCTGAAATGTGGTAAGGCTGCGGGAGCAGATGAAGTTACTGCCGAGATGATCAAATATGGTGGGCCACACGTCTGGGACTTTTTCTGGTTTTTGTGCAATTTATGCTAGAAATCGGGGGAGGTCCCAGATGATTGGCGAAGTGCAGTCATCGTACCTTTGTATAAAGGCAAAGATTCACAGATAGACTGTGCAAACTATAGGGCTATCAGTTTGATTAGCTTGGCCGGTAAAGTTTATGCTAAAATGTTAGCGAGAAGAATGCAAGAGAGATCTGAAAGGCTGTTGTGGGAGACCCAAGGAGGTTTTAGACCTGGAAGAGGGTGTATAGATCAGATCTTTTCCCTCCGCATGATCACGGAAAAATTTTTGGCCCTAAACCAAAAAGTTTTCTGTGCTTTTGTGGATTTGGAAAAGGCGTTTGACAGGGTTGTGAGAAAGAAGTTATGGGAGATACTGCCCCGATACAATGTGAACGGACCCTTGCTACAGGCGGTAAAGTCTCTTTACCGAGATCACCCAGCCTGTGTGCGAGTAGGAGCTGGCATGTCGCCCTGGTTTGACATCCAATCGGTTGTTAAGCAAGGTTGCGCTATGTCAGCTTGGTTGTTCAATTTGTATTTGGATAGTTGTTTCCAAGGCGTGAAGGACAGTGACATGGGAGTGAAAGTAGGTGACCTTAAGGTCAATTGCTTGCTATATGCAGATGATGCATTGCTCATTGCATCATCAGAATGCAACTTGCAGGCATTTGTCACCACTCTGAAAGATGGGTGTGAAATTAATCGTCTTAACCTGAATGTAGATAAGACGAAGGTTCTGATATTTGAAAGAAATGAAGAAAGAACAGAATGTAAGGCTGTACACAATGCAGTTTTGCTACCGACGCTGTTATACGGCAGCCAAACGTGGGTAACACAGAAGAAGAATGTAAGAAAGATGAATGCTGTCTGTGGAGATGCGATCTCTTCGCAGAATGTACGGAGTCAGTCTAGCTGATCGAATCCGCAATGAAGAGATCCACAGAATGGCAGGTACTAGCGAAGATGTCACGGTGAGAATGAAGAAGAACGTGCTCAGGTGGTTTGGGCACGTCGAACGAATGAGTGATGAAAGAATGGTAAAAAAGATTTATATAGGAAAAGTGAGCGGTAAGAGAGACAGGGGGAGGCCTCGAGTGACCTTCGAAAACACAGTATTTATGATACTGGAGGAAGGTCACGTAAAAAGCATGAGGACCCCCCGGAGGGCATGTATGAAGAGGTTGATGTCTGTGGCCGAGGCGAAAGAGGTATGCAGGGACCGTAGCGTTGGGCGCTCCGTCGTCTCTGGCTACCCCGCAAGGGATATGGTGTAAAGCTAAATAAATAAATAAATAATAAATGTTAGTACGTTGTAAGTACATTGCCACTCCCAATAAATTAAATAAATTAATATAAAAATGGAAAATAGAAATTTGACATGCGCTTAACTCACGTTGAATTGCAGCTACATTAAGCTATTTTTCCTTTAAATTATGTTAAACCTTCATGGTTTTTCTACAATTGTAATGAATAAATGTTATAAAAAAATATCGTTTTGAAATATACGAGTATATAAAATATTTTGTTTTTCAATGTAAAAAACCTGTAATAAAAAACTTGGTCTTATTTTTCTTATTTTGTCATATTTATTATAAAATGTACAAAAAAACAGTAAAGAGAAATTTGTTTTTTCCGTTCCGAGTCTTGAAATATGTCTTTTTTCATAATAGGCGAGTATAAATTATTTACGTAATTTGTTACTAGTGTCAAAATTATAATGAATTTCTACAATATTTTTTATTTCTAAACAAAAATGGACTAAAGAGACAAATATATATTTTAGGGTCCCGAAGATTTGAAAGCAGGTATTTATGGTATTAATTTCCTTCAGCGCTTTAAGCTGTCCTCATATATTATAAACGAAGAACTTACCGATGATATAAACTCTGTTATCAATCAACCCCAAATACCAAGGACAAAAAAGGTTATTTACAGCTAATATAATAGGAATGACGGAAATATTATGAAAAATGTCGACTTAGACTTGTTTAAATCGACATTCTATCGAAATAGTCGAAATAATTCACGAAGACATTTACATCAGATTCAGGTTTATACAAAGAACTATATAAAAATTTTTTAACATTTTGACATATCTCAATAAATGTTATATTCGTGATATACTAGGTAGAAGGCAACTTTAATCTTAATATATAAAACACAAAGATACTCACTGACTCACTGACTCGTTCATCGCTCTACAGCCCAAACCGTAATACCTAGAAAGCTAAAATTTGGACACAAGATTCCTGACATATTGAATAGGTGCAATAAGAAAGGATTTTGCAAAGTTCCAAACCGTTCCAGAATTACAGCGAAAAAACTGCAAAGTTTACCACCCGCTCCCTCTCTTCTTCACTTTCGCCGTCCGTCGCGAAGCAAGGGTAACCTGCTAGTTACTTATATAAATATTATGAATGCAAATCTGAAGAGTCACTAATGTCAATATTAATATATAGACGACTTAAGTATTTTTGAAGCAAATTTGCATAAGCACTATGTATATTATATATATAGATGTACTTGTACTTATCAATGTAGTCATTAAAGAATGTAATAAATAGATATGCAATAGTTCAATTTTACACTCAAATTAGATAAAGGAGAAGCATATATTAATGTTATTTTATTTCTTACTAGTGTGTCGAAGAGGGTGTTCTGTAAAAAATAACATAATAATAACAAAAGAGGCGAGACGTGGCTTCAAGTCGCCTTTGCTCTATCTATTTGACAAGAACATACAAACTAAATAATAAAGAACAATCCTTTTCGAAAAATTGTATGTAAATTATATTACTTTTGATAGGATAATTTAGCTTATTTTATTTAAAATTACTTTTCTTTATGAGATTTGCTGCAACAAGACTATAGCTATTTTTATTTTAATTCACATGACGTCTGAGTGGTTCTTATCGAGTATAATAGGTAGTAAATTTCGGACTTACTATAGCCCATCAAGAGATATAACGTCGTCAAATGTTTCGTCTCGTAACACGAACGATTATACTGAAAGATGAATCCTGTTTTGGCGAGTGATGGTATAAATTCCAAATTTTAAATAATAAATATCATGAAATGTTTTATACCATTATTATATTAAAATTACATGATACCAGTCCATGTGTTAGCTTTTGTTGGTAACTGTGGACAAAACTAAGGAAGTAAGAAGTACACATACAATGAAAAGGGGACTATTATTCCAAACCAAGTTGCCTTTAGGGATAAATTAAAAATATAGAGTCCTATTATAGTTAATCTATTTATTTATATTTTAGCCGATAACATAAATAAATATAAAATGCGACGTCATAAAATTAGACATATTTCAACTGTCATTCCAGTTTTACATAACCCAGTCTATGGTTTGGTAAACCGACCGGATTGTAACTGTCAAATTAGGCAAGATCAAAGTTGATTGAAGCTTAGTGTTTTTATGTGAAAGTTCATCTTACACTGGCAAGTTTAATTTATATTAATAAGTTGTATTTTCTTCGAAAACCTTTTGGGAGAAAAAATAAATTAATACTCGTATCTAACATGCATAGATAAAACTTGAAAGGTTCTTCATTATAATAATTACGTGATCAAACTACGATATATAGAAGTCTGAAAAGAAATATTTCAGATATTATGAGCACCAAAATAAGACTAAAGAAAAACGTTACTTATTTCTCTTTTCTAATAGTATTAATTCCGATCTTAATTAATAAGATATGGAATTTTGCAGAAAAGAAAGTAATTTATGTTTAATAGCGTCGTCAAAAAACAAAATATGAAAAAATATGTTGCACACTTAAATCTAAATGATTCTTATTATTATATATTTATTTTAGAATGAGTTTATACAAACGGTGAACCTACTGCTAAAGTTTCTAGCAGTTAACTAATAGAATTAACAAAAAATACATTAGATGAAGTATACAATACAATCATACTTATGATGCAAAATTCTTCGTATTTCGAATATTTTTCATAAAACTGATTGCTTCTGTTATTTCTTTGGTAACTACAACTCTCATACAACTGACAACTATTACGGAGTTTCTTATTTTGTAGTTATTTTTGTGGTGCAAAATTGTATATGAATTATAAAACAAACATTTTAGAATTTAGTGTTAAGGCTTAAATCATAGCGTTATTCCCTAATGCTCGGTCCGCATTTGTGTGCATGGTAGACGTAGACGTAATACGTAGAGATATATTAAGAGAAGTAAAAGTTATATCAATTTTATGAATCATGTTGAAGATGAGAAAAAGCCAATATATACATCCAATGTCGATCAATAAGTAAATGGACATAACATTTCCCCGCAGTGTTGCCTTAGAGAATATTGAGTTGCATTGAGGATGACGTAGACATAACCAGTGTAGTCATAATTATTGTTATAAATTAAAACTTATAAATAGACAGTTTACCTTATACTCATGTAAAGGATGTTTTTAAAAGATTTTCTTTATATTTCATTGAGACATTATTTATCTTAACAATAATAATGAAATATTGATAATATTGGTTTCAGTATTAATCAGGTCACAGACTCTCTGTGCTCGGGGTGACGCTGATAAATATGATTCAAATTGCAACGTTATCTTCGAACCAGGTTTCGTAATGTTATAATTTTTATTTATTATCATTATTAAAGACTTATCGTGTTGTAGTTTCATCGGTTCGTAAGTGAAAAACCATTAAATTAGATGTAGAACATATATATATTTTTTTGTTTAGAAAGAAAATATTTATTATTTAAAGAATATTTTTTGGTCTCAGCAAAATGACACGCTCCTTTTTGTATTACATTTATTATTTTTGAATTTATCATCTTCGTATGACAGATAATTTTCCTTAATTCGTAACCCATTCAGGTCCACTTAGGCTTCATTTTATTTGTTTTGAAATAAAACGAGAAACGAAAAATGTAAATATGAGGAGTTTTTTTCTTTTCCTTTTGTAATGTAGTAATGCCGTTTACAGTAAATTTATATCTAACCTTTATTAGTTATATGTAACTTATATCTAAGTTCTGTTGCTTAATGATAATAATTTTGAAATATGTTTAATATTTAAGTACCAACTTTATACTGAAAGTTCTGCCTTAATAATTTATAAATAAACTTAAAAGATGGTCATTATTTGCGGTATCTTCTTTCTTACAGAAAAAGTTCTAATAAGTTTTGATTTACATTAAAACCATATTTTTTTTATTGGAATATTTAACAATAGTCTCGTAATATTAAACAAAATGGAGTATGAAAAATCAGATTAACTATTTTTGTATGAGAGTGACAAACGTACAGACTGTTAATCTGATGGTAAGTGATGTTGTTTTCGATGGACATTGTGATGTACGAAGAAAGGGTAAATTAGAATCGGCTCACCGCACGAAATGTTGCTGTAATAGCCGCTTTACGGCTGTGCCCGGCTAGGTTCTGTGAGAGGGTGGTATTTAAGTCTGATTACAGGTAGGCTCTACTACTACTATTTTACTGTTGCTCGAAATTATTATGCAAAATAAATATTTCGTTAATATATATATATATATATTTTTATAGATAACGTAAAATATTTTTTGATTTGCAAGATCCGGGACTTTCAAAATGATCACCAATTGTTCAATATTAAATTTACCTATATTTTTAATGTAACCAGGACATTACTCTGGTTCTGGTTGCTCTGGTTGGTCTGCTGCATTTGAATGGTAGAGTTCAAACATTTAATGTTCACTAAGTTAACATATCGAGATTGAAACATATGAATACTTGTTATTAAGTTAGAAGCGGTACTATGTACTTCAACGAAATACCAAGCTTATACTTAAGAAGCTTAACTTAGCAGAGACAAGGTGCTAAACATTATTGTGGCTCCTTGCTGCAGAACTTTTTGATGGTAACTTCATAAGCCTTTTCTTCTCAATATTTTTTCTTAATATTTTTTATGTTTATTTAATTTTCATATAAAATACTGTTTTAACCGCTCCTGTTTTAATTTAGGTGAGTTAAAAAAACTATTGAATTTCCTTTAAAGTATATTTTTCTACAAACTTTAAATTAATAGCTCTAACTCTTTGTCATAATTTCAAAATTTTAAAGCCACGAAACGAATTTTACCCTTAAATATCACTTAAAAAAATATATTTCTAAACGCTACACGACTTTAGAGGATATTAGTTTCTAATGGTTGTAACAAATATTAGAAATAACGATGATACAAGATTATGTAAGCTACTATAACATCAAGAGTTTGGTAAATTCATTTCCATCATAGCATACATATTACTGCATTACCATAAAAATACAATCGATTAAAATCGCAAACAGTTTACTGTCGTTTCGATTTCACGTAATACAATCCATTATTCCATAAACCGAACGGATTGTAGCTGTCACGATTGGAAATAACGAACAAAGCCGGTTGAAACCAAGATTTATTTACAAAGTGCACTGTTTTCTGAAAATCGGGTAGCTTATACATGTTAATAAATTTAGTTTTACTTATAAATTAAACTCAACACTATATTATCACTACTCTTTGACAGAAACTTTACTTTCAACTGCCATAAAAATAAACTAATTCAATAGCAAATTATACAATAGTATGGATATTCGTTAAAATATTCTTTGATTTTTCTTATTTAATATTTGTTTATGATATAGATTATGACGATCTGTGTTATAATATAAATCATTGATTGATTAATTGATTGGTTGATTTCTTATATTGCAAGCATCAATAGTGTCAATATTTTTATAAATTCATTATTTACCTCTATGCTTAAAATAATATATTGTTTTAAAATGCTGCATATTATAATAAAATAACTTAGTAAAAGTAGTGAAGTGTAGTGTAGTAGAAAAAGTAGTGAAATTTATCTTCTAATGTGTCAGAAAATAACCTCAAATAATCCTTAAATTTTGTTAAAAAACTAGATAAAAAGAAAGAAGTAAGCAAATAATATAAAATGTAATTTATATTCAGCATTCTTTGACGTATTTTTTATTTGTTTGACTATGAAACTACTAGTATAAAATGTTTTATTTGAAGTTATTTGTCCTTTGTTATAAATTTTTGTTGTTTAAAGTAATTCTAAGTGTGATTATCTACGGATGCAAGGCCCACCTGAGAACAACTACAATAAACATCACATATCTGTAAATAGCATACGGTAATGCTTACAAGAACTTAAGAAAGAAAGACATTCCAGAGTGAGCCTCCGATACCGATTTATTAACTTTGCCCGTTACAACTCGACGGCTATGCAACTAAATTTTAATATTTAACCATACAATGTTTCTTAATAATATCATAATCGTATATTATGTTATTTTATTTAAAGATCTGAAGGTATTCTTTAAACAGACGATTTAAATTCATAACATGTATCAGACTCAGCAGCATAAGATGTGTTCATGACCTTAATTTGTTTTAAAGATTAATTATTTTTTAATACCAAATAACGAACATACTTATAAAAAATATTATCTGTCCCTTTTAAATTCCTCGCGTTAACTGACTCGAACTTATTTATTCTTCAAGTAAAGAATTGAAATATAAGTTTTAGGTATTTGAAATATTATGTATTTTTTAATGTTTAAAAAATACCTAAAAAAGTTATAGCACAAATCCCACCAAAACAAGAAAAAACGTTATGGTTTTTTTTATTTCAATTTATACAAAGCTATTTATATATTGTAATTTTTTATAGCAACATATTTTTATTGTTAATTTTAAAATCTTCTAATTATAATAGGATCATTTAGCATAGTAAGTGCGGTTCCATTAAAAATTACGTAATACTATCGGCTTCAGTTTGAAGGCGTACTGTGTAATTATTATGAGTATAATTTTATATATAGTTCAATTATGCTTTCTTATTATTACGTTAATTAGAGATATAATGCACGGCTTAATTTTTAGGTATTATAGTGTGATTATTACAAATATTTAATATACGTTAAAAAAATAAACACATTTAAGTGATAATCACGTATAGTAAGTAAAATTTAGAAAATCTTTGTTGCAAGAGTCGCTTTGGAAAGACATTTTTAGAGTATATAGACCATGATTTGTTACATAATCTATATATCTTTAAAATTATAATTATTAATCGTTTAAAATATACATTTTATATATTGTTTTCCATATAAAAAATAAAGTAGATGTAGCTTCTATCTGTCAGCGTCAGCTAATGTTAGGCTTTTAGTCTAAAGAAGTCAAAGAGTGCACGGGTCATGCTAACAGGTGCCGTGGTTGTGACTCGTGGTAACAAAAAGTTATTAGATAGTAGTAGAATTAATTTTTACAATGTTTGTTTTATTTTTGTATAGGATGCCTTTTGTCCGAGAGCAGGGACAAATTGATCTACTCTTGTAAACAGTTACTTAAATGCTAGAAATAAAAGTTTGCTTAATATTACTGTTTTTTTACAAGCCCTTCAAATTTATTTTACTTACTAGGTTGCTCCATAAGAAACTTCTACAACATTTTTTGTATATATATTTTATGAACGTTAGATATGAGTTTAATTTAAAATTAAAGTATTACAACAGATTGGTTGTGCAGGATTTAAATGATTTGTTACTAACATTACAAACCTATTATTTTATCCTCCGTTTTGATATTCCCTTATGAAATCAGAATAATTAATATTTATTATTTTTCGAATATTTGTTTTTTTCGACTTGTCCATTTCGTAAATTCGGGATTGAATATGATCTTTATAAATTGATCTCCAAGCCAATGTTATGAAAATAGCTTATTTTACTTCTACAACAAAACCCTCCCTTGAAAAGAAATGCTATTAGTAGCTGTCATAATATTTTGTTTCAAAAAGTTCCATGAAATAAGAAACGTAACTTATATCAAAGATGTTTTCGGGTTTTTAAGACTTCTTCACGTCTGAGTTTCATTAAGAGTTAGTCGGTGCAAGGATTTATCTTCTTTACTATTGTTTCCCCTTTTTAAGAAATCGCAATTTCGTTTAAAAGTTGGATCTTAAGAGAACTTATAAAACAAGTCGTTTATGAGATGTTATTTGAGACTTACTTGATGACCAAAAGAATTATATTATAGTAGTACATATGCTATATTTATGACGTGTATATTAACTTCAAAAATATTGTTGACACTGTCCATGTAGTATTATGAAATATTAATTATAATAGTGAGATATATATTAACCATTCACTATTATAAAAATATAAAGCAGATCACACAATTTGATCCATTTTGCAAGTTGTATATGGACATGTATAAATATATATAGTACTTTTTGTAATAACTTAAGTTTTACAAGCATATATGATAAGCTAAAATGTTAAGCGACTAAACAGTTGTTGAGAAGGTGTTATTTCGATCGATATATAATTCTATTTGTATATATATTTGGGTTAATCAAGTCAAAATGTTTTTTTATTGTTGTTTGTTTATTATCAGATGATTTAAATTATTCACTAATTAAATAACTAGTTTCTTTTAAAATAAAGTAATTGTTAAAATACCTATACTAAATCCTAGTCTTCGTTCCAACTCGAGTAACTTTAATTTGTCTTCATAACAATCTTGTTTTTATTTTCCCATTCACGCTAAACTTCTCTGTAAAAAGTTATCCTCGTATATGTAAATAATATTGATGTAATTGATGAATATATTTTTTTTGCAATTTGCGTTTTACACTGAATATAAAAAATCATAAAAGCTGGCATGTTATTTTGATTCGAGTATTTGAGATCGATTTATCTTAAAAATACTTATACTATAGAGTAATGGAAAACAGGCTTTTAATTAAACTTGTAGTTATTTTAAACACATATTATTTTTTTGTTTTCAAACAGAGTATTATTATACAATAGTTACTGCATCATTTTTAACTGATATCTTTTGTTTTTAGTCGGTAATTTATTGAAAGCAATCTCACATTAATAGAAAAAAAGTCTGTTCAAGGAAATAAAATCTCCGCCGACAGGTGTACGTTACAGTAGAAGTCGCAGCAAACGTTTGAAAAAAAATCGTGAGATATATTTCCTTGTATAAAATATTTAAGTTCCTCATATTTTTCTACAATTGAGCAATCTTTGGTACTCATGACGAAATTAATTCTCCTTGTAATTAAGTTCATACAAGATCGTGGTGTACCCCTGATCGTCAGGTGTACTTACTCGTATGTTATAGGACGCGCCACAGCAAAGGGAAAAGAAATACTAGTATGTTTGTTTCTTATCCGACATACTCATATTTCCTTATAGAAAGTATTGTGGAGCATAATATTTTTTTATATGTTATCAAGCTTTTTATACGGTACGGGATACTATTTACGGGCTGGATGAAATGGCGAAAAGTCACCGGGACAATATGCGATGCCCTAATTCCCCTTAAACTAAAGGGGAGAATCTATCGTTATGTATGGACCTGAGTGCTGGGCGACTGGAATGTAACGGAGGTGCGAATGTTAAGAAGGATGTGTGGGGTGACAAGATGAGATAGAATAAGAAATTAGTATATTAAACTTCCTAAGCTTGGGAGTAGCGCCAGTGACAGAAAAAAATAGAGGTAGCCGTCTATCATGGTATGGGTTTGTTTTAAAGAGAGATGAAAGGCATATGACCAAAAAAAAAAACCAAAAAAATGGGTGTGGTAGTGGAGGGATAGATAGGTAGAGGACGGCCGAAGCAAAGATGGATGGACTGCGTGATAGACGATATGGAGAAGAAGGGCGTGTGAACAGAGATGACGAGAAATAAGAGAGTATGGAAGGATAAAACATACTGTGCCGACCGCAAAAGTGGGATAATGCCAGGAAGATGACGATCAATATTTTTATACTTCTCACACAACTTTTTTAAAATATTAAATTCGTGTAAGTTTTCATGGGCAAGGCAACTATGGATAAAATAATACAATACAATATTTTTTACATAGATTAGTATTTAGAATATATGATGGAGTTAAGTATATCTCGAAATTATTTTATCTTTAGAAATAACCAAATATTAGTAGTTTTAAGTGCACTTAATTCATTAATTTTACTTTCTACTATCATTTAATTGGTTTTATCAGGTTTTGGAAAATAAACAATCTTAAGAAAATTTCTAGCAACTGTGTCACATTTTGTTATTCTAATTTGAATAAATTAACATAATGTAGAAACTGTCAGAAACATATTTTAGAAAGTTGTTTTGATTTTACCCATTGAAATCGGAAATGAGTAACAAAGCCTTATGAACTTAGAAGTACGATGAAAGAAGTAAAGACAAATTTAACTTCAAAGGTACAAATGTTAAATGTTACAAAATACGATCCAAACAATTGTATAATGGTCTCAACATAGATCCACAGGGTTTGTATTCCATAATTATCGCTGTTTGAAGTGAACCCTTACAATTTATCCTGACAATTTTAGTTCTCCGTTTATGTATAGCGTAAATTTTACAGTCGGAAGGAAAATAAAACCGCTTTAAATTAACAAATTCACATGAACAGAACACAATTCTTTTACAAGTTATAAAAAGTCTTAGTTAATAATGTTTTAAACTATAATAGTAATTATGAATAAGTAACATGTCATGGTTGATTGGCTGGTCATCTCTTGTTATATCTTACGCACCGTTGGACAGTTGTTATTGAAAGCAAGGGAGTCTGTCTTCCTTCGAAATTTCCTTTTTATGATCTTCCCGAGATTAATGGAAGTGAATCACCATTTTTTTCACCCGGTTGAACATATAGGTCGCTCTCAACAGTTTTTCCTTGGACCCCAAGCCCGTAAACGCGAGTGTACCCCAAGGCTCACACAGTTTACAAGTTTGCGTGTTTATTTATTGTTAAATATTTGACCAATTTCATAAAGCGCAATTTCAGCCAATTAGAGTACTGTTCTCATCTCTGATCCGGATCACCCCAATATCAGCTTCTACCGGTTAATCGCGTACAACGGAGACCCGTTCAGATTGTTGGGGACCTGGTCCTGTGCGAATGGCTGGTCTCTCTGGCGTAGAGACACATAAATATATGTTCAGAACATTAATTATAATACTGTTAACATGCATTTTATAATTTTATTTATCCCTTCTCTCTTTTCATGGGTGACAAAATATTTTTATACTTTTATATGTCCATCAGTGACGGGGTCACGATCAGGCAATAAATGGCAAACATATGTGGAAAGAGGAAAGAGAAGGTTATGTACGACAAAAAATATCGAATAATCTAAATATCATATCATGAGATTTTACAAAATAATTTTTGAAAACCATCAATTCAACATACTCATATTTTCCTGTTGAGTTGAACGTCTCATCAAAATAATGCTACTTACGGTAAATAAACATGATAATAATAAGCGATTAAAATGGGTTTTGGAATATCTGAATACCGAGTACATTCGTAAATGGCCAATACGATTTGGAATTTGGAATCGAACGAATTTGAAAGCGCACTATTTAATCCCAAAAAATAGAGAATTAAATGTCGAGCTAACAAAAACAGCTTACTAACAACATTTCATAATAGGTTATTACGATGTTAGTATGCTAGTTGATCTAGCGTTGCGTAAGTAGTATATACGCGTAAGTAAACCATTCTTAATACGATTTTACTGTAAGATGTCAATGATGTTATTTAACAAAGTAGTCGTCAATTATATAGATTCACAGTTACTATATTAAATTAAATATTTCCTTGCATTAAGTGATACTAGACTTATTAGAAATGATTTTTATAACATTGGATAATCAACTCGTTTTTTAAATGGATAACTTTTTAAGGTGTTGACATTACATTGTAATGATTATTAAAAAAAATTCGTAATACGATTTATTTATAAGTGAATAAGTAAAAACTGTATAAACATTTCAAAACTCCATTCTTTATAAACTGAACTCTATAAAGAAGATATGATTATATAGTTTCAATATTTTTATATTTCTAAATTATTTTTCTGAATCGAAGTGGATACGATCTGTTATATCCCTGAAATGTAAGGGTTAATGCTTACCCTACAATTAACTAACTGTATGGTCAGCAATCTCTTCCCTATGCACTGGCGCGATGTTTATGACCAGTTAGTCGGTAATTATTCCTTAAACGCGCAAGACGTTTTACCGAACTCATTAATTAAGTAACCTTGTATCCATTTTCATTACTGTTATCCAATATATATTATGAAATTCAATTAAATCCTTTTTTTAAAAAGACCTTTTTCGAATTCCGGATAACATTTGGTGGCAGCGGTGGGATACGAAAAGTATCCCCAAATACGTCTCTGAAAAGTTCCGAAATATACGCGAGTGCGTGTTAAGTGCTGTGCTCTTGAGCCGAGGTCCGGTTCACCCTAGAAGTCGTGTGAAGTGCTCCTGAAAGGCCCATTGCTGCACACTGTCCGTGCTGCAGCCGGTCTTTGTTCCTGAGCCTGCAAAGTATACCCACTGTCACGCACAGCTTAGTGCTGTGACCGGTATACCATTCCCGACGAGACAGCACCGACCAGCCGGCGTGGCGGTATTTTCGTGACACCACCCTTACATCGAGTCCAAGAATCCAGAAATACCAGAATTAACGAGAATGAAGTGTGGTGAACTATTCCTGTAAGTCAAAATATTCCTTACTTTTGATCCAGATACTACTGCGAAGTCGTCCAGAAACCTTAAAATCAAGTGTTTATTTACCTGTTTAGTGCAACATTCGTGTTTTCAGTGTTCCAGTGTAGAATCTATATTATATAAAATAATTTTATTCATATATTACCTTTCTATAAATTATAAAACTCAATAAGTCATAACGAAGTGGCCCTTATCTGAGTCACAAGTTCATTAGATTAAACAATCCGTTCTGCGTAACACCTACGCGCTCATCATACCATTGCTATCGCCTGTCTTTAGAATATTATACAAGCGTTTGCATTCGGGTTTGGCTTAGAAATATTTTATTTTATTCATTTCATATTGTTAATTTTAAATTAAAATGGCAAAATCAGAATCAAGGAAAGAGGCAAGAGAATTAAAATGCGACGACGAAATTCCATTAAGTGTCGTATTAAAGTTCATTAAACCTTTTAACGGTGATAGAGAGAAATTAACTGCTTTTCTCCGAAACTGCGACAGTGCAATCTCATTAGCAAACTCTTCCCAGGAGGACGTTGTATTTAAATATATTTTAAGTCAACTAGAAGGGAAAGCCGAAATGGCAAGTTCTATTAAAGATTTCGAAACGTGGTCATCGCTCAAAGATTTCCTTAAAAATCAATTTGGAGAGCGCAAGCATTACGCTCACCTTCTTACCGATTTACAAGACTGTCGACAAGAAAATCAAGAAACTGTTAGTCAATTTTCTTTACGCGTAGAAACCTGTTTACAAAAACTCTTAACAGAAGTAACCGTTTCAAATTCTAAGAAGAGTGAACTTGCGGGCAGATTGGCAGCTATGGAAGATCTGGCCCTCCATACTTTTAATTTAGGGCTGCATCCTAGAATAGCAAACATGGTAAGAAGTAGAGATCCTAAGACCTTGAATGACGCAATAAATTGCGCCATATCGGAAGAGAAAATCCAACAGTTTTCTTATCAAAATAGGTTCAACAAACCGAAAACGATTGAACCCTCTAATAAAAGAAATGATTCATATAATCGTGTCCCGCAAAGACCAAATAATATTTATCAAAATACATCTTCATCCTGCGATTCGTTGTTTTGTAGATACTGCAAAAGACCAGGTCATCTGCTCGAAAAGTGCAAAATTCGTGAATATAATAATAAAAGATTTTCTAATAATTCTCAACCGTTTACCCCAATACAACCTTTTACATCCAATTCAAAATCCTATTCCAATTCTCGGGTGAATTTCAGTGAGCTTAATGACGAGAATAGTAAAGACGAAGTGGATGAATCCACCGATAATAATTTAAACTGCTAAATGTCCCGTCTAGGTATCGCGCGGGGCAAGTTCCTATTTTCCAAGGCGATACTACTTTTAAAAAACAGACCGACGGACCGGGTAACCAGCCCCAAACTCACAGTCATCCTCTAAAACAGACCAACGGACAGGGTAACCAGCCCCAAACTCACGGTCATCCTCTAAAACAGACCAACGGACAGGGTAACCAGCCCCAAACTCACGGTCATCTTCTAAAACAGACCAACGGACAGGGTAACCAGCCCCAAACTCACGGTCATCCTCTAAAACAGACCAACAGACAGGGTAACCAGCCCCAAACTCACGGTCATCCTCTAAAACAGACCAACGGACAGGGTAACCAGCCCCAAACTCACGGTCATCCTCTAAAACAGACCAACGGACAGGGTAACCAGCCCCAAACTCACGGTCACTCTAATATTTCTAAATCTATTCAAATCTATGAAATCATTACTCACAACAGATACTTACCTTATATCCAAATCCAAACACCTGTGAATCCAAATCCACTTACCTTCTTAATCGACACAGGTGCATCCATTTGTATTATAAAAAAGAGCTCTATTAATAATAAATGTAGCTTAAATAAAGGCGATGTAAAAATAAAAGGAATTGATTCAAATAATTGTCCATTGAAAAGCATAGGTAATCTGGAAATACAGTTACAATTTCCACAAGTAGAGTTATTACATACATTCCATGTCTTTGAGAATTTAAACTTACCATATGATGGTATAATTGGTAATGATTTATTCATGCAAAACTCGTGTAAAATCAATTACAATTCGAAATCCTTCGAAATAAATAATGTCACTATCAGATTATCATTCGATGAACCTTCCTATAAAGTTGAACCACGCTCTGAAAAGGTCATTGAATGTTCAGTTAAGAATCCTGAATTAAAAGAAGGAATAATATTTGATCAACATATATCAAATTCCATTTTAATATCCAATTGCCTTGTTAAAGTAAAAGATAATAATAGAGTTAACCTCACAGTACTAAACACTTCTGATGAACCTATCCAGATAAATTCGAATTTGTTGCCTACATTACACCCTATTGATCATTACGGACAACGTAAAGAGAACACTAACCGAAATAATAATGATGTTAATAATAGTATTGAAAGAACGCGGAAGCTGTTCGACCTGTTACGAATGTCTCACTTAAATGATGAGGAATCCACACTTTTGAAGCATATATTTAGTCAATATGCTGATATATTCCACTTGCCAGGAGATCAATTAACTTGTACAGATATTATTCGACATGAAATCAAAACAACAACTACTCAACCTATAAGTGTAAAATCATACAGGTTCCCTGAAGTACATAAAGAGAAAGTCAAAGTCCAAATAAATAAAATGTTAAATGAAAATATAATCAAACCTTCTAAATCCCCTTGGTCATCGCCGATTTGGATAGTTCCAAAAAAGGCTGATTCTTCTGGACAGAAAAAATGACGAATTGTCATAGATTACCGAAAACTAAACGACGTCACTATAGGAGAGACTTACCCGATCCCTCAGATTTGTGAAATATTGGACCAACTAGGCCAAAGTAAATACTTTTCAACATTAGACTTAGCGTCCGGATTCCACCAGGTTAAGATGGATCCCGCTGACAGCTCTAAAACCGCATTTAGCGTCCCTAACGGTCATTTCGAATTCAATAGGATGCCATTTGGTTTAAAAAATGCTCCCGCAACATTCCAAAGAACAATGAATGCTGTGTTATCAGGACTACAAGGTACACACTGCTTTGTATATTTAGACGACATTGTAATCTATTCCCACTCATTAATTTCAAGTATCGAAAAGATCGCCCTAGTTTTTGACAGATTGAGAACCTATAAACTTAAATTACAACCAGAGAAATGTGAATTTCTTAGAAAAGAGGTCGCTTACTTAGGTCACATCATAAACGACGAAGGAGTCAAGCCCAATCCCGAAAAGATAAAGGCTGTAGTAAATTTTCCTGTTCCTAAATGCCCTAAAAACATAAAATCCTTCCTCGGGCTAGCCTCCTATTACAGACGGTTTATACCTGAATTCTCTAAATTAACCAAATCGCTTACGGCTCTCTTAAAAAAGGATGTTCCCTTTATTTGGACAAACAGTTAACAATTGGCTTTTGAACAACTTAAAGACAAATTAGTTACTGCTCCAGTACTTATATATCCCGATTTCACAAAACCATTTCTCTTAACTTGTGACGCGTCCAACTACGCTATTTTTGCAATACTATCTCAAGGTGAGATAGGAAAAGATAGACCTATCGCCTTTGCTTCAAGAACACTAAATAAAGCAGAGTGCAATTATAGTGTTACCGAGAAAGAATGTTTAGCTATCGTTCACGGCACTAAAGTATTTCGTCCATATCTTTTCGGCCGTCGATTTAAAATAATAACAGATCATAAACCTTTAAACTGGCTTTTCAATTGTAAAGACCCCGGCTGACGCTGGCGTTTAAAGTTAGAGGAATTTGACTATGAAATTCAATACAAAAAAAGGTAAAATTAATACAAACGCTGATGCTCTTTCACGATATATAGTAAATCCTGTACAACCGGATGATAATATTATACCCGACATTGTTCCATCCCAGTCTCCTCTTGAAAATTGCAATGACTTACCTGCGGAAGAACCTGTAGTTAATAGAAAACGTGATCAATTTCCTCCTCCTTTAGAACCTGAAATTATAATAAGGGAAAATTCCGATTTACCCGAAGTACTTGAATTTCCCGATGATTTTGAAATTCCTGAAAATTTAGATCTCCCAGAAGATTTTGATATTCCAATTCCGCCTTCCAATGAACCTATTATCAATATTAATGATACATATTCTAAATGCTTAAAGAGTTTAAACAACAAATCCATCATATTCAATACCAAAATCCAAGAACACAATGAAAACTTACTTAAATCAAAATCAAAATGTATCATTATACCTACTTCTATTGACCTAGATGAGTCAAACCCCTACGTCATAGATACTCTTAGTAAACTATCTGATTCCAAGGAGTTTCTTTCTAGAGAAAGAACTCTCTATTCATTTATAAAATCTGAAAGGGATAACGTTATCTACTATTTCCTATTTGTCAAGGTATATCACTGTGATACCAATAGTTATGAAGACATTTTTAAAAGCTTAAATATGTTAAAAACTGAACTAATATTACAAAATGTCGATGAATTTAGTATCTCAGATTTCCGAAACTCTTTCGATTCTCACACCTTTTTGAAAATATACAATATTATCATGTACCTATACCATAAGTATTTACAAGGATACCGTAATATATCCAACTATGAGCGAGATCATAAAGATTTTAAGAGAAAATCATGATCTCCCAGTAGCGGGCCACCTAGGGTCCAACAGAATGTTGAGTAGAATTCAAGAAAAATATTATTGGCGTAACATGCACAGTGATATTGAAAATTATGTTCGAAAATGTGAATTATGTCAAACCAACAAAGCATTGCGTAAAACTAATCGTGCTCCTATGCAAATTACCACAACCTCGACACAACCCTTTGAGAGAGTGGCTTTAGATATTACGATATGGGCCTACGGGCCCACTTGCTGAGGCCGGTAATGCCAAATTGAAGTTCATTTTAACATTGCAAGATGATCTCACCAAGTATTCAGCAGCGTATCCAATTTCAAGTGCAACCGCAGAAGAAACTGCCGAATGCCTCGTCCATTTTATTACCCAATTCGGTATTCCGAAATCAGTCCTAACAGATCAAGGGACAAATTTTACTGCTGAATTATTCAAACAAACATGTATATTCCTAAAAGTAAAACAACTTTGGTCCACCCCTTACCATCCACAAATTCAAGGGGCATTAGAAAGAAGCCATTCTACATTAAAAGAATATCTCAAATCTTTTGTAAATGAAAACCAAACCAATTGGCCTAGATTTGTTTATACTGCAATGCTTACTTATAATACAACTGTTCATTCGACTACACATTTCACACCCTATGAACTAGTATTTGGTCACAAAGCCTCTATTCCATCCTCAATTTATGAAACACCTTTAGAACCTAGTTATAATACTTACGTTAGAGTTTTACAACAACGTCTGAAACTTTCCCGCGAGAAAGCTTTAGAAAATATTTTCAAATCTAAAACTATATCAAAAAACTATTACGATAAACATACCAAACCAGTTCAATATAAAGCTGGAGATATGGTTTATGTTAAGAATCATTTACGCCTACGTAAAGCGTTATCACCTATTTGGAAAGGTCCTTTTAAGGTTATCCATATAAATGGCAACAACACCCTTACTTTACTTATGAACCGTCGACATGTAAAGTATCATTACGACGAGGTTAAGTTGGCAGAAGTTAATATAGAATAAGCAACCATACCTATTTACAAGCTTTTATTAGTATTAGATATAACTTTTAATTTACACTGTATACAATTTTATATATTAGATTTAGTGATAGAGATATATCATATTTCAGAATTGCTGCAACGAACATCTGCGTTCTTGCTACAAACGTTATACAGCAGATAGACAAGAGCCCAGGCATTTATTTTGAACCGTCAGGCACCGTTAAAATCTCTAATGAATACCTACATGTTTTAGTTCCTATCGATATTGGATATATAAAACCTGTTTTAGGCACCGCTAGATTTTATTGCCAACAAAATGAATACAATATTTCTAAATGCACTAACTTTCTTCAACCCTTAGTGCCACGTCTTGATAGTATTCTACGAGACTACAGCGCTATCTCTCATCTTATTACTGATAGAGAAAAGAGATCACCATGGTTTGCTGGAATTGGTTCTATGTTTAAACAAATTATTGGTACAATGGATGAAGACGATGCGAATAGATACAATAACGCTATTCAAACATTAAGTGATAGCAATAAAAAATTGGCATCTCTAGCAAAAGACAACGTTTTAATGACGGATACAGCATTACACCACTACAATGAAACACTGCAAGTAATAAACATTAATGAAGCTCGTTTAAATGACGCTATTGATTCGCTAATCGCAAGCTCCAAAAATACATCTGAAAATAATTCAAAATTGTACGCTGAAGTAAAATAAAATAAAATATATAATGAACTGTCATCTAGTTTACTTACCTTGTCATTTAGAATTGAAAATGTCGTCAATGCTATAATGTTCACGAAAAGTCATTCTAAACATCCATCTGTATTAACACCAAAACAACTGTATGATGAACTAGTGGACAATGTAAGAAATTTAGATAAACACAAAGATTTACCTGTTAGCTTAAGCCTTAACAATATACATTCTATAATCGAAATAGCCAAGTTGTCGTGCATCTACGTAAACAATAAAATAATATACATTATAAAGATACCGTTAGTGAATAGATTAGAATACAGTTTATTTAAACCAGTAGCTATACCAATTCCACATGATAACCAGCAAACAAATTCTTATGCTATGGTATTACCATATTGCAAATACGTAGCTATAAGTAATGATAAGAATACATATATATGTTTTAGTAGTTTAAGGAAATGTATCATAGCGGAAAAAATATTTGTATGTAAGGACATTGAAATACACTCTATTCAAAACAAACCTATTTGTGAAACAGAAATGTTATGTAAAATACCTAATAGACTCCCACAGCAATGTAAAATTAAATTTATTTCCGGACAAATTGATACCTGGCAAGAATTAAAAGGAAATAGATGGTTATTTGTTGAATCTGAACCCATTAAACTAACAGTCGAATGTCAAACGACAACATCAGAATACAAACTTTTAGGTACAGGATTATTGAACTTGAAATCAAATTGTAAAGCTTATAGTAATAGTAAAGAATTTATAACTAAATCTAACAGTACCATAACAATAAAACCCATACTATCAGATTTTAATTTAATTGAAGACCCTTGTTGTAATAAAGATAAATTCAATTTAATTAAACCAAAATTACAACCCTTAAAGCTTCTAAATGCAAACTTAGAGAAGATTACAAGTATTGCAAATGACAAATTCATGACAGATATCAATGAAATAATAAATGAAGCTAAGCCGCTACTAGAATATAAGTCTTATTATCCTTTTATTACTATTTGTACTACTATTTTAATTATAATCATTGTTTTATATAAACTCTTTAGAAAGTTCGGTAAATGTCCTAAGCGTAAACAAAATAATGTAACAGACTCTGGAATAGCAACAGATGATGATCAGGAAATAGAACAAATACCAATACCGCGACTTAGAATAGATTCCTAGAAACTTAGCACTAAAATGTGTAAGTTTCCTCTTGTTGGGGGGGTTGTTATATCCCTGAAATGTAAGGGTTAATGCTTACCCTACAATTAACTAACTGTATGGTCAGCAATCTCTTCCCTATGCACTGGCGCGACGTTTATGACCAGTTAGTCGGTAATTATTCCTTAAACGCGCAAGACGTTTTACCGAACTCATTAATTAAGTAACCTTGTATCCATTTTCATTACTGTTATCCAATATATATTATGAAATTCAATTAAATCCTTTTTTTAAAAAGACCTTTTTCGAATTCCGGATAACAGATCGAACTTAGTTAAAACAAACAACAAACATAACGAGATAGTTCACAGATAAATGCCAACCCTATTGGGATTTAAATAAAATATTTAATGTAGGAAGACAAGACGTAAGCGTCTGTCAGTAAATGACTTAATTTGTGGTTTAATGGTTTCAATTAATATGCATATCCAATGGACAATAAAAAGTTTAAATTATATTAGTTTGTCTAAAGATATGTAAATATTAAACAACTGGTGTCTAGATGGTAAAAATGTTTCAAAATCTATAAAACTTACTAAAGTAGACGAAGTTGCTGGCAACAGCATGCGACACTAAATCTTCCTTTGTTTCAGTAATAATGACAATATTATATATAGGAATTCATAAATCTATGATAGAATAAATATAACTTCATCACTTATATACATGCTATAGATTAAAATCACAAACAGTTCACTGTCGCTTCGATTTCACATAATGCAATACATTATTCCATAAACCGAACGGGTTCTAGCTGTCATGGTTGGAAATAACCAACAAAACTGGTCAAAAATATTTATTTACATTTGTAAATTCATTGTTTTTTGAATCTGAATAACCGTGCATCATATATTTTGTTTTACTACGACATAAAACTCAACTTTTAATCATACTATATTTCGTCAACATCTTTCTTCAGCTTAAACAATGACTTAAAAATGTAACTTTGCAAAGACATTTTTAAACCTCAAGAAAAGTAAATAAAAAGGAATTAAAAATTAGATTATATAATAGCACAGATAGTTATTAATAAGCGTGTTTACGATTTAATAACACTTAAGCAAATTAAATAACTCTTGCTATGTACTGAATATGAAATGGAATATTCTCTGTAGGACGTTGCGTTGTATTGGGTAGACCTCGAAGAATTCGGTCTGCCCATTCATTTGTACCCGACTTTCGAATTTTGGAAAAATTTCTTCACAGGTCTTCTTATGACCCCCTGAGTCTGAAATGACCATTGGTCAAAAAGTTTATATATGCGTGCGTGCGTCCAGATTCGACTTTTGTCAGCACGATAGCGGCCGCAATTTCGCTCGGATCGCTTTCAAACTTTTGCACAAAAATCAACCATCCAAAAATTAAGGTGAAGTTCGTTAACCAGAGAAAACCGGCCACGGGGGGCGCTAGGGCCTCACTTTTTCTGATTTCAGTTTAAATTTAAGTTCCAAAAGTATTTCCAAAAAAAAATACTTTTCCGAGAAAAAAAAAATCCGCTTTATGCTTGAAAATTATTGATGTAAACATCAAAATCATCATGATGTTATTCTTAGGTAGTGAGTTATATTTTAAAAGAGTTACACACGAAGTCTACCCACGCGTGTTCCCCTGCGGGCACGGATTTTTATATTATATGTGTTTTGCCTACATATTGAATTTTCATGATATAATATCATGGTTTATATAACTGTGTTATATGTTTAATATAAATGTGTTAAAGTTTATTTTTAATGTATGAATCACTTTTAAGAATTTACATTCTCTTAGAACAGTTGTTATTACTAAATATTTTATATTAAAGTGGTAAAAGTTATTGATTTGACTTATTGTCAGAAGGCATCTTTATGATATTAAATTACTATGTTTTCATACTTAAATATGTTAAACGATGTTTAAAATTATGATTATGACCAAATGTCATATATGGCCACAGGCGCCTCTGTAGCTGTTAAATTGGTATAAATACAGCTAGGAGCCCCATTTGATTCTTAAGAGCATACTGGACATCTAATAAACTAAGCATTTTTATACTTCTTTTGTTTTCAATATTTTAATTTGACCTAATTACTTTACCTGTATTTAAATGTATGTGTAATTATTAATTGAGTGAAGAATCGTGAACCTTTAAATTCTTTTATTATCAATTTACATATTTTATACTTATTAAATATGTTATTTTGTATTGATTTTATTAAAATAAGACCTATCTAATGTACTGTTGTATGATTTCTATTTATTATAGTTTAATATAGCTTAATCAATATATTTTCTTAATTATTTGGCCATTTTAATTTTTAGTATTAAATAATCTAACAATTTAAAATAAATGATTGTAAGTAAAAATAATCCCAAATATCCCTTAAACGTCGCTAAAAAATAGAAATGAAACTGAATTTAAGAGAAAGAAAAAATAAACGAATAAAACAAAATTTTCTTTGTATTCGGCATTCCCTGTCTAATCTTTTTAATTAATGGACTATGAAACTACAAACAAGAAAAGTACTACTTGATATTGTTGGATTTTTTATTTATATATTTTCAAGTCACGTAAAAATTGTATTAACTAATTGTCCTACAGAAAAGTATTTACATTATTAAGATGTTTTTTTCTCTAATAAGAAGAGATCTATCTGAAACTGTCTTAAATAAATAGGACATAGCTTCCAAGAGTGAGCCACGAGTGTGAAACAAATATTTAACATTAAGCGATACATGATGTTTCCTAAAAACATCATAATTATATAAAACGATATGTAATATATATATTTGTAGAAATACCACTTTAATGAGGCGATTTAAATGCATAGCACGCTTCAGACTCAAGAACATAAGATGTGTTCATGCCTTTAATGTATTTTAAAGATTACTTATTTGGTAATACCAAATACGGAAAATACTGAAAGGAAAATACTCTGCTTATATTCCTCGTTTTTACGGTATTTAAGGTGTTCGAAATTTTAGTAAACAAGTTTTAGATTTTTTTAATATTCCACATAAGAGAAAAATATCAGTTACGTTTTTATCAATTATGATAACTTAAATTTATTATCATAATTTTAAATGCATTAATATATAATGTACATATTTTTCTATAAATTATTATTATTATCTTCTAATTGTAATTTCGGTCTGATGTCAGGGTTTACGATGTAGTAATAGGATCATTTAACATAATAAAAGAGGTTCCATCCGTAATTATATAATACTTTTTATGGAAGAGGAGTCTCTGTCGGTAAGTGATTACTGCCGCCCATAGACGCTTGCAACATCCAAGGAATCACAAGAGCGTTGCCGGCCTTGGAGGTGGGAGTAAACGCCTTTTACGAAAGTAAAGGTAATCGGCATTAAGAATGGTAAATAAAGTTTAATTATGCCTTATTATTATTCATATACCTTTTATGTACAGATTTGGCCTCATGTTTATTTTGTTATATGATACCATTAATCTATACGATTA